>OZ025265.1:21791652-22265042 GCA_964019135.1 Arenicola marina
TCAAAATCCGATGGGAAGGGGTTGCGGTTTCGTTGACCCGCTTTATGTCGCAGTCCCATGCAGACCCGGGGCCGCCCCGGTAGCTCGGTGGGCTAGAGCGCTCGCCTTGAGTGTTCTGGTCACCTGAGAGCCTAACGGCACGTGGATCGGTGGTTCGCGCCGCGCTGTGGCCATGTCTGTGTGGTCGCATAATAAAGCTCCCATGCATGTCTTTCTTCGCAAAGAGTAGGGGGTTACCCCCAAGGACATGCCTCCGCTCTCTCTTCCCTCTCCCATTGACGCGATATGACCAACAGTGGTTAAAAGCGTCCTGAATATACAACAAACCAGCCATGAACACCCACTCGGTTTATACTTGCCACCGGCGACGTCTTGGCGGTGCACCCAAAACTGCTGATATAAATGCCAACCGGTGAATGTATACGGACTGTCACTACGTTGTGCGTGGCAGGAAAGTGGCAATATTGTCGGTCTGGTGCTGGTGTTCAATGTGGAAATGATGATCGTTCTGGCGTCTATTTTGTCCAGATATATTACAAATCTGATTCATGAATATATGTTGTACAGAATACATAATTTGGTACCAGATGTGTACCGATCATGATTTGTTATAAAGCGATGATGTAGACTTTCTTTTCAATACGAGTGCACTCGAGTGGCCTTGTTGCGTAGCAACCAGGAATATCGAACGGGGAGCCTAACAGATACGACTGTTAAACTGTTTCTAATCTAGTGAAATATAAGCTGTGATTCCATGATATGGTATAATACTTACATGGAATTTTATATGTGTTTTGTGTGTTTGTTCTGTGAGTAACAACAAAGAACGTGTATGGAAAAGAAGCGAAAGCCGTATCTATAACCCGGTAACAGGATCGTGGTGGCGCCGCCAAGCGGTGAGGGTTATTACATCGCTCTAGCCAGGTGTGCACGGGCGTGCCCTGCTGCCTGAACGAAGGCCGCTGGCGAACCCTCCGGGGTGCGCACCGAATTTTGTTCTGAGCTGCTTGATTCCACAGGTCGGTACCGTAGTATTGCTGCCTCCCTGCACTCTCAGGGTGCGCTGGGGTTAGGCGTGTGTTGGGCGTTGGGGGGGGGGGGGTAGGGCCGTAGGGGGGGGGGGGTAAGGCCGTAGGGGGGGGGGGGGGCAGGGCCGTAGGGGGGGGGATCCGCATTCTGAGTAATTGTTTAGAGGAATTTTTTTTACAGTTTTTTGGGCTTGTGGGTTATTTTAGTCTACAAGTTCGCTTGTTTGACATCACCCACCCACTAGGGGGCGCGGGAGGAAGGGGGTAGGACGTAGGGGAGGGATGGGGGGGGGGGGGTTAGGATACAGAGGGATTTTTTATTTTAATTTAATAATATTTTTGTTTGACGATTTCTTGTACTTAATATTTTTTTTTGGATGAAAATGTTTGCTTCATTGACACCACCCAACCGCTAAGAGGCGTGGGATGGGGGCGGGTAACGGCGGAGGGGTGGGGGGAGTAGGGACGTAGAGGGGAGGGGGTATGGCAAGCTGAGGTTTTTTTTTCGATTTCTATAAAGCAATTTTGTTAACGATTTCTTTTGCTTGCGGGTTATTTTATTCTAAAGGTTGGCTTCTTGGAAATCAGAAACCCGCTAAGAGGCGTGGGAGGAGGGGGAGGGGGCGGGGCATAAGAAACGTAGACACTAAAAATGGATGCATTTTTAGGTTGCATGCCATAGCCTAGGCATTGCCATGGAAAAAAGAGTGTTAAAAGTGGGATGACACAGTTGAACAGTAAATAAAATATCTTTGGCTACATTCCATATCCATGAGTCTAATCAGACTAACAATGCCTAATTTACAGATCTTCACACACGCAGTTGACACTGGTTGAGCTGTCAAACAGTCAGTTGACAATGACAGTTCGCTTGTCAAAACATAAACAAGAGCCGAAATCAGCCGGAGGCTGAGGCTTACTGACAGAAGTGACTTCATCTTTGACGCACGCGTCTGTGACACCATTTATGCGCCGAAACTATGGTACAGGCGATGACATGCAGAAACACATATACTATAAGCTGCTCCTGCCTCGTGCTGGCTACATGATGCCTTCAGTGGGCAGACTGGGTTAAACAGCTCCTTGAACGAACAATTTGGGCTCAATAGCGCTATAAACGGGCAAATTGGAATAGTTACCGCCTTCAGCGGCCAATTTGGGCTAAACATGGCCTTCGATGGCCAATTTGGGCTCAATAGTGCCGATATCCCAAGGCAGTTCTAGCCCACACTGCCCACTGAAAGCCGTATTGGGCTCGCTGAAAGCGCAATTTAGCCCAAATTGAACCTCTACGATGCGGATGCTGGAATAGCACAATCTAACGGCTGCTGTTCAACGCGGGCTGTTTTCCCAGATAGAGGGCGCCATTTTGAGTGAATTCGGCCAAATCCCGAGTTTCTACGTGTCCTTGGTCCCGCCCTAATGCCTGTTCTCGGACTCGTCATTGCTAAATTACGGAGCCCTCTAGCGTCAAAACTAAGCGTGCTAGGCTAGAAGCGAATGCGGATTCCTCACCAAAGTCGACGTTTGCCCGTCCTTTGAAACCAGTCCCGACTCTCTAGCGTCGCTATTAAGCAAACGGCGGCCATCGCAAAGCAGACCCATTGCCGCTCGATATCGCCGTTGACTCATAATGGGAGCTTCAGCAAACGGGGGGTGCACCTCTTGCGAGCGCTGTAGCGGCCAAACTAAGCGTCCTAGAGCAATTCTATCGCCATTTACCATAGATAACCTTACACTTGCCTCTCGCTTCATGCCAAATCTGGGCTCCCTAGCTCAAATATTAACCGAGTTACGGCCCTTTCAAGTTCAATACGCCGTTTAACGCGAGTTGCACGTCAGTTTTGACCTACACGTGTCGGTACCGCAAACAAAGTTACGCACGCCAGCAGTTGTCCCTTGATATAAGGTACAGGGTCAAATCAACCGGTAGTCGCTATGAGGTATAATAGTTGAGTAATAAAGGTTATAAAATTATGACGTCATCACGTTATGGTGACGTCATGGCATGACGCACGGCAACGTCCAAATATCTAAACACAAACATTTATGCCCTCAATCCAAAACGTTGATTAGAACGGCGGTAGGTCTGTTAGTTCTTCAGATATAGCTTCACCTAATGACCGAAAATTGCTATTCTTCACCATTACGGATAAGTGAAAAACGAGCAGACGAAGAAAAGACTCTGCAGATAAGATGTAAAAGATAATAATGCTTTACTGCCAATAGAAATCTGGAGACATATCTTCCCTACCATTATACGCAAAGATCGAAGGCCTAGCTAGTTTTTCCGATTTGTGACGAATTTTCTAAGTTAGAGGGAATTTGTATACTTTATCATTGGGAAAATCTTCGGTTGCCATGGAAACGAAACTGAGACTAATCTTTGTCGTCAGCCTACCCCGAGTCTCTTGTACACGTCCAGATCTCGCACCGAGGTAAAGCAAAGTGAGATTGCATAACCGGAAGTACGTCATATTGAAGGAAGTTTGATTATCTCCATAGGGTCCCATGTTAAACGCGTTCGACTATATACCAAAAAGTTACAAGGCTATGTCACCGTGTTTATAGTTAATGACTCATCCTACTACTAGCCATCAACAACTGAAAACATAGAGCGTTGGCTTCAATAGGACGCCCGTGGGAGCCCCTGCAAGCCCCAAAAATCCCTATCTTTCACAATAGGGAAAATTTCAAAAAAAATCTGTGACGTCAGTTCTTATCCGAATTTCATCTAGTAAGGACCATGGTTACTGGGTACCTTGTTTAACCAACGAAAAAATTCCGAAACTGTTTGATGCAGGCACCTATGAAATACGGGGCAAACAAAATTTCCCCAGCCTGAGAGATTGAGGGCTTTAACATGGGAGGTCCCATTGGGAATTGCCGTCACTCCTGGAACCGGAAGTAAGATTGGAACATATTGTTTTTATTATTCTGCTGAACTAGGAATCTTTTTCCCTACCATATGGCGCCATTTTTGTATTTTTAGCATTTTTTTCCGATTTTTGACGATTTTTTGTATGTACCAAAAGTGACGTCATCCTGACGTCATATGACGCATGCGAAAAATCTCATATTTCACAGGGGCTAATTTCATTTATATTTTTATGAGAGGCCAGAACACCAGAGTGATATCTTTAACCTAAAGTGGTCAAATCGCAGCACAACCGTTCAAGGTCATCTTTGGCGTTTTTCGGAAAACATAAAACGTCATGTAGCTCGAAAATGAGTATGACGCGTCAAAAAGTGATCAACAGCTGAAAGATGCGCCTTAAATAGTAGCACATTCTGAAACTTACCCGAAGTCTCTAGATCTAATATTAAGGGAGATAGACGCGTTCTTAACTTTTTTTTCAAAAAATCGCTGTGACCTTGACCTTTGACCTACATATGCCAATAACGAACTTAGCCGAGCTATTTCACCAGTCTACCTTTTGGTCAAGACCGATGCTCGTAGCTGTCGAATTACGACCTGTATCGAGCGGACAACAAAGGAGACAAACAAACATACATACAAATTTACAAACCGAACATAGTAGTATACTGACAGACTTCTGTCAGTAATAAACATGGTCATGGACTAATCCCAATTGTTCGCCGAAACCTCATAGAAAAAACACTTACCTCTCTTTGTCCCTGGGGAATTGAAAGAAGGAAATATCTCCTCTTGTCCCTTTATAATTGTGGCAATTCCATGCCGCACAAATTGTGCCACGACCGGACTTCCAGCGGCTACAACCTGCGTCCATTTTGCCGTCTGCACCGAGTTGACCGAGCGCTGATTAACCCTCCCCGCTAGGCGGCGCGCGCGCATGTCTTGTTACCGTTTAACGTCGCGCTTTCGCTTCTTGTTCTATAAATTCTTTGGTAACAATGCCATAAAACCAACCTACCCCTGCCACATAGAAACATTGACCTGGGCAGCTGAACCAACTCCATACAGGAAGGTAACCTAGAATGACAGAAGCGGCAAAAATCATTGGTATCTGATCCTAATTTTGTTTTGAAAGTGGGAAAAAAAAAGTCGGGTTGCGTGAGCCGGGAGTCGAACCCGGGACGATTGCTTGGAAGGCAACCATGCTAACCGTTACACCACTCGCGCTTCTACGGCTGGCAACGCTGTGAACGCGGTAAATATGGTCCGCGCAGATACAGCTCTTGGTGCGCCTTGCTGGGTCAGTGGGTCACGGTGTGTGCGTGCGAGTGGAGGGGTGGGGGTAGGTGTAGGAGTGGGGGGGTGGGGGGGGGGGGGGGCGTACCGTTAACAACCACTCACGAGGGAACTCGAGAAACCGCCTTTTTCGCATTCGCCTGGTGGCGCCACTGTGCTAGCGGTACCACCAGCGCTCTGGGGCCGGCGCGACAGCTCAGTGGGCTAGAACGCTCGCATTGAGTGCTCTGGTCACCTGAGAGCCTAACGGCACGTGGGTCGGTAGTTCGAGCCCTGCTGTGGCCATGTCTGTGGAATGGAATGTTGGTGTTTTAGGCCACTTTTGTGCACATACAGGCTAAATTGGGCCAAGGAACCTCCCGAGACGATGAAGGATGATGGAATGAAACATGCCCCAGATTAGGTGCCCGAGCCCGGATTCGAACCCAGGACCTATTGATCTGCAGTCTAGTGCGCTAACCACTAAACCAGGGAGGCCCCGCCATGTCTGTGTGGTCGCAGGATAAAGATCCCATGTCTTTCTTCGTAAAGAGTAGGCGGTTACTCCCGGGGACAGGGGCCGGCGCGACAGCTCAGTGGGCTAGAACGCTCGCATTGAGTGCTCTGGTCACCTGAGAGCCTAACGGCACGTGGGTCGGTGGTTCGAGCCCTGCTGTGGCCATGTCTGTGTAGTCGCAGGATAAAGATCCCATGTCTTTCTTCGTAAAGAGTATGGGGTTACCACCGGGGACATGGCTCCACTCTCTCTTCCTTCTCCCATTGACGCGATATGACCAAAAGTGGTTAAAGCGTCCTGAATAACCAACCAACCCCCGGGGACATGGCTCCACTCTCCCTTCCTTCTCCCATTGACGCGATATGACCAAAAGTGGTTAAAGCGTCCTGAATAACCATCCAACCAACCAACCAGCGCTCTTCTGTCATGCTGCGTGCGCAAGGACCATTGACTGAATCAAACTCATCAAAACATCTAGATACCAATTATTACCCTACACCCAAGCGAGTAATTTATTTTCAAGTCTTTCGAATATATCTTCACATCAAATACTTTTTTGGTTACCACATGATGTAATAAGAGAATATCACCAGCGGCATTCCACTTTAAACTAGGCTAGGCGTAAATATAAAATTTAATTCAGCCCGATAAGGGACTCGAACCCTTGACCCTCAGATGACTCTGAGTTACTTCAGCTGTAAAAGTCTGATGCTCTACCGACTGAGCTAACCGGGCTTCGCTGGAAGTCTTTGATTGAATGAAACGCATCACAACGCTTTGATATCAATATCCGACTCCGCAAGCGAGTAATTTATTTTCAAGTCTTTCGAATATATCTTCACATCAAATACTTTTTTGGTTACCACATGATGTAATAAGAGAATATCACCAGCGGCATTCCACTTTAAACTAGGTTAGGCGTAAATATAAAATTTAATTCAGCCCGATAAGGGACTCGAACCCTTGACCCTCAGATGACTCCGAGTTACTTCAGCTGTAAAAGTCTGATGCTCTACCGACGGAGCTAACCGGGCTTCGGTGAAACCCTTTGACTGAATGAAACGCATCACAACGCTTTGATATCAATATCCGACTCCGCAAGCGAGTAATTTATTTTCAAGTCTTTCGAATATATCTTCACATCAAATACTTTTTTGGTTACCACATGATGTAACAAGAGAATATCACCAGCGGCATTCCACTTTAAACTAGGCTAGGCGTAAATATAAAATTTAATTCAGCCCGATAAGGGACTCGAACCCTTGACCCTCAGATGACTCTGAGTTACTTCAGCTGTAAAAGTCTGATGCTCTACCGACTGAGCTAACCGGGCTTCGCTGGAAGTCTTTGATTGAATGAAACGCATCACAACGCTTTGATATCAATATCCGACTCCGCAAGCGAGTAATTTATTTTCAAGTCTTTCGAATATATCTTAACATCAAATACTTTTTTGGTTACCACATGATGTAATAAGAGAATATCACCAGCGGCATTCCACTTTAAACTAGGCTAGGCGTATATATAAAATTTAATTCAGCCCGATAAGGGACTCGAACCCTTGACCCTCAGATGACTCCGAGTTACTTCAGCTGTAAAAGTCTGATGCTCTACCGACTGAGCTAACCGGGCTTCGTTGAAACCCTTTGACTGAATGAAACGCATCACAACGCTTTGATATCAATATCCGACTCCGCAAGCGAGTAATTTATTTTCAAGTCGTTCGAATATATCTTCACATCAAATACTTTTTTGGTTACCACATGATGTAATAAGAGAATATCACCAGCGGCATTCCACTTTAAACTAGGCTAGGCGTAAATATAAAATTTAATTCAGCCCGATAAGGAACTCGAACCCTTGACCCTCAGATGACTCCGAGTTACTTCAGCTGTAAAAGTCTGATGCTCTACCGACTGAGCTAACCGGGCTTCGCTGGAATCCTTTGACTGAATGAAACGCATCACAACGCTTTGATATTAATATCCGACTCCGCAAGCGAGTAATTCATTTTCAAGTCTTTCGAATATATCTTCACATCAAATACTTTTTTGGTTACCACAAGATGTAACAAGAGAATATCACCAGCGGCATTCCACTTTAAACTAGGCCAGGCGTAAATATAAAATTTAATTCAGCCCGATAAGGGACTCAAACCCTTGACCCTCAGATGACTCCGAGTTACTTCAGCTGTAAAAGTCTGATGCTCTACCGACTGAGCTAACCGGGCTTCGCTGGAAGCCTTTGACTGAATGAAACGCATCACAACGCTTTGATATCAATATCCGACTCCGCAAGCGAATAATTTATTTTCAAGTCTTTCGAATATATCTTCACATCAAATACTTTTTTGGTTACCACATGATGTAATAAGAGAATATCACCAGCGGCATTCCACTTTAAACTAGGCTAGGCGTATATATAAAATTTAATTCAGCCCGATAAGGGACTCGAACCCTTGACCCTCAGATGACTCCGAGTTACTTCAGCTGTAAAAGTCTGATGCTCTACCGACTGAGCTAACCGGGCTTCGTTGAAACCCTTTGACTGAATGAAACGCATCACAACGCTTTGATATTAATATCCGACTCCGCAAGCGAGTAATTCATTTTCAAGTCTTTCGAATATATCTTCACATCAAATACTTTTTTGGTTACCACAAGATGTAACAAGAGAATATCACCAGCGGCATTCCACTTTAAACTAGGCCAGGCGTAAATATAAAATTTAATTCAGCCCGATAAGGGACTCAAACCCTTGACCCTCAGATGACTCCGAGTTACTTCAGCTGTAAAAGTCTGATGCTCTACCGACTGAGCTAACCGGGCTTCGCTGGAAGCCTTTGACTGAATGAAACGCATCACAACGCTTTGATATCAATATCCGACTCCGCAAGCGAATAATTTATTTTCAAGTCTTTCGAATATATCTTCACATCAAATACTTTTTTGGTTACCACATGATGTAATAAGAGAATATCACCAGCGGCATTCCACTTTAAACTAGGCTAGGCGTAAATATAAAATTTAATTCAGCCCGATAAGGGACTCGAACCCTTGACCCTCAGATGACTCTGAGTTACTTCAGCTGTAAAATTCTGATGCTCTACCGACTGAGCTAACCGGGCTTCGCTGTAAGTCTTTGATTGAATGAAACGCATCACAACGCTTTGATATCAATATCCGACTCCGCAAGCGAGTAATTTATTTTCAAGTCTTTCGAATATATCTTCACATCAAATACTTTTTTGGTTACCACATGATGTAATAAGAGAATATCACCAGCGGCATTCCACTTTAAACTAGGCTAGGCGTAAATATAAAATTTAATTCAGCCCGATAAGGGACTCGAACCCTTGACCCTCAGATGACTCCGAGTTACTTCAGCTGTAAAAGTCTGATGCTCTACCGACTGAGCTAACCGGGCTTCGTTGAAACCCTTTGACTGAATGAAACGCATCACAACGCTTTGATATCAATATCCGACTCCGCAAGCGAGTAATTTATTTTCAAGTCTTTCGAATATATCTTCACATCAAATACTTTTTTGGTTACCACATGATGTAATAAGAGAATATCACCAGCGGCATTCCACTTTAAACTAGGCTAGGCGTAAATATAAAATTTAATTCAGCCCGATAAGGGACTCGAACCCTTGACCCTCAGATGACTCTGAGTTACTTCAGCTGTAAAAGTCTGATGCTCTACCGACTGAGCTAACCGGGCTTCGCTGGAAGTCTTTGATTGAATGAAACGCATCACAACGCTTTGATATCAATATCCGACTCCGCAAGCGAGTAATTTATTTTCAAGTCTTTCGAATATATCTTCACATCAAATACTTTTTTGGTTACCACATGATGTAATAAGAGAATATCACCAGCGGCATTCCACTTTAAACTAGGCTAGGCGTAAATATAAAATTTAATTCAGCCCGATAAGGGACTCGAACCCTTGACCCTCAGATGACTCCGAGTTACTTCAGCTGTAAAAGTCTGATGCTCTACCGACTGAGCTAACCGGGCTTCGTTGAAACCCTTTGACTGAATGAAACGCATCACAACGCTTTGATATCAATATCCGACTCCGCAAGCGAGTAATTTATTTTCAAGTCTTTCGAATATATCTTCACATCAAATACTTTTTTGGTTACCACATGATGTAATAAGAGAATATCACCAGCGGCATTCCACTTTAAAGTAGGCTAGGCGTAAAAATAAAATTTAATTCAGCCCGATAAGGGACTCGAACCCTTGACCCTCAGATGACTCCGAGTTACTTCAGCTGTAAAAGTCTGATGCTCTACCGACTGAGCTAACCGGGCTTCGTTGAAACCCTTTGACTGAATGAAACGCATCACAACGCTTTGATATCAATATCCGTCTCCGCAAGCGAGTAATTTATTTTCAAGTCGTTCGAATATATCTTCACATCAAATACTTTTTTGGTTACCACATGATGTAATAAGAGAATATCACCAGCGGCATTCCACTTTAAACTAGGCTAGGCGTAAATATAAAATTTAATTCAGCCCGATAAGGGACTCGAACCCTTGACCCTCAGATGACTCCGAGTTACTTCAGCTGTAAAAGTCTGATGCTCTACCGACTGAGCTAACCGGGCTTCGCTGGAATCCTTTGACTGAATGAAACGCATCACAACGCTTTGATATTAATATCCGACTCCGCAAGCGAGTAATTCATTTTCAAGTCTTTCGAATATATCTTCACATCAAATACTTTTTTGGTTACCACAAGATGTAACAAGAGAATATCACCAGCGGCATTCCACTTTAAACTAGGCTAGGGGTAAATATAAAATTTAATTCAGCCCGATAAGGGACTCGAACCCTTGACCCTCAGATGACTCCGAGTTACTTCAGCTGTAAAAGTCTGATGCTCTACCGACTGAGCTAACCGGGCTTCGTTGAAACCCTTTGACTGAATGAAACGCATCACAACGCTTTGATATCAATATCCGACTCCGCAAGCGAGTAATTTATTTTCAAGTCTTTTAAATATATCTTCACATCAAATACTTTTTTGGTTACCACATGATGTAATAAGAGAATATCACCGGCGGCATTCAACTTTAAACTAGGCTAGGCGTTAATATGAAATTTAATTCAGCCCGATAAGGGACTCGAACCCTTGACCCTCAGATGACTCCGAGTTACTTCAGCTGTAAAAGTCTGATGCTCTACCGACTGAGCTAACCGGGCTTCGTTGAAACCCTTTGACTGAATGAAACGCATCACAACGCTTTGATATCAATATCCGACTCCGCAAGCGAGTAATTTATTTTCAAGTCTTTCGAATATATCTTCACATCAAATACTTTTTTGGTTACCACATGATGTAATAAGAGAATATCACCGGCGGCATTCAACTTTAAACTAGGCTAGGCGTTAATATGAAATTTAATTCAGCCCGATAAGGGACTCGAACCCTTGACCCTCAGATGACTCCGAGTTACTTCAGCTGTAAAATTCTGATGCTCTACCGACTGAGCTAACCGGGCTTCGCTGGAACCCTTTGACTGAATGAAACGCATCACCACGCTTTGATATTAATATCCGACTCCGCAAGCGGGTAATTTATTTTCAAGTCTTTCGAATATATCTTGACATCAAATACTTTTTTGGTTACCAGATTAAGGTGTAATAAGAGAATATCACCAGCGGCATTCCACTTTAAACTAGGCTAGGCGTAAGTATAAAATTTAATTCAGCCCGATAAGGGACTCGAACCCTTGACCCTCAGATGACTCCGAGTTACTTCAGCTGTAAAAGTCTGATGCTCTACCGACTGAGCTAACCGGGCTTCGTTGAAACCCTTCGACTGAATGAAACGCATCACAACGCTTTGATATCAATATCCGACTCCGCAAGCGAGTAATTTATTTTCAAGTAAAAGTCTGATGCTCTACCGACTGAGCTAACCGGGCTTCGTTGAAACCCTTTGACTGAATGAAACGCATCACAACGCTTTGATATCAATATCCGACTCCGCAAGCGAGTAATTTATTTTCAAGTCTTTCGAATATATCTTCACATCAAATACTTTTTTGGTTACCACATGATGTAATAAGAGAATATCACCAGCGGCATTCCACTTTAAACTAGGCTAGGCGTGAAAATAAAATTTAATTCAGCCCGATAAGGGACTGGAACCCTTGACCCTCAGATGACTCCGAGTTACTTCAGCTGTAAAAGTCTGATGCTCTACCGATTGAGCTAACCGGGCTTCGTTGAAACCCTTTGACTGAATGAAACGCATCACAACGCTTTGATATCAATATCCGACTCCACAAGCGAGTAATTTATTTTCAAGTAAAAGTCTGATGCTCTACCGACTGAGCTAACCGGGCTTCGTTGAAACCCTTTGACTGAATGAAACGCATCACAACGCTTTGATATCAATATCCGACTCCGCAAGCGAGTAATTTATTTTCAAGTCTTTCGAATATATCTTCACATCAAATACTTTTTTGGTTACCACATGATGTAATAAGAGAATATCACCAGCGGCATTCAACTTTAAACTAGGCTAGGCGTAAATATGAAATTTAATTCAGCCCGATAAGGGACTCGAACCCTTGACCCTCAGATGACTCCGAGTTACTTCAGCTGTAAAAGTCTGATGCTCTACCGACTGAGCTAACCGGGCTTCGCTGGAACCCTTTGACTGAATGAAACGCATCACAACGCTTTGATATTAATATCCGACTCCGCAAGCGGGTAATTTATTTTCAAGTCTTTCGAATATATCTTCACATCAAATACTTTTTTGGTTACCACATGATGTAATACGAGAATATCACCAGCGGCATTCCACTTTAAACTAGGCTAGGCGTAAATATAAAATTTAATTCAGCCCGATAAGGGACTCGAACCCTTGACCCTCAGATGACTCCGAGTTACTTCAGCTGTAAAAGTCTGATGCTCTACCGACTGAGCTAACCGGGCTTCGTTGAAACCCTTTGACTGAATAAAACGCATCACAACGCTTTGATATCAATATCCGACTCCGCAAGCGAGTAATTTATTTTCAAGTCTTTCGAATATATCTTCACATCAAATACTTTTTTGGTTACCACATGATGTAATAAGAGAATATCACCAGCGGCATTCAACTTTAAACTAGATTAGGCGTAAATATGAAATTTAATTCAGCCCGATAAGGGACTCGAACCCTTGACCCTCAGATGACTCCGAGTTACTTCAGCTGTAAAAGTCTGATGCTCTACCGACTGAGCTAGCCGGGCTTCGCTGGAACCCTTTGGTTGAATGAAACGCATCACAACGCTTTGATATTAATATCCGACTCCGCAAGCGGGTAATTTATTTTCAAGTCTTTCGAATATATCTTCACATCAAATACTTTTTTGGTTACCACATGATGTAATAAGAGAATATCACCAGCGGCATTCCACTTTAAACTAGGCTAGGCGTAAATATAAAATTTAATTCAGCCCGATAAGGGACTCGAACCCTTGACCCTCAGATGACTCCGAGTTACTTCAGCTGTAAAAGTCTGATGCTCTACAGACTGAGCTAACCGGGCTTCGTTGAAACCCTTTGACTGAATGAAACGCATCACAACGCTTTGATATCAATATCCGACTCCGCAAGCGAGTAATTTATTTTCAAGTCTTTCGAATATATCTTCACATCAAATACTTTTTTGGTTACCACATGATGTAATAAGAGAATATCACCAGCGGCATTCAACTTTAAACTAGGCTAGGCGTAAATATGAAATTTAATTCAGCCCGATAAGGGACTCGAACCCTTGACCCTCAGATGACTCCGAGTTACTTCAGCTGTAAAATTCTGATGCTCTACCGACTGAGCTAACCGGGCTTCGCTGGAACCCTTTGACTGAATGAAACGCATCACAACGCTTTGATATTAATATCCGACTCCGCAAGCGGGTAATTTATTTTCAAGTCTTTCGAATATATCTTCACATCAAATACTTTTTTGGTTACCACATGATGTAATAAGAGAATATCACCAGCGGCATTCCACTTTAAACTAGGCTAGGCGTAAATATAAAATTTAATTCAGCCCGATAAGGGACTCGAACCCTTGACCCTCAGATGACTCCGAGTTACTTCAGCTGTAAAAGTCTGATGCTCTACCGACTGAGCTAACCGGGCTTCGTTGAAACCCTTTGACTGAATGAAACGCATCACAACGCTTTGATATCAATATCCGACTCCGCAAGCGAGTAATTTATTTTCAAGTGTTTCGAATATATCTTCACATCAAATACTTTTTGGTTACCACATGATGTAATAAGAGAATATCACCAGCGGCATTCCACTTTAAACTAGGCTAGGCGTAAATATAAAATTTAATTCAGCCCGATAAGGGACTCGAACCCTTGACCCTCAGATGACTCCGAGTTACTTCAGCTGTAAAAGTCTGATGCTCTACCGACTGAGCTAACCGGGCTTCGTTGAAACCCTTTGACTGAATGAAACGCATCACAACGCTTTGATATCAATATCCGACTCCGCAAGCGAGTAATTTATTTTCAAGTAAAAGTCTGATGCTCTACCGACTGAGCTAACCGGGCTTCGTTGAAACCCTTTGACTGAATGAAACGCATCACAACGCTTTGATATCAATATCCGACTCCGCAAGCGAGTAATTTATTTTCAAGTCTTTCGAATATATCTTCACATCAAATACTTTTTTGGTTACCACATGATGTAATAAGAGAATATCACCAGCGGCATTCAACTTTAAACTAGGCTAGGCGTAAATATAAAATTTAATTCAGCCCGATAAGGGACTCGAACCCTTGACCCTCAGATGACTCCGAGTTACTTCAGCTGTAAAAGTCTGATGCTCTACCGACTGAGCTAACCGGGCTTCGTTGAAACCCTTTGACTGAATGAAACGCATCACAACGCTTTGATATCAATATCCGACTCCGCAAGCGAGTAATTTATTTTCAAGTAAAAGTCTGATGCTCTACCGACTGAGCTAACCGGGCTTCGTTGAAACCCTTTGACTGAATGAAACGCATCACAACGCTTTGATATCAATATCCGACTCCGCAAGCGAGTAATTTATTTTCAAGTCTTTCGAATATATCTTCACATCAAATACTTTTTTGGTTACCACATGATGTAATAAGAGAATATCACCAGCGGCATTCAACTTTAAACTAGGCTAGGCGTAAATATGAAATTTAATTCAGCCCGATAAGGGACTCGAACCCTTGACCCTCAGATGACTCCGAGTTACTTCAGCTGTAAAATTCTGATGCTCTACCGACTGAGCTAACCGGGCTTCGCTGGAACCCTTTGACTGAATGAAACGCATCACAACGCTTTGATATTAATATCCGACTCCGCAAGCGGGTAATTTATTTTCAAGTCTTTCGAATATATCTTCACATCAAATACTTTTTTGGTTACCACATGATGTAATAAGAGAATATCACCAGCGGCATTCCACTTTAAAGTAGGCTAGGCGTAAATATAAAATTTAATTCAGCCCGATAAGGGACTCGAACCCTTGACCCTCAGATGACTCCGAGTTACTTCAGCTGTAAAAGTCTGATGCTCTACCGACTGAGCTAACCGGGCTTCGTTGAAACCCTTTGACTGAATGAAACGCATCACAACGCTTTGATATCAATATCCGACTCCGCAAGCGAGTAATTTATTTTCAAGTCTTTCGAATATATCTTCACATCAAATACTTTTTGGTTACCACATGATGTAATAAGAGAATATCACCAGCGGCATTCCACTTTAAACTAGGCTAGGCGTAAATATAAAATTTAATTCAGCCCGATAAGGGACTCGAACCCTTGACCCTCAGATGACTCCGAGTTACTTCAGCTGTAAAAGTCTGATGCTCTACCGACTGAGCTAACCGGGCTTCGCTGGAACCCTTTGACTGAATGAAACGCATCACAACGCTTTGATATTAATATCCGACTCCGCAAGCGGGTAATTTATTTTCAAGTCTTTCGAATATATCTTCACATCAAATACTTTTTTGGTTACCACATGATGTAATAAGAGAATATCACCAGCGGCATTCCACTTTAAACTAGGCTAGGCGTAAATATAAAATTTAATTCAGCCCGATAAGGGACTCGAACCCTTGACCCTCAGATGACTCCGAGTTACTTCAGCTGTAAAAGTCTGATGCTCTACCGACTGAGCTAACCGGGCTTCGTTGAAACCCTTTGACTGAATGAAACGCATCACAACGCTTTGATATCAATATCCGACTCCGCAAGCGAGTAATTTATTTTCAAGTAAAAGTCTGATGCTCTACCGACTGAGCTAACCGGGCTTCGTTGAAACCCTTTGACTGAATGAAACGCATCACAACGCTTTGATATCAATATCCGACTCCGCAAGCGAGTAATTTATTTTCAAGTCTTTCGAATATATCTTCACATCAAATACTTTTTTGGTTACCACATGATGTAATAAGAGAATATCACCAGCGGCATTCAACTTTAAACTAGGCTAGGCGTAAATATGAAATTTAATTCAGCCCGATAAGGGACTCGAACCCTTGACCCTCAGATGACTCCGAGTTACTTCAGCTGTAAAATTCTGATGCTCTACCGACTGAGCTAACCGGGCTTCGCTGGAACCCTTTGACTGAATGAAACGCATCACAACGCTTTGATATTAATATCCGACTCCGCAAGCGGGTAATTTATTTTCAAGTCTTTCGAATATATCTTCACATCAAATACTTTTTTGGTTACCACATGATGTAATAAGAGAATATCACCAGCGGCATTCCACTTTAAACTAGGCTAGGCGTAAATATAAAATTTAATTCAGCCCGATAAGGGACTCGAACCCTTGACCCTCAGATGACTCCGAGTAACTTCAGCTGTAAAAGTCTGATGCTCTACCGACTGAGCTAACCGGGCTTCGTTGAAAGCCTTTGACTGAATGAAACGCATCACAACGCTTTGATATCAATATCCGACTCCGCAAGCGAGTAATTTATTTTCAAGTAAAAGTCTGATGCTCTACCGACTGAGCTAACCGGGCTTCGTTGAAACCCTTTGACTGAATGAAACGCATCACAACGCTTTGATATCAATATCCGACTCCGCAAGCGAGTAATTTATTTTCAAGTCTTTCGAATATATCTTCACATCAAATACTTTTTTGGTTACCACATGATGTAATAAGAGAATATCACCAGCGGCATTCCACTTTAAACTAGGCTAGGCGTAAATATAAAATTTAATTCAGCCCGATAAGGGACTCGAACCCTTGACCCTCAGATGACTCCGAGTTACTTCAGCTGTAAAAGTCTGATGCTCTACCGACTGAGCTAACCGGGCTTCGTTGAAACCCTTTGACTGAATGAAACGCATCACAACGCTTTGATATCAATATCCGACTCCGCAAGCGAGTAATTTATTTTCAAGTAAAAGTCTGATGCTCTACCGACTGAGCTAACCGGGCTTCGTTGAAACCCTTTGACTGAATGAAACGCATCACAACGCTTTGATATCAATATCCGACTCCGCAAGCGAGTAATTTATTTTCAAGTCTTTCGAATATATCTTCACATCAAATACTTTTTTGGTTACCACATGATGTAATAAGAGAATATCACCAGCGGCATTCAACTTTAAACTAGGCTAGGCGTAAATATGAAATTTAATTCAGCCCGATAAGGGACTCGAACCCTTGACCCTCAGATGACTCCGAGTTACTTCAGCTGTAAAATTCTGATGCTCTACCGACTGAGCTAACCGGGCTTCGCTGGAACCCTTTGACTGAATGAAACGCATCACAACGCTTTGATATTAATATCCGACTCCGCAAGCGGGTAATTTATTTTCAAGTCTTTCGAATATATCTTCACATCAAATACTTTTTTGGTTACCACATGATGTAATAAGAGAATATCACCAGCGGCATTCCACTTTAAACTAGGCTAGGCGTAAATATAAAATTTAATTCAGCCCGATAAGGGACTCGAACCCTTGACCCTCAGATGACTCCGAGTAACTTCAGCTGTAAAAGTCTGATGCTCTACCGACTGAGCTAACCGGGCTTCGTTGAAAGCCTTTGACTGAATGAAACGCATCACAACGCTTTGATATCAATATCCGACTCCGCAAGCGAGTAATTTATTTTCAAGTAAAAGTCTGATGCTCTACCGACTGAGCTAACCGGGCTTCGTTGAAACCCTTTGACTGAATGAAACGCATCACAACGCTTTGATATCAATATCCGACTCCGCAAGCGAGTAATTTATTTTCAAGTCTTTCGAATATATCTTCACATCAAATACTTTTTTGGTTACCACATGATGTAATAAGAGAATATCACCAGCGGCATTCCACTTTAAACTAGGCTAGGCGTAAATATAAAATTTAATTCAGCCCGATAAGGGATTCGAACCCTTGACCCTCAGATGACTCCGAGTTACTTCAGCTGTAAAAGCCTGATGCTCTACCGACTGAGCTAACCGGGCTTCGCTGGACCCCTTTGACTGAATGAAACGCATCACAACGCTTTGATATTAATATCCGACTCCGCAAGCGAGTAATTTATTTTCAAGTCTTTCGAATATATCTTCACATCAAATACTTTTTTGGTTACCACATGATGTAATAAGAAAATATCACCAGCGGCATTCAACTTTAAACTAGGCTAGGCGTAAATATAAAATTTAATTCAGCCCGATAAGGGACTCGAACCCTTGACCCTCAGATGACTCCGAGTTACTTCAGCTGTAAAAGTCTGATGCTCTACCGACTGAGCTAACCGGGCTTCGTTGAAACCCTTTGACTGAATGAAACGCATCACAACGCTTTGATATCAATATCCGACTCCGCAAGCGAGTAATTTATTTTCAAGTCTTTCGAATATATCTTCACATCAAATACTTTTTTGGTTACCACATGATGTAATAAGAGAATATCACCAGCGGCATTCCACTTTAAACTAGTCTAGGCGTAAATATAAAATTTAATCCAGCCCGATAAGGGACTCGAACCCTTGACCCTCAGATGACTCCGAGTTACTTCAGCTGTAAAAGTCTGATGCTCTACCGACTGAGCTAACCGGGCTTCGCTGGACCCCTTTGACTGAATGAAACGCATCACAACGCTTTGATATCAATATCCGACTCCGCAAGCGAGTAATTTATTTTCAAGTCTTTCGAATATATCTTCACATCAAATACTTTTTTGGTTACCACATGATGTAATAAGAGAATATCACCAGCGGCATTCCACTTTAAACTAGGCTAGGCGTAAATATAAAATTTAATTCAGCCCGATAAGGGACTCGAACCCTTGACCCTCAGATGACTCCGAGTTACTTCAGCTGTAAAAGTCTGATGCTCTACCGACTGAGCTAACCGGGCTTCGTTGAAACCCTTTGACTGAATGAAATGCATCACAACGCTTTGATATCAATATCCGACTCCGCAAGCGAGTAATTTATTTTCAAGTCTTTCGAATATATCTTCACATCAAATACTTTTTTGGTTACCACATGATGTAATAAGAGAATATCACCAGCGGCATTCCACTTTAAACTAGGCTAGGCGTAAATATAAAATTTAATTCAGCCCGATAAGGGACTCGAACCCTTGACCCTCAGATGACTCCGAGTTACTTCAGCTGTAAAAGTCTGATGCTCTACCGACTGAGCTAACCGGGCTTCGTTGAAACCCTTTGACTGAATGAAACGCACCACAACGCTTTGATATCAATATCCGACTCCGCAAGCGAATAATGTATTTTCAAGTCTTTCGAATATATCTTCACATCAAATACTTTTTTGGTTACCACATGATGTAATAAGAGAATATCACCAGCGGCATTCCACTTTAAAGTAGGCTAGGCGTAAATATAAAATTTAATTCAGCCCGATAAGGGACTCGAACCGTTGACCCTCAGATGACTCCGAGTTACTTCAGCTGTAAAAGTCTGATGCTCTACCGACTGAGCTAACCGGGCTTCGTTGAAACCCTTTGACTGAATGAAACGCATCACAACGCTTTGATATCAATATCCGACTCCGCAAGCGAGTAATTTATTTTCAAGTGTTTCGAATATATCTTCACATCAAATACTTTTTGGTTACCACATGATGTAATAAGAGAATATCACCAGGGGCATTCCACTTTAAACTAGGCTAGGCGTAAATATAAAATTTAATTCAGCCCGATAAGGGACTCGAACCCTTGACCCTCAGATGACTCCGAGTTACTTCCGCTGTAAAAGTCTGATGCTCTACCGACTGAGCTAACCGGGCTTCGCTGGAACCCTTTGACTGAATGAAACGCATCACAACGCTTTGATATTAATATCCGACTCCGCAAGCGGGTAATTTATTTTCAAGTCTTTCGAATATATCTTCACATCAAATACTTTTTTGGTTACCACATGATGTAATAAGAGAATATCACCAGCGGCATTCCACTTTAAACTAGGCTAGGCGTAAATATAAAATTTAATTCAGCCCGATAAGGGACTCGAACCCTTGACCCTCAGATGACTCCGAGTTACTTCAGCTGTAAAAGTCTGATGCTCTACCGACTGAGCTAACCGGGCTTCGTTGAAACCCTTTGACTGAATGAAACGCATCACAACGCTTTGATATCAATATCCGACTCCGCAAGCGAGTAATTTATTTTCAAGTAAAAGTCTGATGCTCTACCGACTGAGCTAACCGGGCTTCGTTGAAACCCTTTGACTGAATGAAACGCATCACAACGCTTTGATATCAATATCCGACTCCGCAAACGAGTAATTTATTTTCAAGTGTTTCGAATATATCTTCACATCAAATACTTTTTGGTTACCACATGATGTAATAAGAGAATATCACCAGCGGCATTCCACTTTAAACTAGGCTAGGCGTAAATATAAAATTTAATTCAGCCCGATAAGGGACTCGAACCCTTGACCCTCAGATGACTCCGAGTTACTTCAGCTGTAAAAGTCTGATGCTCTACCGACTGAGCTAACCGGGCTTCGCTGGAACCCTTTGACTGAATGAAACGCATCACAACGCTTTGATATTAATATCCGACTCCGCAAGCGGGTAATTTATTTTCAAGTCTTTCGAATATATCTTCACATCAAATACTTTTTTGGTTACCACATGATGTAATAAGAGAATATCACCAGCGGCATTCCACTTCAAACTAGGCTAGGCGTAAATATAAAATTTAATTCAGCCCGATAAGGGACTCGAACCCTTGACCCTCAGATGACTCCGAGTTACTTCAGCTGTAAAAGTCTGATGCTCTACCGACTGAGCTAACCGGGCTTCGTTGAAACCCTTTGACTGAATGAAACGTATCACAACGCTTTGATATCAATATCCGACTCCGCAAGCGAGTAATTTATTTTCAAGTAAAAGTCTGATGCTCTACCGACTGAGCTAACCGGGCTTCGTTGAAACCCTTTGACTGAATGAAACGCATCACAACGCTTTGATATCAATATCCGACTCCGCAAGCGAGTAATTTATTTTCAAGTCTTTCGAATATATCTTCACATCAAATACTTTTTTGGTTACCACATGATGTAATAAGAGAATATCACCAGCGGCATTCAACTTTAAACTAGGCTAGGCGTAAATATGAAATTTAATTCAGCCCGATAAGGGACTCGAACCCTTGACCCTCAGATGACTCCGAGTTACTTCAGCTGTAAAATTCTGATGCTCTACCGACTGAGCTAACCGGGCTTCGCTGGAACCCTTTGACTGAATGAAACGCATCACAACGCTTTGATATTAATATCCGACTCCGCAAGCGGGTAATTTATTTTCAAGTCTTTCGAATATATCTTCACATCAAATACTTTTTTGGTTACCACATGATGTAATAAGAGAATATCACCAGCGGCATTCCACTTTAAACTAGGCTAGGCGTAAATATAAAATTTAATTCAGCCCGATAAGGGACTCGAACCCTTGACCCTCAGATGACTCCGAGTAACTTCAGCTGTAAAAGTCTGATGCTCTACCGACTGAGCTAACCGGGCTTCGTTGAAACCCTTTGACTGAATGAAACGCATCACAACGCTTTGATATCAATATCCGACTCCGCAAGCGAGTAATTTATTTTCAAGTAAAAGTCTGATGCTCTACCGACTGAGCTAACCGAGCTTCGTTGAAACCCTTTGACTGAATGAAACGCATCACAACGCTTTGATATCAATATCCGACTCCGCAAGCGAGTAATTTATTTTCAAGTCTTTCGAATATATCTTCACATCAAATACTTTTTTGGTTACCACATGATGTAATAGGAGAATATCACCAGCGGCATTCCACTTTAAACTAGGCTAGGCGTAAATATAAAATTTAATTCAGCCCGATAAGGGATTCGAACCCTTGACCCTCAGATGACTCCGAGTTACTTCAGCTGTAAAAGTCTGATGCTCTACCGACTGAGCTAACCGGGCTTCGCTGGACCCCTTTGACTGAATGAAACGCATCACAACGCTTTGATATTAATATCCGACTCCGCAAGCGAGTAATTTATTTTCAAGTCTTTCGAATATATCTTCACATCAAATACTTTTTTGGTTACCACATGATGTAATAAGAGCATATCAACAGCGGCATTCCACTTTAAACTAGGCTAGGCGTGAAAATAAAATTTAATTCAGCCCGATAAGGGACTCGAACCCTTGACCCTCAGATGACTCCGAGTTACTTCAGCTGTAAAAGTCTGATGCTCTACCGACTGGGCTAACCGGGCTTCGTTGAAACTCTTTGACTGAATGAAACGCATCACAACGCTTTGATATCAATATCCGACTCCGCAAGCGAGTAATTTATTTTCAAGTAAAAGTCTGATGCTCTACCGACTGAGCTAACCGGGCTTCGTTGAAACCCTTTGACTGAATGAAACGTATCACAACGCTTTGATATCAATATCCGACTCCGCAAGCGAGTAATTTATTTTCAAGTCTTTCGAATATATCTTCACATCAAATACTTTTTTGGTTACCACATGATGTAATAAGAGAATATCACCAGCGGCATTCCACTTTAAACTAGGCTAGGCGTAAATATAAAATTTAATTCAGCCCGATAAGGGACTCGAACCCTTGACCCTCAGATGACTCAGAGTTACTTCAGCTGTAAAAGTCTGATGCTCTACCGACTGAGCTAACCGGGCTTCGCTGGACCCCTTTGACTGAATGAAACGCATCACAACGCTTTGATATTAATATCCGACTCCGCAAGCGAGTAATTTATTTTCAAGTCTTTCGAATATATCTTCACATCAAATACTTTTTTGGTTACCACTTGATGTAATAAAAGAATATCACCAGCGGCATTCAACTTTAAACTAGGCTAGGCGTAAATATAAAATTTAATTCAGCCCGATAAGGGACTCGAACCCTTGACCCTCAGATGACTCCGAGTTACTTCAGCTGTAAAAGTCTGATGCTCTACCGACTGAGCTAACCGGGCTTCGTTGAAACCTTTTGACTGAATGAAACGCATCACAACGCTTTGATATCAATATCCGACTCCGCAAGCGAGTAATTTATTTTCAAGTCTTTCGAATATATCTTCACATCAAATACTTTTTTGGTTACCACATGATGTAATAAGAGAATATCACCAGCGGCATTCCACTTTAAACTAGGCTAGGCGTAAATATAAAATTTAATCCAGCCCGATAAGGGACTCGAACCCTTGACCCTCAGATGACTCCGAGTTACTTCAGCTGTAAAAGTCTGATGCTCTACCGACTGAGCTAACCGGGCTTCGTTGAAACCCTTTGACTGAATGAAACGCATCACAACGCTTTGATATCAATATCCGACTCCGCAAGCGAGTAATATATTTTCAAGTAAAAGTCTGATGCTCTACCGACTGAGCTAACCGGGCTTCGTTGAAACCCTTTGACTGAATGAAACGTATCACAACGCTTTGATATCAATATCCGACTCCGCAAGCGAGTAATTTATTTTCAAGTCTTTCGAATATATCTTCACATCAAATACTTTTTTGGTTACCACATGATGTAATAAGAGAATATCACCAGCGGCATTCCACTTTAAAGTAGGCTAGGCGTAAATATAAAATTTAATTCAGCCCGATAAGGGACTCGAACCCTTGACCCTCAGATGACTCCGAGTTACTTCAGCTGTAAAAGTCTGATGGTCTACCGACTGAGCTAACCGGGCTTCGCTGGACCCCTTTGACTGAATGAAACGCATCACAACGCTTTGAAATTAATATCCGACTCCGCAAGCGAGTAATTTATTTTCAAGTCATTCGAATATATCTTCACATCAAATACTTTTTTGGTTACCACATGATGTAATAAAAGAATATCACCAGCGGCATTCAACTTTAAACTAGGCTAGGCGTAAATATAAAATTTAATTCAGCCCGATAAGGGACTCGAACCCTTGACCCTCAGATGACTCCGAGTTACTTCAGCTGTAAAAGTCTGATGCTCTACCGACTGAGCTAACCGGGCTTCGTTGAAACCCTTTGACTGAATGAAACGCATCACAACGCTTTGATATCAATATCCGACTCCGCAAGCGAGTAATTTTTATTTTCAAGTCTTTCGAATATATCTTCACATCAAATACTTTTTTGGTTACCACATGATGTAATAAGAGAATATCACCAGCGGCATTCCACTTTAAAGTAGGCTAGGCGTAAATATAAAATTTAATTCAGCCCGATAAGGGACTCGAACCCTTGACCCTCAGATGACTCCGAGTTACTTCAGCTGTAAAAGTCTGATGGTCTACCGACTGAGCTAACCGGGCTTCGCTGGACCCCTTTGACTGAATGAAACGCATCACAACGCTTTGATATTAATATCCGACTCCGCAAGCGAGTAATTTATTTTCAAGTCATTCGAATATATCTTCACATCAAATACTTTTTTGGTTACCACATGATGTAATAAAAGAATATCACCAGCGGCATTCAACTTTAAACTAGGCTAGGCGTAAATATAAAATTTAATTCAGCCCGATAAGGGACTCGAACCCTTGACCCTCAGATGACTCCGAGTTACTTCAGCTGTAAAAGTCTGATGCTCTACCGACTGAGCTAACCGGGCTTCGTTGAAACCCTTTGACTGAATGAAACGCATCACAACGCTTTGATATCAATATCCGACTCCGCAAGCGAGTAATTTATTTTCAAGTCTTTCGAATATATCTTCACATCAAATACTTTTTTGGTTACCACATGATGTAATAAGAGAATATCACCAGCGGCATTCCACTTTAAACTAGGCTAGGCGTAAATATAAAATTTAATCCAGCCCGATAAGGGACTCGAACCCTTGACCCTCAGATGACTCCGAGTTACTTCAGCTGTAAAAGTCTGATGCTCTACCGACTGAGCTAACCGGGCTTCGCTGGACCCCTTTGACTGAATGAAACGCATCACAACGCTTTGATATTAATATCCGACTCCGCAAGCGAGTAATTTATTTTCAAGTCTTTCGAATATATCTTCACATCAAATACTTTTTTGGTTACCACATGATGTAATAAGAGAATATCACCAGCGGCATTCCACTTTAAACTAGGCTAGGCGTAAATATAAAATTTAATTCAGCCCGATAAGGGACTCGAACCCTTGACCCTCAGATGACTCCGAGTTACTTCAGCTGTAAAAGTCTGATGCTCTACCGACTGAGCTAACCGGGCTTCGTTGAAACCCTTTGACTGAATGAAACGCATCACAACGCTTTGATATCAATATCCGACTCCGCAAGCGAGTAATTTATTTTCAAGTCTTTCGAATATATCTTCACATCAAATACTTTTTTGGTTACCACATGATGTAATAAGAGAATATCACCAGCGGCATTCCACTTTAAACTAGGCTAGGCGTAAATATAAAATTTAATTCAGCCCGATAAAGGACTCGAACCCTTGACCCTCAGATGACTCCGAGTTACTTCAGCTGTAAAAGTCTGATGCTCTACCGACTGAGCTAACCGGGCTTCGTTGAAACCCTTTGACTGAATGAAACGCACCACAACGCTTTGATATCAATATCCGACTCCGCAAGCGAATAATGTTTTTTCAAGTCTTTCGAATATATCTTCACATCAAATACTTTTTTGGTTACCACATGATGTAATAAGAGAATATCACCAGCGGCATTCCACTTTAAAGTAGGCTAGGCGTAAATATAAAATTTAATTCAGCCCGATAAGGGACTCGAACCCTTGACCCTCAGATGACTCCGAGTTACTTCAGCTGTAAAAGTCTGATGCTCTACCGACTGAGCTAACCGGGCTTCGTTGAAACCCTTTGACTGAATGAAACGCATCACAACGCTTTGATATCAATATCCGACTTCGCAAGCGAGTAATTTATTTTCAAGTGTTTCGAATATATCTTCACATCAAATACTTTTTCGTTACCACATGATGTAATAAGAGAATATCACCAGCGGCATTCCACTTTAAACTAGGCTAGGCGTAAATATAAAATTTAATTCAGCCCGATAAGGGACTCGAACCCTTGACCCTCAGATGAATCCGAGTTACTTCAGCTGTAAAAGTCTGATGCTCTACCGACTGAGCTAACCGGGCTTCGCTGGAATCCTTTGACTGAATGAAACGCATCACAACGCTTTGATATCAATATCCGACTCCGCAAGCGAGTAATTTATTTTCAAGTCTTTCGAATATATCTTCACATCAAATACTTTTTTGGTTACCACATGATGTAATAAGAGAATATCACCAGCGGCATTCCACTTTAAACTAGGCTAGGCAAAATATAATTTAATTCAGCCCGATAAGGGACTCGAACCCTTGACCCTCAGATGACTCCGAGTTACTTCAGCTGTAAAAGTCTGATGCTCTACCGACTGAGCTAACCGGGCTTCGTTGAAACTCTTTGACTGAATGAAACGCATCACAACGCTTTGATATCAATATCCGACTCCGCAAGCGAGTAATTTATTTTCAAGTCTTTCGAATATATCTTCACATCAAATACTTTTTTGGTTACCACATGATGTAATAAGAGAATATCACCAGCGGCATTCCACTTTAAACTAGGCTAGGCGTTAATATAAAATTTATTTCAGCCCGATAAGGAACTCGAACCCTTGACCCTCAGATGACTCCGAGTTACTTCAGCTGTAAAAGTCTGATGCTCTACCGACTGAGCTAACCGGGCTTCGTTGAAACTCTTTGACTGAATGAAACGCATCACAACGCTTTGATATCAATATCCGACTCCGCAAGCGAGTAATTTATTTTCAAGTCTTTCGAATATATCTTCACATCAAATACTTTTTTGGTTACCACATGATGTAATAAGAGAATATCACCAGCGGCATTCCACTTTAAACTAGGCTAGGCGTAAATATAAAATTTATTTCAGCCCGATAAGGGACTCGAACCCAGCTGTAAAAGTCTGATGCTCTACCGACTGAGCTAACCGGGCTTCGCTGGAAGGCTTTGACTGAATGAAACGCATCACAACGCTTTGATATTAATATCCGACTCCGCAAGCGAGTAATTGATTTTTAAGTCTTTCGAATGATACGACTTGGAGATACGGAATTTTAAAAGACTTATACAACATGAACCTTCGAGGCAATTTACCTAATTTTATTTCTAGTTTTCTAACAAACCGACTTTTTCAAACAAGAGTGGGTAGCACACTTTCTGATTTTCATAACCAGGAAATGGGTGTGCCACAAGGAAGCATTTTATCTGTCACACTGTTCAGTATCAAAATAAATGATATAGTTAAAGTTACTATTACAACAAAAAGTAAACATTCATTGTGATCCAAATCTGGCGGAGAAAAAACGTGTGTACAGTGACGTTGATGTGCTAGTGACGTAACACGCATGAAGTAATCTCCGCCAGGGCGAGCGCCAACGACTAACTTTCCGGAAGTCACTGGTACCAACCATATATATACTAGACGTTATATTGGCCAGGATTCGCGACTGCCAGCGCCTCCTTGAGGCAGAGTGTTATACAGTGTTTACAGCTGTTCCAACAGCCGCGGCGCCTCACGTGATCTGACGGAACACCCCCGCCGCAAAATTTGTTGAAATAGTAACTTTAAATGCATAACACCTAATATTAACCCGTCCCTCTTTGTTGATGACTTTTTAGCTGGACTCAGAGGTATTAATATGAAAACAATACAAGAACAGTTACAAGAGAATCTCGATAAACTACAAAACTGGGCAAACGAAAACGGGTTTAAATTTTCAAAATCAAAAACTGTATGCTTGCACTTTTGTAACAAACGACGCCAACATTATATTTAGGCAACGACCCCATTCCAGTTGTGCCACAGGTGAAATTCTTGGGTGTTGTATTTGACAAAAAACTAAATTTTATGGCACATATGAAACAGCTTAAAGAAAAATGCACCAAAGCTTTAAATATTTTAAAAGTATTATCCAACACTGATTGGGGATCTGACACAGAAACTCTCTTAAATATATATAAAACGCTTATTCGTTCGAAACTAGATTACGGCTGTACGATATACGGGACAGCACGCAAATCATATTTACAAATGCTTGACCCTATACATAACCAAGCTCTAAGATTGTGCCTAGGAACCTTTCGCACCACACCCACAGAAAGTCTCTATATTGAAGCCAATGAACCTTCCTTATACCTAAGAAGAGAAAAATTGGCGCTTCAATATGCATTAAAACTCAAATCTATCCCAAACAATCCGACATATGAAGACGTATTTCATCCTCAATACCGTGACCTATTCCTCGACAAACCTACCACAATATCAACATTTGGTATAGGTATCCAAAATATTCTCCAGAATAGCAACCTATCATTTGACAACATTAGACAATTCCAGTTGTCTACTACTCCACCATGGGAACTAAGAACTCCAAAATTATTTTCGATCTGACGAGATATAATAAATCAGATACAGACCCTGCCCTTTTCCTTGAATTACTCCACCAAGTGAGATTAAGCTATTCCACACACACGGCTATATACACTGATGGCTCAAAGACCTCAAGTAAGGTAGCAGCTGCTGCTGTCATTTTGCAGCACGTTGCTAGCACTAGACTGCCAAATACATGTTCCATCTTTAGTGCTGAGTCTAAAGCGATTTTATTAGCATTGCAAGATATACAATCCTCAGATGATAAAAAATTCATCATTTATTCTGATTCGCTTTCTTGCTTGCAGGCAATCCAACACCAACGCTTAGATCACCCATTTATACTTGATATTATCACACATTACAACTATCTACTTAACCGAGACAAAGAAATAATTTTTTGTTGGCTTCCAAGCCACATAGGTATTGCTGGCAATACCCTTGCAGACGCAGAAGCCAAGAAAGCACTTGACCAAGACATTTCCCCAATAAATATACCATATACCGACTTGAAACCACAGATAAACAAGCACATCACATCTCTCTGGCAAAAAAGCTGGTCTTCCCAATCAAACAATAAACTAAATAAAATTCAGCCAATTATAGGTATCAAACACCCACGGCAAACCAATCGGAGAAACGACGTAGTTTTGAGACGACTACGAACAGGACATACTTATTTTACGCACGTACACCTTCTCAAAGGAGATCCTCCCCCATTTTGTATTCCATGTCAGCATAATCTTAATGTGGAGCACATCCTATTAAACTGCGTCGATTTTTCACAAAATACTTTAGTACACCATCACTCGCTGATCTCTTTAAATCCATTAAAGATGACACCATTATTAACTTTATCAAAGACATTGGCCTATATTATCAAATATGAATTTCTCGTCGTATATACCAGATATTAATATCAAGTCCTTTCACACATATGAGATTTATGTTTCAACTCATTAAACCACAAATATATAATTCATTTTTCTTTGTACATTATTTTCCAGGGTTTTACATTTGATACAATTCATGTGATGTACGTTTAAATAATCTATTTCAGGGTTTTATCTATGATATCTATTATTTCACTTATGCAACACTTCAGTCTATATTTCAGGGTTTTATCAAGTTTGACTCATTGGAGACTAAAAAACCTTTGCATGGCACGATATGGCCTTACAGGCCAAAATGCCGTTAAAACTAATTCAAATCAAATCAAAGTTATTTATTTCCAAGTCTTTCGAATATATCTTCACGTCAAATACATTTTTGGTTACCACATGATGTAATAAGAGAATATCACCTGCGGCTTTCCACTTTAAAATATCAAATATAAATTTCTCGTCGTATATACCAGATATTAATACCATGTCCTTTCCCACATATGAGCTTAGATTAGTGTTTCAACTCATTAAACCACAATTATATAATTAACCGATCTTTGTACACGATTCCACGTTATTTTCCAGGTTTTTACATTTGATACAATTCATGTTATGTACGTTTAAATAAACTATTTCAGGGTTTTATATCTATCATTTCACTTATGCAACACTTAAGTCTATATTTCAGGGTTTTATCAAGTTCCACTCAATGCACTCAATAACCTTTGCATGGCACGATATGGCCTTACAGGCTTAAATGCCCTTAAAGCTAAATCTAATCAATCAAATCACTGGGTGACTGGGTTACGGTGTGTGCGGGCGAGGGGAGGGGTAGGGGAGATGGAGTGGGGGGGGGGGGGAGTGGGGCACCACCGTGAACAACCACTGCCGCTGCAACTAACCACTCTTCACATCGAGGGAACTCGCGAAAGGGCTTTTTTCGCACTCGCCTGGTGGCGCCACTGTGCTAGCCCCACCAGCGCTCTTCGGTCGTGCTGCGTGCGCAAGGGATAAAGGTTCCTTTCGTGTTTACAACATCCAGCCTGGACAATATCTGTCCTTCTTTTAGTTTGCTTGATGGCCAGCTATTACGATGAATAATGTCTTATCGCAGTTCGCAGTTGAATCAGACAATATGTAAGTACTGTACGATCTCTGGTTAAATAGGAATCCGCAAAAAAATGTGTTGCATGTTTTAGGGATGGGTGGGGTACGAGCACCGTCAAAATCCGATGGGAAGGGGCTGCGGTTCCGTTGACCCGCTTTGTGTCGCAGTCCCATGCAGACCCGGGGCCGCCCCGGTAGCTCAGTGGGCTAGAGCGCTCGCCTTGAGTGTTCTGGCCACCTGAGAGCCTAACGGCACGTGGGTCGGTGGTTCGCACCCCGCTGTGGCCATGTCTGTGTGGTCGCAGGAAAACCTCCCATGCATGTTATTCTTCAAAAGAGTAGGGGGTTACCCCCGGGGACATGGCTTCGCTCTCTCTTCCTTCTCCCATTGACGCGATATTACCAACATTGGTTAAAAGCGTCCTGAATATAGAAGAAACCAACCATGAAGACCCACTCGCTTTATACTTGCCACGTCGGTTTATACGGCCACGTCTTGGCGTTGCGTACCAGATGTGTACCGGTTATAATTTGTTATAAAGCGATGACATGGACTCTCTTTTCAACACGAGTGCATTGGAGTGGCCTTGTTGCGTAGCAACCAGGAAAGTCGAACGGGGAGCCTAACTAACCGATAACTTACGACTGTTAAATTGTTCCTAATACAGTAAATCATAAGCTGTGCTTCTATGATATAATATAATACTTACACTGAATTTTATAAAGACATCGTGTATGTTTGTTTGTTCTGTGGGTAACAATGCCATAAAACCAACCTACCCCTGCTCACATTTTGAAAAAATATTCGATTGCGTGAGCCGGGAGTCGAACCCGGGACGATTGCTTGGAAGGCAACCATGCTAACCGTTACACCACTCGCGCTTGTACGGCTGGCAATGCTGTGAACGCGGTAAATATGGTCCGCGCAGATAAAGCGCTTGGCACGCCTCGCTGGGTCAGTGGGTCACGGTGTGTGCGTACGTGCGAGGGGAGGGGTGGCGGACGGGAGGGGGGGGGGGGGTCCCGGGGAGGCTGGAGAAAGATACTCAGTGTATCTGTACTTTTGCGGTAGGGACTTGCCTGCATCCTCCGACGCACGTATATGTTAGACTGCATATTCTGATGTATATTTGGCTCAAGTATTCTTTCATTTTTTTATATACAATTTATTTGCAATTGGGTTCAAAGATAATAGTACTTAATGGTACTGACCGAGCGGATTTTGGAGGTGAAAAAGGGAGGGACTTTACGGCGGAACCCTCTCACAAACCCAGCACTGTATTAAGTACCCCCTCCCCCTGGGAAGAAACGACCACTGATGTTTGATGCATTAGGATTAAGGCAGGAAGATTCTTAAACAGCCCTTCTGCAGCCAAGTCATTGATTGCATTAAACAAGCAGGCTGAGCTGTACAGCTGTACTACTCTTTTTGACCGGCTCGACCTTCGTGATGAGCCATGAAATTGTGATCTGTGATGACATAACGTCACTGCATGCAGCACTGACTTCTCTGTGAAACAAACATCGATTCCCTCAGGCGCGTAACGTACGTGCGAGCAGCTTGTTGTGGCTTCTTTACTACGACTTCCTGCAGGTTTAGCCCGTGTTTACCCGTCACTTTTCCTTAACGTATTGATTTGGACTGTATGAGCGGCAGGAGAGAGAGGCTGGCTAGGGTCAGAGGCTGGCTAGGGTCAGCGGCTAGCTAGAATCAGAGGCTGGCTAGGGTCAGAGGCTGGCTAGGGTCAGAGGCTGGCTAGGGTCAGAGGCTGGCTAGGGTCAGAGGCTGGCTAGGGTCAGAGGCTGGCCAGGATCAGAGGCTGGCGAGGTCAGAGGCTGGCTAGGTTCAGAGGCTGGCTAGGGTCAGAGGCTGGCTAGGGTCAGAGGCTGGCTAGGGTCAGAGGCTGGCTAGGGTCAGAGGCTGATGACTGGTGACTGTTGTCAGTGACTGTTGACTGGTGACTGTTGTCAGTGACTGTTGTCAGTGACTGCTCTCAGTGACTGGTGTCAGTGACCGTTGTCAATTTCCGGTGTCAGTGACCGGCGTCAGTGACCGACGTCAGACATCTTAAATATTTGTGTTAAGCTATAAATAGCGCACAATTCAATAATTGACTGGAAGGATATATGTAACGTTGGCTTGAGGGTGTTGAGGGACACGTAATGATTTCTGTACCCTGAAGAATTTTCCAGTTTGAGTATTAATTTTAAAACTCATTTAGCCAAGTTTAATTAGTAAATCAATTGATCATATTGTTAATAGACGATAATTTTGGGTATTTAATGTTTTAATAGTAAATGCTTAGCCAAAGAAACCGGGTTGAAATTAAGGGGGAGAAAAACTCGGGATGCGTGAGCCGGGAGTCGAACCCGGGACGATTGCTTGGAAGGCAACCATGCTAACCGTTACACCACTCGCGCTTGTCGGTTCTTAGCAGGTATTGTGCGGTATTTAAAGGGGTAAACCAGCCTGTGAATGCTGTGATGGTGAGACGGTTTGGGGCCTTGATGCTCGCTGAGGCGCATCCAAGTAGTGGTTGGCAGAATAACTGGTTGGCCGAGTGCCTCGGCAACCTCCTTGAGATCACATGACATGCCCCATACTGACCGCCCAGACTGGTTTGTGGCTTGGTATTAAGTGGGATGCTTTAGGCCAGGGAGGGGGGGGGGGGGGGGCAGTACATATAGTTAGGTGTACACATATGTGCCACCCAAATAAATCCTTTTTCCTCTCAATTTCCCAAGCAGAAATCAACAATTTCTCTCAATGTGCCCATCTGAGACTTACCTTTTGCTCAAAATTGCAGTGCTTGACTATATAGTCCAGTTGATATCGAAAGTGTTCAAATAAGTAACCTCCAGACACTTTGTCACAAATGTCAGTTTCTATTTTAGATACCTTTTTAATCACAAACTTCTGTCAGTGTCTATTTTAGAGGCATTTGTAGCCAAATATTTCTGTCAGTGTTTATTTCAGATGCCTTTTTTAACCATGACTAAAAAATCGCGCACTTTTTTCTCACTCTCCAAATGTTCTCTATGGCATGGGCGGCACACCCCCACCACTGTAGTAATGTAGTGCCCCCCCCCCCCCTGTTCCGGGGACTGAGGTCATATCGCGATAATGGCAAGGATCAAGGTGGAGGAGGGGGAGCCATGTCCCGGTGGGGAGTAAGTAACCCCCTACTCTTTGCGAATTCCTAGCGTTATTGGAGAAGGAATATTCATGTTCCACGGCATTTATCTGTATTACTCTACGGGATTCGGGAATGAGTAATTCCTTGACCCTCGTGATTGCATAATTTAATTACATTGTATTCGAAAACACGGAATGTTAAAGCTACGTGTGGAGCTGACCGTTGCAACGGCTGTACCAAAATAAACATAAACAGGAAATGTTACCTTTGACCACAAGCAGTGTCAACGGCCACCGCCAAAGAAAAAGTGGCGCTCCGGATGCTTCTATTGTCTCATATAATTTAGCGCTTGGGCCCCCTGTCGGTGGCACCGGTAAACGACTTGTGTACACACGTTTCAAATCAGGACAAGTTTTCATTTTTGTGGCGGACAATTAATGAATTTGAAATGTTTTGCTCATTGGCAGATAATTGGTGAGCGATATGGTAGGTGTTTATTGTCTGTTATGAACCTTAAGGCCTTAGGTTTGTGTTCTTATACGTAAATTTGGCATTCAAAAACAGCGAAACAACTCCACATGCAACTTTAAGTCTTTAACGCTATGTGAACTGGGAAGGCGCATATGTTTGAGTTTGGCCCTGTTTCTGGCGTGTGGGCTCGTATGAGCCCCCCCCCTCCCCCCCCCACCCCACCCGAAATGTGAATGTGGATTATTGACCGAAATGGTTAAATGCGAATCTGTAACCGAAGGGTTACAATGTGAAACAAGCGAATGTTGCTATGTGAATAATTAAACGAATGAATAGAGACATTAAATAAAATGATGTCTATAAGTTAGGCACCGATTTCAGATGTAAAAAAGTGTTTTGCATGAGCCGGGAGTCGAACCCGGGACGATTGCTTGGAAGGCAACCATGCTAACCGTTACACCACTCGCGCTTACCCGTGACAAAGCTTCACCTGAGGCCACTTGAAACTACAATTCTTAATCAAATCAAATGTGCAGAGATGCGGTACTCTAGATGCTGTGGGCGCACCCATCGGTAACGGTCATGTCACGTGTCTATACAAGTTGGTCGTCCGGTTAAAAGGTTTGTCCCATGGATTATTTACCTTTGTCATCATGCACCCATATATCTATGTGGTGTAATTTCAACCTGATTCTGCAAAGTGTGTTTCTTCGCAAAGAGTAGGGCAATGGCGGATCCAGCGGGTGGGGGGGGGGGACTACTGCGGCTATAGCCCCCCACCCCCTGGTCAAGCCGCAGAAGCCCCCCCACCGACAGGTTTAGCCCCCGAGAATATAGCAGCCTATCGCTGTTCACGAGCAGTGACCTAATGCTGGAGAAGGACCACTGCCGCCCACCCACCACCCCGATCCGCCGCAACCTCCCTGTTGGGAACATACACTGTTAAAGTCGGCTTCTCCGAGCAGCCCCACGCCCCCGGTCGCAAATTTTTTCCACCCCCCCCCCCGGTCGCAAGTCTTTAAAAGAGTACTCCTCACCCGCCCCCGGTCGCAAGTTTTCAGAGAGCACCCACCACCCCCTTGGCAAATTTCTAGATCCGCCCCTGCCCCCCCACCACCTAAAGTCTGGATTCGCCCTTGTAGTATGCACTGTAATCACGAAATTCAAGCCTGACCACCCTCTAAAGTCTGAATCCGCCCCTGCTTAGGGGGTTACCCCGGAAACATGGCTCCGCTCTTCCCTTCCTTCTCCCATTAAGCCGGGGGGCCTCCCTGGTGTAGTGGTTAGCGCACTAGACCGCAAATCAATAGGTCCTGGGTTCGAATCCGGGCTCGGGCACCTAATCTGGGGCATGTTTCATTCCTTCATCCTTCATCGTCTCGGGAGGTTCCTTGGCCCAATTTAGCCTGTATGTGCACAAAAGTGGCCTAAAACACCAACATTCCATTCCCATTAAGCCGATATGACCAGAGTTGGGTAAGCGTCCTGAATATACAACCAGCCAACGGTACAACGGTCACCCCATGGCCTGGTAGCATGTCCAGCCATTGTCATGCTCTGCAAGACCTTCCAAAGCGGCCCGTGCCTTGTTCGAATCTCACCAGTGCATCTCACAGTAAACTTCCAGTGACAAGTGGCGCAGTGTCACATGAATGGGAGATAGGGAGGGGTAACAGTAAACTACTAGTGACACGTCACTCAGTGATCCCTGAATGGGAGATAGGGAGGGGGTCACAGTAAACCCTTGCGGACTCAGTGTTACCTGATGGGGAGATACAGATGGAGAAATATTATATATTACTAGTAATGGTGCACTTAGTAATTGACAACTCAGTTTGTGTTACCTGAACGGCAGATAGAGAGGGAAATAATAAACGTGAACCATAATATCGGTAAAGCGATATTTCGGTTTAATAATTCTCGTGAACCGATAACTATTTACGTATGACGCGACCCCCCCCCCTTGCCCTCCCCCCCACCCCTCATGCTGCGGCGCGAATCCGCGTTGCAATGTGAATCTGTAACCGAAAGCTGCAATGTGAAACGAGCGAATATTAGGATGTGAATAATTGAAAGACTTAATAGAGACAACAGTAAAATAAAATAACATGTTGTCTATAAGTTATCAAGTTCGATTCAGGAAAATTCAGGCACCATTTTGTGATCTAAAATTTTTTTTGCGTGAGCCGGGAGTCGAACCCGGGACGATTGCTTGGAAGGCAACCATGCTAACCGTTACACCACTCGCGCTTACCCGTGACAAGGCTTCACCTGAGGCCACTTGAAACTGCAATTCTTAATCGATACGAGATGTGCAGAGATGCGTGCAGCGCGCAGACAATAGACCGCATCCCGTACTCTGGATGCTGTGAAGCAGCCATGCGTAGCGGTCATGTCACGCTATGGGTAGTGGTCATCTCAACTATAGAAGTTAGTCGTTCGGTTATGGTTTGTCCTATGGATTATTTACCATTGTCATTATAGACACATATATACCTATGTGGTGTAGTCTCACCTGATTCCGTGCGCTGCACCGGTTCCTCGTGAGTGCAGGTGGGGTATGTTATCGTCCTTCGCAGCGCACACATGTGGGAGCATTATGACGACGTCTATCACGGAATACGCGTGGAGGTGTCAACCATTTACCCCAGGGGCGGATCTAGGGTGGGGGAGGGGGGGGGGGGGAGGGGGTAGCGGGAACTTGAACGTACACTGTAAAAGTCGGGATCTCCGAGCACCACCCCCCCCCCCGATCGCAAGAGAGCAGCCCCCCACCCACCAGGGGCGGATCTAGGAATTTCCCGGTGGGGGGGGGGGGTTGCTCTCTGAAAAACTTGCGACCGGGGGGTGGGTGGGGGGGGGGGCGCAGGGCGTGCTCGGAGAAGCCGACTTTAACAGTGTATGTTCAGGTTCCCGAGGAGGTTGTTGGAGAGGAGAGGCTCTCTCTCTCTGAAAACTTGCGACCGGAGAAGGGGGGGGGGCTGCTCTGAAGACTTTTGTGACCGGTGGGGTGGGGGGGCTTGGACTTGGAGAACCCGACTTTACTAGTGTATGTTGAGTTTCCCAAGGGGGGGGGGCAGCAACCCCCTAACCCCCCCCCCTCTAGATCCGCCACTGCCCCCCCTTGCAAATTCCTAGATCCGCCCCTGTAGGCCTACCCGGTTAAAAATGGGTACATTGTCTGACTGTGTGAAAGTAAACTGTGTTCGAAATGGATATGGTAACATACCTCAAAAAGCCAAAACACGGCAACAATGTTCGAAAGTTGAGGACGTTGTACACGGGAATACCATACCGTCTTGCCTAAGAATATGACCGAATAAAGATTTGAAGCAAGCAAGGCGTGTCTTATCGTTACAATTTCCATTCTAAATAGGTTTTATTTTTCCTGTATTATTAACTACACATGACGTCCGTTGCACTGTCGTTATCGTTCAACTTTCTCGATGGCGTTTTCTTTCAATTTTTCAAACACCTGAAACAGTTTCGTTGCATTCCGTGTATATATCCGCTTGATAGAGACACCGGTGAAAGGTTTCAAAAGCAAAGAATGACCCCCCTCCCACCCCCTCCACTCCCCATCTCTATCACTACGTATTTTAGGAAAGAAATATGATGGGTTAAGCAGGGTCGAATCCAGATGTGTTGGAAAAGGGGGGGGGGGGGGGAGGAAGTTTCAAGTAATGGCCAAGCTTGTTGAATTTCATATGTTAAATGGTATAAATTTCGGCCCTGAAAGTGGGGGCAGGGATCCGCCCCCGTTAAACAATCTATATTTGGATGTGAAAAGGTAAAACCATGTTGCAATGGTAACCTGTCAACACGCACGATTTGTATACATATGATTTGTGGTGTGAATGTGTAAGACGGAAACTGCTATATGGTGCTGTAATAATTAAGACGCCACGCTGATTTGTGATGTGGATATCGTGTGAGGAGAGATGAAGATATCTCTTAATCACTAATTGTTTCATTGGGTAATATGTGAGAGTTAAGTAGTTAAAATGCGAAACAAAATATTTGAATAAATATTGCCAAACAACGCACAAGAAGAAAGCGGCGAAATAAATTACGTATGTCAATTCATGCGATGAAAATCTTAAACATAAATACCTGGCCGAATTATTAATGGGAAAGGTAATGCAGATATCCGGCCAGGTTCAACAAGACACAATCATCAAATGAAGCAAAATTTATTTGCGTGAGCCGGGAGTCGAACCCGGGACGATTGCTTGGAAGGCAACCATGCTAACCGTTACACCACTCGCGCTTGCCGTAGGTACATTTTGGCCTGAAGCATTTTCAAGTTGTACCATTCTTAATCGATTTGCGATGCTCGAGATGTGCAGAGAAGCGTGCCGCGGACACGTGCGACCAGGCACATGGATGGGTCTCTTGTGTTGTCCTATGCCGAGTGTTGTGGTATCCCACATCTCCCATACCCCGCCCCCCGGTTCCCGCCCCCCGGCTCCCGCCCTCGCCCCCCGTCTCCCGCCCCCGGCCCACGCCCCCGGTCTTGACTCTACCACACATGCTACATGATCTCCACAACGAGCGCGGCAGACGCTGGGGCGGATCCAGCATTTTGAGGCGGGGGGGGGGGGGGGTATGGGGGGGGGGGACTTTTAATACCTTAGATTGCTATCATGTATTGTGAAGCGAGGGCGGTGGAGCGTACGGCGCTCCATAGTTGTTGTACTCTGTGTTGTACCTGGTGCGCGTGTGGCGCCGCCTAGTGGGCGAGTGTACGTTTAGCCTCCTCTTGTATTTCAGTTGAGGCATATTTGAATGTTATCCTGTGTTAGCTTTAGTTGTATCACGGCAGGTAGTCCGTTATTTTCTGTGATATAGTTTACATGTTTCACAATTATTACGGGTATGCAGTCATGTTTTGGGCACGGTTATGGGGGAGGGAGCGAGGCTAGACAGTATGGATGCCCAGAATGCATTGCGCCTTCCCCCAGAGCCCCCATAAAAGCGGCTGCCCAGAGTTCTGGAGCAGTTCTCCCCTGGGGGTGACTAAAAGCGGATCATTCAGCGACCAGTTGCTTCGCCAGGCGGAACGGTGGGCCATCTCGAGAGGCTGGACACCCAGAGCTCCGGATCACGCTGTATTCGAGATGGATGATACTGATAGGCCTTAGCTGGATCGGTCATGGAGAGGGAGCGCCCGAGTGATACCCATTACACGGGCTTAACGCGGCAGTGTATCGCAAGTTACGTTAGTTAGGATTGGCTGAGCGGACGTTATATATGTATGGATTGGTGCTGCATATAGAGTGGGTGAGTTTGTTGTTTGCCTAAGTTCAGGCGTAAGTTCAGGCGTTAGTTCAGGCGGGGTCAACCGGTTGGAACCGGTTAGGTTATGGATGCCTCGTGGTTTTGTCTAGGCTCATGCCTTCGTCGTATATGTATCGAATTTCGTAGCCTAGAATAAAGTAATGAATTGACTGATCACTTTCAGTGTTGTTTGGCTGTGACCTGTATGTTTCCTTGTCGTATAGTAGTGTAACCGTTTTACGCGGGTCAGTTGAGTTCCGAAGTTTGGAGTCTTAGTTACGGACATTTAGGTATTCATATTTGCAGTAAGGTTAGTTAATAGTAAGCCCACGTCAGTTTAAGGAACGGACCAGAGTTAAGAATTTTAATAGTACACAACGAGAAGTCGAGATTGAAGGATAGGCGAAGGTACGGTGCATAGGGATATACGCCTATAGCACCGGCTAAACACTACCTTTCTATATATAAAAGGGGGTACGTTACAATTGTGAAAATGCATCCTTGTTGGAAATCAGAAGGAATATCGGTGATCCGAATCCGATATACCATGCCATTTTACCCACTTTGGCTTTCATGTACACACGAATGACATGAAAACCCAACAGTTTATTTCACTCAGATTTATTCTTGCATCGTTGTAGTGGAAGAGAATAACTACCAGGCGGCTCTTGAAGCCTTCGGCAGGGCTATTGAGTTAGCAGAACATGATGAGGATGAAGGGGCCAAGGCTGCCATCACCAAGGCAACCAATGATGTCACGGCACGGATTGTCGCGAAGGAAAAAGAGCAGCATGCGCTCGAAGCGCCACCTGTCAGCTCGGGTAGGAATCATGTGTGTCTATAACGGCCGCGACCTGTCAAGGTGACTTCCTGTATCTAGAGGTCAAATACCGGCCCGGATATCATGTACCACATTTACCTAAAGTTAGACTATGGTTGGATGCGACATATAATCCTAAGGCCGCCTCTGGGAAGTCATTAATATACATCAACATACGAAGGTAAATTACAATAGCCGAAAAATATTGAAATCAACTTTGATAGTATGGGAACAGTTTTAGCTTTAGATAATAACTTTCAAAATGACTTAGTGAACAATTATGTGGTTACTGTGCCCTTAGATGACGTCAACAACGTGGCGACAGATAGCGGCGACAGTAATAAAACAACGACGGGAGAAACGCATCGTGACCAGGACGGTATCCATGACAACGAAGCCGCGTCACCTGACGACGGCGTGGGAGGCGACGACAGTAGACCACGCGGTGACAGCGAGAACCATGGTAACGGCGTAATACATGACGACGGCGGATCACGTGACGATGACGGAACACGTGACGATGACGGAACACGTGACGTCGGTGGGACGCGTGACGTCGGTGGGACGCGTGACGTCGGTGGGACGCGTGACGTCGGTGGGACGCGTGACGTCAGCGGAATAAATGACGTCAGTGAGGAGTAATCTGCGGCAGTGGACGCAGAAGCGCAGTAAAATCTTTCGTTTATTCACGTTACTTTGCAAGTTGACTACTGGATATATTTACTACTAGACCTACATGATTTTGTTACTCCATACGTTTGTTACAATGTACACATATTCGGCGAAAGTTTTGCTACAGAGCACGTTTACTGAACTAATGTGCGGTTACTAAGCAAATGTACAGAGTTATTGCAGCACAAAGTAACCAGCGTGACGTTTTTTTACGGCAGAGGTTTGCCAAATAAAAGTTTGTTACAGCATCTCATGGCCGCGGAGCTTTTGTAATATCACAAAACAACAGTTTGGCTTAGCGCCTCTGTAAGGAACGTCAGGTTTTTAGATTATTTCTAGTTGATGCCGAATGTTGGCAAGACCGTGATAACAAGGCATGTACCATGTATTGAAGTCGGTTATGATATAGCCTATACATGTCATGAACAAACGAAAGGCAGCAAGAGGATTTTGAACGCATATCATAAATATTTATTGCGATTGGCCAGTTGTGCAGGTCTCCTCTCTACTAAATTATGATGCATTATATTATGCCGTCTGATTTGAATGTCCTTATCTAAACTTTACAAATAGAAAACATGGATTTCACATATATATTGCATCGGTGTATCACCTTTGAAGACCACATGCATCACGTATCCCAGATTTCAAAAGAGCTGCAACAATTACTAGGTTCAACATACTTCGAGGGTTGTTTGATGTCACCTTTCCGAATATGTGTTTCCCCGAGCAATGGTGTGATGGGGCGCACAAGCCAGTGTTGAAATAAAACCGACGGCTGTAGGGGTCAATGCTACGGCAGCGTTGGACTGCCATTCTCTCTTCTTTTTCATTTCGCAAATTCGATTCATTATTTCTCAATTGCGAGTTATTAGTTCGCAAATGCGAGAAATTAATTCGCAAATGCGAGGCATTAATTCGCAATTGCGAGGCATTAATTCGCAATTGCGAGGCATTAATTCGCAATTGCGAGGTATTAATTTGCAATCGTTTACAAAACCTGGAACCCTGGTGGTATTTAGTGCTGATGGCACCCTGCAGCTCACAAAGATTGATTATTATCAAACAACTCTATTGATCTGTAGGAGCAATAGTCTCTAACTATGGAGAAACATGAAAACAAGTCGATTCCACATATCATGATAATTTGACACATATTATGCCTTCATACGCATGTTGCGTTATGCACACCACTGTCATGTGATCTAACAATACAAAAACCCACGCAATCTCTACCCTAAACATAGGCCTGAATGGAACTATTAAGACCGCTACCCTGGCGACAATATTCATAGCATCCCGGGGTTCATATGCTAATCTTTAGAAGAATCTGAAATTATATCTTAACAGATTGCCAGCCAGGGTATCTCACATGCGATTCGAATTGGCTGCGTTCCATATTAGGCTACTATGTCAGTTAAATTGGCCTGAACAAGAATGCTATAGCGGATACATAGCGATTATCCCCACAGTCCCGGCGTAGCTGGAAGCATCTCCGGGCTAAGTGCCAAACGCAATATGTATTCATCACGCGGTTTATGCCCGATATACAACATTATTATATCCTATAGCGTAATGCATTATTGTCAGTGCTTGCGGAACAGATTTTTTTTTGATATAATGCAAATATATATTCTTACGGTAAGCTACCCATAATAGCAAGGTAAAAGAACTCTGTATTTGTGATTATTTTATGAACACTGGTGAATTTTTAGGATACTTTACCGTCCCGTTAAAAAATATTCTCCATTTTCCAAGTATACTCCCATTTCACAAAATGACCAAGACTTGACACCTACCACGAATATGTAATTTTGCTACAATTTAGCTCAATATTAAGTTATTATCATAACTAATAGCTCTTTGGAAAGCTTAAACCTAAATGTAAAAATAGTAGCCACAAAAAGCAACAGAATAGTAATAATAAAGTGCAATTATGCAAAATCAGGACAGTTTTTGCCAAAATTCGAAATAACCCCCTTCAAAATTAGCTATAATTTCATCAAAAATCAAAATATTGACACCAAACCACTTTTAAACAATTCTAAAAACATCGTTCTTGTAATGAAAGTAAAGAAAAATATAGGTAGCCGTGTATTTTTTTCAAGAAACACCTCCTGAAGCTTGAAACTGTTATTTCACCAATATTTTGTGGCGCAGCTTATGTCACACCAATTATCAGTAATTTACGCCTTGTGTTCATATTTTAATAAATCTGGTTATATATACTGGTCTCCGATATAAATATGATCTACACGAATGTTTTCTGAACTATTTACAAGTTTTCTCGATGCCTTTTTCTTGAATTTTCCGAATTTATTACGAAGAGCCATTCTCGAAGAAATACTCTGTGAATGACGTCACGAATTGGGAATTCCCCTGTGAATGACGTAACGAGTTAGGGATTGCCCTTTCACTGACACCCGCCGATGTTTGCCGATGTTTACCGAGGTCTTTGCGCTACGCATTCTATATTTACGTAGCCCTATGTGGCATATATATATATCACATAATTGGTCTTTTCAGCGAGTTTATAAGACACACATGCGGGTCTCATTATATTAGATTTATTATTTGCTATTATTATCTTATGTAATTGCTTTGGCTGGATCGAAATGCACGAGCGATTTATATCATACAAGCCTAACATTTGCGATTCATATCGTAAAACTTTGGCGATCCATATCGTAAAAAATTGGTGATCTATGTCATTAAACAGTTGTGATTCATATCATCAAACATTTGTGATTAATATCATCACACGTTTGTGATTGGTATCATAAAACATTTGTGATTGGTATCATACACCTGTCGCAAGATTAACATTTGTCGCAAAATGAACATTTGTCGCAAAATGAACATTTGTCGCAAAATTAACATTTGTCGCAAAATGAACGTTTGTCGCAAAATGAACATTTGTCGCAAAATGAACCTTTGTCGCAACATTAACATTTGTCGCAAAATTAACATTTGTCATATTTGATTGTCCATTGGCTTGCCTGACTACATAAGACACAATAACAAACGAGTTGTCTTCATACCGAGCTGTGCTTCCGCCTTGCAGTGTTGACGCACATATCATATGACGTCGTTCGTCATATGGCTTACCCATACGGTGTATATACGTACTGTGTATGTATTATATATATATCTACATCGCCGTACATTCCGAGAAATGCAATCATGTTCTTCCTCAGTCGATTCACCATACGCGTCATCATTATTGACAACATCATCATTCCAGTTTGTCACAGAAGCCCGATGGCGTGGACAACAGGCTTGTGCTATTATGAAGCAGCATGAAGTATGTCCCACAGAGTATACGGTGTGTCCGTTGGTTCTTTACTTCTATGTGTCATTGATTTGATGGAGCAATCCCTATGGAGATAAAATTTCCCGGAGATAAGTTTGGTTGTTGGTGACACAAGAGAAGTACGTTGTCTATTCTTCTGCAACATTGATTATATCATCCCTGCAATGTGATGCCTTTGTGACGTCAGTCTTTTCCGGGGACATCATGGTGACCTCATTCATTGCTCGGTAATCCATGTGTGACGTCATATGTTTGCTCGGTGACATAATGGTGACGTCACCTGTTGTTCAGTGGCACAATGTAATCATTGGTCGACGACTCGATGGTTACGTCATTCAATGATGCCCGCTGGCACCTAAAAATGACGCAATCCATTTCTCGTTGACACATAAAAGTGACATCACTCAATGCTCGTTGACATATAAAAATGACATCTCCCAATGCTCGTTGAGACAATTGTGACGTCATCCTTAGTTCGCTGACACAATGTAACCATTGGTTACGCCAACCAGTGTTCGGTGATGCAGTTGGCACACCAGCCACAACGGTGGTGTCATGACAAGTCTTTTTTGATGGACTGATCTTCCAACGGCTAACGTCGTGCCGCTTTCACCTCCAATACGTAAGGACAACCTTGAGAAGACAACAGGAACCACGAGGGCAATGGTGAAATGACGAAAAGTCGAGACCATACAGTTCATATCATTTACTTTAATATCATATTACATTACATATTATTTAATCGACTTAATAATAGTTAAACTAATTTAAAGGATCAATAGTATCTAAAATAATTTAATCGATGAATAATATTTAAAATCCTTTAATAACTGAATCATATGAAACCTTTTAAACTGAATTAAATATATTCATAAATGAAATGAAGAATACATTATAAATACACTTATATCAAGTCGTTATTTAAAATAACATGCAATATCATTCAATTTATTAATTATAATATGTAATCCACTTAATTATTATGAAATAAAAATTAATCAATGAATTAAGCTAAGACATGGAATTAGTGATGATGGCATGGCGGGCACTGACCGTCGACCTCCAGGTTGTTGTATCTTATGACGATGTCATGACGACCAGAGCGGCGTGGCCGGTATGTCACCAGGTATGTATTATCGCCCAGCTTATCGTAGCTGAGGACCGGGAGGTCGCTGTCGATCTCCAAGGTCCCCTTCCGCATCTCAGAGGCGTCAACTGGAGCGGAAACACATACACAAATAATAATCATGACCGGTGATTTTAGTGTTCACAAACGTGTCACACACTGAGAACTACACCATGTGATTTATATGCTTACAATGCAAATAACCGTTGCACGTACTTTTGATGTTGATGGAGCCAGTCACGCACACAAACAACTAAAACAGGTGCTTTTGACGTTCACCAAGACGTCCCACAAAGAGAACTTCGCTTTCGATTTTTACAAGCACGTCCCGCATACAGCATACAGGGAAGTACAATATATGCTTTTGATGTTTACAAACAGGTACCAAAACCCAAATAACCACAATGTGTGCTTTTGAGGTTTTTACACATGTCCCGTGTGCACACAACTGCAACAGGTGATTTTGATGTTGACAGGCATACAACTACAACAACAACAAGGCAAGTCACCCCGGCGGCTGAGAGCTTATGGCTCAAATGGACGTCTGATGACGCATGACTGATGCATGGGGGTCGCCTCGTTAGACATTTTAATTTAAACCGAGACCTTCTGGGCCGATTATTAAAGGAATTACAGCGTTTCGTAGCTTCCCATGCTGATGCAATCGCTGTCACCTTGACCTCAGTTGGGGTCCGCGCGTGGGGGGGGGGGGGGGTGCGACTCTCGGTTGACGGTAAGAGCACCATGCAGCAAGCAGCCGAACGGCAGCGGACCGGCCAGCAATAGGAGTGCGTGTGGGGTGCGGATAAGGGCAGGAGTGTGCGCCAGTGAAGCGCATCAAAGCTGGAATGCGTGTGCATATGGGCGGGCATGCAGAAGGCCGGGGTGCGGGCGGCGGGAGATGGGAGGGGGGGGGGGGGGAGGGTGTCGCGTTAGGAGAACGGGAACGCCGTATAGTGTACTATTGCAACGATCTTTTGTTTGATTTACCCAAAAGTGTGAACACGGCGAATTTTAACCATATTTGTTCCTGACGGGCAATAAAATTCCACAGTGTCCTATACCGTTTTGAAGTTTGTAGGTCAATATTGAGGGCACCGTGAATTTCGTTAATTTTAAATTGAAATGACCCGTTACGTGATAACCGCCAATCCGATTTTAGTGAAATTTTAAAGATAAGGTTCTAATTTATGCCCCAGTCTGTGGTAAATATTGAAGGGCGATAGCTTAAAAATTGAAAAAGTCGTGTTCGAAGCTCCAACTTCCAGGCGCTCTGGCACCGTTACGTTGCGCACTCCGGGTTCAAGCTGAGTTTGGACTTGACATAAGCTACGTCACCCCTATCCAGCAGGGCAAGTTTAGTGCTCAGGTGTTGTTTAGTTTTCAAGTTACAACTGAGCACTTTATATTTACAATAGTCAAAGACACGACCTTGACCCTTGACCCAGGTTGCTGAAATATAATCAATCTTAAGATACGACCTTAAGTAATCTTTGTGTCAAAGATGAGTTGCGTGGCTTATAGATTTCTATGTTTTGGGCACATGTTAAATTTCAAAAATGTCCTATCTTTTACCGTTGGGCCCTTTTTGCGTTTCTATGGAAATAAAAGTAACCGTCCGATTGCATTCATCTTGCACATAATATATAAGGCCGACCCCTAGGAGGCCTGTACCAAGTAGCGTGAGATTATGTGCATTGTAACTGCACCAAGCATAGAAAAAAATTAAAATTTGTATCTTTCATAATGGGATTTTCGGTTGCCTTGGAAACGAATACTGCGAGTTCGATCGCCGGCATAGTCTTGCTAGGCGGTGGACCGAATGTCCCTGCTAAGCGGCGTTGAGATACCTGTATGGCAAGTTGTCGAAATCGGGGGGACAAAACTTTCATTGGCTCATAATGGGGACTTTCGTCGCCTTGGAAACCGACAGTATTGATGGGATCACCATGATTTGTTACATACGGTACCAGAGTGGAACCCTTAATGTCCCTGCAAAGTCTCGTGCTCGTGCAAAGTCTAGCTGCAATATTAAGCGAGTTAGACCGGAAAAGGTGTTTTGTACGTATGACGTCACCGTGACGTTGACGTTTGACCGATTTTACCCGGCAACGAACTTAACCTGAGATTAGACTTCTGGCATCTGTTGGCGAAGTTCGACAACGATAGCTGCAAGTGTTCGACAGTTATCGCAGACAGACAGACAGACACACACACATACAGACACACACACACAAACAGAACTGACCGACATGAGGGCGATTTTCGCCATAATAAGTGGTTTTAATGTTAGCATGCATACAAGTACAATGGGTGACTTTAATGTTTGCATGCATACAACTACAACAGGTGACTTTGATATTTACATGAATACAACCACATTGGGTGATTTCGATGCATACATGCACGCCACACACATACTACTCTGCTTTTTATGTTCACACCTTCATCCTATTACAGCGTAATAAAAACGGTTGAAATACCGAATGCAGCGGGTGTTTGTTATATTATAAATAAAATGTCAAAAATTGTAAATAAAACTATCTTATCTTATTGACCAACACGTCCCATATACATTAATTGCCTATTACCAAAATTGATCATAGTAGACACACTTTGTTATCGAAATAAATCGATTACACGGAATCTTTCGTGCCAATTCTAGTTGGATGCAAAAAACGACACATGAACAACCAATGACAAACTAGCGCCACCTGGCGAATGAAGCAGGAACGAACCTCCCCCATTGATGGGATAATCAGGCATTTTCTGTTACAGACGGAGTTGCCTTTACATTTATATTTTTCAACGGTTAACTTCATTTTCGTCAAGGTTTTAAAGTTGCCGTTCAGACGTAGGTCGACCCTCGTCGCTACAATATCAGTGATCGATGCGTACTTAATGTAGCATATAGACCAATTACAATACAAGTAAGAACTTTACCCAATACGACACTCTCCTCCTTCAGATCACCAACGTTACCCGGAGGGGTGGGGAAGTAACTAGATACAAATATGTATAAACAGGTGCCTAAAACAGGAGTTCCAAAATTTTACCCATCCAAGTACCAAGAACTTTGCAAAATTAGGGCCCATCCACGTACCAGGTGAGAACGTTGCACGACTTTGGCAACAAACCGCTTCATCCATTGTTTCGAAACAAACAGCTTGAAAATTAAGCGGACCCAAATGCATACCAACTGCCCCACCAAAATGGACCAGGCAGGTACTAAAAGTGCATAATTTAGGACCCACTGGTGTACTGGAATGCACGAAAAAGACACCACGCCTCCCTCAACCCCCCCCCCCTCCCGGACAACGTTACCGCTAATTATCACGTTAAACTCACTCTTGAAGCTTCCTTGCTGGCCGGTGATTGCGGTAGGGGGAAGGTCAAGGACGTAAACGCGTGGCTTCATGATGTCGACACTGAAGGGACTTCCGGGGACCGGCTTGCCGTGGTAGACCACGTCCAGTTCGTGGATACCTGGGTATGGGACAAATAACAGTGTATAGGGAAATCCCCGTGGGGGGGGGGCACTACAGTAGTACAGTGGTGGGGGGGGGGGGGGTGCCGCCCATGCCATAGAGGGCACATGGAGAGCGAGAGAAAAGCGCGATATGTTGTGGTCATGAAGAGATAATATTTTTGGGTAAAAAGCATCCAAAACTGACCCTGACAGTCATGACAAAGTAGGTGGAGGTTAATTATTGGAACAATTTCGATATCATCTTAAAGCTATAGTCAAAATCTGCAACTTAAAAATAAAAGTAACATGCACATCGGGATATTGCAGACTTCTGCTTCTGGGAGGGAGTGAAAACAGGCGAAAAGAGGTCATATGGGCGGCACATCTGTATGTACCTCCCCTCCCCCGTCACCCCCCCCCCCCAGGGAGGGCGCTACCCGGAATGCACTGATTAATTCATATAGATAGATGTGCAGCACGAGCCTTGAAAGTAGATTTTGTAACTTGAGCACGTCCACTTTGTGCTCGTTCATGGTACAGTTATAACACTTAAACGTAAACATCAGGATATGGCACACTCACCCGAATCAACGGGGTTGTACGTGACCGTCATCACGTGACTAGCGTTGCGCGTGATCTCCACCGGAAGTCGTCTGCCTCCAGGGCCTGCCAAGGTGAAGGTCACACATGTATGAGCGGTAATTATTCGTGGGCTGCTACTTCTAATATATATCTTGTATAATTGTGCATGTTATCTACGTGGTTATAAATTGAGAACATTTGGTAAAACATTGGTATAATTTTATAATTTTTTTGGTATAATTTTGCATATAATATAGCTGATAAAAAATTGTGAATCTAAAACAATGGTCCCCGAACCTCGGTTGTGCGCAGCAACTCAGAAGCTGCCGGTACATTAATATAATATATTAGACGCAGGTCTAAGGCAATTTCTTGAAAAGCAAATAGATATATACATGTATCGAAATATTGCGAAAACAGTATCCGTCCTTCCTGTTGGATGGTCTCCCAGCAGATTTCGGATTGGGCTACAGTGGACTCTGCTCTCCTGGCCCAGCTCAAGCGAATGCTGCGAACCCGACCTATGCCATGTAGGCAATGATGGTGCAGGATATAGATCCCATATCATTCTCCGCGGGGAGTAGGGGGTTACTCCCGGAGACATATGCTCCTCTCCACCTTGACCCCCCACATCGGGGCGATATGACATACATTGGTTATAAAGCGTTCTACTTTATTAAAGCAACCAATCAACCAACCTTATGTAACCCACGAACCTACCTGAGACGGCCACCTCCAGCTGTTTGTCCGGCAGTTTGCTGGTGTCCAGATCGAAGGCGGCTGGCCGGCCGATGTACCCCCTGCTGAGACCTTCTCCGCGGGCGGCTACCCCCTCCCCTGCCGCCGCCAACACGTCGAAGGGGGACCCTGTGAGCGACATAAGAGGGTAGATACGTGATTGGGATAGACACTGTGAATTTACCTTCGTAGTGTTTGCCATAGGCAACGACTCTCAAAGTCCGTAGCCCGTTTCATAATCGTAACATCCGAACGTAGCTTCTCAAACTTCGTGGCGGTAATATCCATAATCTCAAAGTGATATTCACTTTTTAAAGACGAAATTCACTTGGTGTGTGACCTTTTTTGTGTTTTTAACCGAGAGAGCAGCTCAAGAGCTACTTAGCATGACGTAAGTGTTATGAACACCGGCCTTGTGTCTGTGATCGTATTCAAAGCAGAACGCTAAATCTGTGCGCTTGGTAAAATAATCCTGAACACCATGATATTGTCAAGGTAAATGGCAACTTACTATATATTTCACCACAGACGTCACCATGAAATAGACAATAGTTTGCCGTAAACTAACCGGACGTTGGCTACCGCTACTGGCATAATGAGACGACCGTAATTAAGCAGGAAACATGTCGAGAAATTGCAACAAAATAGTTCGCACATAGGTGTTAGGATATTGGGTGTTAGGATACAGGGTGTTATGCTATGGGATGTTAAGACATGGTATGTTAGGATATAGGGTGGTAGGATAAACGATATCATCCCAGTACCATATATGACAATATTGAGTCAAGAAAGCTCTCGGGTCAAATGAAATGGGGTTGCATTAAACATGTCCCAAGTACAAATGCCAGGGTACGCATCCCTAACCTGTTGGTCACTAGCTCACGCAAACTGCTTAACAACTGACCTAACGAGGCTGGCCTTTTTCAGCGACAAAATATAATGCTGAAGCTCCTGATTGGTGATGAAAATAAAACCGCCCGGAAAACAGGGGCTTGACGTCTGCATAACAGCACCAAAAAGACTCCCCCATCACTACATAGTGTGGAACGCCAGTTAAGATACAACCAATACCAACCAAACTAGGGCAAACAGCCCTAAGTTTGGTTTATCTATATCTGGACCAGCCATAATAACCATTCGTCGGTCAAAGGAACACTTTGGATTAAATTTGCAAGGTATTTTGCAGTATCTGTGTTCGAGCTGTGGCTTGTTGACCTCCATTTTTTACGATATCAAACTGAAGAAAATTAATTTCGAGGATACCAACAACCATGATGCTAAAACTGCGTAATCATGATGGAAGAAATGAAATGATATTAACCCTTTGATGTCTGGCGACTCTGACGACCATCACGAACATGGTGATGATCGTTCCTCCTCTCCTTGCTCCGCGCCCTTCTGGCCACGTCGCTCGGGTGGTCTAACGTCCGCACCAACGCGAAGCTCTTCGGCCCTTTGTTCTTCGGTCTCACGGGGGATATATCCCCACCCCGTCTCGGGCTCCGACCCCGCCTCGGGCTACCACCCCGCCTCGGACTACCACCCCGCCTCGGACTCCTGGATGGTCGCTCCTCGCCGAACTGGATGTACCCCTCCCTCGCCTCCCTCGTCAGTCGCGGATGTTGTCCGTTCACGGCGCCATCCTTTGCCACTCTGTGCACGCGCCGAACCGCTACGTCATCCTGGTCACGTGGTATCCGGTCATCCACGCGACGGAGCGCCATTTTGTTCGCGTCACGTGATGTTGCAAATCTGTCCACGACGCGAACCGCCGAGCCGTTTTGGTCACGTGAGCTTGCTTTGTTATTTTGGTCACGTGAGCTTGCTTTGTTATTTTGGTCACGTGAGCTGGCTTTGTTATTTTGGTCACGTGACCTTGCTTTGTTATTTTGGTCACGAGACACGTAGGTGGCGTCGGGGCGTCTGACGCGTTCCTGACGTCCGGTTTGCGGCTTCCGGTTCCCGAGAAGCGGAACTACGACAGGTTGAATGGGTAAATGGTGGATCTCGTCTGGGTGGGGAGACGTCTGACTCCTGATATGTCCGCTAACCGCGATACCATGACGCCCATCAGGGTGATTACCATCCTTAGTTACCTGGCTTCTGTTGTAGGGATCATGCCTTTGGTGTCTCAGACGCATCTCTGATGGGTTCCTGTTATTTTGATCAAGCTGGTTCCCATGCCCCACATGAGATATGTTAGCGTGCGGCCCAGAAGCTTCCTTCGTGGCATCTTCATGGTTAAGTTGGTTTCCGGAGCTGGCATTTGGCTGGTAACCTGCGTTCACTTCCGCTGGGCGGGCCAGCCTTCCATTCCCAGGCTGGCTCCCAGCCGCGGCGGTATCTGGCCCACTCACATTGCTCTGTGCCTTTCTCTTCTCGTCGATGTACACAGACTGATTCACGTACAGTTCCTCCACCTCGAGGTTCTCCACGTGTCCTTCCACGTGACGCGTGTATTCATACGGCGGCTCCGTCTCCTTCTCCTCCTCTTTCTCCTTCCTCTTCTCCTTCTTCTTCTCCTTCTTCTTTTTCTTCAAACTGAAAGCTCTCAAAAAGGTACTTCGCCTTTCCACCGATTTCTTCGAGGTTTTATCATCCTTTTTGCTACCCTTTCGTCGCTTTCCGGTGTCGTCACTGGCGATTTTGCCGTCCTCCTTACGCACGTCTTCTTCAAGTCCATGCGAGGTGATGACATCTTCGCTGCTGTCGTCAACCACTGGCCCCGCCTCCATAAAAATTGTGTCCGGGATCTTAGCATTATATCCAGATGCGTCCGCTGGCCCTCTGGGGGGTGATACCACGGTCTGAACCAAGGAATCAATTTTGTCAGTATTGACGGGAGCAACATCAACAAAAGTGGCCACGCTATGAGAATTACTATCAACCTGGCCGGCGGATGTCCCTCTTATGCCCAATGGCGATGGTCCATATGTGTCACCCAGAAATTTACCATTTCGGTTAAGATCGTTGGTCAGATTAGCTTCACCAATCGCATGGCGGTCAGCCACTGGATTTTGAAAAGGCCTTGATAAGGTGTTGCCATCTATGAAAGCATCGCCACCTTGATCGGGATCCGGACTATAGACTTTCCGCGCTGGCGCCGCCCCAAATGCGTACTCCTTTATTGCTGTATGTCGACTCGTGCTCAAAGCACCGGCTGCAGTAACATCATGCTGCCGAGCAACTTCAACACCTTGAAACTCAACGGCATCGGACGCTTTATGCGTATCGCCGGTTGCCTTGCTATTGGGTTGCGACTTAAGGTTATCACTGGTATCGGGAAACTCAAACACATCTTCCTTTGCTGATGCGGCACTGAACACCGCGCGACTATCACTCGAATCAAACGTTGCGTTGGCATTCGATGGCGGGAGAGGGATCGTTTCTTCCAGATCCAGCGGTTTAAGCGTCCAGATTGTCGAATGCTCGTCCAGGTCCACTGCCTCTTCGCTGCCACCCGGGAACCAAGACTCCAGGACGCCGGCGCCGTTCACCGGGTTAATCCTGACGACGTTGGGGAAGTCCACGGGACCGTCGTCTGGCTCGTAAAACCCTTCGTACGGATTCACAGCGACACCGGTCGTGGACGCTGGATACTTATCATTGCCTGTGACGTAATCTAAGTCTCGTTTGTATTCTCGCGAGAAGCTATCAAAGCCATCTGGATTGGCGGCGCCGTCGGTGGCGGAAGCAGCGCCGAAGAATGCATTCACCGGGTTAGGATGTTGATAGGGAGCCTTCTTGTAAGCTTGGGATGCTATCTCCGATTCGCGTTCCGACTCGTAAACGGTCGCAAGGGCGGCGAACCGCACACTCTTCAGCGCCATCGTGATGGTGACAAGATATGATACGTGTTTAGTAGCGCTTAAATAACCTCCTGCCCAGGGGATAACTTCACCACATGCCGAGCGCCGTAAGTTAGACACACGTTTAATGTCTAAACCAAGCAGGAAGTATTATATCCACATTATTATTCCGGCTGCAATGTGATGTATCCATATGTCGTAAATCCATATTCATTCCCGATGCGGGTTGTAAACACTCTTCTAACTAATTAAAAGAAACACGAAGTAAGGGACTGATAATGGGTCGATGTCATTCATTGATACTATGGTATCTGACAATCTTATCAGTCAATATCTGACAATATCAGCCCTTATTGTTCCAGATTGTTCCCCATTTCAACGCGAACCTTCATACACTTCGCCTCGGTTCGGTCCCATCTGAGTCAGGTAAAATACCTTTCCTATACAGCCCAGTATACTACCATAGGGTCAGGTGGGGGAACTTGTGTTTGCTAATTTAGCCGCGACGAAGTCTTAGTTAAACACTGCTAAATGTCAGTTACGGCGGGGAGGGTGTCACCAGCCTGTGTCCGCTGTGTATGCGTCGCACCGAACTGATATGATCGAGGCTCGTAGACCTCGAGAGAGCTTTTGACAGCATTGTAGTCGTCTCTATATACGAACTGTGAAGGAAATCTATGTAGGTGTATGGGGATCTAATGTTTGTCGCCGTGGTTGTGGTTAGATAGGTAACGTATCGTCTTCTGTAATAGGCGCCGCACCGAACTGATATGAACGAGGCTCGTGGACCTCGAGAGAGCTTTTGACAGCATTGTATTCGTCTCTATATACGAACTGTGAAGGAAATCTATGTAGGTGTATGCGGATCTAATGTTTGTCACCGTGGTTGTGGTTAGATAGGTGACGTATCGCCTTCTGTAATAGGCAGTGTAGAAGGGGGTGACGGCGTTAAAGGTGTGAAGTAGCGAAGGGGCTTCAGGGGGGGGGGGGGGGGGGGGGCAAGGGGCACGATCTGCCAGATTGCATATGTGGCATGTAAGCAAACAACCATTATACACCGTATAACGAGGACATAAATTGCGTCGTTTCAGTTGAATATATTCACAGTCAAATGATGATGCGTTAACATTAAGACATTTTCATCAGACAACGGATCATATAAAAAGACAAGGTAACATAATGTATTCACGTGTAGTAGGCGGGCTATGAATTACCTTGTTTCTAAGAGAGGCCATGAGAAAATATAAAAACTTAAAACATGAAAAAATAAATAAAAGTTGTCTGGGTGATGGTAAGCTTATTGAAATGCGGGTAAATCTCTGAAATTGGAATTGTTGATCAAGATCAGAATTATGAAGTATATACAAAATATCAAGTGGCAGCATACTCTGCAGCATAGGCGTATACGGTTATATTCGGCTGTATCCAGGCGTATCGGATCGTATCTGATGGTATCTGGTTGTATTTGGTCGTCATTTCCTCGTCGCGGGACGCCAGATGATGAACGGTCTATCTATGCCAATGACTTCGCCTTTTAACACAACATTATTATAGAAGTGACGTGACTGGGCTTTGTGTTAACGAAAGCAGCTGATGCATCTGGTGTGATATCTTTCATAATTACAAAACTGTTTGCATAATGGCATATATTCTGGTATCGGGGAGCCGAGACATAGCTAGTTGCGTTCGACAGTAGCTGACTGGCATATTCTGCCGTACATTCGTGTACCAGTGGGTTCGTTGCACCTCGTAGTCACACGCCCACGCTCATGCAGGGCATATAAGTACGAAACGGGCCAGGGCCGACTATTTCGCCCAGATCAATGCTAATGTCCTATATGTTCGAGGGCGACACAGTCGACCCCCGGCCGTTTTGCACTTACGAGTCCTCCCGCTCGTGACTCGACGCCGTCCGTTACGGTGAGGAACGCAAGTGTGACTCACCCGCGGTCACAGTCACGGCCCAGTGGACGAATACCCTTCGTGACTGAGGGGGCGCGCGGAGGTCGAGAGGGGTGGAGAGGGGGGGAGGGGGGGGGGGGTCGGGGAATAGCGGGTTGGGTTGAGGGGGCGGGAGGCGGAGGAGGGCGACGGGGAGGAGATGTAGGCAACAAAGACGTGCCGTGGTCGTGGAGCGGCACGTACCTGGCACATACCCGGCACCTCCCCCCTCCTCATCACCCCCACACCCACCGCCACCGCCACCGCCACCGCCACCGCCACCGCCACCGCCAGCCGAGGGACGTGTAGGACAAGTGGGAGGGGGCATCCCGACACGGACTAATATAGCTAAAGGGAGAGACGATGTCAATGGTAGTTGGTGGTCAGCTTCCACTGACTGGGATTTCACGGTCGTAGATAAAGCTGATGTTAACTCTATCAAGTCTAATTAAAACGCGCACTATGGATGAGAATCTCGCAGGCAAAATCTCGCGAGGGCAGCCATCTTTGCTCTTTTCCTCTTGGAGATGGTCGTTGCCTTTGCATAATTCGTCATTTTGGTTAAAAAAGGACTAAGAAATCGGATTTATGGGGTCTGTCAAGGGCGGTGACGGTGCGATATTGGTTATTGAAGGTGGTGTATGTAGCACGATTCTCGCGGCAGTTGGATATATTGTGTGTTTTGTATACATTGATGGTCCCCCTACCTATCTTTCTGTATCTTACCAGCGATTATAAAGTATGCAAATAGTTCGTAGTTCGTAACGTGCACCAGCGTCAAATCCCTCTCAGGTTTTTACACGCATTTTCATGTTTTTGTGAAACATTAATTATTTATTGTGCCCCCCTTTCAAGAATTCCTGCTCATGCCCCTGACCCCCCCCGCCTCCACATCCCCGCTCCCAGCCCCTCCACTGATCTACTGTGCCTGTGTTAGAAACCAAGCCACAGACGACCGAGGAAGAGAACAGTCTTAATTTTCTTTCTGTTCGAGGACCAGTGGGTAAGCAAGCCGGGCGTGCAGATCAACAGGTTACGGGTACACGCCCTGGCACCGGCACCTGGGGCAAGTTTCATCCCAACACATTTTCCATCTTCCGTGTTGGTTGGCATCCATCCGTCTATGCTTACAAGACGATGGATTTGCACGTTCATGTCACGATTGCAAGCAGTTTTGAACCGCTTGAGATCCATCCCACGAAGTGGATTATAAAAGTGAATATTAAGCACAAAAGCACAGAAGCGGCCTAATTAAAACACCAACATTTTATTTCATTTCTTTCTCTCCGGTCACTTACCTGGTACCTCGAGCCCGCCGCAGTAGACAGACACTGTGTAGGTGCCCGGATCTTCAGGGTAGAAGCTGACGCGGTAGTTGCCGATGCCGTTTGGAACAATTTCATGCGGGTACGTGGCACCGTCGTGAATGACGTAAACCGTGACGTCATCAATGCCGACTTGAACGGCGTCCACTGAGAAAATGGACATTGATTAGTGAATAGATCAACACAAGGTCATCCAATACCTTACGCATCCCCAGGAGTAGATATAATAGTATGAAGTCGTTTGTAATGTCGTGGGCAAAGGCGTTACTCAATTCGTTCGTATGCTTAGCTTTGATTTCTGATGGGCAATTGGCTTTAAATATCGTATGTATTTCCTTTGATTTTCATTTGCGTATGTACCGTTTTTGCTCAGTTTGCGACACGAATTATACCGTTCTTAGCTTATAGATAACTTATTATTTAACATTTCGTGTATTAGCTTGATTAGTTTGCCATTGATGGATATTGCTAAATATGATTTAAACCGCCGTTGCGTTGTAATGCGTAGCGGTTTGCAGGCCCCGGGAGGCCGGCTGCCTGAGTACCGTAGAACCGCCGGCGCGTGCAAAATCGACCCTTTAAATAGCTAAACAGCCCTGCTTCCTGGTCCTGCAAACCGCTACGCATCACAATGAACACGCCACGGCGGTTCTACAGTAGTCTGTGTCAGCTTAAAGAATATTGGACATGTCTAATCTACGAACGTAATGTATAATAAATCTATTACATGCGTGAACATCATTCGAAAAGCCACGTGTTGGGTTGCTAAGGAATACGTATATAACAGTTGAACTTACCCTCAAAAGCGTAGATGTCCGCCTGTGTCGCCACTTGGTATTCTCTCACAATCTTCGTCAACGATGAGTCGTAAACATTAACGTAGAAAGGACTTCCGTTTACTGGGGAATCGTTGTAACGGATGTCTACATTCCAACTTCCTGTCAACAGATGAGAGTTTATCTTCATTTAATCACGACTGTATTCAATGTATTGCTGACTTATATATATAACGTTGCAATTTCGTATTTGACTTATCAAAGTAACTTTATCTGAATAGAGTAATTATTTAACATTCGTGATATCGTTCTTTCTTTCCTTCAAATATCTCACATATTACTCGTGGTTAAAATGGCATTGAACGATGATCAGCGATAAATCTTGGGTTCGGAGGACGAAAATAATTTTTAACGCATCTAACTCTGTCTTTATCTGAGACTTCGTACTAGTGTGGTTTTTACCTTTCTCCGTCGGTGCAAACTCGATGTGATGGATATTCTCGTCCAGACGAGAGACTACGAGATCATGAGAGTTGCCTGAAGGCGCCTGGCTGCTGGCTGTGACATTTCCTGGACCAAGTGATGTGGTGTCCACCTATAAATATTGCATGAATATTTTAATACCACGCATAGACAAGTCTTGTATATGGCTACTGACGTACTGATGATTTTTGCCTTACTTCATATACCAAATAATATATGTAAGACTAGGTGTATAAATAAATATACTGAACATGCCATACGGAGACAGGTTTACCATTTCCATAGAAGAGTATAAATGACACCTCAGATAAAAAATATTTGTCCAGTACCAAAATCCATGAAGCGCCACTGACTGCACCATGCAACAAGCCTTTTTCTGTTCTATTTATATAGTTTTGTTCTTTTCTTGTCATGACTTTGTATCAGTTTAGCCGATATGCGAAGAGATATGTATCACTTTGTGTGAACTCAGTTATTAAGCCCTGCTTCTGCCGCTTTTAATCTGTTTAATATAATTTCTATATTGTATTCGTTATTTTTATGTTGTATTCGTTTGTATACTCTATATCTTTATAAGTTTCCCTTCACTTCAGACTCTCACCTTGATGGTGGTCACCGCGTCTATCCGCCACTTGTCTACGATCATTATACCGATCTCAGGGGCCGCCGCGGACGACGGTGGAGGGGAGGGTGGGGTGACTAGAGGCGGGGTGGGGGCTCGGGGTGGCTCCGGTTCAGGCTCTGGCGCCCTCCCTTCCCGCGTCATGGCCTCATGCCATGCGGCGTACGCCATGATACCCAGGTGGTCCACATCTCGTGACGTCATATCCGCTGCCTGGAGGACGGGTTCCACGTGCAGCTGTTTCTGTGACGTCACCATGGCTGCAAATGTGAGACCAAGTAAGATGTGTAACTTGATTCTCCCTAGATCATGACGATTCATTGCGTATGCAAGCATGTTAAGAATAATAACAACAATGGTCATAATAACAAACAAGCAATAAAATAGCAGTAATAACAATAATAGTTATAATGACAATAATAGTAATGGTGACAATAATAATACAGATAAATAATAATGATAACGATAATAGTACTAACAACAATAATAGTAATGATAACAATAATAGAAATGATTACAATAATAGTAATGATGACAATAATAGTAGTGATAACAATAATAGAAATGATGACAATAATAGAAATGATAACAATAATAGTAATGATGACAATAATAGTGGTGATAACAATAATAGAAATGATGACAATAATAGAAATGATAACAATAATAGTAATAATAATATTGGTAATGATAACAATGATAGTAATGATAACAATAATCGTAATGATGACAATAATAGTAGTGATGACAATAATAGAAATGATTACAATAATAGTAATGATGACAATAATAGTAGTGATAACAATAATAGAAATGATGACAATAATAGAAATGATAACAATAATAGTAATAATAATATTGGTAATGATAACAATGATAGTAATGATAACAATAATCGTAATGATGACAATAATAGTAGTGATGACAATAATAGAAATGATGACAATAATAGAAATGATAACAATGATAGTAATGATAACAATAATCGTAATGATGACAATAATAGTAGTGATGACAATAATAGAAATGATGACAATAATAGGAATGATAACAATAATAGTAATGATGACAATAATAACAATAATGGCAATAACACCAGAACCCGACGCGCGTATTCTAACATAAGGTACATTACTACTAGTTTCGAAAAAAAAACCAAAGCATGTAATGCATGGACAAGATAGCTGCATTTCGAAAGCATATACTTTATACAGTGATCAGTGACCAGAGTTGGTTAAAGCGGTTATATATATATATCTATAATGTATATATATTTAAAGGATTACCGTTCTGCACTGCTAGGTCCCAGTCCTGCTCAATGTCAGGCCAGCCAGGCACTCGGCCACCCAGGGAGTTCACGAGGGAGGACAAGACGAACCCGTTGTTCCAGTCTCTCTGTAACAGTCGACCGTGAAGTAACGAATGTAAATCAGTATTTTTAGCCAACGATGAAACCATTTTTCATATACGCTCGAAAGCTACAGAGAGAACTAAACAGTAAACATAGTGGCATTTTTTTTTCTCCTAAAGTGGATCTATGTCCAGATATATACATGATATTTTTGTAATTGTTTTTAAGATTTGTTTTCCTAAACCATGATTTGTCGGATAAGATCGTGCATGCAGTAATTGTCCCAGGACGTTCCTTGACCTAGTTTAACTGTCCTAAAACACAAATTCTTTCACATATGGCCAACCGTTACAGAGAGAATACTCACGTCGAAGTTTCCGACGGGGGTGGGGCTGACTTGGAGTCTGGTCCAGTTGAGGGTGGCTTGATACCCCGGGGACCCCTCTGCCATAAAGTAGGATAGGTAGGTCATGGCCGACAATTCGTCCAGGTTGGGGCTGGCGAAGTCCTCCGCCTTGGTGACGATGGGGATTTCAAACAGCTCCTCAGCAATCGTCATCCCGTGCGAACAGTTACCGACCCTAGTTAAAATGAAATGGAATTCCATGAATTTAGGTGGCAGATCCAGGAATTTAGGAAAGGCGCGGGGGGCACCAGTTATTTAAGTACTATATCACCGGGGGGGGGGGGGCGCTGGTGAGGTGCGGATCCTGCGACGGGGGGGGGGGTGCTGGTGAGATTATGCAGTGCTCCCTGTGCCCCCTTCTTCCGAGAAGGAGGGGGGGGGGAGGGGCAAATGTCCCCTGTGTCCCCTTCTCCGGTGGCTGAATCCGCCACTGAATTTAATTGGTAGTCTAGGCCGCTTTCGAGGGGACACAATTAAGGATCAACCCTCTTGGGAAACCAAACCCATGGCAACTGGGTATATATAGTGGCCCTCTCTAACCGAGAGTCATTGTTGCTTGCAAATGCAAACATTAGATGGCGACATCGCACGGTAGGCGCGCGGTCAGATTATCAGCAGCTAAGCGGCTTATACCATTATACCAGTGCTATACGGAGTCTCAAGCAGAGAGGTACGGTGGGGAATCTATGGCAAGCCAACATGGACTTGAATGGAGCATTTTATTTAAATGAATTATTGTTATATTTGATTCATTTGAAGATATATTTAAACGAATTACTGTTATCTTTAATTTAATAGAAGATATGTGTAATCGACGTACTTTTATCTTTAATTCACCGAGTGATATCTTTAAATGAATTAATGTTTTCTTTACCGGTAGTTCATTTAGAGATATCTATGAATCGTTTAGATATGTTCAAATCAATTACAAGTATGTATAATGACGTCGAATTACGGATATCTTTAAATGAATTAAAGATATATTTAAATGAATTAAAAATATATTTAAATGAATCGAAGATATATTGAAATGAACTAAAGATATATTTAAGCGAATTAAAGATATATTTAAATGAATTGAAGGTATATTTAAATGAATTAAAGGTATATTTAAATGAATTAAATATTTTTCTAAATAATATCTAATATCTTGAAATTGGCAGATGTGCAAACAATCCATTAAAGTCCACTTTGGCTTGCCATAGGAATCGGACTGGGGCGAACATAAAGGCTTTAGTTGTAGCGGTTAAAGCGCAACGCATGTCAAGTGTCCGGAATCCTTGGCCCCCTGAGTGCTAAGGATGAGTGCTAGGGAATGTCGGCAACTGTGTTTACAAAATGCAGGGTAAGGTATTTCGGGGCTTTGTATTTTGGCAAGTAAAGGTATCAGATTTTTTACATTTTAGAATCAAGACTAAAAGTATCTCAAAATTATGATGCATAATGTTTTATAGCTCATTGAGTCCGTAAAACAGCAATTTCAACATAAAAATGCGCGGACTAGTTATCGCGCGCGGACGTACGTCCTAGCGAGCCGCGGTCGACATCACAAAAAATGCTGAACAACAAACATATTGCTTTAATGCAGCCTACCTGTAATTATCAGCATTTCACAGGAGCAATAAATAAAGAGCTTCACCGGAAGCCACATCGGAGGCATGTTCATAACAACCAGCTGCCAACAGTTGCCATACGGCAAAAATAATAGAAGTACGGTAGTCAAGGCCAAAATAAAGAAACGCAAACGAAGCTATTTACGAAACCAACAACTTTATTTCCTAGTCATAACATCTAAAAACAGGGGACTTAACAAGGTACGTCCTATGTTTATTGTAAGAACAAATATATAAGAGTTTGAAACAACAACTAACGTGACTCACTCGGGTCTACGAGCGTTTGGCCGATTGACTACATACATCAGAGTTGATTGATCCTGTTGGGATGGAATAGCTTAATTAAAGGCCGTTTTGAATTCGGGGCACCTCCAGTGATAGACTATAGGGTTTAGACATACACCTCCATACAAGAGGAGCCTTGCAAGCGTGTTTTGGAAAATATAGATAGCTTTTGAGGCAGAGGAATTAACGGTTATTGCCAATTTTAAGATCACCTGTAGTATAATAGGAAGCCATGACAGATAGAGGAGAGAGAGGATGATGCCCAAAGTGTAGATACCACGGTTGTACTGCGCCATCTGCTGGCCAACGGCTGCCAACTGGTCCTGAATCTGCCGACGATGTCTGTAAGCGACGAACGCCAGACGACCTTAGAGGGCGCTGATGGCGATGAAGGGCATTACGATGAGCCTGATCGTTATAGGCGCGAGGGTCTCTCTTGGCGACAGGGACTGGACGTAGCAACGACTACCAGGTTGCCACGTGTTTGGTACCAAGGCGATTGCTATACTGCCGGCGACGAAGATCCAGACAGCGACCACCGCGACAAGGACGTTGCGAGACGTGAAAATTCGGATGTAAGCTCTTGGGTGGTCAATGGCTACGTAGCGCTCCACGGTCATCAGGAGAAGGCTCCACAGGGACAGAGTTCCACCGGTTGCCGTCATACCAGCCCCCAAGACGCAAACAATACGAACCTCACTCGACGTCGGAAAGAAGAAATTGACGACCTTCGCCACGACGATTGCGATTGACATCACCAGATCTGACGTCGACAAGCTGACTAGAAACACGTTCTGGAATGTTCTGACCGCGGCAAATTTGATGAAGGCGGCGAGGACGAAACTGTTTCCGGTGAATATGAAAACAGCTTTCCGAGCGTGCAAAATGCTGCAAACATACTCAAGCCCAGGAGGTAGCGGTGACCAAGTTATGTCGCCTTCCGTTGAAACCTCCGTCGCGAGGTCAGCCGCCATAATTGTTGGCCAAGTTAACGTCGCGCTATCCGGTCAATCAGTCGCATCATGGATGGCATGCATGATGGCGTCGGCGAGATGAACGGCGATACGAAAATCGCTACATTCTCCTATTCCTTTGATAGTAACATGTGCATCACCTCATACAATAGATAACGTCGTTTTAAATGTCGCATTTGGCCAGGGGTGGCTATGTGTATTTACTAAACTAACAAAGGTGCCAAAATCATATTGACTTGGATTTTTTGATGGTGAGTACCACCACAACGAGCGGATGAGGCTACGACGAAAGTGCACTGTTAGTGCGTAAGCTACGTGTGGTTTATTAAGGCTACCAGGACGGTCCGCCGAGATGACCACAGCTGAACTGATCACGTGGCGTGGCGGGCGTGGCAGGGCGTCGATCAGCTGGTGTCGAACGTGATAACAACACGTGTGATGGTAGTGGTTAGCCCAATCGTCGAGGTGTCAATCACGTTAGCGAGTTATTTACACAAAGAGCAAGAAATTGATCCGAATAAACACCTCGACTCTCGCAGTATTTAAAAGGAATCGTCTTCCTTAGAATGCTAGGAGCCTAACATCTGAACCTCGCCAGAGCCGATCTATACTTAACTGCATTTAAGACATCTGTGTACATTTCAGGTACCAATGTTTATATTGAAGGATTGATATGTGCTTAGTTTACTCTTTGATAAGACTGGTGTGCACCAGTTTTGTTTATGTTAACACTTTAGAACTGATCCTAAGTGACACATCCATGAACAGGTAAAATGTTTCTTGTATCGTTATTTGGGGATTATGTTTTGTAACACAAATGTCTGGTCGATTGCACTATAGCCCAAATATCTGGTTTATTCCGCTATTGCCAAAATATCTGGTCTATTGTACTATAGCCGAAATATCTGGTATATTGTACTATAGCCAAAATATCTGGTCTCTTGTAATATAGCTATAATATCTGGTCTATTGCACTATATAGTCAAAATATCTGGTGTATTGTACTATGGCAACAATATCTGGTCTCTTGTACTGAAGCGCAAATATCTGGTCTATTGTACTATATAGCCAAAATATTTGGTCTATTGTACTATAGCCAAAATATCTGGTCTCTTGTAATATAGCTAAAATATCTGGTCTATTGTACTATACAGTCAAAATATCTGGTCTATTGTACTTTAGCCAAAATATCTGGTCTATTGTACTTTAGCCAAAATATCTGGTATATTGTACTATAGTCAAAATATCTGGTCTCTTGTAATATAGCTAAAATATCTGATCTATTGTACTATACAGTCAAAATATCTGGTCTACTGTACTGTAGCCAAAATATCTGGTGTATTGTACTATGGCAATAATATCTGGTCTATTGTACTATATAGTCAAAATATCTGGTCTATTGTACTATAGACAAAATTACATGACCATAGTATAATTTAACATATAATTCAATTTAAGATATATTAAAAGCCATTTTATATATCCAGAAGAAAATTCCAGATATCTGACAAGCCATTCTAGATATCTGGAATTTAGAGATGTTAAATTTTATTTCTCATATGTTATCGATAAACGATGGATTTATTTGTTCTTAGTTTAAATTAAAGACTTAACAATTCAAATTTCTTCCTCGTATTTAAAATATGTTTGTATTTGCTGCCTTTTCAGATATCTTAAAAGGACATATGGACAGGAGTAACCAAATTCATCATAGATGAATAAAAGGGCACTTGGCCAAAATGTATTCCATTTGCTAAAACACATTTTCCAATCCGATGGTCTCGTTTTTATCTACTGGAAATATAATGGTATTTATAATGAGAAAAAATGTGTATATCAGTTTAATATTATGTCTACAGTATCATATATCAACTCACCTGTCTGACTTTGACATCTGATACCACGTGGGGCAAGTTCCAGGTCTGCAATACTCGATTATGCCACTGTAAAATAAGCGAAGACTCTATAATTATAGTTATAAACAGTACAGTTGGTACTCTTTGGTATGATTTGCGGAGCACGATCGAGCGTCCCGAACAATTTGTGGCGGGCGTATCCAGTAAATAATTAACCCTGATTTGGAAATAACAGCCCACTCTAAATAATGTAAAATATTGATAAATAAAGGACAATTATTATGCATCGATATTTACGGGTTATCCCCACGTATTTCAGAAGAATCGTCGTCCAGAATTTATTATTATGATGCGGGACTACTCTCGCTGAGGCAGTAGATCGCGGTCGACCGTGCTCCGCAAGTGCTCCGCAACTCAACCCTGGTCGTATCGAGATCATAGGGCGGATCAACATAGAGAGAAGCCATGTCTTTTATCCGGCACAAACATGTGCTTTGGCTGACCAAGCAGAGCATACTAGGCAATATCGGCACCCATTATCTACAAGACCACGAGATGACACCTTGGGGGTTAGCCGTCCCCAAGAGCACTTCATGGCGAGAACATGTGAGACTCAGTGTCAGTCCAATGGTTGGTGGTGCCACTACACAAACAGGTTGGTCGGTTGGATATTCAGGACGGTCATATCGCGTCAATGGGAGAAGGAAGGGAAGAGCGAAGCTAAGACCCCGGGTTAACTCCCTACTCCTTGCCACCACGCGAACAGGGAGAGCACTTTAAAGGGTTATGGAAGTCTTCACACAGTATATTAGTCAAAGCATCGTTAAGTTGCCGCACCGGCCATGATTAATACCAAATACCATGAAGCATATTCATATCAATGATAAAATTACAAAAATTACCGGCATCTTTTCCCACCTCCTCCACCCCCCCCCCCACCCTTTATCCTTACTCTAGCCTCTTCCTTTCCCTCTATCGTTAAATCAAGGGCCCTCGATCTATCCCTCCCCTACACCCGCCCTCGGCCTTTCTGGTGCCCCCACAAGGTCAAAAAAGGTCACTCACTGGAGAGCCACTCCGTCATTCCAGTCGGCGCTGAAGTTGGAGACGCGCATGTGCGGATGGAGAACGGCGTTGCACCAGGAGAGCATGAGACTCTTGGCAGGGACACGTGACTGGCTGCCGATCTGGTAGAAGCGGATGAGCGTCCACATCAATCCCAGGATGAGCTTTAGGTTGCCCGCCGTAATGTCCTCGGCCCCTGGATCCAACAAGACCAATTCGGCAGGGTTAAAGCAGCATACTTACATGGGCCATCTTAGATTTTTTTTTTTACAAAATTATGATGCATGTATGTTTTATATCTCGTTGAGTCTGCAAAACAACAATTTCAACATAAAGCTGCGCGGACTAGTTTATCGCTCGCGGATGTCCAAGCCGTGAGAGTCGGTAGAGTATAGGACCGTCAAGAGTTTTTTCCGTTTTACGGAAAATCGTATGATTATAGTATGCGGCACCCATGATATATGTTAAAGTTACTCATACAGCAATCTTTTTCTTGAGAAATGCAGCAAATGCTTTGACTGAAAATGAGGTATTTATAGCGAGCGCAAGCGAACTATTAAGGGAACATGCATGCATATTCAAAGTCTATTTCAAGCATAGGCTTAGGACTTTTATTTCGCGTAACAGTCCCCATGAGACGTTTTCGAGTTCGGAGTAAATATCAACTGTACATAAATATATTCAAGCAAAGAGAGGTCGAAGTCTATTTTGTCATGTCTTTAATAATTAAATCAGCTGCCCCACAAAATTAACGAATAAATTATACAATGTTAACACTGGATGTATAATTAAAATTAAAGTTAATTTACAAACGACGCGCTACATGTCTGTTGCCAATCTCCAAGCAGAGCGCTCTTGGTGACCGCCCATCCGCTGCTGTCATACTGGGCGTATTTGATTATGCGCGCGGAGTACCTCGATCACGACGTCTTGTAAATCAAACAGTGAAAATCGTGCCCCGAGCGTTGCGTCACGTGATCAATCGGTTTCGAGCAGGGGCACAAGGATTTCCAACATGGCGTCAAAGGAACAGCCCAAGTGGATCGTTTCACTTGCAGTTACGAGCTCGCAACCGAATCTTGTACATGCTAGTTTAACGAGAGATCGTAAGTTTACGGGCAACGAAAGTAAGCATCATACTAATATTATTAATAATACTAATTTTATACCCCAATATTATTGGGGCCGTTATTATTGCAGCCATCTTCGTGCAATTTAATTTCTAGCAATATTATTAAAAAACATGTTTGCCATACATTTATGATAAACATTTTTCGTTTCTCTTCGGGCAGGCAATTCATTTTTTTTTATTTTACGAGCAAAAGTTCGAAATCTTAGTGAAATGACATCCACATAACTTCTTCGTCGGCCATGTTGCTGTCGGACAACGCGGATTTCACGTTTGAATATCCGACACACGGGACTTTAAAAGCGCATGCGCAAGAAAAATCGCGCCCGGGCAGGCGAAGTGCATAACCAAATACGCCCACTGAGTAAGTGTGACGTCAAAATGTTATAAACATGACGTCACAATGGGAGTTGCTAAACAACCGAATGATGCCACAAGCACGTGCATGGTCATCCCGCCAAAGATATGCTTTATGGCAAGCCAAAGTAAGATAAATTTTGACTATTAATCTAGATGTATCCCCTCAGAATATCTGAATTAACAAATATACGCTCGCATTTTTTAGATAGCACCTATCCATAGTATTCTTAGCATAGAACTACGCATATTTTATTATGCAAAAACGGACATGTTGTTAAGCCACTTTTTGGGCCAAATTGGTACATATTATGTGGGAAAGTGTTGCTTTCTTCTATACGACGTCATCAACATTTTACATTATGACACATTTTATACCCTTTAACATGTGATGACACATCTATTTCTCATCGTGTTAATATATACACAGCCAATCAGTGTGTCCTGAACGTTTTTCTAAAATATTTCGAGAATCATAATGTAAGTGAAAAATTGCTATACCAGCATGCTTTAATGTACATACCAATGTTGACCAGCTTTACGTTGTCTGACCTCAAGGCGTCGAAGGCCAGTTGCAAGTTTCCCGCCGACTCATAGTGGTTCAACTTGGCCTTGACCTTGACCCGACCGACGCTGTGACCTACCAAGGTCTCCACCAGGCGGCACAAGGTCACACCGTCTCTGAAGCTCTGTTGGAAAAAAGACAAGATAAGACAAAATTTCATTTAACGTCGGTATATAACACTCCACAATAAACTTTAGCACAAGTGATATTGACCGACAATGATTAAATGACATGCGTTGATGCAATAAATGTACATATGATAATGAAAAAATAACAACCATTCTATCGTCTATTTAAGCGCGGTCACGTGGTACATTTTACTCCCAGACCTTCAACCCAGAGCATGATCACGACGATTTCCAGCATGGCGTCCAGGCTTCACAATGCGTTAAGCTGGTGAGAAACACTTCTCCCCATGCAACGGTTCAAGGTCCATTTGGTGTTACATCATCTCTATTGTTATTCTGTCTATAGTGGACCAAATAATTGGTAACGCAAGAAGCAGTTGAACAATAGGATGCGGTTTGAGATGCACAGTTACACAGCGACTATCATGTGGAATATTGTAATGTTATAATATGGACTATTTCAGTGATATAATATGGACTATTTCAACGTTATAAACTGGAATGTTTCAACTTGATAATATGGCATAATTCAATGTTATAATATTGATTATTTCAATGTTATTGAACTATTTTAACTGCATAGTATGCGCTTCTCTACATTAATGATGTTCCCCTAAGAAGCTACGTTACTACATCGCATATTTTCGCCTGTTTAAAGATATGTAATATCATTATAATGGAGAGGCGTTTACAAATTTACAAATACGGCTTGGCATTCGAATCGCTTACTTGGGTGTCATAGTTTGTGTTTTAGGCTACCTTTTTGCAATAAATCAACAGTAAATCTTAATTGAGTCAATAAAATCCGGGGCATGAACGGATGCCAGAGGCCCACTACACACACAGGTGGTTTCATGCCAGCGATTATAAATCATAATGGAGGTTTCGACCTGGGACCACTCTCAATTGTATGTATTATTATAACGGGGCCGATTCAGAACATTTGAACGGGGTCGGGGGGGCTGTTTCAGGGTCGGATCCAGATTTGCTGGATAGAGGGGCGGGGCGGGGGGGGGCTGGTTTCGGTTTTGATATGTTAAATGGTATAAATGTCGGCTCTAAAAGGGGAGGCCGGGGCTGGGTCGCCCCCCCACCCTCCACTGGATCCGCCCCTGATTATTGTATGCTGGTAAAAATGAAGGAATATTACTAATTTTCCCTATTTAACTGCTGTCTGCAGGCAACCTCGCGACCACGTGGTCATGGATATCAAAGCTATTAGTACACCAAGATAGGTCATACGGCGATATCCTTGTAATCGTTCACCGCGGTGAGCGCGTAGTGTTGCACAGAACCGCCGTCGACAGGCATCACCTTCAAGTTTGTTCTGCCATAAATTGCGCGAATTCACGAAAGAAATGTCCAAGAAAGTCATTTTGCAGATTCCCCAAGGAAAAGGAAAGGTAAGACCGGCTTCTTGCTTTAATTTATCAGTCAATGATATCGTGCATCGTTTATCACGGCCACAATTTCTGATAATTCTCTATTATCGCTCACATCGAAGCGGGCGGCTCATGTGAGCAAACCAAATCAAAAATCTATCGTTGCCACTATCTATTACTCAACAATTACCAGAAGACAACAAGCTCTAAGTGCCGGCTAATGCCTAACGAATGTGTAATGAGGTGTCCTAATCGATGTCCTAGGGTTTGAACAAAAATTGGTTGAACTCAGATCATATAGTATGATCATGGACCTACTGCCTTGGCCATGGTGTCCGGCTCCCGGGGTCTGGTTACATTTGACAGAGCTAGCCAGACCGGGAGAAAAACCAAGCCTTTGTCTGTATTCCTACTGAACGCTTGTCGAGTAATTTATTTATATTTTTATGTAAATTTTATTTATAACATTTTTTTTTTATTATTACCTTTTAGAGGCCAGAGATTGGTGGTCAATGCAAGAAGAAAAGACTTGTTCAATAAGTCCAGTAGGCCAGGGGTGGATTCGGCGGAAAAGGGGGGCCCGGGCCGCGTCGGACCCCCCTTTTAGGACCGAAATGTATACCATTTAACATATAAAAACCCAAACTGCCCCCCCCTATCCAACATATCTAGCTCCGCCCCTGAAAGCGGCCCCGCCTATCCAGATTTTCTGGATCCGCCCCTGTAGGCCTATCCCTATCAGCTGACGTAGTTTATATTCACAAGCGCCGCTCATGTCTGAGAGTTTCTGTAGAAATGAAATCTTGTTGATGTTCGTATTTTTGTATTAAAAATATCGATTGGTTGAGCATGGCTTTGTTGGTTTCATTCATATATAGGCTTAGAATATATCTCTGGGCGGATCTAGGAATTTTGGAGCGGAAGGGGAGGAGGGGGGGGGGGGGGTGCGTAATGGAACAATTTTTACAACCGGTGTCGACTTAAACATCCCTGAATAACCCCTCTTCCCTTGGATCCGCCTCTGGATTTCATCTACAAAATGTCTCTTTCAAGTGTATTTAATCGGAAAGCCCGAGTTTTACTTCTGAGACGGAACTTCGGGCGTCGTTGTGTTTGTTGTACACTTATTGGGAAACTGTTTGCAGTGGCGTTGAAGCTTGGGGAGACGAATCTATTGTCCAACGAAATCTGTCAATCAAACAAAGACAGGAGACCGCTAAATGCTAAATAATTATGAAGTTGTTGTGTTTTATAATCCATCAGTCAAGGGTACATCATAGTTTTCAACCAGCAAAGTTATCAGCGAATTAGGGAAGCCACACTGGTGACTGCCAGTCAATGACGTTCTCGAAATATGGCGCCTTGATGACACAAACAACTATTTATTGCCGCATAAAAAAATAAAAAATAATATATATTTAATGTAAAATATACCTGAAAGCATGAAAGAACACCACCAGGCTTTATATCACCCGAATTAATAGCGCTAAAATCCAATTTGTAGTTCACAGGGCGCCGCTTATCACGCAGTCTGCGTTATCGTCAGCGGGGTGGCAGCCGAACGTTACGCGCTCGCCGCCTAGCGGCGCCACTACTCGCCGTATTACACATTTTACACTTGGCTTTTGCCGTATGACCTATCTTGGTGTACTAATATCTTTGTGGATATATATATATATCTTACCTTCCGGAGATCGGTGACTTCTAGCTCCAGAGGCTGCAGCTTGTCGTTGGCCCAGTTGGTGAAGGTGTGTTGTTGTATGCGGACCCAGGGCTCGGCATGTGTAGCACGGGTCTCGCCGTCTGAATCACTGCCGTCCGACATCGTCTCGACGACACGTGACTAGGTGATGTTACCGCGGGACGTCGCAACGCGTGAAGCGTCTCGGTGACCTTCATGAAAGAAATGAAATATTGAAGCGTGAAGCATCTCGGTGACCTTAATGGAGAAATGAATAAAATATAGAAGCATTAAGCTTCTCGGTGACCTTTATGGAAGAAATGAATGAAATATTGTAAGCGTGAAGCGTCCCGGTGACCTCCATGGAAGAAATGAATGAAATATTAAAGTGTGAAGCTTCTCGGTGATCTTCATGGAAGAAATGAATGAAATATTGAGGCGTGAAGCGTCTCGATAACCTTCATGAAAGAAATGAATGAAATATTGTAAGCGTGAAGCGTCTGGGTGACCTTCATGGACGAAATGAATGAAATATTGAAGCGTGAAGCGTCTCGATAACCTTCATGAAAGAAATGAATGAAATATTGTAAGCGTGAAGCGTCTGGGTGACCTTCATGGACGAAATGAATGAAATATTGAAGCGGGAAGCGTCTCGATAACTTTCATGAAAGAAATGAATGAAATATTGTAAGCGTGAAGCGTCTGGGTGACCTTCATGGACGAAATGAATGAAATATTGAAGCGTGAAGCGTCTCGATAACCTTCATGAAAGAAATGAATGAAATATTGTAATCGTGAAGCGTCTGGGTGACCTTCATGGAAGAAATGAATGAAATATTGAAGCGTGAAGCGTCTCGATAACCTTCATGAAAGAAATGAATGAAATATTGTAAGCGTGAAGCGTCTGGGTGACCTTCATGGACGAAATGAATGAAATATTGAAGCGTGAAGCGTCTCGGTGACCTTCATGGACGAAATGAATGAACTATTGAAGCGTGAAGCGTCTCGGTGACCTTCATGGAAGAAATGAATGAAATATTGAAGCGTGAAGCTTCTCGGTGACCTTCATGGAAGAAATGAATGAAATATTGAGGCGTGAAGCTTAAGGTGATCTTCATGGAAAAAATGAATGGAATATTGAAGCGTGAAGCATCTCGGTGACCTTCGTGGAAGACATGAATGAAGTATTGAAGCGTGAAGCGTTTCGTTGACCTTCATGGTAGAAATTAATGAAATATTGCAGTGTGAAGCGTCTCGGTGACCTCCATGGAAGAAATGAATGAAATATTGAAGTGTGAAGCTTCTCGGTGACCTTCATGGAAGAAATTAATGAAATATTGAAGCGTGAAGCGTCTCGGTGACCTTCATGGAAGAAATGAATGAAATATTGTAAGCGTGAAGCGTCTCGGTGACCTTCATGGAAGAAATGAATGAAATATTGAAGCGTGAAGCGTCTCGATAACCTTCATGAAAGAAATGAATGAAATATTGTAAGTGTGAAGCGTCTGGGTGACCTTCATGGACGAAATGAATGAAATATTGAAGCGTGAAGCGTCTCGGTGACCTTCATGGACGAAATGAATGAACTATTGAAGCGTGAAGCGTCTCGGGGACCTTCAAGGAAGAAATTATTGAAATATTGAGGCGTGAAGCGTCTCGGTGTCCTTCATGGAAAAAATGAATGGAATATTGAAGCGTGAAGCATCTCGGTGACCTTCGTGGAAGACATGAAGAAAGTATTGAAGCGTGAAGCGTTTCGTTGACCTTCATAGAAGAAATGAATGAAATATTGGAGTTTTATGCCGTGTTTGTGCACGTGAAGGCCAAATAGACCGATCCAGGCTGTCAATTGTTCACTGACGTCACTGTTGCTTTTATCCAATCATGTGGTGAACAAATCGTTCACGTGCGTTATGTCGGACAAACAAGTCGGACAAACAAAGCAGCAGGTCAATTTGTTCGTCAGTTTCAGAGAGGAGTACTTCTCACTGGTTCTTACCATCAGCTACGATTGTCAATTTCATACTTACGATTAAAGAAAAAGGACTCAAGCGTGGGCGGGGCTTAGTGTCGGAGTATGGATCGGTCTATTGCCCCAGGAAACTTTCCGGTACAATGAAAGGAGGTGCGATAAAACGTGCCCCAGATGTTGGTGCCAGGGTTGGTACCCATGACGTGTTTGGCTATGAGCTGTTGATAAAACGTGCCCCAGATGTTGGTGCCAGGGTTGGTACCCATGACGTGTTTGGCTATGAGCTGTTGATAAAACGTGCCCCAGATGTTGGTGCCAGGGTTGGTACCCATGACGTGTTTGGATATGAGCTGTTGATAAAACGTGCCCCAGATGTTGGTGCCAGGGTTGGTACCCATGACGTGTTTGGCTAAGAGCTGTTGATAAAACGTGCCCCAGATGTTGGTGCCAGGGTTGGTACCCATGACGTGTTTGGCTATGAGCTGTTGATAAAACGTGCCCCAGATGTTGGTGCTAGGGTTGGTACCCATGACGTGTTTGGCTATGAGCTGTTGATAAAACGTGCCCCAGATGCTGGTGCCAGGGTTGGTACCCATGACGTGTTTGGCTATGAGCTGTTGATAAAACGTGCCCCAGATGTTGGTGCCAGGGTTGGTACCCATGACGTGTTTGGATATGAGCTGTTGATAAAACGTGCCCAAGATGTTGGTGCCAGGGTTGGTACCCATGACGTGTTTGGCTATGAGCTGTTGATAAAACGTGCCCCAGATGTTGGTGCCAGGGTTGGTACCCATGACGTGTTTGGATATGAGCTGTTGATAAAACGTGCCCCAGATGTTGGTGCCAGGGTTGGTACCCATGACGTGTTTGGCTATGAGCTGTTGATAAAACGTGCCCCAGATGTTGGTGCCAGGGTTGGTACCCATGACGTGTTTGGCTAGGAGCTGTTGATAAAACGTGCCCCAGATGTTGGTGCTAGGGTTGGTGCCCATGACGTGTTTGGCTATGAGCTGTTGATAAAACGTGCCCCAGATGCTGGTGCCAGGGTTGGTACCCATGACGTGTTTGGCTATGAGCTGTTGATAAAACGTGCCCCAGATGTTGGTGCCAGGGTTGGTACCCATGACGTGTTTGGATATGAGCTGTTGATAAAACGTGCCCCAGATGTTGGTGCCAGGGTTGGTACCCATGACGTGTTTGGCTATGAGCTGTTGATAAAACGTGCCCCAGATGTTGGTGCCAGGGTTGGTACCCATGACGTGTTTGGATATGAGCTGTTGATAAAACGTGCCCCAGATGTTGGTGCTAGGGTTGGTACCCATGACGTGTTTGGCTATGAGCTGTTGATAAAACGTGCCCCAGATGCTGGTGCCAGGGTTGGTACCCATGACGTGTTTGGCTATGAGCTGTTGATAAAACGTGCCCCAGATGTTGGTGCCAGGGTTGGTACCCATGACGTGTTTGGATATGAGCTGTTGATAAAACGTGCCCCAGATGTTGGTGCCAGGGTTGGTACCCATGACGTGTTTGGCTATGAGCTGTTGATAAAACGTGCCCCAGATGTTGGTGCCAGGGTTGGTACCCATGACGTGTTTGGATAGGAGCTGTTGATAAAACGTGCCCCAGATGTTGGTGCCAGGGTTGGTACCCATGACGTGTTTGGATAGGAGCTGTTGATAAAACGTGCCCCAGATGTTGGTGCCAGGGTTGGTACCCATGACGTGTTTGGATAGGAGCTGTTGATAAAACGTGCCCCAGATGTTGGTGCCAGGGTTGGTACCCATGACGTGTTTGGATAGGAGCTGTTGATAAAACGTGCCCCAGATGTTGGTGCCAGGGTTGGTACCCATGACGTGTTGGATAGGAGCTGTTGATAAAACGTGCCCCAGATGCTGGTGCCAGGGTTGGTACCCATGACGTGTTTGGCTATGAGCTGTTGATAAAACGTGCCCCAGATGTTGGTGCTAGGGTTGGTACCCATGACGTGTTTGGATATGAGCTGTTGATAAAACGTGCCCCAGATGTTGGTGCCAGGGTTGGTACCCATGACGTGTTTGGCTATGAGCTGTTGATAAAACGTGCCCCAGATGTTGGTGCCAGGGTTGGTACCCATGACGTGTTTGGCTATGAGCTGTTGATAAAACGTGCCCCATATGTTGGTGCCAGGGTTGGTACCCATGACGTGTTTGGCTATGAGCTGTTGATAAAACGTGCCCCAGATGTTGGTGCCAGGGTTGGTACCCATGACGTGTTTGGATATGAGCTGTTGATAAAACGTGCGCCAGATGTTGGTGCCAGGGTTGGTACCCATGACGTGTTTGGATATGAGCTGTTGATAAAACGTGCCCCAGATGATGGTGCCAGGGTTGGTACCCATGACGTGTTTGGATATGAGCTGTTGATAAAACGTGCGCCATATGCTGGTGCCAGGGTTGGTACCCATGACGTGTTTGGATATGAGCTGTTGATAAAACGTGCCCCAGATGATGGTGCCAGGGTTGGTACCCATGACGTGTTTGGATATGAGCTGTTGATAAAACGTGCGATACTGGTGCCAGGGTTGGTAAATGCATTACTCAATACGCAAAGGCTGTGAGGCGAAATTGACAAGAATATACTTATCGTAAGACGTTGAGGCAAAGCACAGGTCTCCAGTCATTCCCTTGAGGGCAGTACAGCTCAACGTGTATTTGAAAGTCTGTCTCTGAGGGAGAGTTCAGGTATGCTAGAAGAGTAGTCGGACTCCGTCAAATACAACACCGAGCATGTACTCGATTGATTACATTTTACTCCCATACCTTACACCCCACCCCGGTAAGGATCACGAGGATATGGCGTCCAGGCTTCACAATACGTTAAATATATATTAAAAGTAGTATTTCGACCTGCACAAAAGCTATAAATAATATTATAACAACGAGAATAAAATAATAAACGCAACACGTATTCACTGATTCATTTTATGATAATGTTTAACGATCTTCATGATTTGTGCAGTGCAGCAAGTGCGGATTTTGCGTTCGGTTTTTCTTTAACCGCACAAGAGCGGCAAGTATGAGTGCGCATGCTCCAAATATCTGCGCCGATTATACTTCGGGGGCATATCCAACCTCCGAACCGATCGGTGGTTTGCGCCCCGCTGTGGCCATGTCTGTGTGGTCTCAGGTTAAAGATCCCATGTCATTCTTCGCAAAGAGTAGGAGGTTACCCCCGGTGACATGGCTCCACTCTCCCTTCCTTCTCCCATTGACGAGATATGACTACAAGTTGTTAAAGCGTCCTGAGTATACAAGCAACCAACCAAACTTCTTCTTCTTCGCAAAGAGTGGGGGGTCACTTCCCGAGACATGGCTCCTCTCTTCCTTGGCCGTTGGGTTGGCCTTGGCCGTTGTCGCGATGTGACCTACAGAAGCTTAAGCTGGCTGGCGGGTTAAACGACTGTGCGGATCGTAGCATAGATAAACATAGGGACACACGCACATGCAGCATGTATGCCTGTATATGGGGCGTGTGCTATATTCGCTGAGGGCCGCTCTTGCTCAGGTTTTTAAGCAGGGTGAAAGTTCAGATCAACGCGACGTGGATTCGTGTCATGACACCTGACATCTGTGTCATCCAACCTCACATCACTTCACAAGAAGGTTTAAATTGACCCACGCTAGCGTTAATATACACAAAAGGCGACCTAAACACAAGCAGCTCATTTCATTTCATAAATCTGCATGACATACAACCAACAATTACAACAATTTGCGATAGTTCGAGCTCAGATGGCAGCATAATAGTTCATCAGGCAGCCTATAATCAGAAAACTTGCAATCTATGTAATCTACTCTGGACATATACGGACAATAATGGACCTATACGGACAATAATAATGTATATTATATATACAGCTAGAGGACATTCATAGCACAGGTACTTGGCGAACATTTATAAACTATAGTGGAATGGTTTGGAATCCTAGGCTAAGCGTGAGCGTTGGTCGAAACACCTATTTGCATGTCATAGACATGGTTGGTTGGCATGACATAATTTCAGCTTCAGAGTAGACCCTGGGTATACAGGCCTAGTTTTCGCAGCGGCCTACCTTAGCAGTCGTGTATCATGCGGCGAAGTTGCGAGTGCTCATAGCTGGGGACTTCAACTGCCGGATGTACTTTGAGATAACTCCCAGTCTCAGGTATTCTTGCAGATACTCCGGACCTATGCCGACAATAATAGAGCTAACATGCATGCATTCTTCCTGGTTACTCACGGCATGATGTCCCCACCCAGGAGCCCGGCATACAACGATGGTGTGTGCATGTGTGTGTGGTGTCTGTGTGTGTGTGTGTGTGTGTGTGTGTGTGTGTACATGCTGCTTAAGCATCTCGTCACGGGTGATGACGCCGGAGCGTTGTAGTAAGGCCAATCCCATATTTCTGCATGAGCGAGGCGCGCGCTCAGGGTAAACTGAGTCACCAAAGACTATATTATTGCCAGTCACCGCATGCGTACGACCGCAGGCGAAAAGGAAAACACCCCTTAGATGTTTTAGCTACGTCTCTCGCCTTCGAATCGGTCCATCTCCCATGTAAGAACCCACGAATGTAGTATTGTAGTAAACGTTCGGCGTGAGTAATACGTGAGCCATGCTGAAACAATGGTTCGCCCTTACATGGAAGAACGACCCTCGAATCGAATGATTGATCTCGTGAATGCGAATCATATGGCTGGATATGTCCCAGGGATCGACGGATCTAGGTTTGTTTGTCTTCATTTCTAGGCGAAGTGGGGATAGGGGTAGGGGGGGGGGGCAGAGGGCTAGGACGCTATGTTTTGTATGAAAACTTCAATGCCCCCCCCCCTTCCCCCGACCCGATCCCGGTTCTAACCTCCTCACTCACTGGCTCACACCGCTTGAGCAGCGGCACCGCTATACCAAAAAAACAATGCATTTACGCGGCACTGCCTGAGTCCACCCCTACGCATGTTCCTTTTATGATGTCTACCTATCTTGCCGCTCGTTGCTCGAGCCAGGTCGAAAGGGGGTCCCCTCCCCTTAAAGCCGAGTGACTTTCATGCGCACAGAGATTCAGTGAAGTGTATCCTTCGCCCAAGCATCGTTATAAATCTGAACGCCTACAAACAAAGACTATGACGTCAGGATACATATATGCATGGCCAGTGGATCTTTAGAGTGAGACGTCGGTCGCCTACCGGTAAAACGGACTGTCGCGTATATATATATGCAGATGTAGTTAAAGTATGCGTTATTATACGAACCCTCTTGCACATCGACGCTCGGCGATTTGTATTCGACACGCCCTCCTCTTGGCCCTTAACACTGCACTTGTATCGTAAATGTCTTCATCTTTTTCTTCAAAATCGCAACTGTGTTAGGTGGCGAAAAGTAAATATGTTGCAACATCTGCATTATTCGAAGGAGCTTGCGGCGAGGGGTGAAAATAATGACAAATTCATCTTAGTGTGTAATAGCTAAAACTATAATAATGTTGAATATATGTGTATACAATAGAGGACCTGACGATTCAAAGATATATTCTCGTGTGGCGGAGGGTGGGAGAGAAAATGGGAGGGTCCGCACGGTCTGGTACTTGAAGGAGTGAGCGGTGGCGTCTGGATCCAGTGTCTGCCTGCGTGGTCGGTCGGCTGAGCCGGTCAGTTTCTGCTATAATCGGAGGGTTCGATCACGGGACATGGCTATTGCACCGCAAAGGGCACGCGAGGTGCAAGCCGTGATCAGGACGCAGCCAGGGGTTCGGGGTCATGCGAGGAAGCTCGGAGAGGAGGTGGGGTTGGGAGGAGCAGGGGTGAGAAACACCGCTTGCCTTCATAATGCCCTCTAATTACTGCAGGAGTAGCAATTAGTACGTAATTAACCCCAAGCCGAATTATCACTAGGGTCAGTTTGGTGTTGCTCGAGTGAATTATATATCTATATAAAGAGTAATTCTTTCGTGGTTAAATACAAATCATCCGGTATGATGTGCATGAATGGACGTGATAATCGTGATAGAAAGACTGGATGGTAGGCCTATGCCTATGCCAGGGGGGGGGGGGGGGGCATTATTATACAAATTTGTAGGGGGGGGGGGGGGTTTAAGTTAATGATGTGCGAATTAAATTAATGACTTGCGAATTAAATTAATCGACACCTGGGATAGGTGAGTGACTTAATCTGCGTATCGTGATCTTAGTGTGCGAAAGCCACAATATTAATTCACATAACTGTGCCTCTACTGTCCTGTGCCTCTACTGCCCAACGATAGACAACACAATTCCTTGAAACTATATTTATTAGTCTTATCACACGGGCAGTCAAAATTATGTTACAACACGTTTGAATATTAGTTTACGTCAGAATATGAGGAAGCAGGGCCAGACAGTTACTGTTGCATGTAATTGTAACTATCAACTGCTAAAACAATGACATATTTTTATAACATATATTGTACGAAAATTATTATAAATTACGAGGGCATCGAGGTTCCACGGCGAAGGTCGTGAAAACGGGGTAACCTCAATCTCTCCAAAGGTTAAGATCGATCTGGGGAAGAACTGTCATATATGATGTCACACCCGTTGTAAACATCGTCCTCTGTTACTTTTTATTATAAAATGAGTTCTTATGTTAATCAGGCATACTGCCTGTCTTTGAAACTCATGTAAGCCTTACCTTAACTTTTGAGACAAGTTGCACAAGCTGTTAATGTACGTATATCTAAGCTTATAGGGTATTTATTTATTTAATTCAAATCAGATAAAAAACATCCATACGTATAATCCAGCGAATCTGTGTCCAGTTATCAGGGGTATTCCCAAGATTGTGATCGAAAAATCAATTTGGCGAAAAAATATCGATTAGTGACTTTATCAACAAACAAACAAATTTACCCAAGGATCGAAATTAGCCCTCTATACATGTGTGCAAATATTTAGAGAAATGTATAATACGTATGCATAATAATAATAATAACAATAATAATAATAAAAAATAAATAAATAATAATAAAAATAATAATAATAATAATAATAATAATAATAATAATAATAATAATAATAATAATAATAATAATAATAATAATAATAATAATAATAATAATAATAATAATAATAATAATAATAATAATAATAATAATAATAATAATAATAATAATAATAATAATAATAATAATAATAATAATAATAATAATAATAATAATAATAATAATAATAATAATAATAATAATAATAATAATAATAATAATAATAATAATAATAATAATAATAATAATAATTTAGTTATGAAAAAAGGGGGGCTTTTTATGAAAAATGTCCGCTGTATAGGCCGGGCCTATGGGTATCGTTTTCGCAAGAAATTGACGCTCTTTCAGGTGCTACTGGGTCCAGTAAACCCCACCAGATTTTTCTAATAGGGAAAATATTTTTTTCTGGCATTTAAGGGCAGCTAAAGGCATCTAACGGCTAAACTGGCATCCGTTTACAACTTGTCTGCTGTTCAAGTTACTTGAACAGCAGACTCGATCGCCTCAGGAATAGCAAGGTCAGCCATGTTTTAAATTTAGGTGGCACAGCACTGCACCTTTACGGTTGCAGCGGAGCGCGTTATGATAATTGTTAAAATTAGTGTTTCGGGGGATGAAAACGGTATAAGATTGTTTTCACAATTCCCCGCGAAATAAAACCGGTTACTATGCCAGTTAACACCAATCATGACATAATATGACATCAGAAAAAGAAAAAAAATAGTAACCAGCCCGATAAGGGACTCGAACCCTTGACCCTCAGATCACTCCGAGTTATTTCAGCTGTAAAAGTCTGATGCTCTACCGACTGAGCTAACCGGGCCTCGAAGTTTCGACTGTCTAATATCGTATATACTAAACCAGAAAGTCCTTAAATTCATCCGCGAAGACCATATTATTGCCATTAATTTACTTTACATTGGTTCACTTTTCTACTTAGGCCCTTTTATCAGATGTTGATATCCAGCCTCTGATTTGACAAATTGCGCAATCTGACAAACACCTTAAACGGCAAAGTTAACCTGGTTCCCCCCCTCTGTGGATGTGGCACTCTCTGCCTTCGACTCCCTCCGCTAGGGCTCCATTATAGCGGTAAAAGCTAGCTTGCGTGGCGCTACCGTGCGGGGAGCTTGTGGAAGTGGCCGCGGTACCAGCTTAATGCCAGCTCAGATGGCGCCACCGTCAGACTGAATGCAAAAGCGCGCGTTCGTTGGTCTACAACCCCGGGGGCATTGCCCATCTGAAACTGAATAATTCGAGTCTCTATCCTCAAATTGCAGGTCTCAGCCACATACATGTACTTCTGCATATACCGCATGTGTTAAAATAATTAAAATAAGTTACTCATCCACCAATATTTTTCTTGAAAAATGTAAAAACTATTGATTGGAAATTATGTAGATCTATTTAGATCTATATTCCTATAGCATAGAAGTACACCTATTGTATGCAATAAAAACCCAGATAGGTTTTTAAGCCTATTTTTTGGCGAAATTAGTGTATCCCATGTGAAAAAGTGTGGCTTTCTTGTGTACTACGTCATCAAAATATGCACATTGCGGCAGTTTTATATCGTCCATCATACGATGACAGATCTATTTCTCATGAAGGTTACATTTATACAGTCAGACAATGTGTTTCCAAAATATTTCGAAAACCACAATTTAAGTAAAAAATTGCTGCATGAGCAGCTTTAACTTACATATCCTTTGCCATGCCTGTAGGAAGAAGGTGGTGGGGGGGGATTTTTGAGGAAAAGTGCAGTTTCTCAATGCAAACTTTAAGCCATCTGAGGCATGGATCGCACCCCCTTTTTGAGGAAGTATGCTATCAGAGGCGGTGTGGAGCCCCCCCAGTCGCAAGTATTCAGTGGACCCCCCAGTCGCAAGTATTCAGTGGACCCCCCCCCCCCGCCCCCCAGTCGCAGGTATGCAGTGGACCCCCAGGGACGGATCTAGACATTTGCCAAGGAAGGGGGGGGGGGGTGCCTTCTGAAACTCAGGTTCAGGTTCCCAAGGGGGGGGGGGGGGGCATCCCCCCCTTTCAAAAAATTCCTGGATCCGCCCCAGCTTGGTATTCTGTAATATTATCATTTAAGCTTGATTCTATTTTATTGTAACCGTCAAAATGTTTTAGCATCATGCATTGTAGTTTTAATCAATATTGCATACAGTCGATTCGTTTAGATATAGCCTATGGGGGCCTACATGCCTGGACTAGCTAGCAAACACTAAAACTGGCGGTTGGAGGGTGGGGGGGGTATATATGGTATATATCATTTCACCGTGAACTGGAAATAAGGAAAACAATTGTATCCGCCCCTCCTTTATGTGCAGGGATTTCTTCATTTCATTTATTTTCACCAGAGAATAAAGAAATTCATTCTTTGTAACCTGAGAATACGACCCCCCCTTGCCACCCCTCCCCCTAAAACAGATCAAATGATTTGTCCAGTTGCTTAAGAGAGAAGAATACCGTGTGAACAACTTAATATCTAAAACATACAGGTCTGAATATATTATGTTACCAGGTCTAATTAACTAATGGAATACTTACGTTTGAAAAGATACAGTTGGCTAGCATTTTATTGTCACAACAAATACATCACACACGATACATTCATTTTAGGCTACAGTTATTAGGCTTAGGCGTTATAGTTACAGATGCTTTCAAAGAAGAAGGTTCACATAGATCAATAACAATTTCATGTTCCAACTGATAAATATGAAAATTGAACCCTGATGCTTGACCATCGATCAATGTTATATAGGGTTAGGCCCACGTTATGTCATCGGCAATGTCCACCAGAAGGAACGCCGGACACACGCGGGATACACTACAGAAAGCAGAACCATTCTGAGTGCCACCGTATACGGAGCTTGAGGGTCATGTCGGACCACGTGACCTTGCCATCATGCCTCAGAGACCTTTCTGTTCTTCATGACGTCCTCAAGTAAGTCTATAAACACCTGGTTGACGCCATCTCCCGTCACGCAAGAAGTCTCGTGGTATCTGGAACATGACAAACCCATGTCAGGCCAGGGTACTATAGCCAGAGACCCGCCGACCAGTTTAAATTTTGGCGGGTAGATTTTCATTTTGGCGGGCACTCCGGTGCTGCTTACAAGGCCAAAAAGGGCCTTTTGGTCAGGAGGTTTAGAAGAAAATCTTAGCGTTCACCATATTATGTTTATAGAACTGTCAATTGCAGGCTCAAAATGCGACCTGATCGGCTGGCGCCATATGTTATATGTGTACACTGAACACTTCTTGAAAAATCGGACTGATTAATACCCTGTGTCAGGTGGTACGCGTTGCGGCCTCGGCACCGAATGTCGACTAACCCGAGGAGATTCCAGACCGAACTCTATCCAAAAAAATGACACTGGGGCTATCAAACATGTACTGTGGCCTGAAAACGACATATATATATATATACATGTGACAGATCTTTACCTCCATTTCTTGGCGATGGCCAATTTTTTTCCTTGAGTGGTTGAAATGAGTCTTTTGCAATGTAGATCAACCTTGAAGCGAAAAATGACATTAAATTTCATTGATATCATTATATATCATATCTAACATACTCTTTCTTAACCCCTAAAAACTGTAACATGAATAACGATCAGCACAATTTTACAGCTGTCCTTCTAATATTGAGGTGGTATTTTAAACTTAAACAAATTCTGTTTTGCATCTACTAACTATTGTGCTTGATAATTATATAAGTTATATTTCATTGACAATATGTACTGGTACATAATGACCATTAACCTTATTCGCCACAAGTGAGATCCTTGACTTCGGATTGCTATATTTAAATAGCTCTTTCGTCCACATGTCGAGCATTTCAAACGATGCAGCATTAGTGACGTCATACACCAGGAATACGGCGTCTGTGGAACCGTACAGCTCATTGCGTACTTCGCTGTATTCTGCACCCCCTGATAGATCCCACAGGTGAACTCTCACTGGAGAAGTAAATACCAAGCATATATGCGTGTAACCTGCATTGCTACTACCGTAAACTGCCTATTTGAAGCCGCATACATATTAGAAGCCGCACCCCAACTTTGGCCTCAAAACCGGGTTAGCATGCACCCAGAACCATTTCCGGAAAAATACATGTTATAAGCCGCACCCAGACTTTGGCCTCTCAAACCCCCCCACCCCCCCCCCCACCCCAACCTGTACCCCTGCTTAATCCCGTCCCGCCAACCAAACCAATTAATTGTTTATACAAGCAGTCGCGACCACTAACAACAGTCACATCTCCCTCTCCGATTGCACCTCTTATCAAGTGGCACGCCAGTAGTATGATTTGTTCTGTAAGATAACCACACTTTTCTCTGTCACATGCTCATAATATCAGGGTTAATTATTATAATATATCTCATATATTATTGACCCTACATGATCTACCTGAACAATTAGTGCTTTCAAATTGTCAGGACATATATTTTTCTCCTAGCAAGTAGTTTCACAGTGACTTCACAGAAAACACATATAGTTACCATCTTTGTCATGAATTTCTTGTATCTTGAATCCATAGTCCACTCCAACTGTAGGTTGATATCCAGAACTGTACTGAGGAAAAGACAAATTAAGGCAGTTCATACTTGAGAAAATATTGCATGACTTGTAAGTAAAGCATAGATTGTACACCATGTTAACATGAAATTATCTACAATATTGTAATATATATGATCCAAAAGATGTAGTTACATATATGATCCAAAAGATGTAGTTACATATATGATCCAAAAGATGTAGTTACATATATTTATTACATGAAGGAATATTAAGGCAAGAAACATATTGTAACAAACAAGGTCTCAATCTAAATGTGATATGCTATTATTATTAATTCATTGATGCGAAGCATAATTATTTGACAAAATATATACATGCATTACTGGAACAGCATCCTTACCTTGCCTTCACAAAAGTGTTTTATCAAACAAGTCTTGCCAACCCCATTATGCCCTAGGCCGACAACCTGAAATATGATAAATAATGTAATGTTCAAGACAATATTATCTGTTACAAGTATTCAGTTTATTTTGTCATTGAGATTATGTACTCCTCAAAGAAATTAATAACTTTAAGAACAGCTAATTTAAACTAAATTTAGGCAACCATTGTTAGTGGTCTATAGATGGTCAGAAAAGCCAATTTTAGTTAAGATAAGATAACAATTTATTTAGTGGTAGTACAAAGGGTTGACAGGGTAAAATTAACACATGCTCGATCACTGTACTGGCAGTGAGATCAGAATAAAACCGTATGGATAGGCCTAAATATATACAACGGATAATACTGATCAACAAGGTTATACCAAATATGGATCTACAGTTTTGACCATACTGTTAATTTATCTATTTCCCCCTCCTCTAAACCTCTGAGATATCTATAGCTATACATCACAGCAGAGGTGCATGCATGGGTACTATATGATGCAAATGTACATGGTAGGGTACATATAGTTCCTCTGAATGTTGAGTACCTATAAGGTGAAAGGCGGTTGGTACTATTCTGTAAAATCAACTATTGCATGTTTTATTGACAGCCATATCCGGGGGGGCACACAACCACAAGCACTCAATCCACTAAAAAAAAAAAACTAACATTTTTAGAGCAGATTCTGTGAAAAATGGGAGGCTTTTCCTCTGAACCCAGCCATGCATGTATTAATGAAGACTAGCTAGTATAGTAGTATATATTAATTGTGTCACAATTAATTAATATATATATATTATTAATTAAGTTATAGTGTAGTATCTTGGTACCGGTCCGGTGCAACATAAAGAGACCAAAAACAACCTGCGCTAACAGGATTATCCCTTTGGCGCATCGCGTTTGACGTTACGCTCATGAAACGTCCTGGGAAGCAAGAGGTTGGTGGTTCGAGCCTGAACCATGGCGGGAACCAAAAAAACTTTCTGGGTCAGTTCGTGACCCTTGATCCCCGCATACAGGGGTAGGTCCTTGGAGGGGTCCACAGAGGGCCGGGCCGAGAGATATCACAATACCATGCAGCCAGTCACAATTAACTCCTCCATTTTGAGATGTACAGCACAGTTCATTGTGTGAGATCAATGACTGGTATCATATTTCAAGATTGTATAGTTGATTTTAGAATAGTGAGTGTATCATGATAAATACGCTAAATACATAAATATAGTTCACACAAATTTAGCCGCCCCCGTGGGAATAAATTAATGCATCGACGGCGAGCCATAGGTAGCCTATTGGCAAACCTTTATCCAAGACAGCTTGTCCACGGCATCACTGGGATTGAAAGGCAAGTGTCCCGTTTCACGATCCATTGCCTGGAAGCATATCGCAACACAGTGTTCGGAAATATTGATCTTGCAAATTTAACTGTTTAAGCTCGAGCTCTACCGGTAACAAGCAACATTCGTAAACAAACTTGAGCGTCAAGGAGCCAATCTGGCCCAGGAACCTGCATTATTAATAACGTGTGTTGGTCAGGTGCGCGGGGGTATTGCTTAAAGAAAACACTTTACTATGAAAATTGCAACAAAGGTTAGGACAATTGCACATCCATATCACTGCCACTGGAGTATCGATCAAAAATTATTATTGTTAATCTACATTTAGTGATTGCAATTTAGAATTTCATAGCCTTAATTAGATCGATGAAAATCAAAATCGATAAATATGAAAACTGATCGATTACTCATTGATTGATCGGGTATGTCCAGGTAAAAAATGCTGTGCGGAATTTCGCCAAGAAACATCTGGCCTAGACAAAACTTGGTAAATCTACATGTTTTAGCCACTGTAAGAATATAAGTTACATAATTAAACTTTAATTACTTCTTCATTTAAGACGAAGCAGCGCAGGTGCGCGTATTCCAGCCGACTATGCTTAATTAAGCGCCATAGCCTCTCACTCTCTTTATTTCCGACCAAATAAGAAATGCAGTCTCTTGTAGGCCACTCGATCGCTGAGGTAGGAATAAATATCATGAGCACTCGGCAAGCCTGATAGTATTTAAAGTGACCCCCCTTCGCCAAGTTTGCGAAACCGCGCATGCGCCGCTGCCATTTCCTGCCTTATGTCAAGAATAGTGTACGCCGCATGAATACGGAAAAACAAGGCTTTATGAACGTAGTTTCCTGGCCTAATTCCTAATTAACACTGCCCACTGAATACGCCACTCGTTTATATATAAAGTAGAATTTTTGTTATGTTATTGTGAAGGTCCAACGGAAAAACGATAACGATGGGCGACGGGCAAAAAAGTTTGTTCGTAGCTTACGTTCTGTGGCTGTTCGGTGGATTTTGGGGGCTCCACCATCTGTACTTAGGCCGGGAACGCCACGCTTTTGTGTGGTGGGCAACCCTTGGGGGGTGCCTGGGCCTAGGCTGGTTCCGTGACCTCTGGAGGCTCCCAGATTATGTGGAAGAAGCAAACTTGGGCAAGGACTGGATGGAATGGAAGAGTAGTGTGATGAGAAGGGTTCCACAGTTCGCAATCCTGCGTTTTATAGGCCAACTTATATTAGGCACATCATGTGGGGTAGCGCTGGTTGCAGGGATTCCAGCGGATTTTGATGCTCACTCCTCTGCACTGAGTCTTCTTACACCCCTGGCAATTGCCATAGGTAAAGTTACTAAATAAAGATTAAATAATTTCTGTATTTACTAAGCTTGCTTACTGAATTTCTGAAACAAGCGAGGAGGGTGGGAGCCTGATGGGGAGGTATTATTATATAAATCTAATGGTATTATGTATTATTATATGTTACCATATAAATGCCTGGGTGCCGTATGATATCTATAAGAGAGCTAGCAGATATTTCTGATGACATTTAATTGGGATAAAAAAGATAAGTGATATTTTAACCTTGCGACTGAGGAGGTGGGGGTGGGGACTGAAAATTTGTATCTATAGAGTAGGTTTGCTAGGGAAAAAAAATCAACCTAGCTTGTCTGCATGGAGCGGGACAACAGCAGCTTTTGGATGTGAAAAGGATTTACTGCAGAACCCTCCTAAACCCAATATTGTACCAATACCCCCTCCAAAGATATAAGTTAGGCAGGGGGGTCAGGGTGTATGCACTGGATGTGGAGGATCAGATATGCAGTAATTAAGATAGGGTATGAAGATATGTTTAAGGTTAAAAATGGGGGTATAACATATATGCTCTCTACTCTAGACCTTTACCCCCTCGATGTACCTTCTGGATAAAATTTGATATCTGTCAGGACCATAACCCATTATTCATGCCTCATCAGAGGCCTGGGTTCATATCCCACCGCTGCCACCATGTAATCAGTTTGTTTTATAAAGTGTGGAATTCGATTATTGCAGTGATGTTCTAATTATAGCTTCATATGCACATGAATATTCCTTGTATGACAGTCACCAGTTTAGCAAGAGGATACACACCCCCAAGACTAGGTGATAGTCTGCAGTTTTACATGCCAGTTGAAACAAATTGCAGGTCTTTCATTTCAGGCTCCAGAATAAAAAAGCTTGTTTAACTGACCTCAGTTATTACCTATTAATAAGGCTTTTTTTGTCATTTTAGTAGTTGTACAGCTTTTGACCTTGTCTATACTGTCCACTCGTAAATCTTAAGTCAGGCTTATAGATCTTACTATATTACCGGTATGTCCAATTTGCTAGGCAAGGATTTTGTGAGTTCACATAGCTCACAAATATGAGATCAGTTGTTAGAATATTTACATGGATATAGCTGTGATAACCTATATTCCTGTGTAAACGTATGCACCAATATAGCCTTAAACAATGCTTCCAGTAAAATTGTAAACGTGTACCATAATTTCCGGTATTTTGAAACTTATTATTTGAGGTGAAAATCACTATTAGCAGTTTTAAGCTGTGTTAAGTGTGTATTCAGTTTCAATAAACTAAATAACCTGTAATATGAACAAGGTCATATACGATGGGAATGGTAGGCTTTGATTTCAAATGCGCGTTCCATTTGAAATGAGAGACAGAAAATAATTTTTTTTAGTGAAATTTTGATTGAAATACTGATCATATGAAAGACAGGTGACAAGTGTTTTTTCAACATATAATGTTATTGTAATCATCTAATAGTGTATATATGTATAGCATATTATTGTAATCATCTAATAGTGTATATGTGTATAGCATATGATTGTAATCATCTAATAATATATATATATAGAATATTATTGTAATCATCTAATAATGTATATATATATAGCATATGAGTAATGTAATGTACTAGTAACAATCATACTATAGTATACTATAGTTTTACACTAAATATAATATACTAGTATTACAATATATTAATATTGCACTAAGTCAGTATTACATCATGACAAAAGGAAATACTCCATTGATAATGAACATTAGATGAGACATTGGGCATGCCTAGAGGCTGAGATTTGTGTGTGAAATGAAGGGGCATAATCGTGTCTATGCTTTCAAATGCTGTATGATAATTCTCTTCTTTTTTTCCAGGAGTTCATACCGTTGGCAACATTGGCTTGGAGAAGGCGTCGTTTCGGACGGCTGTCCTCAGCGCTTACCTCGTCTCTCCGATGTTCTTCTTCAAAAATAGCAACGTTGCCAGTGCCATTAGCCAATCAGCGCTCGCCTCCTCCATCGCTGTCCAATGGAAAGGCAGGACGTGGCGATCGCTGATTGGCCGACCGCGGCGTCATTTCGTCTGGCGTCTGATGGTGCTGTGCGTCTGCTGCTTCCTCTACTCGTCCCTCTGGTTCTCTGCCTTCTACAACAACGCTTACGTCACGACACGTGACGGTCAGAAAGTCCGGGTCAAGGACGCCTTGGGTCACTTCTTCGATTCCCCCGCGTGGCAGGAAACCAAGGCGACCACACGCCGTCTCTGGGATTACTACTGGCAGCACGGATTTTCTAAAACCTGGACCGAACTCGTGCGGACGTTGGATCCAGAAGGGGAGGACCGTGCATGCAAGGTGAGAACTATCCTTGGCCGCTAAAAACCACCTCTGTTATCCAGTTCAATGCTTTTTACTTATTATTTAACCACGTTTATTTGCTACTCAACTTGAGCCTTTATGTGCACAAAAGTGGCTTAGAACAATATTAGAAATTATTTCAATTTAATCATTTCCCTTCCTGATCGTAATTGAACGTCCGTCTTTTTCCGAAGCGTGCATGGCGCAGCCTGCATATGTAATTATGATAATTATACAACAAGCAAACAATGGAACCTCTGTCAATGGTTAGACTTTAATACTATGGACTAAATATTAAATATATTTTTAATTATTACTGACAGAAGAAATCAGTATGTTGCTAGGTTCGTTTTGTAAATTAGTTAATTAATTAGTATCAATGTTTCTACACTGCACTAATATTTTTTTCACAATAATTCCTGGCTGGGTGACGATTTTATTCTTGCTTCCCATGTTTAAGACCTTGAACCTCGCTGGTGACTTTAATAAATCGATTATTTACTTACTGTGCGAAATCTAAATACCAACAGGCTGGGCTGCCGATCAACAGGTCGTTGGTTCGAACCCTGGCACCTGCACATGAGAAAGTTCATCCAAGCCAAGCGGGAGGCTTCTTTACCCAATTTAACCTTCACGTTCACCAAGGCAACCGGGGCCGCTTCGATAGCTCAGTGGGTTAAAGCGCTGGCCTTGAGTGCTCTGGCCACCTGAGAGCCTAACGGCACGTGGATCGGTGGTTCGCGCCCCGCTGTGGCCATATCTGTGTGGTCGCAGGATAAAGATCCCATGTCCTTCGCAAAGAAGGGGTCATGGCTCCACTCTCCCTTCCTTCTCCCATTGGCGCGATATGACCAAAGGTGGTTAAAGTATCCTGAATATACAACCAATCACCAAAGCGACCTAAAACACCAGGCATTTTTTGGCATATCACACTAAAAATCTGGGAACTTTTTTTTTCGCACATTTAGATCCTTGGTATTCCGCCCGGATCCTCTGAGAGCCAGATCTCCTCCGCCTACCGCTCCCTGGTGAAGCAGTGGCATCCAGACCGAGTGTCGGATCCAGGCATGAAGCAGACTGCCGAGAGGCGCTTCATGGAGATCCAGAAAGCCTACGAGACGCTGTCGTCTATCAAGGGACGCCGGGTCGCCCAAAACCGGAAACAGCGACCGGCGGACCAGAGATCCAGAGAAGAGTTGTAATCAGACATTCCCGATAAGCTCTCCAAGAAGTTTTTGTTTTATTTGCGTGGGAAGTAAGGTGAGGTGTTGGTGGACAAGATAGGTCGATCAGCCAGCAACTCAAGTGAAGTAATGAGAGATCCAGACAGAGACCAGCTGTGATGAGACATCCCTTACTCTCCAAGTATTTTTTTTTTTTGGGGTGGGGTGGGGGGACGGAGGAGGGAACGGGATAAGTCGATTTGATATTTGAACGCAGCAAATCAATTGTCGTTATCAGAGAGTCAAGCACCAATAATTATCACCTCCCCTACAGATCAGTATCACCCGCTTGCCCTATTCAATTAGATAACACTTGTTAATCCCAGATTCTATTCAGAGGGCGGGCTTATGCCGTAGGTGAGTTTTATGCATGAGATTTGATGAGATTACTTTTACAACATCGCTTTGATGATATTGCCCTACCAGCTCTTACTGTTACAACATCGTTGTGATGATAGTACTCAATCAACCCTTACTGACAGACAAGCTGAAATACTAAGGATGGAAGTATATTCTCGCATACCATAGAATGCTCAAGCATATCCGTCCAAGGACCCATATACATATATACCGTAATTATACACTCATCCACATGGCACGTCACATGAAAGCATTGCGACATATTTTGGTTAATGTGGATCATTCAACCGCATATCTGCACTGTTTCTGTACTGTGGGTCCTGTAATTACAAAATAATATTACATTATGGAAGATATTATGATTCAAAATATGTAAATATGTGCAACCTTAAATACATATTGACAGTCGGGTCAACCGGTATCAATGATGTAAACTGCATTTGAACTGCAGCATTCTGGACCTACACAGAGCGAGGGATGACACAGTTACCACCAGATTGATGAACAAGTTACTTGTGAAATCCGTTTTTCAAGGTGTTTTGCGGGGTTTTTGTTGCAAATATCGTATATATATGAAATAATTCGCCATCGTGTATGTCAATATGTTGTGTAAGATATGTAGTTTATACGTTCTATTCCATCAGCGATGTGTGCTCTCTTTTTTTCTTGATTCAATATCCAATGTAATAATTGTCGCTCATTATCCTTTGTGTCTTGAAAGTTATCTTCACTGTCTGTACGCGATTTGTTTTAATTACGAATTGCGGGATCGGTGGTTGGCGCCCCGCTGTGGCGATGTCTGTGTGGTGGCAGGATAAAGATGCTATGTCTTTCTTCGCAAAGAGTAGAGGGTTACCCCCGGGGACATGACTTCACTCTTCCTTCCTTCTATTGAGGCGATATGACCAAAAGTGGATAAAACGTCCTGAATATACAACTAACCAATCAAATGTTGATTATCGCTTATCGTTTCGTGGCCGAATGCCACAGTTTTTTCAACATTAATGTCTTATGATATCAGATTTGTTCACGAATGGTGTTATTTACGTATAATATGCATTTTTTTCATGTTAATGTCCTAAGATATATCAGATTTGTTCACAAATGGTGTTCTTTACTTGTAATATGACTTAGGCCGACAATTAAGCATCAAAATTATGTTCACAGCTGATTATTTTCATTGGATGAAATAAATATCAACAAGCTTAACAGAAATATCAACAAACTGTGTATGCAGCACAGGCTCTGAACACTGCCCTTAACACTGATTAACACGAGGTTTGTTTCCGTGTCTTGTGTCTGATTGAGCACCGTTTTCGCAGGTACCGCGTGGCGACTGCCTTCGACCGAGGTGCGCTTCCGGATCTATGGGTTTGCACCATATGTTGCTACCGGACGATACTTGTGTATTAATCCACCATTTGTCGATCTTGTTGTTCATACCATTTGCAGAGGTTACAGAAGTGAAATGTTAATCAACTATTGTTGTGTCGTTTCAAATTATGCTCTACATACTTATATCATGCAACAGGCCAAGTGTGTCAGAAAGCAGCGTTGCTGTAAAAATGACCGTTAATGACCTGATAGACGCTGTTTTGTTAGCATCACTAAGCCTACTAGGCCAGCCCTAGCGGCCGGTGCGTGGTTCGAATCAAATGCAAATATATGCTTTACTCCCGGCGACATTGCTTCTCTCTACAGGGGTTATAACCTCCTTCCTAAATAAAAACAAATCATTGAACATGTTGTAAAAGGATATGTTTATATTACTGTGCGATTACATAGCACATAGCTTGGTTTTTCGTTTATTATAACTTCAATTTGTTGCTGCCCATGATAAAAGCTAAAATATTGGTTTTTCGTTTATTGTATTATATATTGTTCAAGGCACGGTTGCTTATCTATGTTCATTAATTAATATTCCTAATGAAGAGAATGGATCAAAGGTGACTTCATCAGACTTGTTTACTGCAACAGTTTTAGCCATTGTTCGAATTGGTCTCTAAGGGTTATATTGTGTTCTTTATGACCGTTTACACGAAGGTCAAAGGCTTAACCAGGATGTTATCTGTTGTTTTGTTTATCTGTAATTGCTTGGTTGTTGCTGAAGTGTGAGGTTCACGGTCTCATTATTTATATGATGTTCGCTCACTGATAACTTAGATAAGCCCCAATCTAAACTATAATGTTTCATTTTGTCTAGAAGGTTTACTTTCGTTGCGCAAATTGATCGAAAACTGTGAAGCGAATGGTGTTCGTACTGCTTACAGGGCGGACGAAAGATGCTTCCCTCAAAGAGTAAATTATATTTGAGCTGTGTTGATATTCCTTAATGATATTGGAACTATACTGTCGTTTCACCGAGTAAGTGTATAATAGGCTGAAGAAATCGTGTCCTTCGAAAATACGGGGCAGTTATTATCCTTATAATCTTTATGGCTGTGAGTGTCCGTCTCAGACCAACCAACCAACACAGTCGACATTCATGAAATAGAGTGAAAACCCTTATCGGAAAATGAATTGACGAGCATCCTTGGCAACAAGACATGTACCTCCAAGAAACTTCACCTATCTTATGCATGGAGTTTGGCAGGCCAATCGTACAGTTACTGACTTTGTGACGATGGCGTGTGTTATTGGAATGGTTCGTAGAACACCCTCAGTTCGTGCTCCAGTAGCTGTTAAACTGACTGCTGTAATTGTGATGCGTAAACTATGAATAGTTCCTGAATACCGGCCATTAATTCATGAATATGCATGTATCTGCAAGCGTCCGTCACTCAAGTAGGCCGTGTTCTACCAAGATAATTTAGTCTAGCATTGGCTAGTCACGCACTTTGTTTACAAAGCTAAAAAATCAAATCCAACATGTTTGGTACATCTCGTATATATAGGCATCATCGGCCACGGATTGACATAATGTTGTATATATATGTTACAAGCGAAAAGAGGCTTAAACAAAGTATATTTCTGTTTCCACATATCCGAGATCTCACCTGTTATGCTGTTGTCGTCTTGTAACTTCTACATTATATATGCACATCGTTCTGGTAGAATTTGCTGGTATTATGGTCGATATAAATGTGTTGTTGATGTTAAGTGTTGTTTTGCCTTAATATCGCTCACCTCGGGATAATGTAGCCTGCTATAAAACTACTTCATAAAATGGCCCCAATTTTCTATCTATCGTATCTTCCCCGCCAAAATTAATTATATATATATTATGTCTTTATACCAAACTTTCAATTAAATGGCCTTTGGTCCCATTGTACAAATAAACACAGGAGTCAAACTAGCGATAATGGAACGAAAAATGACATTGCCTGATAAAACAAGGCTGCCATATTGGTTTGGATTCGCTAACTGGTAGACACTCCATGCCTTCGACTCACTTTGCTAGGAGGGATCCATTATATCTCTTGTCGTCTAATTCCTCAATGCATTTTAATACTCCCTCGCCAGGGCGGCGATGCGCCATCCTAAGCCTAACAACATACGGTATCAGGTGATGAAAAGAGTCACAATTATAACTTTTTCGAAAGGGTACAAGATGTTATTTTGCTGTATTAAATACACAAAATTATAATGTTGCGAGAAATTACAGCTGATTGGACCGTTTTTCAAGAATCTTGTGATTTGCCCCCGGCCGACAGCAGCGGTAAAAGCTGAGCTTGCGTAGCGCCCCCGTGCGGGGAACTTTTGTAAAACTCTTTAATTCAATAAGGTAGACCACTGAGGAACACTGGTAACTCAAGATATGTTATTCCTAAATGTGTGAATGTAAATGACAAATTAGTAGGAAGTGTTACTTGAGTTATAATTACTGGTATAATATTAATATTCAACGCCACTCTAAGGTAATGGGAACAATCTAGCAAGCGAGACTGAGATCATGCGATCAGACTTTAAGCAGTAATTAAAGGTGTTAGGCGGGATGTAGGCAAGTGTCTAGAGAATAGTGACCGTCTGTGAACGCTTAGCTGATTTTGATACATAACGAGCGGCTATTCCAAATTTCTAATATCCACCACATCACAAATATATGCACATGTATTATATATATATGACTAAAGGGAATTACGCTGCAAGCTGCACTGTTTTCGGTTTACGAAAGTTCGCGATTTTTCTTCGGCTAAGCATGGTCCACAGTGCTTACCTATGGATTTCGAGTAAGAAATGACGTCACAGGAAATTTGCCCAGTTTTGAAAGGTACCGATTTTTGGTGCTAATAGGGGCTCCCATCGACGTCCTATTCAAGCCATCACCCTTGCCTTCAACTGTAGATGGATAATACTAAGCTGAGTCATCAACTATCAACGTGATGACATAAGCGTATTCTCGTCTATAAATACAATGTCTCTAGGTTTCTTGCCAGCGAAAAAACGGAATCGGGAAGGCTGGTAGTTCGTTCGATTATATCTAAACCGTTCACATCATTGCATAACAAAACAAGAGACCAAATTTAGGCATATTTAACTGAGTAGAGTGGGATCCTTTCAACCGAACTCGGCCTCCTAGGGATGATACTCACACAGACCAGGCGATATTAGAAGGAAAACACACTGAGGAAAGATTACAACGGATCCGGCAAGATTTAATTTCAAGTATTCACGGACAAATACTAAGATAAAAAAAAGGGGGGGCAAGGAGCAGGTCTATTTCCGTTCGCCGGAACGAACTATGGGAGCCTGGCAAGTAATTCTTCGTGAACTGGGAATAGGATATTAGCCGATCGTCGAGATCAAGGATGTGCATTAATCGCGAATTGGAATGTCAATATTAGATACCGTAAATCGGAAACTCGCCAATGTTATCATATGTATTCGCCCTTCCTTTGTATGCGGGGAGTTAATTTATTTATCCTATTAATTTATCGCGACCTGGGAACAAAGAAATTTGATCTTCGTGATAAGGGAACACGATCCCCCATTGCGACCCAGCGCCAGCGATTAAGCCCCTGCCTTTGCAAAGAAAGACATGGAGCCTTTTTCCTGCACAAACGTACACACTTGCACAAGTGGCGCTCGAACCACTAACCGGCCGCTTGAACTGACGTAGTATATAGCAGAGCAAAATGGACAATTATTAAATTTATAACCAAAATTGTTTTCTACCGGGCCATCGGGTGACCCCGAAACTTAATTACTGCATTTAATTACACAATGTGGCATTACATTGTACGGCGTATACAGTGTTCTGCAACGTTTATATTACCAATCTATTTCCATGTATATTCTGTATTGAATTCAATTCCTGAAAGCCTGAGGGCTATCCGGAGAGAAATTAATTTGGTCACAGGAGCAGCAATTGGTGGCCGGCTTTATATCCCTGCGCGCCTGTTCGCCCTATGGTATTCTGTATGATCAATGTATACAGTTGTAGAGCTGATCTCTACAAACAACGAGCAAGTTATGCTTAATTTATGTACATTTGTAGGTGTGGCCAAGTACAGTTATGGACTGAACTAAAACCACAACCGGTGAAACTTCCGTTGTTTATTAATGCGGTGGAAAACGGTGACCCTGCAACATGGTGAACCAAAATAAACACTCATGCAGGCAACCACTAATATACAATGGGTTGTACACAATCAAACACTATCGCTCAGTGATCGTCACAATGACAATTCCCATAGCCATGCGTCAAACTAGATAAATATATATAATACAATCTAGGGATGAGCTTAATATATAACATATAAGCTTGGTACGAGACAAGTAAAACAATGTAATTAGAACTTAAAATATAAACACACGTTGTGTAGCCAACTGTGTAGGTGCAGAGTGTTAGACAAAGCAACGTAATCCCTCGGCACAATAACAATGAAATAGCCGCCGCCCTCTAGGCGGCGGCCATTTCATTGATATTGTGCCCCTTCAGACCATGCAATAGCCAAAGTACGTGGACAACAACAACCACCGACTCAAACGGGTAAACCAACACAAGATACGACAGATTAAACCAATTTAGCACCAGCTCGCCAATAAAGAATTAAACTGTAATATAGCCTCACTATACGTGGGAGTAGATATAAATCAATCTCAACGCGGTGTAACGGCCGCCACAGCCTGTACTAACGGACCGCGCAAAGACAATACAAAGATGGCGGCCCATAACGGTTGAAGGTGATGTTCAAATATACTGACCGTTAAGCGACGGTAAAACGTGTACACCTCCTACTTATCAAATACATCATCTTCAAATAAAACTAATGCAACTGGAGGTTTACCTATACAAGAAACCGAACCAACCAATGTAACTGGAGGTTCAAACCTTGATAAAGAACCAGCTATAATAGAGAACCGTTACAGGCCTATATTCAAACAGGGAATATCAGACAGACCGGTACATCGGCTTAAACCGCTCCCCCCACGACAGTAATAAGCTTCATGCAAACAATATTTAAAACTCTCAACATATAAGCAACTCTCACTGGATAAAACCAAGATCGAGATATACAGGCTAAGGCAAAACCCTTACCGGCAATCTAAGTAAATATCGCTCCTCTGGTGATCCACCGTAAGTCGTCTCGTCGCTATCCAGCCGATTCAGAAACCGCAGGCAAACTGACGTTGCAGTTCAAACCGCGCGGTTTTGTCTGGATCGCTAAGGATTGTGGGTAACGGGACTACCTGAGTCGGCGGACCACCACAGAGGCGGGCTATACCGCGCGAGCATATAACTACGCGGCGAATACCTGTCCGGAGCTGTCCGGAATCTCCCGACATACCTCGAACCTACCAGGTCACATAGGCTTGGAAACACCGGAATGGTTACTGAAGTTTCCAAACATGCACTTTTGATGTAGTTTGTATGTACTGCCATGACTGTGTGTTTGTTGTTGTTATTCTTGTTTTGTTTATGTACATTGGCGGGTATATAGAGGCCCGTCTATAGTACGAAATAAACCATCTATATATCAATAAAATAATCTTTCCTCCAAGTGGCTTGAGAGGGGTTGGTGCACCAGCGTCCATTTGTTGTCGGGAGCGTTATTCTTTAGATTTTGCTCTGGATTCAACTATAATTAATACAGCGAAGCATTTGTAGACCCCCGTAGTTATACTAGAACGCGCGATGTTTTCTAACCAAGCATCACGAGCAAGTGACGCCCGCAAACAAAGAAGCGTTAACCTACTGATTGGCTGAGGGACGAACGGATTTATGGGCCAGATTGCCGCTTACACTAAGCAGCAAACCAGGGATTGGGGTCAGATGCAGAAAGGAAGCCAGGTCCGTTGAGAGGTCCGTCCCTACCGCTCCCTCACACACAACCTTCCTATGGAAGCCAAATCCGTCATCTGATAAAGATCATTCGAACTGATGACTGACGGATTACACCTAGGAAGTCATGAAAGCCCACATCAAGGTGACCAATATCAATCGCGCGTAAATGTCTTAACCTTAGAATTGGTGGCGCAGTGATTGACCAATGCACAGCATTTTAGGATATTATGACGTAACAGTTTTCAGACAAGCTTAGATTGAAAGTCGTCATTTAAATGCTGAAATCATACTTTGATGTAAGTGTGAGTAAACGGCGGTGGCAAACGGCAGAACGTAAATAAAATCATGCAAGTAACATTACCAAAATATTACTATTTCAGTAGTCAGTAATATGAAATTGGCAATCGATCGTTAGAGATGTAGGAAACAAACTGATAATTGTTGTTCTGTTGGCCAGCATTACGGTCTGTCTGAACTCCTCGCGTTGCGATTGTTAACAATCCTTTGTTTTAATTGCAATTACATTGATATCTAATCGCTTTAAACAAAATATCAGCAGAAACAGTGTTCTAGGAATAAGTGTTAACATATTAGCTGGCGCTCACGTGACTGTTTGTGTCCAACAATTAGCTAATATAAATGTACTTCTTTGCGGACAGTTACTTTGATATTTTGCAATGCCCCATGCCACATTCATACGGTCACGGTGCTTGTCTTGTTTAGCACAATGCCTGAACAAATGTCTGAAAAAGTTTCTGAGATATAACCAACCCTCTTGATAACAGTGCCCCAACAAATGCATATAATGCAAATGCGCATTTGGCTCAATGCTTGCTAACCAATTAGATCTGCCTTCCCTTCCTAAATAACGACGTATAATTCTTCACCTAATCATACAATATTAACTGATTACGCATAACTTGTTGATGGTCATTATCACGGCGTTTAGCGTTTAGCAGATTAAGGATAAAAGAGATCGATTATATAAACATGAATTATATCTGAACATGAAGTGTTTGAATCAGACACTTTGTTAAATCACAGTCAAACTGCGTCAGTCGAGTAGGCATGTTTTTTGTCAATAATTAGAATTACAACAACAGAATAACTCTCGCACCTGATTTTTATTATCAGATGAGAAAGACATACCATCAACGCACATATTGCACAAAGGTTTGCAGGTTCAGATATGAATTGCACGCGCTGTGTTTTGCAGCTTGTAGTTGAGCCAAGGCGACAGGCGTATTCACAGAACACGTGACGCAGCTCATCCGGTGTGACCAGCTCCAGACGCAGCGAGTAGCGGAAGGAGCGCTGGGCGCGATCATAGCGCCTCTGAAGGTCGTCAATACGGTTGTTGAGCAGAGTGATCTGGTGACAGGCCGATTGGTGCTGGTTGTACTTCTGGTTGTCAAACGCCAACATGTCCTCCAGTGTCTCAAATCCCATCATCGCCGATTCTGAGGTCATTATACAGTGGTGCTTCCGTTTATCTTGCTAATGACTGTTTAGCGAAGCAACAGGTTTCAACGCATAGACGATATGCTATTAAGTCGCTTTGCTCTGTCAAAGAAGCAATACTTTTGTGTTCATTAATACCCCGCCAACCCACTTTATAGGACACAAACGCACATTGTGCGGTCGGCTTTTGACCGCTGACTAACCAATCAGAATCCTCGTGATACAACACCCATTATCAAATAGCTACCCCTTTAGGGATTAATTTGTTAATCCTGTCGCATGGCTTCCACGCCACAAAACAGTCACGTGACTTCACCGATAACGCGAAAAAGAAAGTAAGGATGCGCTCATGTTGTTTGCGCCATGATCAAATTGACAAATAGCGAAAATATACGACAGACTGAAAAATGAAAATTCCAGCAAATTAAGGCAGGACGCAATGGGACATTATAAGGATGGAACGTCGGAAAGGCTATCAAGTTATATTTTCACATTACCATATGCCAGAAGTCATACATCTATGTAAGATGTGCAGATTTTCTTCCTCCCCACGATATCGTCAGCAACTCATAAAGCAACGCCCACCCAAGCCGTCATACAGCATGTTCAAGCATGATTGCCATTTTCATTCATTGTTGCGTCTAATATCATATCCATTTCATTATCTTTTCTTTTAGCACGATCACGCCCATCACGCGCTGTCACACTAGTGCTTTGCCTCTTTTCTCAAAGTGACAACCATCACTTAAACTAATCTTTTGGGCGTAGCATGAAGTGACAGGCAAGAAACCAGCCCGATTGCGTCCTTAAAGTAAACGGGGTCGTCGGCCAGAAGTGAAGCCATGTGTTGCTTGGATCAATTAACATCGCGCGTCTCTTCTCATCGACCTAAACAGCGAAGAAGCCAATCGTCATAATATCACTTTGTGAGAAACATTCCTTTGATTCCGATTTGTTAATATGTTTGGAATCTCTCCCTATTGGTTGTGCATGTTTAGTACGCCGAAGGACAAAGCGGGATAGATGACAAGCCAAGGGCGATAAAAGGTGGGGGAATTTCCTATCAATTCAATATTGTTGGAGACCAGTCGTCTTAAAGCGAGTTTTTGGATTCAAATATTGCCGGACACCAACCGTCTTACAGTGATTCTTACGCTACCAATTCTATTTAAGACCAGCCAAAGCTGCATTGGAGCGGTCACTTCTGTATAATAAATATGTCGTCATCGACGATACTGACAGAGCGGCCGATCATCCAAGAACTCGTCGACTCGCACCAGATAATTCATTCCAAGTTCCGTCTTTCCTGTCGCAAGATCCAGGTGCTCAACAATCGCATAGATGGCCTACAGAGACGCTACGATCGTGCCGTTGTGGCCGACCAGCGCTCCTTCCGCTACTCGCTGCGTCTGGAGTTGGCTACGCTGGAAGGTGTACGCCACATGTTCTTCATGTATGCCAATCGGTGCGGGAACCACATGGACGCCCTTGAAGATATTCATTGTAGAATTGATGGCTGTGCTGGAGGTGGGCGAGGCTGTGAGCGAGATCGATGGCGAGGAAGTGTGTAATGATGCCACAATCAACACGTAGCAGCGTCATTGAGAGAGAAATTCCCTTTCGACACTTCGCTTTGAACAAGTTTGTGCGTGTTGATCATGTCTATATTCCACTGTTCCTCTCCCGATATCGCTAAATGTCACTTCAATGCAGTGCCATTTTGTAAAAGCATTTGTCCCATTTCATTTTGCTCTCTACGTTTCATAATAAAACAATATTCGATTCATATTTGTTCTTCTCATATGCATATCCGTTTCCGCCGTGGCACATGCAAAGGGATCTTGCATTTACTTAAAATATTATTACGGAACCAATCGCTTAACTGCCTCAGTAGCATAACTTGTTTTTTTATACTTCTCGGGCGTTAACTGACGCAATATGCACAGGAGTATAAGCGATCAATATATGTGTTCTTTATTGCGTCATTCCAGCTCAAATGATACTTACTCGTTATTATTATTTATAATATATGACAATATAACCAGAGCGCGAGTTGGAGGGGTATTATGTAATTGCATTGGCTCTACTTGGGACCTCGGGCACATATTAATTGCCCCAGAGAAGTACACATCAATTAAGCCGTTGCGTCTTTGCGACCCTGTTAAACATTTCAATGTATTCTGAGTTCAGTACACTATTATGTAAATGATCTTATTGTGTCAATCTGACGAATAAACTGAGATTACAAGCAGGTTCTAATTGTAGTGATAGTTTCACATCTTCAAGACGTTTGCAATGCGACAGTTTGGCTTTATTTCCGTGTAACCGTGTAATGCGTTATCTCAAATGAATAAGACCGTTGCCATCTTTTTCGCACCTCTTTAAGTCTAATTAATATCTCATGGCAACCGGTTTTCTCTCGTTCAGCAGCTATGCCATGAAATAAGTTAACAGTCCATTCGATAGGCACGGCACACTGCTTCACTTATCCTGCGCTAGCAATCTCACTTCACGCTTGCTCAGATAGACAGTACCTTATAATCAGTGTGAACCAATAGCTGAGTTTGACATGAATACAAAAGTAATCGGATAAATCGCATTGCAAATAAATCACAGGCGGAAAGTTAATTACATTGAAAGCCCTAAGCGATAATTTCATTTTATTTCATTCCAGTTTACACCTTGGTGCAGCAATCTTTTACGCCAACATCACAAACCCCGAAGCATACAATCTGCGGGCTATCCGAACATACTAAAGCAGATTTAGGGCCGGCTTGTGGCAAATTCACGCCAGCCCAAAACAACGGGTTGAGGTCAGATGGAGGGAGGAAGCCAGGTCCGTTGAGACTTTGTTGTTGACTCAGTCGCTTCCATCCACAACCATACACAAACACAGGCCATTTAGCATGGGATGATGTACGATGCCATCAAAGTCCACATCAAGGTGAGGATAAATCTAAGCGGGCTGTTGGCTCATTATCTAATACTAGGCGTACGATATTTTTCAGCCACTATATAAGGGACAAACATCATTGTTGTGTTACATCCCACTCGTAATTAATTCGCTGGTGATGGATTTTAAACGAGAACCCGTTATTCAAAGACTTGGTGACGTTTCATGCGCGATTCGTCTTAGAATCTGGTAGAATTCATGACCGAGACGGAGTCGGTTGCCGACATGGAGCAAAACTTGCGGGATTCGGGAGGAGCTTCCTCTGTCTGCTAGGATGCATGTAGAGCCGGGTGTCCACGTCATGAAGCATGCTTCATCCAATACACTTCGCTCTCCCATGCCTGTGTAAATGTCGACAACTGTCAGCTATGACACCTTTCATATCCGCAAGTGCTTTCTAACCGTTGTTATTCGTTTGCCGGCAAACTTTGGCATCCGTAAAATAGTCCGATATGTTAATAAAATTAAAATCTATCTTAATCAATATTGTTGTATTCGCTTTTATTCGTTCTATTTATTCGGTTGATGTCAAACTTCTCATGTACAAAGTCTCTGATGGCCAAAACTATGTAATCTATATTAGATGTATACATATTATGAGATGTTTTGCTTAAATAATTTTCAAATTTCTATTGCGTTTCATCTTTACATGATACTTCTCATTCCATACGGCCATCCGTCTCTCCCCACCTGACCCATATACACCCAAATGCGCAGAGTTGGGCAGACCAATTTACATCGACTGGCTTAAACGGTCATCACACATCGTGGACGCATCCATTCAGACCACACAAGCTTCATTAAAAGTCGGCATTTAAACATTGGACGTTGACCTCAGTGCTATAGATAGGCGATGATAAAGTGATGTGAAGTTTAGCAGCCTGTATTGCAGAGCTCTTCCAAATTGAAGCTATTTTACACGAGCGTAGGCGAATGTTGCATCCTCTTCACCCTGGTATTGCCCACATTATCTGTTTGATATAGTAGTCACGTCGCGAATGTGAACAATCGTCATGCATGTTAATTGAAATTAATCAAACTTTTCCAATTCTCCCTGAATATAAATAACGACAAACGGTTCATTTCGGTAAGTGCGATTGCATAGTCCCCCCGCAAATTATTATGCATGTCATATCAGGTAATTTCTATTTATTATATTATCCAAACCATATGGCACCAAATTTTAATTTACGTTCACGAACTTCCACGAAGAATTGTCTTTCACAAGCGGTTTAGTCTGTGGTCATAGCATCCACTTTCCTTGAACATTGACAATACCACCCGGCGTCACAGGCCACTGTTACTGTTCCGCGCCAGGTTCTCTCGTCTGTTGATGAGCCAATATCGTGAATACGGGGGTCTGTAAAGTATCTAGCTGGCCTTCCTTACGATCGACGTATTCACAGAACATGTTACGTAACTGTTGCATCGTTGTAAGCTGAAGGCGCAGCGAGTAGCGTTGATCAGCCACAACAGCGCGATCGTAGCGCCTCTGGAGGTCGTCTATGCGGTTGTTGAGTAGAGCGATTTGGCGACATGCCATTTGATACTTGTGGTACTGCTGAACGTAAAACAACAAAATGTTGTGAGGTGTCGTTAAACGGTCCGCTACGCAGGCTGATGCCATAGCCATGTGGTACCAGAGATAACGCATAAAACAAGGATTAACACTAGCGTTGAATGCAATGCAGCAGTCTCCTCGTATGTGAGGGCGAATGCATACACTGACAATGGATGCAGAAACTGTATCGCAAAGCCGTCTTAGTCGCCTTTATACGACACCATTTCAGTATCAGCCGTAGCGCTAGCCAATGAAATTCAAGCACAGTAACCCATAGGCCGTAAATGCTAAATATATCTGCTTTCCTGGCTTCCGACCTTGTTATTTTACCACGAGTCTCCATGGCATGGCTTCCGTATTACACCGGCGACTGCAAAGTCAAAATGGACCTGTCGAGTCGGTGTGTGTTTTGTCCATAATTAGAATTACAAGAACAGAATAAGTTTCGCACCTGGTTTTTATTATCCGATGAGAAAAACATATGTTCAACGCACACATTGCACACACAACGTCGTTCGCAGGTTCAGCTATGACTTTCCCGTGCCGCCTTCCGCAGCTTCTTGTTGAGCCAACGTGATGAACACCGAGGTCTGTAGAGTGTCTAACTCGTCTCCTCTCCGACAAACGTATTCACAGAACACGTGACGCAGCTCTCAAATCCCATCATCGTCGATTCTGACGTCATCATACAGTGGTGCTACTGTTTCTGTTGATAATGACTGTTTAGCGAAGCAACAGGTTCCAACGCCTAGAAGATGTGATATAAAGTCGATTCGCTGTATCACAGAACCAATGCTTGTGTGGTCATCAATACGCAGCCAACCCCCTTTATAAGGCAAAACGACACTTGATACGGTCGGCTAGTGGCCGATGACTAGCCAATCAGATTCCTCATGACATAACACCCATTATCAAAGGCCAACACCTTCGTGATTCATTACGCCATTGCAACTCCTGTCGCATGGCTTCCGAATCTACTAAAGCAGATTTAGGGCCGGATCACGCCAGCCCAAAGCAACGAGCTGAGGTCAGATGGAGGGAGGAAGCCAGGTCCGCTGATACATACATCAATTTTGCCGTGGTCACACTGGATGAACTGCGTCACGTGTTCTGGGAATACGTCTGTGGGAGAGAAGACGAGTTAGACACTCTACAGATCTCGGTGTTCATCGCCTTGGCTCCACTACAAGCTACAGAAGACGGCTCCGGAAACTGTGTGCAATGGGTGCGTTGATCTCGCTTCATTAGTAATCTCGCATTATTGCATGTTCTTTTTGAAACAAGGCTTTATTAGAAAATAATTGGGTGAAGTAATTATATATCAGTATAATTGCAATTAGTGCGAACGATTAATAACAATCACGACGCTATCGTTCGAGCAAAAACGTATTGATGGCGTTTTGAACAGTGAACCGAGAAGTGTGGCAGGCCGCAATAGGCCGGAATAATTGTCCCTAATAATCGATTGCTACAATTCATATCGGAGACAGGTGCAATAATTGCATTTCAGTTATGACGTTTTCACGTATCTTATCCACCCTTTGCTAGTTGGTCTCGTCGTTTAATCAGACTGATACAAATGTATAATTTTAGCCCTTAAAAACATTCTCGCAATCTATTCTCGCCTGTAACATTATTATATATCAAAATGCTGTTCAAGTGGTCTCGCCGCCAATATAAAAGATTAAATATAGATGAAAACCTGGCAAACAATAATTAATATTCAAGGGAATTAATATCGGTTGCTAGACCATGCTCTCCAACAAAATTCAAATATAAGAAAGAAGAAACAGAAAACAACGATATTGATTAATTTGGATTTTAATTTTATTAACAAAGCGGACTAATTCACGGTTGCCAAAGTTTGCCGGTAAAGAAATAACAAAGGTTACAAAGCACTTGCGGATATAAAAGATTTAATAACTGGCGGGTGCCGACATTACTCAGCGTCCTAATTGCTCATGGGAGAGCAAAGTGTATTGGATGAAGGATGATCTGTTCACACGCGGCTCAACCTGCAACCTAGCAGGCCGAGGAAGCTCCTCCCGAATCCCACAGGTGTTGTTCCATATCGCAAAACGACTCCGTCTCGTCTGGAGCGGTCATGAATTCTACGAAGACGAATCGCTCTTGAAAAGTCACCAAGTCGTTCCCGCGTTGATTGGCGTACTCGAAGAACATGTCGCGCACTCCTTCTAGAGTTGCAAGCCTGAGGCGTAGCGAATAGCGAAAGGATCGCTGATTGGTCACGACGGCGCGATCGTAGCGCCTCTGGAGGTCATATATTCCGTTGTCGAGAAGGCGAACTTGGTGACAAGCGCGGAGGAACTTATAATGGAGCTTCTGATAATAATGGACGAGGTCTGCTGCCAGCTGGCTGTCTTCCAATACCACGGATGACGGCATTGTTAGGCGATAATGACGACAAGTATATCGCAATAGAGATATTCTATGATGGTATTTGACGGTAAGCGGCGTTCCGTGAATAACGGGTTCTCGTTTAAAGTCCAACACCAGCGAATGATCTACAAGTGTGATGTAACACAGCAATGATGCTTGTCCCTTATTTAGTGGCTGAAAAATATCGTACTCGTAGCATTAAATAAACAGCCAATAGAATGCTTAGATTTTATCATCACCTTGGTGTGGACTTTGATGGCTTCGTACATCATCCCGTTCTAAATGGTGTTTGATGGCTGACATGGCTTCCATAAGATGGTTGTGGGTAGGCGCGACTGAGTCAACAACAAAGTCTCAACGGCCCTGGCTTCCTTTCTCCATCATACCTCAACCCGTTGTTTTGGGCTGGCCATGCCACAAGCCGGCCCTAAATCTGTTTAAGTATGTTCCGATTGCCCGCAGATTGTGTGCGTCAGGTCTTTATAATGTTGGCGTAAGAGTTTGCTGCACCAAAGTGTAAACTGGAATGGAATAAAATAAAGTTATCGTTTAGGGCTTTCAACGTAATTCGCTTCCGGCTGTGATATGTTTGCAATGCGATTTGTCCGATTACTTTAGTATTAATGTCAAAATTCGCTATTGGTTCACACTCTTTAGAACGTACTGTCTATCCGAGCAATCGTGAAGTGAGATTACTAGCGCAGGATTATTGAAGCTACATTAGCAGTGTGCGTCGCGTATCAAATGCACAGTTAAGTTATTGCATAGCATGGCTTATGGACGAGAGAAATGCAGAGTGGCCGTGAGATAGTAATTAGACTCAGAGGGATGAAAAAGCTGGAAACCGTCTTAATCACTTAAGATAACGCATTACACCGTAAAACGGAAACAAGACCAAAATGTCGCATTGTAAATATTGTGAAGATGTTACACCGTTGCTACAATCAGAACTTGCATGTAATCTCAACGATTAATTCGTCAAAATGACGCAATTAATTTTTTTAAATGATTTTGTACTGAATTAAGAAATTCATTAACGGAGCCACAAAAGGCAACGGCTTAATTGATGTGCATTTCTCTGTAGCAGAAAAAAACATATTAACTAATGAGGACCCATTGCAATTGAACGGCCTGTGATTGCAAACTTGTACCATCATTTCCTTTAAGTAGTATGATTTATTGTCACATGATATAAATGATACTAGAAATCGATCTTTCAAATTGATAATATACGATTTGAAGCTGTGAAAATAATTGTTGTCCCTCAAAATATCAAAATTATAGGTGTGCTCGCATCGCAGGTTGTCTGATGCCTGTTATGGATATGGCCAGTCGCTGGTGTAAGATGGTGACGACATGTTAGGGAAACTGGTGAAATAACCGAACCGAAATAACAGGGAGGCAACCCAGGATTGCTGATCCATTTTCCTTATTGACCCGAATTCTTTTGGTTGCCTAACGATCCAGCTGACAATGAAATAATGCTGCTATGAAAAGCGATTGGCTCCCATGATATCAGTTAATCAGATCTATGCATCCTAAATCCGCCACATATAATTCCATCATCGCCACGCAAACCAACATTGCGAAGCTGATCTTAAGCCCAAATAGCCGTATTTTCCAACAAATTAACTAATATGTTTGTCCTTTGCAATATATTGCTGCCATTGCAAGAAACCGCTCGTCTTATGTAATTAATCACAAGGGTTCGTGGTTAGTTGGTAATGATTTGAGCTGAAATGCTGATCAAAACACCAGTTTTGATCACTTATACTCATATTGCGTCAGTTAAGTCACGATATGTATAAAGAAACACGAGTTTTGTTACTGATTTGTTCCGTATTAATATTGATGGTACTAAATGCAAGATCCCGTTGTATGTGCCACAGCGTAAATGAGTATGTATGTATGAGATAAAATAATACATGCATTTAATACTGTTTTATTAAAAGCAACATGAAATGGGATAAATGGATTCGCAAAAAGTTTGAAGTTTATTAATGCTCTTTAGCAATATCGCTAGAGAAGCCTTGGAATATAGTCGTGGTCAACACGACGTAAATTGTTCAAGGCGAAGTGTCGAAAGGGAATTTCTCTCTCACTGACGCTGCTACGTGTTGATTGTGGCATCATTGCACACTTCCTCGCCATCGACCTCGCTCACAGCCTCGCCCACCTCCAGCACAGCCATCAACTCAACGATGAATACTCGATCCTCTAGGGCGGCCATGTGGTTCCCGCACCGATTGGCATACATGAAGAACATGTCGCGTACACCTTCCAGCGTAGCCAACTCCAGACGCAGTGAGTAGCGGAAGGAGCGCTGGTCGGCCACCACGGCGCGATGGAAGCGTCTCTGTAGGTCATCTATACGAATACTGAGCATCTGGATCTGGCGACAGGAAAGACGGAACTTGGAATGGATCATCTGGTGAGAGTCGACGAGTTCTTGGATGATCTGCCGCTCTGTCATTTTCATCGATGACGTCATATTTACTTGACGAAAGTGACCGTTTCAATGCAGCTTTGACTGGTCTCCAACAATATGTTGTACCAGAAGAATCGATTTAAGGCGATTGGCCTCAAACAATATTTGTACCCAGAGAATCGCTTTGAAACGGCTGGTCTGCAACAATATTGATTTAATAGGAAATATCCTGACCCTTTTATTGCTCTCTGATTGTCTCCCGTTCCGTTTTGGCGTTTGGCGTACTTGCCATTTACAACCAATAGGGAGATATTCGAAGTATATTAACCAATGGGTGGCAAGGGAGGGTTTCTCACAAAATGATATGATGACGATTGGCATGTTTGCTGCTTAAGTCGATGAGAAGAGGCACACAATGTTAATTGATCCAACCAACGCCTGGCTTCACTTCTGGCCGACGACCCCGTTTACTTGAATGACACAATTGTGCTGGCTTCTTGCCTGTCTCTTTATGGTAGGGGCCAAGAACTAGTGCAGGTCATGGGCGTGTGTATCTATGTCATTGGTGGGTGGTGGTCTGGGTGGTTGTTGTGTGAAATAAAATAATATATAGAAAATCATAACTGAACCTGCAAATACCCTGACGTGCGCAATTTGTGCGTTGATCGTCATTGGTCTTTCTTACCGGATACTAAAGATTGGGTGCGAAACTTATTCTGTTGGTGTAATTCTGATATAAACATGCCGACTCGATAATCGTAGTTTTCGTTTGATTCGACAAGCTTTCATTGCAAACACACATATTGCTATCAAATTGATACATTTATAATGAAGAGAAAACATAAAACATTTTGCCAGATAGATAGATGAAATCTGTTTTGAGGCATCTGTGCTGGTATAGACAAAAGAAAACAAAGTAACCTGACAGTATGAGTGTGCTATGTGGTCAAACATAATTACGAAATGTCAGACAAGATGTTCATCATGAATTTTATTTCTGTTTAATAATTGTGATAGATTTTATTTAATTATAATTTTTTACTACATATATCGTGTAATTTGTAATCACCTATTATTGCATGTCCTTTTTGAAATAAGGCTCTGTAAAAATATAAAGTATTGTGTGAGGTAAAAAGAGACTGCAGTGCAGTGCAATTGCATTTAGTGCAAACAATTAATAACAATCACGACGCGATTGTTTAAGAAAAACCGTAATAGTGGCTTTTTAAACAGGGAAGCGAGAATTGTAGCAGGCTGCAGTAAGCCAATCACACTGATACTCAATAATGTTAGTCCTTAAATGAGGGCTTTCAATTTTATCTTGATTTAAGCTTGAAATATTATGATATGTCAAAATGCTGTTCAAGTGCATTGGTCATCACTTGCGTCTCCAATTAAAAAGATAAAGTGTAGACTAATAACAGGCAAACAATAATTAATATGCAACGAAATTAATATTGATTGCTAGACCATGTGTTCCAACGAAATGCGATAACAGGATGTGTTGTCGGCGACATGATGAATCATAAAATGCAACGACTAGAACGCAGAAAAACGAATACAAAAATATTTGCTTATCCACACTAAGCAGCAAACCAGAGATTGAGGTCAGAGCCGCAACGGAAACCAGGTCCGTTGAGACTTTGTTGTTGACTCTACGCCCCCCCCCCCACCTCCACACACACACCGCATCATCATAAACAACCATCCTATGCAAGCCATATCATTCATCGGGTGAAGATCATTTAGACTGAGTTACATAAGAAGCCATAAAAGTCCACATCGAGGTGATCATTATCAATTGCGCAATAGTCATTGGCTGGTGTCATTAAATTTGTTGATATTATGGGTCGTTATGTCCTTTCATATTACAGGATGTTGGCTGGTTATTCATCTATATCTTATTGTTAGAACTGGTGGCGCAGATGATTGACCAATGCACAGCATTTTAAGATATTATGACGTTACAGTCTTAAGACCAGATTAGATTACGAGTCGTCATTTAAAAGCTATATAATCCTACTCTGATGTAAGTGTGATTAAACGGCGGTGGCAAACGGCACAACGTAAACAAAATACATTTAATTAACATTACCGACATATTACTATTTCAGCAGCCTCGAATATCAAATGTGGTAATCGATCATTGGAGATGTCGTACGAATCAAACTAATAATAGTTTCAGCCTATTGCGGCCCTCTACCCTTCCCTGTTCACTTTTCTGTTTACCAGCATTACGGCCTTAAATCGTCGCGTTGCGATTGTTAACAATCGTTTGCTTTAATTGCAATTATAGTTATATCTAATCGCTTTTGAAAAAGTATTTCAGCAGAAACAGTATTCTGTGAATGAGTGTCGAAATATACATTTCGACAGTGTTAGCATATAAGCTGTCGCTCAAGCGACTGCCTTCTACCTACCCTTCCTAAATAAAACGTATAATCCTTCACACATAATTCAACGTCATAAAATGTATTACGTTATAACGGAGTTTAGCGTTTGGCAGATTAACAATAATAGAGATTAATTATATCTGAACATGAATTTGATGAACACACTTTGTTAAATCAAAGTCAGACTGCGCCTGTCGACTCGGCATGTTTTATGCATAATTGGAATTACAACAGAATATAAGTCTCGTATTTGTTTTTTATTATCAGATGAGAAAAACATACGATCAACACACACATTGCACACACGAGTTTGTTTACGGGTTCAACTAGGACTTTCCGGCGCAGTCTTCTGCAGCTTGTAGTTGAGCCAAGGCAATGAACACCGAGATCTGTAGAGTGTCTAACTCGTCTCCTCTCCGACAAACGTATTCACAGAACACGTGACGCAGCTCACCTAATGTGACCAGCTCCAGACGCAGCGAGTAGCGGAAAGAGCGCTGGTCGGCCACCACGGCGCGATCGTAGCGCCTCTGGAGGTCGTCAATGCGGTTGTTGAGTAGAGTGATCTGGTGACAGGCCGCTTGGTACTTGTTGTACTTCTGGTTGTAAAAAAACAACATGGCGTCCGGTGTCTGAAATCCCATCATCGCCGATTCTGACGTCATTATACAGTGGTGCTACCGTTCCTCTTGATAATGACTGTTTAGCGAAGCAACAGGTTCCAACGCCTAGAAGATATGATATAAAGTCGCTTCGCTGTATCACAGAACCAATGCTTGTGTGGTCATCAATACCCAGCCAACCCCATTTATAAGGCAAAAGGGCACTTGATACGGTCGGCTAGCGGCCTATGACTAGCCAATCCGATTCCTCGTGACACAACACCCATTATCAAAGGCCCACACCCTCGTGATTCATTACGCAATTGCAACTCTTGTCGCATGGCTTCCGTGCCACAAAACAGTCAACCTGGCTTCACCGATCACACGTAAAAATAAATTGAGATACTATCATATTTTTATTTTGCGCCGCAACGATAAAATTTACAAATAGAGATTGAGAAATGAAACCGTTAATATACAGCACAAATCAAACATGACATTAGAAGAATAAAATGTCAGAAATATTGATTTTCAAATTACCAGATGCCACACATTTTATATGGGATGTACATATTGTTGCCATGCCAATAACACCGTGAGACACCCAAAAACATCGCCTACCCTAAAACCGTCTAACAGCATACCCATCCATTACTGTCATCTCTATGTCATTTCAGTATGGCGTCTAATATCAGATCCAATCCGGAATTTTTATCATTTCACACAACGACAATCTCGCCCACCACCCACCCATAACTTACATACACACGCCCATCGCCTACACTAATCGTTTGCCCATATCACGAAGTGACAGACAAGAAGCCAGCACGTTTGTGTCATTCAAGTCAACGGGGTCGTCGGCCAGAAGTGAAGCCAGGTGTTGATTGGATCAATTAACATCGCGCGTCTCGTCTTGTCGACTTAAACCGCCAAGAAGCCAATCGTCATAATATCATTTTGTGACAAACATTACTTTGCCTCCCATTGGTTAATATGTTTCGCACCTCTCCCATTGGCTGTAAATGGCCACTACGCCAAACGACAAAACGGAATGGATGACAATCTAAGGGCTATAAAGGGTTAAGATATTTCCTGTCAAGTCAATGTTGTTGCAGACCAGCCGTCTCGAAGCGATTCTCTGGGTACAAATATTGTTTTAAGCCAATCGCCTTCAATCGATGCTTGTGGTACAACATATTGTTGGAGACCAGTCAAAGCTGCATTGAAACGGTCATTTCCGTCAAGTAAATATGGCGTCTTCGATGAAAATGACAGAGCGGCTGATCATTCAAGAACTCGTCGACTCTCACCAGATGATCCATTCCAAGTTCCGTCTTTCCTGTCGCCAGATACAGATGCTCAGTATCCGTATAGATGACCTACAGAGACGCTTCCATCGCGCCGTGGCGGCCGACCAGCGCTCCTTCCGATACTCACTGCGTCTGGAGTTGGCTACGCTGGAAGGTGTACGCGACATGTTCTTCGTGTATGCCAATCGGTGCGGGAACCACATGGCCGCCCTCGAAGATCGAGTATTCATCGTAGAATTGATGGCTGTGCTTGAGGTGGGAGAGGCTGTGAGCGAGATCGATGGCGAGGAAGTGTATAATGATGCCACAATCAACACGTAGCAGCGTCATTGAGAGAGAAATTGCCTTTCGACACTTCGCTTTGAACAATGTTTTGCGTGTTGACCACATCTATATGTCAGTGTTCCTCTCGCCATGCTGCTAAATGTCACGAATAAACTTCAAACTATGCCATTCGGTGCATTCATTTGTCCTATTTCATCTTGCATTGAAGTTTAGCAATAAAACAGTGTTCAATTCATATATGCCTTTCTCTCATGCATAAATCTAAAGATCGTAATCCTGATCTCACACAATAACAGACATTTCGGGAATAGCTGGCGCTCACATGACTACTTGTGTCACACAATTAGTCATTATGGATATGCTTCCTTGAGGAAAGTTTGTTTGATATTATGCAATGATGCTGGACCACATAATCACATTTTCAATGGCGCTTAGTCACATAACACATTCATACCATCAGGTTGCTTGTCTTTTTTGCAAAAAAGTCCCAACCAATGTCAGACAATAGCCATTCATATATCTTGTAACTGCTTTATGTTTTCAATTGATGCGTGTCAATTTGACAGCTAAATGCGTCTTTGGAATGGAAGCTTGACATTGCTTTAGCGCAGCAGCAAAGCTTTTCTAATATCTAACCGACACTCTTCATAACAAAGCCACAATCAATGCATATTACTGGGCTCGCTTGCTAACCAATTGAATCTGCCTTCCCTTGGTAAATAACGACGCTTATTTCATCACATAATTCAACTTATTATATCATTACCCATTAGCGTTTGGAAAATTACAGAATATATAGATTGATTATAAAAAAAAGTATTTTGACACGAATTTGATGAAAATGACACATTGTCAAATAAAACGAAATATCAATGGTTGGGGAATCTACTATCGAATTCATATTGTTGGAGATCTGCCGTCTTCAAGCGATTCTTTAGCTACAAATATTTCTGAAGACAAGCCGTCGTAAAACGATTCTGCTGGCACAAATATTGTTGGAGACCAACCGTCTTATAACGATTCTTACGGTACAAAATTTTGTTGGAGATCAGCCAAAGCTGCATAGGACCGGTTACTTCTATTTAGTAAATATGACGTCATCGACGATAATGGCAGAGCGGTAGATCACCCAAGAACTCGTCGACTCGCATCAGATGATTCATTCCAAGTTCCGTCTCTCTCGCTGTCAGATCCAGATGCTCAACAACCGCATAGACGACCTCCAGAGGCGCTACGATCGAGCCGTGGTGGCCGACCAGCGCTCCTTCCGCTACTCGCTGCGTCTCGAGTTGGCTACGGTGGAAGGTGTACGCGACATGTTCTTCATGTATGCCAATCGGTGCGGGAACCACATGGCCGTCATTGAGAGAGAAATTCTCATTCGATAGTTTGCCTTGAACAATTTGCGTCGTGTTGACCACGACTATATTCCAAGGCTTCTCTAGCGATATTGCTAAGGGGTATTAATAAACTTCAAACTTTTTGTGAATCGATTTATCCCATTTTATGTTGCTTTTAATAAAACGGAACTAAATGCATATATTCTTTTATCTTATACATACATGCTCATTTACGCTGTGGCACATACAAACGGGATCATACATTTAGTACTAACAATATTAATACGGAACAAATCAGTAACACAACTTACTTTTTTATAAATATCGTGACTTAACTGACGCAATATAAGTATAATTGATCAATACTGTTGTTTATTGCGTCTAGAATGCATTTCGGCTCAAATCATTACCAACTAACCACGAACCCTTGCGAATAATTATATAAAACGAGCTGTTTCTTGCAATGGCAGCAACATGTTGGAAAGGGCAAACATATTGGTTAATTTGTGGGAACATACGGCTATTTGGGCTTAAGATCAGCTTCGCAATGTTGATGCATAGGTCTGATTAACTGATATCATGGGATCCAATCGTTTTTCATAGCAGCATTATCAGCTGCATCGTTAGCCAACCAACAGAATTCGGGTCAATAAGGAAAATGGATCAGCAATCGTCGACTATGTCGTTTGCTGTTAGTATTTAAAATATCCCGCAAGTAAAGTATTGATGTACACAGGATTCATGGCCATTTTAAAAGCCACCGAATATTAGCCTTTTTAAACAATATAAGCTTAACGCTTAGCTCTAGATTTCGAAGAGAAATCAAATGAATCCGTACAAAATGTCATATGTAAAATGAGAAGCCTAGTTAGCTCAGTCGGTAGGGCATCAGACTTTTGCGCCACATGAATAAACTAAGCAGACAATTGGGACACTGGAAGCCCCAAACGACATTGCCGTTTTATAGCATCGCTGTTAACACTTCGACGTGACAACCCGTTGAACCAACATTACAAACCCCGAAGCATACAACCTGCGTGTAACCTAAACACACTAAACACATCTATTGCTGTCCTTATAGGGCATCTTGCAGCAAATCCACCCGACACCACATTTGAGGTAGAAGCCAGATGTGGAAAGGAAGCCAGGTCCTTTGAGACTTTGTTGTTGACTCAATCGCGCTCTCAACCAACCGTCTTATGGAAGCCATGGCCGTCATCAAACACAAACCATTTTAGTCGGGATGATGCATGGAAGTCCACATCAAGGTGACCATAAACCTAAGTCTGCTATTGGCTGATTGTCTCATCTTATGCGCGCGATACTGTTCAGCCCCTATATATCGAAAACACTTCCCGGCTGCATCATATTACGCTCAGGTCAATTGTGGGTGATAGTCATTGGCTGGTGTTTTACTGAACCACGATCCTTTACTGAAGGATCAAATACGATCATACAATATTTCCATTGTATTATACTTGTCGTTATTGTTACGTGACAATGCCGTCATCCGTGATACTAGAAGACAGCCAGTTGGCGGGAGAGCTCGTAAACTTTTACCAGAAGCTACATTCCAAGTTCCTTCGAGCCTGTCATCAAGTTCGCCTTCTCGACAACGGAATATATGACCTCCAGATGCGCTACGATCGCGCCGTGGTAACCAATCAGCGATCCTTCCGCTATTCACTGCGCCTCAAGCTTGCTACGCTAGAAGGAGTGCGCGACATGTTCTTCGAGTACGCCAATCAACGCGGCAACGACTTGGTAGCATTTCAAGAGCGATTTGTCTTCGTAGAATTCCTGACTGCTCCGGACGAGATGGAATCGGTTGCCGACATTGAACAAGAGATTCAAGAAGAACTTCCCTAACGTTGGAAGACTGAGCGTATCCACATGTCATGGGACATGCTTCATCCAATGCACTTCGTTGTCCCATGAACAATTAGGACGCTGCTTAATGTCGACAACTGTCACTTATTAAATAACATACATCCGCAAGTGCTATGTAACCATTGTTGGCTTCTTTCAGATTAACTTTAGAATTCATGTAATATTCCGATTTGTTAATAAAATTAAAATGCAACAATTTGTATATGTTTCATTTCGTTCTATAAGATGCACTTCATAACCATTTATGTCGCCACCAATTTATGTTAACTAACTTATTCATAAAATCGATATTTTCATTGTTCCTTGTCTAATTTCTTGCTATTAATCAGTATCTTATCCTTTGAGTTGGTGGACCAAATAGCTTATTAAGATACTACATAACAGTAACAACGCTACGTTCTTCATATAAGATTGTATTAAGACTCGTAATTTGAAAGAAACCTCCTACATTAGTAGGAGTGTGATTAAACGACGAGAGTAATTGGCACAACGTCGATAATATATGTGCAAATAACACAACGGAAATATATGTATTAAAGCATCGTCAAATACCAACTGTCGCCATCGAACATTAGCGATGTCGTAAAAAACTATTATGGTCTATTGCGGTCTCGAAACAATCCCGGTCTTTCGTAAATCGACCCGCCGTGATTATCTGTCACTTTAATTGCAATTACGCTGATCTCTAAACCTTTAAATTTGTTTTCAATCAGCAGAAATGTTTGGTTCTGAATATATGTTAAATATCATGCATACACAAAAGGAACTGAATTAATGATATTTATAGTAACAATTAACCATAATTGTCTATGTTCATCGGCGAGTGAATCAATAAATAAATCTAAAGATCGTAATCCTGATCTCGCACAATAACAGACATTTCGGGAATAGCTGGCGCTCACATGACGACTTGTGTCACACAATTAGTCAATATGAATATGCTTCGTTGAGGAAAGTTTGTTTTGATATTATGCAATGCTGCTGGACCGCATAATCACATTTTCAATGGCGCTTAGTCACATAACACATTCATACCATCAGGTTGCTTGTCTTGTTTGCCAAAAAGTCCCAACCAATATCAGAAAATAGCCATTCATATATCTTGTAACTGCTTTATGTTTTCAGTTGATGCGTGTCAATTTGACAGCTAAATGTGTCTTTGGAATGGAAGCTTGGTATTGCTTTAGCACAGCAGTAAAGCTTTTCTAATATCTAACCAACACTCTTGATAACAAAGCCACAACCAATGCATATTACTGGGCCTAATTGGCTTACCGCTTGCTAACCAATTGGATCTGCCTTCCCTTGGTAAATAACGACACTTATTTCATCACATAATTCAATTTTATTATATCATTACCCATTAGCGTTTGGAAAATTACAGAATATATATCGATTATAAAAAAAGTCCAAGTATTTGTACACGAATTTGATGAAAATGACACATTGTCAAATAAAACGAAAACTGGACTGGGCCTTTCGAATTAGTATGTTTGGTTAAAACAACAGAATAAGTTTGGCCCTTGATTTTTATTATCCGATGAGAATGACATGATCTCAACGCCCGCACTGCACAACACACACAAGGGCTGCAGGTTCAGCTTATCTTTCCGGCGCCATCTTCTGCAGCTTGTAGTTGAGCCAAGGCGATAAACACAGATATCTGTAGATTGTCTAACTCGTCTCCTCTTCGACAGACGTATTCATAGAACACGTGACGCAGCTCATCCAGTGTGACCAGTTCCATACGCAGCGAGTATCGGAAGGAGCGCTGGTCGGCCACCACGGCGCGATCGTAGCGCCTCTGGAGGTCGTCAATACGGTTGTTGAGTAGAGTGATCTGGTAACAGGCCGCTTGGTACTTGTCGTACTTCTGATTGTAAAACGCCAACATGGCGTCCGGTGTCTCAAATCCCATCATCGCCGATTCTGACGTCATCATACAGTGATGCTACCGTTTTTGCTGAAAATGATTGCAACAGGTTCCAACGCCTGGAAGATATGATTTCAAGTCGCTTTGCTGTATCACAGAACCAATCCTTGTGTGGTCATCAATACGCAGCCAACCACCTTTATATGGCACACAATCACATGATACGGTCGGCTTGTGACCGATGACTAGCCAATCAGATTCCTCGTGACACAACACCCATTATCAAAGGCCCACACCTTCGGGATTCATTACGCATTTGTAAAACCTGGCGCATGGCTTCCGTGCTACAGAGCAAACCTGGCGTCACCGATCACACGGGAAAACAATTGATGTGCGATCATGTTTTTTTTGCTCCGCAACGATACAATTTACAAATCGAGATTGAGAAATGAAACCGTAAAGCAAAAATTAAACATGTCTGAAAGATTTATTTTCGAATTACCAGATGCCACAGGTTCTTTATAGGATGTACATATTGTTGTTATACCCATGACATTGTCAGACACCAAAATAACATCGCCTACCCAAAACCGTCAAACAGCATGCCCATGCTTGATTGTCATCTCCATGTCACTTCAGTTTTGCGTCTAATATCAGATCAAATTCGTAATTTTTAATTTCAAACAACGACAACCCCGCCCGCAACCAACACCCACTCATAACATCATACACATGCCCATCACATACAGTAATCTTTTTCCCATATCATCAAGTGACAGGCAAGAAGCCAGCCGGATTGCGTCTTTCAAGTAAACGGGGTCGTCGGCCAGAAGTGAAGCCAGGTGTTGGTTGGATCAATTAACATCGCGCGTCTCTTCTCATCGACTTAAACAGCCAAGAAGCCAATTGTCATAATATCGTTTTGCGAGAAACCCTCCTGTGCGTCCTATTGGTTAATATATTTCGAGCTTCTCCCCATTGGTTGTGAGTGTCTAGTACGCCTAAAGCTAAAACGGAACAGATGACAAGCTGAGGGATATAAATGGTTGGGGAATCTCCTATCGAATTCATATTGTTGGAGATTTGCCGTTTTAAAGCGATTCTTTAGCTACAAATATTTCTAAAGACAAGCCGTCGTAAAACGATTCTTCTGGCACAAATATTGTTGGAGACCAACCGTCTTATAGCGATTCTTACGGTACAAAATTTTGTTGGAGATCAGCCAAAGCTGCATAGGACCGGTTACTTCTATTTAGTAAATATGACGTCATCGACGATAATGGCAGAGCGGCAGATCACCCAAGAACTCGTCGACTCGCATCAGATGATTCATTCCAAGTTCCGTCTCTCCTGCTGCCAGATCCAGATGCTCAACAACCGCATAGATGACCTCCAGAGGCGCTACGATCGAGCCGCGGTGGCCGACCAGCGCTCCTTCCGCTACTCGCTGCGTCTGGAGTTGGCTACGCTGGATGGTGTACGCGACATGTTCTTCATGTATGCCAATCGGTGCGAGAACCACATGGCCGCCCTTGAGAATCGAGTATTCATCGTAGAATTGATGGCTGTGCTGGAGGTGGGAGAGGCTGTGAGCGAGATCGATGACGAGGAAGTGTGTAATGATGCGACAATCAGCACGTAGCAGCGTCATTGAGAGAAAAATTCTCATTCGGCACTTCTCCTTGAACAACTCGCGGCGCTGTGACCAGGACTGTATTCCAATGTTTCACTGGGGATATCGCTAAATGTCACTAATAACCTTCAAATCAGTGCCATGTCGTGAATACATTTGTCCCATTTCATCTTGCTTTTAAATTTCATAATAAAATAGTATTCACTTCATATAGTTTTCTCTATGCATATTCGTACTTGGCGTGTCACTTACTTCTTGCCTTTATTAACAATGTTAATACGGAACAAATCACTCAAGTAGATATCCAACTAAACATATCCAACGAAAACCCAAGCTGGGTCAGTGGCGTTAGATATATTTAATAGAAGAAAATTGCGGCATTTAAACTTGAAATTTTGAACATTCTTCTAAACTTGAAATTTTGAACATTCTTCTAAACTTGAAATTTTGAACATTCTTCTAAACTTGAAATTTTGAACATTCTTCTAAACTATGGGTATGTACCTTTGGAACAAATTGGCTTAGTTTAGTATTAATGATTTCAACAAGACTATATCGTACACATTTGGTAACACATTCATGCCGGGCTCTAACGGTGCGAACATAATTTGGTTAGCGAGTATAATGATAACGCAATTTGTCATTGCGGACAACGGACAGTCTCTTAAAATATTCAGGTGTTATTATTTTGTGATTAATTGTGATTAATTCGTGATTAACAATAACAGGCTGTCGATTTGCAATACGCCTCATTCATTAATATGTTTCCCTGCCACAGAGATGTACTCATCAATTAAGCCGTAGAGTCTTGCAGCTCCGTTAAGCATTTTTATGCTTTCTAAATTCAGTAAAAAGAGTCTATGTGTTAATTTTGCCCTCGCAGTTCGTTGTTTTGGAACACCACAGAGTTTTCGCGCGGCAAATAGTCAAATAGCCTTTGCTGACCAGTGCTGCCTTTGCTACCTTTGAAGCATGTTATTGCTGTCTTGGTTCAGTAAAATTGACTCTAATCATCATGACTCTGATTTTGTCATTCCGGCGAATAAACTTTCAGCATTACATGCAGGTCCTATTGGTGATTGCAGCGTCAAATCTTGAGCCCGCTGGTATTGCAATTACACGCGACAAGTTGACCCGAGTTGCCGTCTAACAAATTACCGTTATCGTTATAGATAATTCTATTATGTAATTACAATCTTTCGGCCACTGTTGTTTTTTCTCGCTTGGCATCTGTACTAGAACCAACAATAACTATTATTCGATAAGCGACGGTAGGTTTCAATGTAGTTTCAATACTTCTGTGATTTTGCTTCACCTTTAGTCGATTAGAAAGTAATCATCATAAGTGTGAACAAAATTAGTCCTGTAGACATAAATACCACAAGAATCAATATACATGACTGCAAGTAGATGTAAGCCTTTCTACCTATCGGTAATGTAATACTATGTCGTTTGTTGTTAGTGTTTAAAATATCCCGCAAGTAAAGTATTGATGTACACAGGATTCATGGCCATTTTAAAAGCCACCGAGTATTAGACTTTTTAAACAATATAAGCTTAACGCTTAGCCCTAGATTTCGAAGAAAAATCAAATGAATCCGTACAAAGTGTCATATGTAAAATGAGAAGCCTAGTTAGCTCAGTCGGTAGGGCAGACTTTTGCGCCACATGAATAAACTAAGCAGACAATTGGGACACTGGAAGCCCCAAACGACATTGCCGTTTTATAGCATCGCTGTTAACACTTTGACGTGACAACCCGTTGAACCAACATTACAAACCCCGAAGCATACAACCTGCGTGTAACCTAAACACACTAAACACATCTATTGCTGTCCTTATAGGGCATCTTGCAGCAAATCCACCCGACACCACATTTGAGGTAGAAGCCAGATGAGGAAAGGAAGCCAGGTCCTTTGAGACTTTGTTGTTGACTCAATCGCGCTCTCAACCAACCGTCTTATGGAAGCCATGGCCGTCATCAAACACAAACCATTTTGGTCGGGATGATGCATGGAAGTCCACATCAAGGTGACCATAAACATAAGTCTGCTATTGGCTGATTGTCTCATCTTATGCGCGCGATACTGTTCAGCCCCTATATATCGAAAACACTTCCCTGCTGCATCATATTACGCTCAGGTCAATTGTGGGTGATAGTCATTGGCTGGTGTTTTACTGAACCAAGATCCTTTACTGAAGGATCAAATACGATCATACAATATTTCCATTGTATTATACTTGTCGTTATTGTTACGTGACAATGCCGTCATCCGTGATACTAGAAGACAGCCAGTTGGCGGCAGAGCTCGTTAACTTTTACCAGAAGCTACATTCCAAGTTCCTTCGAGCCTGTCATCAAGTTCGCCTTCTCGACAACGGAATATATGACCTCCAGATGCGCTACGATCGCGCCGTGGTAACCAATCAGCGATCCTTCCGCTATTCACTGCGCCTGAAGCTTGCTACGCTAGAAGGAGTGCGCGACATGTTCTTCGAGTACGCCAATCAACGCGGCAACGACTTGGTAGCATTTCAAGAGCGATTTGTCTTCGTAGAATTCCTGACTGCTCCGGACGAGATGGAATTGGTTGCCGACATGGAACAAGAGATTCAAGAAGAACTTCCCTAACGTTGGAAGACTGAGCGTATCCACATGTCATGGGACATGCTTCATCCAATACACTTCGTTGTCCCATGAACAATTAGGACGCTGCTTAATGTCGACAACTGTCACTTATTAAATAACATATATTCGCAAGTGCTATGTAACCATTGTTGGCTTCTTTCAGATTAACTTTAGAATTCATGTAATATTCCGATTTGTTAATAAAATTAAAATGCAACATTTTTGTATATGTTTCATTTCGTTCTTTTAGATGCACTTCATAACCATTTATGTCGCCACCAATTTATGTCAACTAACTTATTCATAAAATCGATATTTTAATTGTTCCTTGTCTAATTTCTTGCTATTAATCAGAATCTTATCCTTTGAGTTGGTGGACCAAATAGCTTATTAAGATACTACATCACAGTAACAACGCTACGTTCTTCATAGAAGATTGTATTAACACTCGTAATTTGAAAGAAACCTCCTATATTAGTAGGAGTGTGATTAAACGACGAGAGTAATTGGCACAACGTCGATAATATATGTGCAAATAACACAACGGAAATATATGTACTAAAGCATCGTCGAATACCAACTGTCGCCATCGAACATTAGCGATGTCGTAAAAAACTATTATGGTCTATTGCGGTCTCGAAACAATCCCGGTCTTTCGTAAATCGACCCGCCGTGATTATCTGTCACTCTAATTGCAATTACGCTGATCTCTAAACCTTTAAATTTGTTTTCAATCAGCAGAAATGTTTGGTTCTGAATATATGTTAAATATCATGCATACACAAAAGGAACTGAATTAATGATATTTACAGTAACAATTAACCATAATTGTCTATGTTCATCGGCGAGTGAATCAATAAATAAATCTAAAGATCGTAATCCTGATCTCGCACAATAACAGACATTTCGGGAATAGCTGGCGCTCACATGACTACTTGTGTCACACAATTAGTCATTATGGATATGCTTCGTTGAGGAAAGTTTGTTTGATATTATGCAATGATGCTGGACCACATAATCACATTTTCAATGGCGCTTAGTCACATAACACATTCATACCATCAGGTTGCTTGTCTTTTTTGCAAAAAAGTCCCAACCAATGTCAGAAAATAGCCATTCATATATCTTGTAACTGCTTTATGTTTTCAATTGATGCGTGTCAATTTGACAGCTAAATGCGTCTTTGGAATGGAAGCTTGACATTGCTTTAGCTCAGCAGCAAAGCTTTTCTAATATGTAACCGACACTCTTCATAACAAAGCCACAACCAATGCATATTACTGGGCTCGCTTGCTAACCAATTGGATCTGCCTTCCCTTGGTAAATAACGACGCTTATTTCATCACATAATTCAACTTTATTATATCATTACCCATTAGCGTTTGGAAAATTACAGAATATATAGATTGATTATAAAAAAAAGTATTTTGACACGAATTTGATGAAAATGACACATTGTCAAATAAAACGAAAACTGGGCCTTTCGAATTAGTATGTTTGGTCAAAACAACAAAAAACAACAGAATAAGTTTGGCCCTTGATTTTTATCATCCGATGAGAATGACATGATCTCAACGCACGCACTGCAAAACACACACAAGGACTGCAGGTTCAGCTTATCTTTCCGGCGCCGTCTTCTGCAGCTTGTAGTTGAGCCAAGGCGATGAACACCGATATCTGTAGATTGTCTAACTCGTCTCCTCTTCGGCAGACGTATTCACAGAACACGTGACGCAGCTCATCCAGTGTGACCAGTTCCATACGCAGCAAGTAGCGGAAGGAGCGCTGGTCGGCCACCACGGCGCGATCGTAGCGCCTCTGGAGGTCGTCAATACGGTTGTTGAGTAGAGTGATCTGGTGACAGGCCGCTTGGTACTTGTTGTACTTCCGATTGTAAAACGCCAACATGGCGTCCGGTGTCTCAAATCCCATCATCGCCGATTCTGACGTCATCATGCAGTGATGCTCCCGATTTTGCTAAAAATGACTGCAACAGTTTCCAACGCCTGGAAGATATGGTTTCAAGTCGCTTTGCTGTATCACAGAACCAATTCTTGTGTGAACATCAATACGCCAACGCCAACGCCAACGCCAACCCCCTTTATAAGGCACAAAATCACATTATACGGTCGGCTTGTGACCGATGACTAGCCAATCAGATTTTTCGTGACACACCACCCATTATCAAAGGCCCACACCTTCGGGATTCATTACGCATTTGTAACACCTGGCGTATGGCTTCCGCGCTACAGAGCAAACCTGGCTTCACCGATCACACGGGGAAAACAATTGATGTGCGATCATGTTTTTTTTGCGCCGCAACGATACAATTGACAAAGCGAGATTGAGAAATGAAACTGTAAAGCAAAAATGAAACATCTCTGAAAGATTTATTTTCAAATTAGCAGATGCCACAAGTTCTATATAGGATGTATATATTGTTGCTATACCCATTACATTGTCCGACCCCCAAATAACATCGCCTACCCAAAACCGTCAAACAGCATGCCCATGCATGATTGTCATCTCCATGTCACTTCAGTTTTGCGTCTAATATCAGATCAAATTCGTAAACAATGACAACCCTGCCCGCAACCACCACCCACCCATAAAATCATACACAGGCCCATCACATACAGTAATCTTTTGCCCATATCATGAAGTGACAGGCAAGAAGCCAGCCCGATTGCGTCTTTCAAGTAAACGGGGTCGTCAGCCAGAAGTGAAGCCAGGTGTTGGTTGGATCAATTAACATCGCGCGTCTCTTCTCATCGACCTAAACAGCCAAGAAGCCAATTGTCATAATATCGTTTTGCGAGAAACCCTCCTGTGCGTCCTATTGGTTAATATATTTCGAGCTTCTCCCCATTGGTTGTGAGTGTCTAGTACGCCTAAAGCTAAAACGGAACAGATGACAAGCAGAGGGATATAAATGGTTGGGGAATCTCCTATCGAATTCATATTGTTGGAGATTTGCCGTTTTAAAGCGATTCTTTAGCTACAAATATTTCTAAAGACAAGCCGTCGTAAAACGATTCTTCTGGCACAAATATTGTTGGAGACCAACCGTCTTATAGCGATTCTTACGGTACAAAATTTTGTTGGAGATCAGCCAAAGCTGCATAGGACCGGTTACTTCTATTTAGTAAATATGACGTCAACGACGATAATGGCAGAGCGGCAGATCACCCAAGAACTCGTCGACTCGCATCAGATGATTCATTCCAAGTTCCGTCTCTCCTGCTGCCAGATCCAGATGCTCAACAACCGCATAGACGACCTCCAGAGGCGCTACGATCGAGCCGTGGTGGCCGACCAGCGCTCCTTCCCCTACGCTCTGCGTCTGGAGTTGGCTACGCTGGAAGGTGTACGCGACATGTTCTTCATGTATGCCAATCGGTGCGAGAACCACATGGCCGCCCTTGAGAATCGACTATTCATCGTAGAACTGATGGCTGTGCTGGAGGTGGGAGAGGCTGTGAGCGAGATCGATGGCGCGGAAGTGGGTAATGATGCCACAATCAACACGTAGCAACGTCAGTGAGAGAGAAATTCCCATTCGATAGTTTGCCTTGAACAATTTGGGTCGTGTTGACCACGACTATATTCCAAGGCTTCTCTAGCGATATTGCTAAGGGGTATTAATAAACTTCAAACTTTTTGTGAATCGATTTATCCCATTTTATGTTGCTTTTAATAAAACGGAACTAAATGCATATATTCTTTTATCTTATACATACATGCTGATTTACGCTGTGGCACATACAAACGGGATCATGCATTTAGTACTAACAATATTAATACGGAACAAATCAGTAACACAACTAACTTTTTTATAAATATATAAATATATGACTTAACTGACGCAATATAAGTATAATTGATCAATACTGTTGTTTATTGCGTCTAGAATGCATTTCGGCTCAAATCATTACCAACTAACCACGAACCCTTGCGAATAATTATATAAAACGAGCGGTTTCTTGCAATGGCAGCAACATGTTGGAAAGGGCAAACATATTGGTTAATTTGTGGGAACATACGGCTATTTGGGCTTAAGATCAGCTTCGCAATGTTGGTTTGCGTGGCGATGACGGAATTATATGTGGCGGATATAGGATGCATAGGTCTGATTAACTGATATCATGGGATCCAATCGCTTTTCATAGCAGCATTATCAGCTGCATCGTTAGCCAACCAACAGAATTCGGGTCAATAAGGAAAATGGATCAGCAATCCTGGCAAATCGAATTGCAAACATATCACAGCCGGAAGCTCATTACGTTGAAAGCCCTAAACGATAACTTTATTTTATTCAATTCCAGTTTACACCTTGGTGCAGCAAACTCTTACGCCAACATTATAAAGATCTGACGCACACAATCTGCGGGCAATCGGAACATACTTAAACAGATTTAGGGCCGGTTTGTGGCATGGCCAGCCCAAAACAACGGGTTGAGGTATGATGGAGAAAGGAAGCCAGGGCCGTCGAGACTTTGTTGTTGACTCAGTCGCGCCTACCCACAACCATCCTATGGAAGCCATGTCAGCTATCAAACACCATTTAGAACGGGATGATGTACGAAGCCATTAAAGTCCACACCAAGGTGATGATAAATCTAAGCATTTCTATTGGCTGTTTATTTAATGCTACGAGTACGATATTTTTCAGCCAATATATAAGGGACAAACATCGTTGCTGCGTTACATCACACTGGTAGATCACTCGCTGGTGTTGGACTTTAAACGAGAACCCGTTATTCACGGAACGCCGCTTATCGTCGAATAACATCACTGAATATCTCTATTGCGATATACTTGTCGTTATTATCGCCTAACAATGCCGTCATCCGTGGTATTGGAAGACAGCCAGTTGGCAGCAGACCTCGTCCATTATTATCAGAAGCTCCATTATAAGTTCCTCCGCGCTTGTCACCAAGTTCGCCTTCTCGACAACGGAATATATGACCTCCAGAGGCGCTACGATCGCGCCGTCGTGACCAATCAGCGATCCTTTCGCTATTCGCTACGCCTCAAGCTTGCAACGCTAGAAGGAGTGCGCGACATGTTCTTCGAGTACGCCAATCAACGCGGGAACGACTTGGTGACATTCAAGAGCGATTCGTCTTCGTAGAATTCTTGACCGTTCCAGACGAGAAACAAAACCTGTGGGATTCGGGAGGAGCTTCCTCGGCCTGCTAGGTTGCAGGTTGAGCCGCGTGTGAACAGATCATCCTCCATCCAATACACTTTGCTCTCCCATGAGCAATTAGGACGCTGAGTAATGTCGGCACCCGCCAGTTATTAAGTCTTTTATATCCGCAAGTGCTTTCTGACCTTTGTTGTTTCTTTTCCGGCAAACTTTGGCAACCGTGAATTAGTCCGCTTTGTTAATAAAATTAAAATCCAACTTAATCAATATCGTTCTTTTCTGTTTCTTCTTTCTAATATTTGAATTGTATGATCATTTAGGTCGCCGACAACGCATTCCCTTATCGCGTTTTGTTGAAGAACATGGTCTAGCAACCGATATTAATTCCCTTGAATATTAATTATTGTTTGCCAGGTTTTCATCTATATTTTATTTTTTATATTGGCGGCGAGACCACTTGAACAGCATTTTGATATATAATAATGTTACAGGCGAGAATAGATTGTGAGTCTTTTTTAAGGGCTAAAATTATACATTAGCATCAGTGTGATTAAACGACGAGACCAACTAGCAAAGGGTTGATAAGCTATGTGGAAACGTCATAACTGAAATGCAATTATTGCACCTGTTTAGGGATAATTATTCCGGCCTATTGCGGCCTGCCACACCTCACGGTTTACTGTTCAAAACGCCATCAATACGTTTTTGCTCGAACGATCGCGTCTTGATTGTTATTAATCGTTCGCACTAGTTGCAATTATACTGATATCTAATTACTTCGCCCAATTATTTTTTATGAAGCTTTATTTCAAAAAGAACATGCAACAATACGAGAGTACAAATGAAGCCAGATCAACGCACTCGTTGCACACAGTTGCAGGTTCAGCTGTAACTTTCCGGCGCCGTCTTCTGTGGCTGGTAGTTCAGCCAAGGCGATGAACACCGAGATCTGTAGAGTGTCAAACTCGTCTGCTCTCCCACAAACGTATTCACAGAACACACTGACGCAGCTCGTCCTGCGTGACGACGGCAAAATTGATATATTCGAATGCATTTTATGCAACCGTTTCACTTGAAAGCTTTTCACAATAACCTAAACAACTATCTTTTTTTAAGCTTATCGACAGACACCCATTCCTGTGCTCATCGTCTAACACGTAACATTGCAACAACTTTCCGCGGCCAAACCTTGTGCTGTTGGCCTTTGAAGTCGACTGGCTCGTCGCGAGAATGTGAATCCATGGGTTGGGCTCATAGATTAACGCTGCACGCCTTGCCTCATTGCTTAAAGCGGTAATGAAGCCAGGGAGCCGACTATGCATCAGATAGAAGCGCTATCCCGTTTCTAATTGGTGAAGGCATATTGAGCCTCTTTCCCATTTGTCATTTTCCAAGCAAGGCTTCACGCAGAGAATGTGAGTTAGATAATCTATTCGCTTATAAAGGTTAAACAAGTTGTTGACCAGTTATATTCAGCTAGGAGCTGTACTGCCGTTAATGGTTACAACGTACTCCTGGTCTATAAGGTAGGAACGGGGTAACAACAGGAATAAAATACAACTGTTTGGTTTATTTCCTGATATTGACGCCAATGACGGCTATGGCGTGGCGACAATTCGTGGACAACCTCATGGACTCTTACCAGACAGCGTCCGTCCAGACAGCAGTTCCATCTTTGCTGTCGCCAGATCCAGATGCTCAACAATCGCATAATCCACCTCCAGAGGCGCTACGATCGCGCCGTGGTGGCCGACCAGCCCTCCTTCCGTTACTCGCTGCACCTGGAGCTTATGGCTACGCTGAAAGGAATACGCGGCATGTTCTTTACGTAGGTACGCCCATTGGTGCGGGAATCACATGGACGCCCTTGAGGATCGAGTATTCCTTTACCCTTTGTCAGGAAGTGAAATAAGCGAGCGCCCTGTAGTCTTTAATTTTAAAGTAAACGTGCTCGTCGGCCGGAAGGAAAGCAATGTGACGTATATTTGCCTTTTTCAAAAATCGACGTTATCTTTGGCATACCATTTCATAATAATGTTTTGATGTACTCTCTGAATTATGTTATATTATGTGCAAAATGGTACATTTACCGTTCAAAGCCAAATGGAAGAAAAGTATATCTCTGGGAATTTACGGTTAAAAAATCCTATAGAATATATTATAGAAAAACTAAAACAGAATTATTGTGAAAATGCAATATAGCATTTGTATCAGGCATTGTGATATATTAAGTGTTTGTTATATATTTGACAGATTTTTATATTTCCTTAATCAAATGTTACTCATCTTAGTGAAGCTATTTCCCGGAGCACCAAAAAGTGTTGTGATTGTATGAACGGATATTCTTGTATTCATCACCTATGAAGATGTGTGAAGCCTATGTACTCTGGATTGATGCAAATAAAAAATAAAAATAAAAAAAAGCAATGTGATGGGCGGACCAATTTACAATCATGCGATTCTCTATCCGATTGAAATTGGGAAGATGCATATCGCCATAATAGCAATTACGACTTGTGCAAAAAACGAAATGCATCAATTTCCTGGGCTTCCGACTTGCTATTTTGCCACAAACCTTCCACGCATGTCTTTCATATTACTTCAGCGACTGGCTTAAACGATAACAGACATCCTGGAAGCATTCGTTAAGTACAGAAATATCATACTAGCTTTATTGAAGTCGGCATTTAACCATTGGACGTTGAATAATAGTCATGTATCCAATGTTAACAAACATCATGCTTTTTAATTGAAATTAACCCAACATTGCCAATAACCCATGAATATAAACGACAAACAGTTTATTTCGGGAAGTGCGATTACAGTCACAGAGACACCCCAGGCAAATTTTAATGTAAGTCATGTCAGGCAATTTTAATTTTATTATATTATCCGAAACATATGGCACCAAATTATAGTCCACATCCACGAACTTCCACAAAAAGAATTGTCTTTCAGAAGAGGTTTTACAGTCTGTGGCCTTAAACTCCACACATCGTAATCAGCCATGTTTCCTTGAAAATAGACAATACCTCCCGACATCACAGGCGACTGTCACTGTTCCGCGCCAGGTTCTGTCGTCTGTTGATGAGCCAGGATCATGAATACCGAGTTCTGTAGAGTATCTAGCTGGCCTTCTTTGCGACAGACGTATTCACAGAACATGTTACACAACTGTTGCATCGTTGTAAGCTGAAGGCGCAGTGAATAGCGGAAGGAGCGTTGATCGGCCGCCACGGCGCGATCCTATCGCCTCTGGAGGTCCTCTATGCGGTTGTTGAGTAAAGGGATTTGACGACAGGCCACTTGGTACTTGTTGTACTGCTGAACGTAAAACCACAAAATGTCGTGAGGTGTCGTTAAACGGTCCGCCACGAAGGCTGATGCCATAGCCGAGTGGTGTAACCAGAGATAATGCGTAAAACAAAGGTTAACACTGACGCGGAATGCAATGCAGCTGTCTCCTCGTATGTAAGGTCCAATGTATTTACGGTTAAGGGATGCAGAAACGCTATCGCAAAGCCATCTTACTCGCCTTTATACGACACCATTTCAGTATCAGCCGTAGCGCTAGCCAATGAAATTCAAGCATTCAAGCCCATAGGCCGTATCGGCTAAATATATCAGCTTTCCTGGCTTTCGACCTTGTTATTTTACCACGAGTCTTCATAGCATGGCTTCCGTATTACACCAGAGACTGGCTTCGCCGATAGCCGACATCAAGGATAACTGCCACAACGCCACGAACCCCGACCTAGAGACGGACGGATTGATGGGCCAGGGGTCGTATTCACAATCCCCTCTTAAGTTACGCACGAAACGTGCATTTTCGTCTTAGTCTCCCCAGCTCGCTTTGGTGGTGTTCATGATTAGGAAATCTCCTTCACAATTTTAACACTTTCTTAATTCAGAACATCTACTTCTTGGGTGACTACTTATGTATTTTTAACTCGATAATCGTTCGACAAATTGTGTAAATCAGCCTTCCTGGCTTCCGACCTTGTTATTTTACCACGAGTCTTCATAGCATGGCTTCCGTATTACAGTAGCGACTAGCTTCACCGATAGCGATTGTAACGGTCCAATTATTATGTATTATACCAGGAAGCGCGATGTTTTCTAACAAAGCATCACGAACAAGCGATGCCGCAAACAAAGATGCGTTTACGTACTGATTTGACGGATTTATCGGCCAGGTTGCGGCTTATCAACACTAAGCAGCAAACCAGGGATTAAGGTCAGAGACACAACGGAAGCCAGGTCCGCTGGGACTGTGTTGTTGACTCAGTCGCCCCCACCGCCCCCTCACACACAACCTTCCTATGGAAGCCATATCCGTCATCTGGTAAAGAACATTTAGACTGATGACTGATGGATGACACATAGGAAGCCATCAAAGTTCACATCAAGGTGACCAATATCAATTGCGCATAACAGTCATTGGCTGGTGTTATTGCATTTTGTTGATTTTATTGATCGATATTTCCTTGCATATTAACGGTTGTTGGCTGGTTATTTATCAATGTCTTATCCTTAGAACTGGTGGCGCAGTGATTGACCAATGCATAGCATTTTAAGACATTATGGCGTTACTGTCTGAAGTCAAGATTAGTTTGAAAGTCAGCATTTAAAGGCTAAAATCTTACTTTGATGCAAGTGTGATTAAACGGCGGTGGCAAACGGTTCAACGTACACAAAATACGTGTAAGTAACATTACCGAAATATTACTAGCAGTAATATGATTGGTAGCAGCCAATATCAAATGTGACACTCGATCATTAAAAATATAAGAATCAAACTACTGATAATTGCAGCCTTTTTGCGGCCCCTACCCTTCCCCGTTTACTGTTCTGTTTGCCAGCATTACGGTCGCGTTGCGGTCGTTTGCTTTAATTGCAATTATATTTATTGATAATCACTTAAAAAATTATCAGCAAAAAAAGTTTGCTTCCGAGACCATATTAAATATCATGAATAGACCAAAGGATTGGTTTTCATCATGATGTACACAGCAACGATCTACCATAATCTTCTCATTATATCGAGTGAATATCAACAGAACTGAAGATTGTCATCCGGATCTCGCACAATGACAAACATTTCGACAGTCTTAACATAATAGCTGGTGCTAACGCAATTGTTTCTGTCACACAATTAGCTCATATAAATATAGCTCTTTTCAGACAGTTAAAGTGATATTTTCCAATTGTACACGGCCACATAACACATTCATACGTCAGGGTGTGTGTCTTGTTTGGCTCAAAGCCTGAGCAAATTTTCTGATTGGTTGTTTATATGGGACGATTTAAGCAATTCTGGTCACACAGTGTCAACATGACATACCACAGCGCGGCTCAAACCATTGATCAAGGTGCCCGTTAGGCTTACCGGCGACCCACTGAGCTGTCGGTCAGGTCCTGGTAAGTTTCTAAAGATATCTAACAAAGATATATATAGTAACCATGATTGCATAAAGCGTTCCATAGAAAGCTAAACAGATTTTAATTGCATCATTAAGCACCTCAAAATAAATATATTAAAATGCATTTGATTAAAAAATTATCAACACCCGTAGCAGCTTGTCTTAAGCCCATCGACAGACACCTATTCCTTTTCTCATCGTCTAACACGTCTAACATTTCAACAACTTTCGGGGGGCGAAGCCATGTTCTGTTGGCCTTTCAAGTCGACTTGCGCATCGGGCGAAAGTGAAGCCGTCTGCTTGGGCGATCCATTACTGCTGAAAGTTTCCTATTTAAAGCTGTGGAGAAGCCAGTGAGCGGATTATGAACCAGAGCGAAGCATTATCCTGTTTCCCATTGGCTATGTTGAGCCTTGTTCTCATTGGCCATTAGCCCAACTGAACCACGCGCAGAGTGCTACTTAAATAATTCATTCGCTTATAAAGGTTAGACAAGTTGTTACCAAGTCATAATCACCTGGGAGCTTAATTAACGATAAGCGTTACTGCGGACTTCTGGTCTACTGGAATATAAGTTTGTTATTTGCAGAAAACAGAAATAAAAAAATTTTTCTTTTATTTCCTGATATTGACGCCGTCGATGACAATGGCAGGACGACAATTCCTGGACAACCTCATGGACTCGTACCAGACAGCGCTTTCTAAGTTCCGTCTTTGCTGTCGCCAATCCAGATGCTCAACAACCGCATAATTGACCTACAGGGGCGCATCGATCGCGTCGTGGTGGCTGATCAAAGCTCCTTCCGTTACTCGCTGCGCCTGGGGTTGGCTACGCTGGATGGAATACGCGGCATGTTTTTTACGTACGCAAATCGGTGCGGAAATCACATGGATGTCCTTGAGGATCGAGTGTTCGTGGAATTGATGGCTGTGTTGGAGATGGGAGAGGCTGGGGCGGACCTCGAAGAGGCGGAAGGTGGCTCTGCTGTTGCCATAAACACATAGCCACACCTTGCTTTGAACACACTACGTCGTGTTAACCGAGACTATATGAAGATGTTTCACTGGCGATATTGATCAAAGGTCACCATCACACTTGAAATCAATGCTATTTTTGAATATCTTGTCTCATTTCATCTTTGTTTGAAGTGTCATAATAAAGAAGCATTCAATTCATATATTTTTGTCTCTTAATAGCTCTGACATTCGTGAAACATTATTCCATTGTCGCAATGGCAAATGCAAAGGGATCCTGCATTTACTAACATTGTTAATACAGAATGCATCACTTAACGGTCTCTGTAACATGAGTCGTGTTTCCTCATAAATACTGCGCTTCAAATTAATACAATATGTGCAAGTAAACAATATCGCAACTAACGGCAAATACATTTAAATATGTGCATGACACGAGCGATTTGTGTTTGTTTGTTGTTTGCGCCATGACTACAATATCGTGCAGGACAAACGATTGATTAACTTAACGGCTTCAAAGTTTAATATCAGATGTTGAAAAGGTGTTTTTGCGCGCGACGATTACGAAATTGTATGAAGTTGATCAACTATGATTGCATCTGATAACGAAACTCTATCAACTCCTGGTTTGGTAATTGTGATCTTAAGCCAATCCCCACGAAACTAACCAAGGCTTATTGCGCCTTGCCTTGGACCATTTTCGCTATGCGCCAACATTAATTGCGTTCATAATAATGACATCGCATGTTATTAATCGTCAAATAATGGTTGCATTTTTTATTAATTCAATATAATCAAACGTCCAATTGCCTTACATTACTTTAGAATATAAACTTTATTTCAAAAGCCCCATTCGCAAGCTCTTGTAATTCAAGCTATTCTGCAAGAATGTGACAAAATGTTGCATTCTATGGACTGTTCGTTTGTCGACATTCTCCGTTTAATGTAATAATCCCGGGGCCAATTTAGCAATTCGACATTGGTAATAATTGAAATTAATAACGTCTGGAAATTATGAATACATAGTCATAGAGAACACACATTATAATACAAGTCATGTCAGGTAATTTCAATTTTATTATATTATCCAAAGCATATGGCACCGATTCATAATCCTCGTTGACAAACTTCCACGACGAATTGTCTTTCACAAGTGGTTTAGTCTGGGGCCATAACATCCACACTTCGTATTCAGCCATGTTTTCTTGAGCATAGACATTATCACCCGACATACGCGACTGCCACTTTTCAGCGCCAGGTTCCGTCCTCTGTTGTTGAGCCAGGATCATGAATACTGAATGTAGAGTGTCTAGCTGGGCTTCCTTAAGACAGATGTATTCACAGAACACGTTAAACAACTGTTGCAGGGTTGTAAGCTGTAGGCGCAGCTAGTAGCGGAAGGAGCGTTGGTCATCCACCACGGCGCGACGTAACGCTGGTGTTGAAAGCAATGCAGTCTCCTCGTATGTAAGGTCCAATGCATGTACTGATTATCAATGTGAAAACCCTATCACAAAGCCGTTTTAATTAGCTTATTATGACAGAATGGCAATGTCAGCTGAATCGCTAGCCAATAAAATTCAAGAAAAGTAACCTATATATATCAACCTTTCTGGCTTCCAACCTTGTCACTACTTCACCACAAGACTCCCTATCATGGTTTACATAGTACATCAGCGACTTGCTTCGTCGATAGCCAACATCAAGAAAACTGTCCGGCTATATTTTATACGTATATCATCGACAACAATAATCATTTAATTTTATTATTTTTTAAGAAATAGCGAAATTATCCTTTAAAGGGCGAACAATTTATATCAAATGACAGTACATAATTTTTTAAGGTCACAACATCAGGGCGTTTATGCATAGATGTCTAGCTATACGTATTACTACTTAATACTGTGGCATACGTATTAATACTTAATACATATTCAGTGAATTGTAGAGAGCCTTGGCCTGTTGCAAGCATGGCAATTATTTTATTGTTTTCTGGGTACAGTATGAATAAGGTAAATAATTTCATTCCGTTATTGACGCGAATAACATCTTGCGGATTATTTGTTGGTGATCGTTTAACTCTTTGCGTATGTTTACATGGCCAATGTATGTTTTGATCTGGGTCGTTTTAGTGCCATGCCATGTTTGGTAACAACATAGAGTTGTCGTGTGACAAAAAACCTAATCCAACATCTTCCGTGATTGAGATTATTAACAGACCGTTAGCTCTTCCAAGCTTTATTACTAAAAATTGATGGTATCGTTGCGGGAAACTGCAGTATTGGGCAACTATTTGGATGGGTTCTATGTTATATTAGCTTGCAGTTTCGAAGACAAAATTACATTCAATCAATCCCAAAGATGCTGCGTAGATAGCCATAATATAGTTTAAAACTGCCAACTCAGGTTAAACCGGATGATTATATTACGCAACTTAATATACAACGCAGGAAACTAATCACATTAAAAGCTCTAAATGAAATGGTCATTTTATTGCCCTGCAATTTACAATTCAGTGGGAAAACCCTTTGCGCCAACGTCACAAACCCCGAAGTACACAACCGGCGGGAAATTTCAACGTACTTATTGGCTTGGGGACACAGGGATTTATGGGCCAGGTTGGGGCTTATGTACACTAAACGGCAATGTAGAGATGGAAGTCAGAGACAGAAAGGAAGCCAGGTCCGTTGTGACTTTGTTGTTGACTCAGCCCCCCCCCCCTCCATCCTCCTTTCAATTTACACAACCACAACCATCCTGTGGGAGAGATTTCGTAAACAAATAAACATCTTCTATGCCTGGTTGATGTAGGAATCCATGAAAGTTAGCATCAAGGTGACGATAATTCCAAACCTGCTATTTTGCTCTTTGTCTCATCCTTTGTGAGCGCGATATTCTTCAGCCCTTACACTAGGGACCAAACTTCACAGCTGTGCCATTTTACGGTCATATCGGTCGCACGTGATAGCCTTTGGCTGGTGTTTGATTTAGTTATACGTTATTAAGTGAAGGCTGCTCAACATTAAACATCAAAATGAATATCTCCATTGTGGAATACTTGTCGTCAGTATCACGTGATGATGGTGTCATCCGTGGCACTAGCAGATCGCCAGTTGGCTGCAGACCTTGTTCCCTTATACCAGAAGCCAATCAACTCGGGGACGACTTGGTGACATTTCATGAGCGATTCGTCATCGTAGAATTCATGACCGCTATGGACGAGACGGGGTCGGCTGGCGACATGGAGCAAAACGTGCGGGGTTCGGGAGGAGCTTCCTCGGTCTGCTAGGATGCAGGTTGAGTAACCGTTGTAACCGTTGTTGGTCCTTTGCCGGTAAACTTTGTTATCCGTGAAATAGTCCGATTTGTTGAAATTAAAAGCCAACTTTATCAATATCGTTGCACTGTTTTTTTTATGATGTTATCGTATTTTGCTAGAACTCATGGTCTAGCAATCGATATTAATTTCGTCGCATAATAATAATTTTTTGCTTATTTATCTTTTGAATTGTTGGTGCAAGTGATGATCAATTTACTTGAACAGCAGTTTGATATATGATAACTTTACAAGCTTAAGACAAGATAATAGTTAGAATCCTCGTTTAAGGACTAACATTAGTTAGTATCAGATGATTCAAGGACGGTACCAAATGGCATACAGTTGATCCGATATGTGGAAATGTCATAATGGAAATGAAACTATGTCAGCTGTTTCATATCCCATATGGCAGCAATCGATTTTTAAGAATGACGTATGAAGCAAATTAATAATTATTCCGGCCTATTGCGGCCTGCTACACCTCTGGCTTAAACCGAGTCGGTTCACTGTTCAAACGCCAGCATTACGGGTGTTTTCAAATGATCGCATCGTAACTGTTATTAATCGTTCGCATTAATTGCAATCATACTGATCTCTTTTTGCTTCACACCAGTACTTTATTTTTACGGAACCTTATTTCAAAAAGGACATGCAATAATATGAGATTACAAATTACACGAGACATATAGGAAAAAAATATAACTAAATTAAAACTATGATTATTATTTAATCGAAATGAAAATCATGATGGACATCATTCTGAAATTTGCAATTATGTTTGACCACATGGCACCTTCACATCGTCAGATAGTTTTCATCTATCTATCTGGTAAATAAAAATGTTTTGTGTTTCCCCTTCATTCGATATGTATCAATTTGATAGCAATTTGTATGTTTGGAAAGGAAGTTTGTCAACTAAAAACAAAACTACGATTATTGAGTCGGCAAGTTATTAATTAGAATTACAACAACAGAATCAGTTTCGCATCTTCATCATCCGATAAGAAAGACCAACGAAGATCAACGCACAAATTGCGCACCTCCACCCACCAATGACATAGATACACACGCCCATGACCTACACTAGTCCTTGGCCCCTACCATAAAGAGACAGGCAAGAAGCCAGCACGATTGCGCCTTTAAAGTAAACGGCTTGCCGGCCAGAAGTGAAGCCAGGCGTTGGTTGGATCAATTAACATTGCGCGCCTCTTCTCATCGAATTAAACAGCAAAGAAGCCAATCGCCATCATATCATTTGGTGAGAAACCCTCCCTTGCCACCCATTGGTTAATAGGCTTCGAACTTCTTCCTATTGGTTGTAAATGGCAAGTACGCCAAACGCCAACACGGAACGGATGACAAGCAGAGGGCTATAAAGGGCTGGGATATTTCCTGTCAATTCAATATGGTTGCAGACCAGCCGTCTCAAAGCGATTCTCTGGGTACAAATATTGTTTTGGGCCAATTGCCTTAAATCATTTCTTCTGGTACAACATATTGTTGGAGACCAGTCAAAGTTGCATTGAAACGGTCACTTCCGTCAAGTAAATATGACGTCATCGATGAAAATGACAGAGCGGCAGATCATCCAAGAACTCGTCGACTCTCACAAGATGATCCATTCCAAGTTCCGTCTGTCCTGTCGCCAGATCCAGTTGCTCAACAACCGCATAGAAGACCTCCAGACGCGCTACGATCATGCCGTGGCGGCCGACCAGCGCTCCTTCCGCTACTCGCTGCGTCTGGAGCTGGCTACGCTGGAAGGTGTACGCGACATGTTCTTCATGTATGCCAATCAGTGCGGGAACCACATGGCCGCCCTAGAAGATCGAGTATTCATCGTGGAATTGATGGCTGCGCTTGAGGTGGGAGAGGCTGTGAGCGAGATCGATGGCGAAGAAGTGTGTAATGATGCCACAATCAACACGTAGCAGCGTCATTGAGAGAGAAATTCCCTTTCGACACTTTGCCTTGAACAATAATTTGCGTGTTGACCACGTCTATATTTCACTGTTACTCCCGCAATATCGCTACATGTCACTAGTAAACTTCAATGCAGCGCAATATTTTGTGAATACATTTGTCCCACTTCATCTTGTTTTTAAGTTTCATAATAAAACAGTATTAGTTTCATATATGGTTTTCTCGTTTGCATGTCGCTTAACTGTCTCAGTAGCATAACTACTGTTTTTTTCATACATATCGTGCGTTAACTGACGCAATATGAACATGAGTATAAGTGATCAATATTTATCGATATGTTTATTGTGTCTTTCCTGCTCAACTTACGCCAACTATACTTACCTGTTATTACTATATATATTATATGACCATATAACAATAGCGCAAGTTAGAGGGGCATTAGGTCATTTTATTGGAACGACTTCCGGCCTCGGGCGGATAATTGGCAGGCTGCTACAGCTTGATAAAGGGTCAATAAAATGTCTAAATCCATGCAGAACTCGCGCTACTACTATTATTAACAGTTCAATGTAAATTCAACTTCGCTTATGTACTGAGCGTTAACATGTTTCCTTGCTTCTTTGGTTTAACTTTCGCATACAACGTTCGAAATAAAATGTCTAATGCTTACAAGCCTTCTCAAATCTTCTGAGATTTATCAGCATAGCGTGCGATTTGGGTCAGATTGCACGATTTTAGCGGCCTTATGACTTAATGCCATTGTAATAGTTAACACTACCATCAACTCGTAATAATAAGCCATATTACTTAAAGGAACTGACAGCACAAGTTTACAATAAACAGGCCGTTGATTTGCAATACTAATAATTATTTTTTATTCTTTGCCACAGAGAAGTACACATCAATTAAGCCGTTGCGTTTTTGCGACCCTGTTAAACATTTCAATATATTCAGTATTCAGTACACTATTATGTAAATTATCTCATTGTGTCATCCTGACATTCTCAAACAATCGCGAGATGATTGTTATTGATCGTTCGCACTAAATGCAATTGTACTGATCTCTTTTCTCAAACAATCGCGAGGTGATTGTTATTAATCGTTCGCACTAAGTGCAATTGGACTGATCTCTTTTTTCTTCACGCAACTAGTCTTAATTTTACCGAGTCTTATTTCAAAAAGCACATGAAATAATACGTGATTACAAATTACACCAGATATGTAGTAAAAAAGATAATTAAACTAAATGATAGAGATAAATTTGTTATGTTTTCTCTTCATTGGACATGTATCAATATAATAGCAGTATGTGTGTTTGCAATGGAAGCTTTTTACAGAGACCCATCCCTGTTCTCATCGTCTAACACATAACATTCCAATAACTTTCGGAAAGTGAAGCCATGTTCTGTTGGCCTTTGAAGTCGACTTGCTCGTCGCGCGAATGTGAAGCCATGTGTTTGGGCGATCAGTTAATGCTGCACGCCTTTCTTCCCTGTTTAAAGCCGCGGAGAAGCCAACGAATCGATTATGCACCAGGCAGCAGCGTTATCCCGTTCTCCATTGCTCAATGCATGTTTAACCTTGTTCTCATTGGCCATTACCCCAACTGGACCACGCGCAGAGTGCTAGTTAGGTAAGTCATTCGGCTATAAAAGGTTAGCCAAGTTGTTACTAAATCATATCCAGCTAGGAGCCCGAAAAACGATCATTGTTACGGCGTCTGTCTCCTGGTACATAATAAGCAGTACGTTATTTACGGGTTTCTTATTTCCTGATATTGACGCCATCGACGCAAATGACAGAGCGACAAGTGTTGGAACACCGAATGGACTCGTACCAGACAGCGCTTTCAAAGTACCGTCTCTCTTGCTGCCAGATCGAGATGCTCAACAACCGCATATTCGACCTCCAGAGGCGCTACGATCGCGCCGTGGTGGCCGGCCAGCGCTCCTTCCGCTACTCGCTGCGTCTGGAGTTGGCTACGCTGGAAGGAATAAGAGGCATGTTCTTTACGTACGCCCATCGGTGCGGGAATCACTTGGATGCCCTTGAGGATCGAGTGTTCGTGGAATTGATGGCTGTATTGGATGCGGGGGAGGCTGCGAGGCAGCTTGAAGTGTCGGAAGGTGGCCCTGGTGTAGCCATAAACATATAGCAGTGTACATGACAGGAACACTACGTCTTGCTGACCAAGACCATCGTGCTGTGTGTTTTATTTTCGTAAAAAAACGTCCCTTTGTGCTGCTTGATACTCGTTCTGTATAGTTTGTACCACCTCATCATACGTGTCATCGAGTGGTTTAATAAAATAGTAGTCTAATTATATATCTGATTCTGGCTGAACGTTCACTGCACAGCACGGCAGATCCCTCGTTCACTAGCAATGGCAAGACTAGCAACGCCAAGACTAGCAATGCCAAGGCTAGCAATGCCAAGACTAGCAATGCCAAGACTAGCAATGCCAAGACTAGCAATGCCAAGACTAGCAATGCCAAGACTAGCAACGCCAAGACTAGCAATGCCAAGACTAGCAATGCCAAGACTAGCAATGCCAAGACTAGCAATGCCAAGACTAGCAATGCCAAGACTAGCAATGCCAAGACAAGGGCGAACTAGCTTAATATTTGTCACTGACCTTCTCTCGCGGCCACCAGTATTTATCAGCTTACTTGTTTAAAGTTACTATTACAACAAAAAGTAAACATTCATTGTGATCCAAGTCTGGCGGAGAAAAAACGTGTGTACAGTGACGTTGATGTGCTGGTGACGTAACACGTATGAAGTAATCTCCGCCAGGGCGAGCGCCAACGACTAACTTTCCGGAAGTCACTGGTACCAACCATATATATACTAGACGTTATTGGCCAGGATTCGCGACTGGCAGCGCCTCCTTGAGGCAGAGTGTTATACAGTGTTTACAGCTGTTCCAACAGCCGCGGCGCCTCACGTGATCTGACGGAACACCCCCGCCGCAAAATTTGTTGAAATAGTAACTTTAATAACACCGATTTTCAATCATTCACGTGCTTTTTTAAGTGAGAGAAAATTCTCAGACAAATCGAGATTTCATTACGGATCTCACACGCGGTAGTCACTAGAATCTTCTAACTTTGTAATAACATTCAGGTAATTAAAATAAAATAATGCAAGTAACATTGCCGAAATATTACTATTTCAGTAGCAGCCAATATCAGATGTGACACTCGATCATTAAAGATGAACGAATCCAACTACTGATCGTTGCAGCCTTTTGCGGCCGTCTTAGTCGCCTTTTCTTAGACACCATTTTGGTATCAGCCGTAGCGCTAGCCAATGACATTCAAACACAGTAATCCATAGGCTGTAAATGGGAAATACATCAGCCTTCCTGGCTTCCGACCGTGTTGTTTTTCCACAAGCCTCCATAGCATGGCTTCCATATTACACCAGCGAATGACTTTGCCGATAGCTGGCAGCAAAGATAACTGCTGGGATATATTTTGTTTCTCATATTATCGATTGCAATGGTCCAATTATTAGCTATTATACCAGAAAGCGCGATGTCTTCTAACAACAATGCATCACGAACAAGCGACGCCGTAAACGCCGAAGCGTTAACGTACCGATTGGCTTAGGGACGGAGGGATTTATGGGCCAGGTTGCCGCCAAAGACAGGTTAAGACATTATGACGTTACTGTCTTAAGACAAGATTAGATTGAAAGTCGTCATTTAAAGGCTGAAATCCGGTGACGTAAGTGTGATTAAACGGCGGTGGCAAACGGTACAACGTCAATAAAATAATGAAAGTAATATTACCGATATATTACTATTTCAGCAGCCTCGAATATCAACTTTGGCAATCGATCATTAGAGATGTCGTACGAATCAAACTAATAGTTGTTGCTCTTGCGGCATCTTGCGGCCTCTTACACTTCCCAGTTGACCATTTTGTTTGCCAGCATAACCCTCTGTCTGAAATCGCTTTGAAAAATTATCAGCAGAAACAGTGTTTTGTGAATAAGTCTGTCGAAATATACATTTCGACATTGTTCACATATTAGGTGGCGCTCACCTGACTGTTTGTGTCACACAATTATTTAAATGATCTTCTTGTGCCATTTCGACGAATTACGAGATTACATACAAGTTCTAACTGTAACAACGGTGTCACATCTTCACAATGTTTGCAATGCGACAATTTGGTCTTGTTTCCTTGTTACCGTGTAATGCGTTATCTAAAGGGATTAAGACCGTTTCCAGCTTTTTCACTCCTCTAAGTCTGATTACTATCTCACGGCCGCTCTGCTTTTCCCTCGTTCATCAGCTATGCTATAAAATAACTTATCTGTGCATTTGATACGCGACGCCCACTGCTAATGTAGCTTCAATAATCCGGCGCTAGTAATCTCACTTCACGATTGCTTGGATAGACTACGTCCTAAACATTGTAAGCCAATAGCGAATGTTGACATTAATACCAAAGTAATCGGACAAATCGCATTGCAAATATACCACAGGCGGAAGCTAATTAAATTCAAAGCCCTAAACGATAATTTCATTTTATTACATTCCAGTTTACACCTTGGTGCAGCAATTTTTTACGCCAACATCATAAAGCCCCACGCATACAATCTGCGATCAATCGGAACATACTAAAACAGATTTGGGGCCGGCTTGTGGCATATTAACGCCAGCCCAAAACAACGGATTGAGGTCAGATGGAGAAAGGAAGCCAGGTCCGTTGAGACTTTGTTGTTGACTCAGTCGCGTGTACCCACAACCATCCTATGGAAACCATGTCCGCCATCAAACACATAACATTTATACCGGAATCTTGTACGAAGCCATGAAAGTCCACATCAAGGTGAAGATAAATCTAGGCATTCTATTGGCTGCTTATCTAATGCTACGAGTATGACATTTTGTAGCCACTATATAGGGGCAAACTTCATTGCTGTCTTATATCGCACTGCCTCGTAATTCATTCGCTGGTGTTGGATTTAAACGCCGCTGAACGTCGAATAACAACATGGAATAACGTTCTGTATTGTGGTATACTTGGTGTTATTATCGCATGACAATGCCGTCATCACTGGTACTAGGAGACCGCCAGTTGGCAGCAGACCTCGTTCATTTTTACCAGAAGCTGCATTCCAAGTTCCTTCGCGCCTGTCACCAAGTTCGCCTTCTCGATAACGGAATATATGACCTTCAGATGCGCTACGATCGCGCCGGGGTGGCCAATCAGCGCTCCGTTCGCTATTCACTGCGCCTCAAGCTGGCTACGCTAGAAGGAGTGCGCGACATGTTCTTTGAGTACGCCAATCAACGCGGCAACGACTTGGTTACATTTCAAGAGCGATTCGTCTTTGTGGAACTCGCTCCGGGCGAGACGGACTTGGTTGCCGACATGGAGCGGGGACTGAGCGATTCGGAGGGAGCTTACCTAGCCTCCTAGGATGCCGGCTCAGCTGTACATCCACCATGGATGGTGCGTGTGTCTGGGACATGCTTCATCCAATACACGCCGATCTCCTACGAACAATTAGGATGCTGAGTAACGCTGATAACTGTCATTAAATGATTTAATGAGCTATTGGTCCTTTGCCATAAACGTTTCGCATCCGTGTCATTATCTGATTTCTTAATAAAACTCGCATAAAATACAAAGTAACATTGTATTTCTTTTACTTCTTACTATTTAGATGCACTTCATAATTACTTATGCCGCCGACAACACACCCTGTGTTCGCATTTTTTCTGGAACGCATGCTCGCTTTTCGTCAATATCTAATCCTTTATATTGGTAACACATGTGCGTGAGCAATGGGCAAGTAAACCACAAGTTTCTAACATCTAACCGACCCTCTTCATAACAAATCCACAACAAATGCTTATTACTAGGCTCAATTGGCTTACCACTTGCCAACTAATTGGATCTGCCGCTTTTTGGTAAATAACGACGCATAATTCATCGTTATAACGGCGTTTGGCGCTTGGCAAATTAAAGATAATTTTATATCGATTATATCAAAATGACTTATACATGTATTTGAACATAAATTTTATGAATGTGACACATTGTCAAATAAAACGAAAACTGCGCCTGCCGAGTTAGTATGTTTTGTCACTAATTATAATTCCGAAAACAACAGAATAATTTTCGCACCTGACTATTATTATTCGACGAGAAAGATATAAAATCCCCGCACACAGGAGGGCATTCGCAGGTTCACCTATGACTTTCCCGCGCCGTCTTCCGCAGCTTGTAGTTGAGCCAAGGGGTTGAACACCGAGGTCTGTAGAGTGTCTAACTCGTCTCCTCTTCGACAGACGTATTCACAGAACACGTGACGCAGCTCATCTAGTGTGACCAACTCTAGACGCAGCGAGTGTCGAAAGAAACGCTGGTCGGCCACCACTGCGCGATCATAGCGCCTCTGGAGGTCGTCAATACGGTTGTTGAGCAGAGTGATCTGGTGACAGGCCGCTTGGTACTTGTTGTACTTCCGATTGTAAAACGCCAACATGGCGTCCGGCGTCTCAAATCCCATCATCGCCAATTCTGACGTCATCATACAGTGATGCTACCGTTCCCCTTGGGAATGACTGTTTTTGACGCCTAGAAGATATGCTACCAAGTCCCTTTGCTCTATCACAGAAACAATACTTTTCTGTTCATTAATACCCAGCAAACCCTCTTGATAAAACACAAATGTTCATTATGCGGTCAGCTTGTGACCGCTGACTAACCAATCAGAATCTTCGTGACACAACACCCATCATCAAACACCCTCATATTTAAGATTCGTTACGTAATTGGAATTCCTGCCACATAATTTCCGCGCCGTAAAACAGTCACCTGGCTTAACCGATAACACGAGAAGGAAACTAAGAATGCGATCATATTGTTTGCGCTATGATCAAATTGACAAATAGCAAAAAAAATATACGACGGACTGATAAAAAGAGAATTCAAGTAATTTAAGGCAGAAAGTACAAGCATTAAACATCGGAAATATCAGCAATTCATATTTTCACATTACCATATGACACAAGACATACATCTGTGTAAGATGTGCATATTTTCGTCATAAAAGGTGACCAATATCAATCGCGCGTAAATGTCTTAAACTTAGAATTGGTGGATTGGTGGATTGACCAATGCACAGCATTTTAAGATATCATGACGTAACAGTTTTAAGACAAGCTTAGATTGAAAGGCGTAATTTAAATGCTGAAATCATACTTTGATGTAAATGCGGTTAAACGCGGTGGCAAACGGTACAACGTTCATAAAATAATACAAGTAACATTGCCGAAATATTACTATTTCAGCAGCCGCGAATATCAAATTGGCAATCGATTGTTAGAGATGTCGTAAGAATCAAACTAATAATTGTTGCAGCTTATTGCAGCCCCTACCCGTCCCCGTTCACTGTTCTGTTGGCCAGCATTACGGTCTGTCTAAAGTCATCGCGTTGCGATTGTTAACAATTCTTTGCTTTAATTGCAATTGCATTGATATCTATTTGCTTTAAAAAAATTATCAGCAGAAACAGTGTTCTAGGAATAAGTGTTAACATATTAGCTGGCGCTCACCTGACTGTTTGTGTCCAACAATTAGCTAACATAAATTAAGACTTCTTTGCGGACAGTTACTTTGATATTTTTCGATGGCACACGGCTACATTCATACGGTCACGGTGCTTGTCTTGTTTAGCACAATGCTTGGACAAATGTCTGAAAAAGTTTCTGAGATATAACCAACCCTCTTGATAACAGTGCCCCAACAAATGCATATAATGCAAAGGCGCAGTCGGCTGAAAGCTTGCTAACTGATTAGATCTGCCTTCCCTTCCTCAATAACAACGTATAATTCTTCACATAATTATACGATATTAACTGATTATGCATAACTTGTTGATAGTGTTTGGCAGATCAAGGATAATAGAAATCGATTATATAAACATGATTTATATTATCAGATGAGAAAGACATACGATCAACGCACACATTGCACATAGGTTTGCGGGTTAAGCTATGACTTGCTTGTGCTGTGTTCTGCAGCTTGTAGTTGAGCCAAGGCGATGAACACCGAGGTCTGTAGATTGTCTAACTAGTCTGCCCTCCGACAGACGTATGCACAGAACACATGACGCATCTCATCTAATGTGACCAGCTCCAGACCGAGCGAGTAGCGGAAGGAGCGCTGGTGGGCCACCACGGCGCGATCATAGCGCCTCTGGAGGTCGTCAACACGGTTGTTGAGTAGAGTGATCTGGTGACAGGCCGCTTGGTACTTGTTGTACTTCTGGTTGTAAAACACCAACATGTCCTCCGGTGTCTCAAATCCCATCATCGCCGATTCTGACGTCATTATACAGTGGTGCTTCCGTTTATCTTGCTAATGACTGTTTAGAGAAGCAACAAGTTCCAATGCCTAATAGATATGCTATCAAGTCGCTTTGCTCTATCACAGAAGCAATACTTCGGTGTTCATTAATACCCCGCCAATCCTTTTTATAAGACACAAACGCACATTATGCGGTCGGCTTGTGACCGCTGACTAAAGAAACCAGAATCCTCTTGATACAACACCCATTATCAAATACCCACACCTTTAGGATTCATTACGAATTTGTTAATCCTGTCCGCATGGCTTCCTCGCCACAAAACAGTCATCTGGCTTCACCGATAACGCGAGAAAGGAAAGTAGAGATGCGATCATGTTGTTTGCGCCATGATCAAATCGACAAATAGCGAAATTATACGACAGAGTGAAAAATAAAAATTCCAGCAAATTAATGCAGGACGCAATGGGACATTATAGGGATGGAACGTCGGAAAGACTAGAGTTATATTTTCACACGACCATATGCCAGAAGACACACATCTATGTAAGATGTGCAGATTTTTGCCATACTCATGGTATCGTCAGCCACTCATATAACATCGCCCACCCAAGCCCTCATACAGCATGTTCAAGCATGATTGCCATTTTCAATCAGTGGTGCGCCTAATATCATATCCATTTCATTATCTTTTCTTTTAGCACGATCACGCCCCCCATCACGCGCTATCACACTAGTGCTTTGCCTCTTTTCTCAAAATGACAACCATCACTTAAACTAATATTTTGGCTGTAGCATGAAGTGACAGGCAAGAAACCAGCCCGATTGCGTCTTTAAAGTAAACGGGGTCGTCGGCCAGAAGTAAAGCCAGGTGTTGGTTGGATCAATTAACATCGCGCGTCATTTGTGGTCGACTTAAACAGCCAAGAAGCCAATCGTCATAATATCACTTTGTGAGAAATATTTCTTTGATTCCGATTTGTTAATATGTTTCCAACCTTTCCCTATTGGTTGTGAATGTTTAGTACGCCAAAGGACAAAGCGGCATAGATAACAAGCCAAGGGTCTTACCGCGATTCTTCCGGTACCAATATTGTTGGAGACCAGCCAAAGCCTCATTGGCGCGGTCACTTCAATCTTGTAAATATGACGTCATCGACGAAAATGTTAGAGCGGCAGATCATCCAAGAACTCGTCGACTCGCACCAGATGATTCATTCCAAGTTCCGTTATTCCTGTCGCCAGATCCAGATGCTCAACATTCGTATAGATGACCTCCTGAGGCGCTACGATCGCGCCTTGGTGGCCGACCATCGCTCCTTCCGCTACGCTCTGCGTCTGGAGTTGGCTACGCTAGCAGGTGTACGCGACATGTTCTTCATGTAGGCCAATCGGTGCGAGAACCACATGGCCGCCCTTGAGGATCGAGTATTCATCGTAGAACTGATGGCTGTGCTGGAGGTGGGAGAGGCTGTGAGCGAGATCGATGGCGAGGAAGTGGGTAATGATGCCACAATCAACACGTAGCAGCGTCAGTGAGAGAGAAATTCCCATTCGACAGTTTGCCTTGAACAATTTGCGTCGTGTTGACCACGACTATATTCCAAGGCTTCTCTAGCGATATTGCTAAGGGCCATTAATAAACTTCAAACTTTTTGTGAATCCATTTATCCCATTTTATGTTGCTTTTAATAAAACGGAACTAAATGCATATATTATTTTATCTTATACAAACATGCTCATTTACGCTGTGGCACATACAAACGGGATCATGCATTTAGTACTAACAATATTAATACGGAACAAATCAGTAACACAACTTACTTTTTTATACATATCGTGACTTAACTGACGCAATATAAGTATAATTGATCAATACTGTTGTTTATTGCGTCCAGAATGCATTTCGGCTCAAATCATTACCAACTAACCACGAACCCTTGCAAATAATTATATAAAACGAGCGGTTTCTTGCAATGGCAGCAACATGTTGGAAATGGAAAACATATTGGTTAATTTGTGGGAACATACGGCTATTTGGGCTTAAGATCAGCTTCGCAATGTTGGTTTGCTTGGCGATGACGGAATTATATGTGGCGGATATGGGATGCATAGGTCTGATTAACAGATATCATGGGATCCAATCGCTTTTCATAGCAGCACTATCAGCTGCATCGTTAGCCAACCAAAAGAATTCTGGTCAATAAGGAAAATGGATCAGCAATCCTGGCTTCCCTCCCTGTTATTTCGCCAGTTTCCTTAACATGTCTTCACCATCTTACACCAGCGACTGGCCATATCGATAATAGACATCAGACAACCGGCGATCCGAGCAAACCTATAATTCTGATATTTTGGGGGACAACAGTTAGTTTTCACAGCTTCAAATCGTATATTATCAATTTGAACGATTGATTTCTAGTATTATTTATATTATGTGACAATAAGTCATACTACTTAAAGGAAATGATGGTACACGTTTGCAATCACAGGCCGTTGAATTGCAATGCGCCTCATTAGTTAGCGTTATGTTTTCTCTGCCGCAGAGAAATGCGCATCAATTAAGCCGTTGCCTTTTGTGGCCCCGTTAATGAATTTCTTAATTCAGTACAAAATCATTTAAACAATTTAATTGCGTCATTTTGACGAATAAACCGTTGAGATTACATGCCAGTTCTGATTGTAACAACGGTGTAACATCTTCATAATATTGGCAATGCGACATTTTGGTCTTGTTTCCGTTTTACGGTGTAATGCGTTATCTTAAGTGATTAAGACAGTTTCCAGCTTTTTTATCCCTCTGAGTCTAATTACTATCTCACGGCCACTCTGCTTTTCTCTCGTCCATCAGCCATGCTATGCAATAACTGTACATTTGATACGCGACGCACACTGCCAATGTAGCTTTAATAATCCTGCGCTAGTAATCTCACTTCACGATTGCTCGGATAGACAGTACGTCCTAGATAATGTGAACCAATAGCGAATTTTGACAATAATGCCAAAGTAATCGGACAAATCGCATTGCAAACATATCACAGCCGGAAGCTCATTACGTTGAAAGCCCTAAACGATAACTTTATTTCATTCCATTCCAGTTTACACCTTGGTGCAGCAAACTCTTACGCCAACATTATCAAGACCTGACGCACACAATCTGCGGGCAATCGGAACATACTTAAACAGATTTAGGGCCGGCTTGTGGCAAATTCACGCCAGCCCAAAACAACGGGTTGAGGTATGATTGAGAAAGGAAGCCAGGGCCGTCGAGACTTTGTTGTTGACTCAGTCGCGCCTACCCACAACCATCCTATGGAAGCCATGTCAGCTATCAAACACCATTTAGAACGGGATGATGTACGAAGCCATTAAAGTCCACACCAAGGTGATGATAAATCTAAGCATTTCTATTGGCTGTTTATTTAATGCTACGAGTACGATATTTTTCAGCCACTATATAAGGGACAAACATCGTTGCTGCGTTACATCACACTGGTAGATCATTCGCTGGTGTTGGACTTTAAACGAGAACCCGTTATTCACGGAACGCCGCTTATCGTCGAATAACGTCACTGAATATCTCAATTGCGATATACTTGTCGTTATTATCGCCTAACAATGCCGTCATCCGTGGTATTGGAAGACAGCCAGTTGGCAGCAGACCTCGTCCATTATTATCAGAAGCTCCATTATAAGTTCCTCCGCGCTTGTCACCAAGTTCGCTTTCTCGACAATGGAATATATGACCTCCAGAGGCGCTACGATCGCGCCGTCGTGACCAATCAGCGATCCTTTCGCTATTCGCTACGCCTCAAGCTTGCAACGCTAGAAGGAGTGCGCGACATGTTCTGCGAGTACGCCAATCAACGTGGGAACGACTTGGTGACATTTCAATAGCGATTCGTCTTCGTAGAATTCATGACCATTCCAGACGAGAAACAAAACCTGTGGGATTCGGGAGGAGCTTCCTCGGCCTGCTAGGTTGCAGGTTGAGCCGCGTGTGAACAGATCATCCTCCATCCAATACACTTTGCTCTCCCATGAGCAATTAGGACGCTGAGTAATGTCGGCACCCGCCAGTTATTAAGTCTTTTATATCCGCAAGTGCTTTGTGACCTTTGTTGTTTCTTTTCCGGCAAACTTTGGCAACAGCGAATTAGTCCGCTTTGTTAATAAAATTAAAATCCAACTTAATCAATATCGTTCTTTTCTGTTTCTTCTTTCTAATATTTGAATTGTATGATCATTTAGGTCGCCGACAACGCATTCCCTTATCGCGTTTTGTTGAAGAACATGGTCTAGCAACCGATATTAATTCCCTTGAATATTAATTATTGTTTGCCAGGTTTTCATCTATATTTTATTTTTTATATTGGCGGCGAGACCACTTGAACAGCATTTTGATATATAATAATGTTACAGGCGAGAATAGATTGTGAGTCTTTTTTAAGGGCTAAAATTATACATTAGTATCAGTGTGATTAAACGACGAGACCAAATAGCAAAGGGTAGATAAGATATGTGAAAACGTCATAACTGAAATGCAATTATTGCACCTGTCTCCTATATGAATTGTAGCAATCGATTATTAGGGATAATTATTCCGGCCTATTGCGGCCCGCCACACTTCTCGGTTCACTGTTCAAAACGCCATCAGTACGTTTTTGCTCGAACGATCGCGTCGTGATTGTTATTAATCGTTCGCACTAGTTGCAATTATACTGATATCTAATTACTTCGCCCAATTATTTTTTATGAAGCTTTATTTCAAAAAGAACATGCAACAATACGAGAGTACAAATGAAGCCAGATCAACGCACTCGTTGCACACAGTTGCAGGTTCAGCTGTGACTTTCCGGCGCCGTCTTCTGTGGCTGGTAGTTGAGCCAAGGCGATGAACACCGAGATCTGTAGAGTGTCAAACTCGTCTGCTCTCCCACAGACGTATTCACAGAACACACTGACGCAGCTCGTCCTGCGTGACGACGGCAAAATTGATATATTCGAATGCATTTTATGCAACCGTTTCACTTGAAAGCTTTTTACAATAACCTAAACAACTATCTTTTTTTAAGCTTATCGACAGACACCCATTCCTGTGCTCATCGTCTAACACGTAACATTGCAACAACTTTCCGCGGCCAAACCTTGTGCTGTTGGCCTTTGAAGTCGACTAGCTCGTCGCGAGAATGTGAATCCATGTGTTGGGCTCATAGATTAACGCTGCACGCCTTTGCTTAAAGCGGTAATGAAGCCAGGGAGCCGACTATGCATCAGATAGAAGCGCTATCCCGTTTCTAATTGGGGAAGGCATATTGAGCCTCTTTCTCATTTGTCATTTTCTAAGCAAGGCTTCACGCAGAGAATGTGAGTTAGACAATCTATTCGCTTATAAAGGTTAAACAAGTTGTTGACAAGTTATATTCAGCTAGGAGCTGTACTGTCGTTAATTGTTACAACGTACTCCTGGTCTTAAAGGTAGGAACGGGGTAACAACAGGAATAAAATACAACTGTTCGGTTTATTTCCTGATATTGACGCCAATGACGGCTATGGCGTGGCGACAATTCGTGGACAACCTCATGGACTCTTACCAGACAGCGTCCGTCCAGACAGCAGTTCCATCTTTGCTGTCGCCAGATCCAGATGCTCAACAATCGCATAATCCACCTCCAGAGGCGCTACGATCGCGCCGTGGTGGCCGACCAGCCCTCCTTCCGTTACTCGCTGCACCTGGAGCTTATGGCTACGCTGAAAGGAATACGCGGCATGTTCTTTACGTAAGTACGCCCATTGGTGCGGGAATCACATGGACGCCCTTGAGGATCGAGTATTCCTTTACCCTTTGTCAGGAAGTGAAATAAGCGAGCGCCCTGTAGTCTTTAATTTTAAAGTAAACGTGCTCGTCGGCCGGAAGGAAAGCAATGTGATGTATATTTGCCTTTTTCAAAAATCGACGTTATCTTTGGCATACCATTTCATAATAATGTTTTGATGTACTCTCTGAATTATGTTATATTATGTGCAAAATGGTACATTTACCGTTTAAAGCTAAATGGAAGAAAACTTTATCTCTAGGAATTTTTGGTAGAACTAAAAAATCATGTTCAGACTAGAATATATTATAGAAAAACTAAAACAGAATTATTGTGAAAATGCAATAGAGCATTTGTATCAGGCATTGTGATATATTAAGTGTTTGTTATATATTTGACAGATTTTTCATATTTCCATAATCAAATGTTACTCATTTTAGTGAAGCTATTCCCCGGAGCACCAAAAAGTGCTGTGATTGTATGAACGCATAATCTTGTATTCATCACCTATGAAGATGTGTGAACCTATGTACTCTGGATTGATGCAAATAAAAAATAAAAATAAAAAAAAACAATGTGATGGGCGGACCAATTTACAATCATGCGATTCTCTATCCGATTGAAATTGGGAAGATGCATATCGCCATAATAGCAATTACGACTTGTGCAAAAAACGAAATGCATCAATTTCCTGGGCTTCCGACTTGCTATTTTGCCACAAACCTCCACGCATGGCTTTCATATTACTTCAGCGACTGGCTTATACGACAACAGACATACTGGAAGCATTCGTTAAGTACAGAAATACCATACTATCTTTATTGAATGTCGGCATTTAATCATTCGACGTTGAATAATAGTCACGTCTAAAATGTTAACGAACACCATGCTTTTTAATTGAAAGTAATACAACTTTCCCAATAACCCATGAATAAGAACGACAAACAGTTCATTTCGGGAAGTGCGATTAGTCACAGAGACCCCCCAGGCAAATTGTAATGTAAGTCATGTCAGGCAATTTTCATTTTATTATATTATCCAAAACATATGGCACCAAATTATAGTCCACGTCCACGAACCACAAAAAAATGTCTTTCACAAAAGGTTTTACAGTCTGTGGCCATAAACTCCGCACATCGTAATCAGACATGTTTCCTTAAACATTGACAATACCGCCCGACGTCACAGGCGACTGTCACTGTTCCGCGCCAGGTTCTGTCGTCTGTTGTTGAGCCAGGATCATGAATACCGAGGTCTGTAGAGTATCTAGCTGGCCTTCTTTACGACAGACGTATTCACAGAACATGTTACACAACTGTTGCATCGTTGTAAGCTGAAGGCGCAGCGAGTAGCGGAAGGAGCGTTGATCGGCCGCCACGGCGCGATCGTAGCGCCTCTGGAGGTCCTCTATGCGGTTGTTGAGTAGAGAGATTTGACGACATGCCACTTGGTACTTGTTGTACTGCTGAACGTAAAACCACAAAATGTCGTGAGGTGCCGTTAAACGGTCCGCTACGCAGGCTGATGCCATAGCCGAGTTGTGTAACCAGAGATAATGCGTAAAACAAGGGTTAACACTGACGCGGAATGCAATGCAGCTGTCTCCTCGTATGTAAGGTCCAATGTATGTACTGACAAGGGATGCAGAAAGTGTATCGTAAAGCCATCTTAGTCGCCTTTATACGACACCATTTCAGTATCAGCTAGCCAATGAAATTCAAGCACAGTAACCCATAGGCCGCATAGGCTAAATATATCAGTTTTCCTGGCTTTCGACCTTGTTATTTTACCACGAGTCTTCATATCATGGCTTCCGTATTACACCAGAGACTGGCTTCGCCGATAGCCGACATCAAAAATAATTGCCGCAACGCCACGAACCCCGACCTAGAGACGGACGGATTGATGGGCCACGGGGTTTGTATTCATAATCCCCTCTTAAGTTACGCACAAAACGTGCATTTTCGTCTTAGTCTCCCCAGCTCGCTGTGGTGGTGTTCATGATTAGGAAATCTCCTTCACAATTTTAACACTTTCTTAATTCAGAACAGCTACTTCTTGGGTGACTACTTATGTATTTTTAACTCGATAATCGTTCGACAAATTGTGTAAATCAGCCTTCCTGGCTTCCGACCTTGTTCTTTTACCACGAGTCTTCATAGCATGGCCACCGTATTACAGCAGCGACTAGCTTCGCCGATAGCGATTGTAACGGTCCAATTATTATGTATTATACCAGGAAGCGCGATGTTTTCTAACAAAGCATCACGAACAAGCGATGCCGCAAACAAAGATGCGTTTACGTACTGATTTGACGGATTTATCGGCCAGGTTGCGGCTTATCAACACTAAGCAGCAAACCAGGGATTAAGGTCAGAGACACAACGGAAGCCAGGTCCGCTGGGACTGTGTTGTTGACTCAGTCGCCCCCACCGCCCCCTCACACACAACCTTCCTATGGAAGCCATATCCGTCATCTGATAAAGAACATTTAGACTGATGACTGATGGATGACACATAGGAAGCCATCAAAGTTCACATCAAGGTGACCAATATCAATTGCGCATAACACTCATTGGCTGGTGTTATTGCATTTTGTTGATATTATTGATCGATATTTCCTTGCATATTAACGGTTGTTGGCTGGTTATTTATCAATGTCTTCTCCTTAGAACTGGTGGCGCAGTGATTGACCAATGCATAGCATTTTAAGACATTATGGCGTTACTGTCTGAAGTCAAGATTAGTTTGAAAGTCAGCATTTAAAGGCTAAAATCTTACTTTGATGCAAGTGTGATTAAACGGCGGTGGCAAACGGTTCAACGTACACAAAATACGTGTAAGTAACATTACCGAAATATTACTAGCAGTAATATCATTGGTAGCAGCCAATATCAAATGTGACACTCGATCATTAAAAATATAAGAATCAAACTACTGATAATTGCAGCCTTTTTGCGGCCCCTACCCTTCCCCGTTTACTGTTCTGTTTGCCAGCATTACGGTCGCGTTGCGGTCGTTTGCTTTAATTGCAATTATATTTATTGATAATCACTTTAAAAGTTATCAGCAAAAAAAGTTTCCTTCCGAGACCATATTAAATATCATGAATAGACCAAAGGATTGGTTTTCATCATGATGTACACAGCAACGATCTACCATAATCTTCTCATTATACCAACGAGTGAATATCAACAGAACTGAAGATTGTCATCCGGATCTCGCACAATGACAAACATTTCGACAGTCTTAACATAATAGCTGGTGCTAACGCAATTGTTTCTGTCACACAATTAGCTCATATAAATATAGCTCGTTTCAGACAGTTAAAGTGATATTTTCCAATTGTACACGGCCACATAACACATTCATACGTCAGGGTGTGTGTCTTGTTTGGCTCAAAGCCTGAGCAAATTTTCTGATTGGTTCTTTATTCGGGACGATTTAAGCAATTCTGGTCACACAGTGTCAACATGACATACCACAGCGCGACTCAAACCATTGATCAAGGTGCCCGTTAGGCTTACCGGCGACCCACTGAGCTGTCGGTCAGGTCCTGGTAAGTTTCTAAAGATATCTAACAAAGATATATATAGTAACCATGATTGCATAAAGCGTTCCATAGAAAGCTAAACAAATTTTAATTGCATCATTAAGCACCTCAAAATAAATATATTAAAATGCATTTGATTAAAAAATTATCAACACCCGTAGCAGCTTGTCTTAAGCCCATCGACAGACACCTATTCCTTTTCTCATCGTCTAACACGTCTAACATTTCAACAACTTTCGGGGGGCGAAGCCATGTTCTGTTGGCCTTTCAAGTCGACTTGCTCATCGGGCGAAAGTGAAGCCGTCTGCTTGGGCGATCCATTACTGCTGAAAGTTTCCTATTTAAAGCTGTGGAGAAGCCAGTGAGCGGATTATGAACCAGAGCGAAGCATTATCCTGTTTCCCATTGGCTATGTTGAGCCTTGTTCTCATTGGCCATCAGCCCAACTGGACCACGCGCAGAGTGCTACTTAAATAATTCATTCGCTTATAAAGGTTAGACAAGTTGTTACCAAGTCATAATCACCTGGGAGCTTAATTAACGATAAGCGTTACTGCGGACTTCTGGTCTACTGGAATATAAGTTTGTTATTTGCAGAAAACGGAAATAAAAACAGTTTTCTTTTATTTCCTGATATTGACGCCGTCGATGACAATGGCAGGACGACAATTCCTGGACAACCTCATGGACTCGTACCAGACAGCGCTTTCTAAGTTCCGTCTTTGCTGTCGCCAATCCAGATGCTCAACAACCGCATAATTGACTTACAGAGGCGCATCGATCGCGTCGTGGTGGCTGATCAAAGCTCCTTCCGTTACTCGCTTCGCCTGGAGTTGGCTACGCTGGATGGAATACGCGGCATGTTTTTTACGTACGCAAATCGGTGCGGAAATCACATGGATGTCCTTGAGGATCGAGTGTGCGTGGAATTGATGGCTGTGTTGGAGATGGGAGAGGCTGCGGCGGAGCTCGAAGAGGCGGAAGGTGGCTCTGGTGTTGCCATAAACACATAGCAACACCTTGCTTTGAACACACTACGTCGTGTTAACCGAGACTATATGAAGATGTTTCACTGGCGATATTGATCAAAGGTCACCATCACACTTGAAATCAATGCTATTTTTGAATATTTTGTCTCATTTCATCTTTGTTTGAAGTGCCATAATAAAGCAGCATTCAATTCATATATTTTTGTCTCTTAATAGCTCTGACTTTCGTGAAACATTATTCCATTGTCGCAATGGCAAATGCAAAGGGATCCTGCATTTACTAACATTGTTAATGCAGAATGCATCACTTAACGGTCTCTGTAACATGAGTCCTGTTTCCTCATAAATACTGCGCTTCAAATTAATACAATATGTGCAAGTAAACAATATCGCAACTAACGGCAAATACATTTAAATATGTGCATGACACGAGCGATTTGTGCCATGACTACAATATCGTGCGGGACAAACGATTGATTAACTTAACGGCTTCAAAGTTTAATATCAGATGTTGAAAAGGTGCTTTTGCGCGCGACGATTACGGAATTGTATGAAGTTGATCAACTATGATTGCATCTGATAACGAAACTCTATCAACTCCTGGTTTGGTAATTGTGATCTTAAGCCAATCCCCACGAAACTAACCAAGGCTTATTGCGCCTTGCCTTGGACCATTTTCGCTATGCGCCAACATTAATTGCGTTCATAATAATGACATCGCATGTTATTAATCGTCAAATAATGGTGGCATTTTTTATTAATTCAATATAATCAAACGTCCAATCGCCTTACATTACTTTAGAATATAAACTTTATTTCAAAAGCCCCATTCGCAAGCTCTTGTAATTAAAGCTATTCTGCATGAATGTGACAAAATGTTGCATTCTATGGACTGTTCGTTTGTCCACATTCTCCGTTTAATGTAATAATCCCGGGGCCAATTTAGCAATTCGACATTGGTAATAATTGAAATTAATAACGTCTGGAAATTATGAATACATAGTCATAGAGAACACACATTATAATACAAGTCATGTCAGGTAATTTCAATTTTATTATATTATCCAAAGCATATGGCACCGATTCATAATCCTCGTTGACAAACTTCCACGACGAATTGTCTTTCACAAGTGGTTTAGTCTGGGGCCATAACATCCACTCTTCGTATTCAGCCATGTTTTCTTGAGCATAGACATTATCAACCGACATAAGCGACTGTCACTGTTCCGCGCCAGGGGCCGCCCTCTGTTGTTGAGCCAGGATCATGAACACTGAATGTAGAGTGTCTAGCTGGGCTTCCTTAAGACAGATGTATTCACAGAACATGTTAAGCAACTGTTGCAGGGTTGTAAGCTGTAGGCGCAGCGAGTAGCGGAAGGAGCGTTGGGCATCCACCACGGCGCGACGTAACGCTGGTGTTGAAAGCAATGCAGTCTCCTCGTATGTAAGGTCCAATGCATGTACTGATTATGAATGTGAAAACCCTATCACAAAGCCGTTTTAATTAGCTTATTATGACAGAATTGCAATGTCAGCTGTATCGCTAGCCAATAAAATTCAAGAAAAGTAGCCCATATATATCAACCTTTCTGGCTTCCAACCTTGTCATTAATTCACCACAAGACTCCCTATCATGGTTTACATAGTACATCAGCGACTTGCTTCGTCGATAGCCAACATCAAGAAAACTGTCCGGCTATATTTTATACGTATATCATCGACAACAATAATCATTTAATTTTATTATTTTTTAAGAAATAGCGAAATTATCCTTTAAAGGGCGAACAATTTATATCAAATGACAGTACATAATTTTTTAAGGTCACAACATCAGGGCGTTTATGCATAGATGTCTAGCTATACGTATTACTACTTAATACTGTGGCATACGTATTAATACTTAATACATATTCAGTGAATTGTAGAGAGCCTTGGCCTGTTGCAAGCATGCCAATTATTTTATTGTTTTCTGGGTACAGTATGAATAAGGTAAATAATTTCATTCCGTTATTGACGCGAATAACATCTTGCGGATTATTTGTTGGTGATCGTTTAACTTTTTGCGTATGTTTACATGGCCAATGTATGTTTTGATCTGGGTCGTTTTAGTGCCATGCCATGTTTGGTAACAACATAGAGTTGTCGTGTGACAAAAAACCTAATCCAACATCTTCCCTGATTGATATTATTAACAGACCGTTAGCTCTTCTAGGCTTTATTACTAAACATTGATGGCATCGTTATGGAAAACTGCAATATTGGGCAACTATTTGGATGGGTTCTATGCTATATTAGCTTGCAGTTTCGAAGACAAAATTACATTCAATCAATCCTAAAGATGCTGCGTACATAGCAATTGTATAGTTTCAAACTGCAAACTAAGGTTAAACCGGATGATTATATTACGCAACTTAATATACAACGCAGGAAACTAATCACATTAAAAGCTCTAAATAAAATAGTCATTTTATTGCCCTGCGATTTACAATTCGGTGGGAAAACCCTTTGCGCCCACGTCACAAACCCCGAAGCACACAACCGGCGGGAAATTTCAACGTACTTGGGGACGCAGGGATTTATGGGACAGGTTGGGGCTTATGTACACTAAACGGCAATGTAGAGGTGGAAGTAGGAGACAGAAAGGAAGCCAGGTCCGTTGTGACTTTGTTGTCGACTCAGCCCCCCCCCCCCCCGCCCCTCCCTCCTTTCAATTCACGCAACCACAACCATCCTGTGGGAGAGATTTCGTAAACAAATAAACATCTTCTATGCCGGGTTGATGTAGGAATCCATGAAAGTTAACATCAAGGTGACGATAATTCTAAACCTGCTGTTTGCTCTTTGTCTCATCCTTTGTGAGGGCGATACTCTTCAGCCCTTACACTAGGGACCAAACTTCACTGCTGTGCCATTTTGCGCTCATATCGATCGCACGTGATAGCCTTTGGGTGGTGTTTGATTTAGTTATACGTTATTAAGTGAAGGCTGCTCAACATTAAAAATCAAAATGAATATCTCCATTGTGGAATACTTGTCGTCAGTATCACGCGATGATGGTGTCATCCGTGGCACTAGCAGATCGCCAGTTGGCTGCAGACCTTGTTCACTTTTACCAGAAGCTAGATCGCAAGTTCGACATGTTCGAGTACGCCAATGAACTCGGGGACGATTTGGTGACATTTCATGAGCGATTCGTCATCGTAGAATTCATGACCGCTATAGACGAGACGTGGTCGGTCGGCGACTTGGAACAAAACGTGCAGGGTTCGGGAGGAGCTTACTCGGACTGCTAGGATGCAGGCTGAGTAACCGTTGTAACCGTTGTTGGTCCTTTGCCGGTAAACTTTGTTATCCGTGAAATAGTCCGATTTGTTGAAATTAAAAGCCAACTTTATCAATATCGTTGCACTGGTTTTTTTTTATTCTATTCGTTATCATGATCATTTATGACTCCGACAACACGTGATGTTATCGTATTTTGCTAGAACTCATGGTCTAGCAATCGATATTAATTTCGTCGCATAATAATTATTTTTTGCTTATTTATCTTTTGAATTGTTGGTGCAAGTGATGATCAATTTACTTGAACAGCAGTTTGATATATGATAACTTTACAAGCTTAAGACAAGATAATAGTTAGAATCCTCGTTTAAGGACTAACATTAGTTAGTATCAGATGATTCAAGGACGGTACCAAATGGCATACAGTTGATGCGATATGTGGAAATGTCATAATGGAAATGAAACTATGTCAGCTGTTTCATATCCCATATGGCAGCAATCGATTTTTAAGCATGAGGTATGAAGCAAATTAATAATTATTCCGGCCTATTGCGGCCTGCTACACCTCTGGGTTAAACCGAGTCGGTTCACTGTTCAAACGCCAGCATTACGGGTGTTTTCAAATGATCGCATAGTAACTGTTATTAATCGTTCGCACTAATTGCAATCATACTGATCTCGTTTTGCTTCACACCAGTACTTTATTTTTACGGAACCTTATTTCAAAAAGGACATGCAATAATATGAGATTACAAATTACACGAGACATATAGGAAAAAATTATAACTAAATTAAAACTATGATTATTATTTAATAGAAATGAAATTCATGATGGACATCATTCTGAAATTTGCAATTATGTTTGACCACATGGCACCTTCACATCGTCAGATAGTTTTCATCTATCTATCTGGTAAATAAAAATGCTTTGTGTTTCCCCTTCATTCGATATGTATCAATGTGATAGCAATATGTATGTTTGGAACGGAAGCATGTCAACTAAAACCAAAACTACTATTATTGAGTCGGCAAGTTATTAATTAGAATTACAACAACAGAATCAGTTTCGCACCCAATCTTCATCATCCGATAAGAAAGACCAACGAAGATCAACGCACAAATTGCGCACCTCCACCCACCAATGACATAGATACACACGCCCATGACCTACACTAGTCCGTGGCCCCTACCATAAAGAGACAGGCAAGAAGCCAGCACGATTGCGCCTTTAAAGTAAACGGCTTGCCGGCCAGAAGTGAAGCCAAGTGTTGATTGGATCAATTAACATTGCGCGCCTCTTCTCATCGACTTAAACAGCAAAGAAGCCAATCGTCATCATATCATTTGGTGAGAAACCCTCCCTTGCCACCCATTGGTTAATACGCTTCGAACTTCTTCCTATTGGTTGTAAATGGCAAGTACGCAAACGCCAACACGGAACGGATGACAAGCAGAGGGCTATAAAGGGTTAGGATATTTCCTGTCAATTCAATATTGTTGCAGACCAGCCGTCTCAAAGCGATTCTCTGGGTACAAATGTTGTTTTAGGCAAATCGCCTTAAATCATTTCTTCTGGTACAACATATTGTTGGAGACCAGTCAAAACTGCATTGAAACGGTCACTTCCGTCAAGTAAATATGACGTCATCGATGAAAATGACAGAGCGGCAGATCATCCAAGAACTCGTCGACTCTCACCAGATGATCCATTCCAAGTTCCGTCTGTCCTGTCGCCAGATCCAGTTGCTCAACAACCGCATAGAAGACCTCCAGGCGCGCTACGATTATGCCGTGGCGGCCGACCAGCGCTCCTTCCGCTACTCGCTGCGTCTGGAGTTGGCTACGCTGGAAGGTGTACGCGACATGTTCTTCATGTATGCCAATCGGTGCGGGAACCACATGGCCGCCCTAGAAGATCGAGTATTCATCGTGGAATTGATGGCTGCGCTTGAGGTGGGAGAGGCTGTGAGCGAGATCGATGGCGAGGAAGTGTGTAATGATGCCAAAATCAACACGTAGCAGCGTCATTGAGAGAGAAATTCCCTTTCGACACTTTGCCTTGAACAATAATTTGCGTGTTGACCACGTCTATATTTCACTGTTACTCCCGCAATATGGCTACATGTCACTAGTAAACTTCAATGCAGTGCAATATTTTGTGAATACATTTGTCCCACTTCATCTTGTTTTTAAGTTTCATAATAAAACAGTATTCGTTTCATATATGGTTTTCTCGTTTGCATGTCGCTTAACTGTCTCAGTAGCATAACTACTGTTTTTTTCGTACATATCGTGCGTTAACTGACGCAATATGAACATGAGTATAAGTGATCAATATTTATCGATATGTTTATTGTGTCTTTCCTGCTCAACTTACGCCAACTATACTTACCTGTTATTACTATTTATATTATATGACCATATAACAATAGCGCAAGTTAGAGGGGCATTAGGTAATTTTATTGGCACGACTTCCGGTCTCGGGCGGATAATTGGCAGGCTGCTACAGCTTGATAAAGGGTCAATAAAATGTCTAAATCCATGCAGAACTCGCGCTACTACTATTATTAAGAGTTCAATGTAAATTCAACTTCGCTTATGTGCTGAGCGTTAACATGTTTCCTTGCTTCTTTGGTTTAACTTCCGCATACAACGTTCGAAATAAAATGTCTAATGCTTACAAGCCTTCTCAAATCTTCTGAGATTTATCAGCATAGCGTGCGATTTGGGTCAGATTGCACGATTTTAGCGGCCTTATGACTTAATGCCATTGTACTAGTTAACACTACCATCCACTCGTAATAATAAGCCATACTACTTAAAGGAACTGACAGCACAAGTTTACAATAAACAGGCCGTTGATTTGCAATACTAATAATTATTTTTTGTTCTTTGCCACAGAGAAGTACACATCAATTAAGCCGTTGCGTTTTTGCGACCCTGTTAAACATTTCAATATATTCAGTATTCAGTACACTATTATGTAAATGATCTCATTGTGTCATCCTGACATTCTCAAACAATCGCGAGGTAATTGTTATTGATCGTTCGCACTAAATGCAATTGTACTGATCTCTTTTCTCAAACAATCGCGAGGTGATTGTTATTAATCGTTCGCACTAAGTGCAATTGGACTGATCTCTTTTTTCTTCACGCAACTAGTCTTATTTTTACCGAGTCTTATTTCAAAAAGCACATGCAATAATACGTGATTACAAATTACACCAGATATGTAGTAAAAAAGATAATTAAACTAAATGATAGAGATAAATTTGCTATATTTTCTCTTCATTGGACATGTATCAATATAATAGCAGTATGTGTGTTTGCAATGGAAGCTTGTCAAATAAAACGAAAGTTTCGCACCCAACCTTTATTATCCGATAAGACTATTTACAGAGACCCATCCCTGTTCTCATCGTCTAACACATAACATTCCAATAACTTTCGGAAAGTGAAGCCATGTTCTGTTGGCCTTTGAAGTCGACTTGCTCGTCGCGCGAATGTGAAGCCATGTGTTTGGGCGATCAGTTAATGCTGCACGCCTTTCTTTCCTGTTTAAAGCCGCGGAGAAGCCAACGAATCGATTATGCACCAGGCAGCAGCGTTATCCCGTTCTCCATTGCTCGATGCATGTTGAACCTTGTTCTCATTGGCCATTACCCCAACTGGACCACGCGCAGAGTGCTAGTTAGGTAAGTCATTCGGCTATAAAAGGTTAGCCAAGTTGTTACTAAATCATATCCAGCTGGGAGCCGGAAAAACGATCATTGTTACGGCGTCTGTCTCCTGGTACATAATAAGCAGTACGTTATTTACACAGAACTGTATTAAAACAGGGTTTCTTATTTCCTGATATTGACGCCATCGACGCAAATGACAGAGCGACAAGTGTTGGAACACCTAATGGACTCGTACCAGAGAGCGCTTTCAAAGTACCGTCTCTCTTGCTGCCAGATCGAGATGCTCAACAACCGCATATTCGACCTCCAGAGGCGCTACGATCGCGCCGTGGTGGCCGGCCAGCGCTCCTTCCGCTACTCGCTGCGTCTGGAGTTGGCTACGCTGGAAGGAATAAGAGGCATGTTCTTTACGTACGCCCATCGGTGCGGGAATCACTTGGATGCCCTTGAGGATCGAGTGTTCGTGGAATTGATGGCTGTATTGGATGCGGGGGAGGCTGCGAGGCAGCTTGAAGTGTCGGAAGGTGGCCCTGGTGTAGCCATAAACATATAGCAGTGTACATGACAGGAACACTACGTCTTGCTGACCAAGACCATCGTGCTGTGTGTTTTATTTTCGTAAAAAAACGTCCCTTTGTGCTGCTTGATACTCGTTCTGTATAGTTTGTACCACCTCATCATACGTGTCATCGAGTGGTTTAATAAAATAGTAGTCTAATTATATATCTGATTCTGGCTGAACGTTCACTGCACAGCACGGCAGATCCCTCGTTCACTAGCAATGGCAAGACTAGCAACGCCAAGACTAGCAATGCCAAGGCTAGCAATGCCAAGACTAGCAATGCCAAGACTAGCAATGCCAAGACTAGCAATGCCAAGACTAGCAATGCCAAGACAAGGGCGAACTAGCTTAATATTTGTCACTGACCTTCTCTCGCGGCCACCAGTATTTATCGGCTTACTTGTTTAAAGTTACTATTACAACAAAAAGTAAACATTCATTGTGATCCAAATCTGGCGGAGAAAAAACGTGTGTACAGTGACGTTGATGTGCTGGTGACGTAACACGCATGAAGTAATCTCCGCCAGGGCGAGCGCCAACGACTAACTTTCCGGAAGTCACTGGTACCAACCATATATATACTAGACGTTATTGGCCAGGATTCGCGACTGGCAGCGCCTCCTTGAGGCAGAGTGTTATACAGTGTTTACAGCTGTTCCAACAGCCGCGGCGCCTCACGTGATCTGACGGAACACCCCCGCCGCAAAATTTGTTGAAATAGTAACTTTAATAACACCAATTTTCAATCATTCACGTGCTTTTTTAAGTGAGAGAAAATTCTCAGACAAATCGAGATTTCATTACGGATCTCACACGCGGTAGTCACTAGAATCTTCTAACTTTGTAATAACATTCAGGTAATTAAAATAAAATAATGCAAGTAACATTACCGAAATATTACTATTTCAGTAGCAGCCAATATCAGATGTGACACTCGATCATTAAAGATGAACGAATCCAACTACTGATCGTTGCAGCCTTTTGCGGCCGTCTTAGTCGCCTTTTCTTAGACACCATTTCGGTATCAGCCGTAGCGCTAGCCAATTACATTCAAACACAGTAATCCATAGGCCGTAAATGGGAAATACATCAGCCTTCCTGGCTTCCGACCGTGTTGTTTTTCCACAAGCCTCCATAGCATGGCTTCCATATTACACCAGCGAATGACTTTGCCGATAGCTGGCATCAAAGATAACTGCTGAGATATATTTTGTTTCTCATATTATCGATTGCAACGGTCCAGAGACAGGTCAAGACATTATGACGTTACTGTCTTAAGACAAGATTAGATTGAAAGTCGTCATTTAAAGGCTGAAATCCGGTGACGTAAGTGTGATTAAACGGCGGTGGCAAACGGTACAACGTAAATAAAATAATGCAAGTAACATTACCGATATATTACTATTTCAGCAGCCTCGAATATCAACTTTGGCAATCGATCATTAGAGATGTCGTACGAATCAAACTAATAGTTGTTGCTCTTGCGGCCTCTTGCGGCCTCTTACACTTCCCAGTTCACAATGTTTACCAGCATTACGGTCTGTCTGAAATTGTCGTGTTGCGATTGTTAACAATCGTTTGCTTTAATTGCAATTACATTGATACCACATATTATATTGTGTTCACATATTAGGCGGCGCTCACCTGACTGTTTGTGTCACACAATTATTTAAATGATCTTATTGTGCCATTTCGATGAAAATTACGAGATTACATGCAAGTTCTAATTGAAACAACGGTGTCACATTGTCACAATGTTTGCAATGCGACAACTTGGTCTTGTTTCCTTGTTACCGTGTAATGCGTTATCTTAAGGGATTAAGCCGGTTTTCAGCTTTTTCACTCCTCTCAGTCTGATCACTATCTCACGGCCGCTCTGCTTGTCCTTCGTTCATCAGCTACGCTATAAAATAACTTAACTGTGCATTTGATACGCCACGCACACTGCTAATGTAGTTTCAATAATCCGGCGCTAGTAATCTCACTTCACGATTGCCCGGATAGACAGTACGTCCTAAACAGTGTAAACCAATAGCAAATTTTGACATTAATACCAAAGTAATCGGACAAATCGCATTGCAAACATACCACAGGCGGAAGCTAATTAAATTCAAAGCCCTAAACGATAATTTCATTTTCTTTCATTCCAGTTTACACCTTGGTGCCGCAATCTTTCACGCCAACATCATCAAGCCCCACGCATACAATCTGCGATCAATCGGAACATACTAAAACAGATTTAGGGCCGGCTTGTGGCATATTAACGCTAGCCCAAAACAACGGTTTGAGGTGAGCTGGAGAAAAGAAGCCAGGTCCGTTGAGACTTTGTTGTTGACTTAGTCGCGTTTACCCACAACCATCCTATGGAAGCCATGTCCGCCATCAAACACACACCATTTATACCGGAATGTTGTACGAAGCCATGAGTCCACATCAAGGTGAAGATAAATCTAGGCATTCTATTGGCTGCTTATCTAATGCTACGAGTATGACATTTTGTAGCCACTATATAGGGGCAAACTTCATTGCTGTCTTATATCACACTGCCTCGTAATTCATTCGCTGGTGTTGGATTTAAACGCCGCGGAACGTCGAATAACAACATGGAATAACGTTCTGTATTGTAGTATACTTGGTGTTATTATCGCATGACAATGCCGTCATCACTGGTACTAGAAGACCGCCAGTTGGCCGCAGACCTCGTTCATTTTTACCAGAAGCTGCATTCCAAGTTCCTTCGCGCCTGTCACCAAGTTCGCCTTCTCGACAACGGAATATATGACCTCCAGATGCGCTACGATCGCGCCGTGGTGGCCAATCAGCGCTCCGTTCGCTATTCACTGCGCCTCAAGCTGGCTACGCTAGAAGGAGTGCGCGACATGTTCTTCGAGTACGCCAATCAACGCGGCAACGACTTGGTGACATTTCAGGAGCGATTCGTCTTTGTGGAACTTGCTCCGGGCGAGACGGACTTGGTTGCCGACATGGAGCGGGAACTGAGCGATTCGGAGGGAGCTTACCTAGCCTCCTAGGATGCCGGCTCAGCTGTACATCCACCATGGATGGTGCGTGTGTCTGGGACATGCTTCATCCAATACACGCCGATCTCCTACGAACAATTAGGATGCTGAGTAACGCTGATAACTGTCAGTTATTAAATGATTTAATGAGCTATTGGTCCTTTGCCATAAACGTTTCGCATCCGTGTCATCATTATCTGATTTCCTAATAAAACTCGCATGAAATACAAAGTAACATTGTATTTCTTTTACTTCTTACTATTTAGATGCACTTCATAATTACTTATGCCGCCGACAACACACCCTGTGATCGCATTTTTTCTGGAACGCATGCTCGCTTTTCGTCAATATCTAATCCTTTATATTGGTAACACATGTGCGTGAGCAATGGGCAAGTAAACCACAAGTTTCTAACATCTAACCGACCCTCTTCATAACAAAACCACAACGAATGCTTATTACTAGGCTCAATTGGCTTACCTCTTGCCAACTAATTGGATCTGCCGCTTTTTGGTAAATAACGACGCATAATTCATCGTTATAACGGCGTTTGGCGCTTGGCAAATTAAAGATAATTTTATATCGATTATATCACAATGACTTATACATGTATTTGAACATGAATTTTATGAATGTGACACATTGTCAAATAACACGAAAACTGCGCCTGCCGAGTTAGTATGTTTTGTCACTAATTATAATTCCGAAAACAACAGAATAAGTTTCGCACCTGATTATTATTATCCGACGAGAAAGATATAAAATCCCCGCACACAGGAGGGCATTTGCAGGTTCACCTATGACTTTCCCGCGCCGTCTTCCGCAGCTTGTAGTTGAGCCAAGGCGATGAACACCGAGGTCTTAGAGTGTCTAACACGTCTCCTCTTCGACAGACGTATTCACAGAACACGTGACGCAGCTCATCTAGTGTGACCAGCTCCAGACGCAGCGAGTGTCGAAAGAAACGCTGGTCGGCCACCACTGCGCGATCATAGCGCCTCTGAAGGTCGTCAATACGGTTGTTGAGCGGAGTGATCTGGTGACAGGCCGCTTGGTACTTGTTTGTACTTCTGGTTGTAAAACGCCAACATGGCGTCCGGCGTTTCAAATCCCATCATCGCCGATTCTGACGTCATCATACAATGATGCTACCGTTCCCCGTGGTAATGACTGTTTTTGACGCCTAGAAGATATGCTACCAAGTCCCTTTGCTCTATCACAGAAACAATACTTTTCTGTTCATTAATACCCAGCAAACCCTCTTGATAAAACACAAATGTTCATTATGCGGTCAGCTTGTGACCGCTGACTAACCAATCAGAATCTTCGTGACACAACACCCATCATCAAACACCCTCATATTTAAGATTCATTACGTAATTGGAATTCCTGCCACATAATTTCCGCGCCGTAAAACAGTCACTTGGCTTAACCGATAACACGAGAAGAAAACTAAGAATGCGATCATATTGTTTGCGCTATGATCAAATTGACAAATAGCACAAAAAATATACGACGGACTGATAAAAAGAGAATTCAAGTAATTTAAGGCAGAAAGCAATGGGACATTACAAGCATTAAACATCGAAAATATTAGCAATTCATATTTTCACATTACCATATGACACAAGACATACATCTGTGTAAGATGTGCATATTTTCGTCATAAAAGGTGACCAAAATCAATCGCTCGTAAATGTCTTAAACTTAGAATTGGTGGATTGGTGGATTGACCAATGCACAGCATTTTAAGATATCATGACGTAACAGTTTTAAGACAAGCTTAAATTGAAAGGCGTAATTTAAATGCTGAAATCATACTTTGATTTAAGTGCGGTTAAACGGCGGTGGCAAACGGTACAACGTTCATAAAATAATACAAGTAACATTGCCGAAATATTACTATTTCAGCAGCCGCGAATATCAAATTGGCAATCGATTGTTAGAGATGTCGTAGGAATCAAACTAATAATTGTTGCAGCTTATTGCAGCCCCTACCCGTCCCCGTTCACTGTTCTGTTGGCCAGCATTACGCTCTGTCTAAAGTCATCGCGTTGCGATTGTCAACAATTCTTTGCTTTAATTGCAATTGCATTGATATCTATTTGCTTTTAAAAAAGTATCAGCAGAAACAGTGTTCTAGGAATCAGTGTTAACATATTAGCTGGCGCTCACCTGACTGTTTGTGTCCAACAATTAGCTAACATAAATAAAGACTTCTTTGCGGACAGTTACTTTGATATTTTGCGATGGCACACGGCTACATTCATACGGTCACGGTGCTTGTCTTGTTTAGCACAATGCTTGGACAAATGTCTGAAAAAGTTTCTGAGATATAACCAACCCTCTTGATAACAGTGCCCCAACAAATGCATATAATGCAAAGGCACAGTCGGCTGAAAGCTTGCTAACTGATTAGATCTGCCTTCCCTTCCTCAATAACGACGTATAATTCTTCACATAATTATACGATATTAACTGATTATGCATAACTTGTTGATAGCGTTTGGCAGATCAAGGATAATAGAAATCGATTATATAAACATGAATTATATCTGAACATGAAGTTTAGGAATCAGACATTCTGTTAAATCAAAGTCAAACTGCGCCTGTCGAGTCGGCATGTTTTTTGTCAATAATTAGAATTACAACAACAGAATAACTCTTGCACCTGATTTATATTATCAGATGAGAAAGACATACGATCAACGCACACATTGCACATAGGTTTGCGGGTTACGCTATGACTTGCTTGTGCTGTGTTCTGCAGCTTGTAGTTGAGCCAAGGCGATGAACACCGAGGTCTGTAGATTGTCTAACTAGTCTGCCCTCCGACAGACGTATTCACAGAACACATGACGCATCTCATCTAATGTGACCAGCTCCAGACCGAGCGAGTAGCGGAAGGAGCGCTGGTGGGCCACCACGGCGCGATCGTAGCGCCTCTGGAGGTCGTCAATACGGTTGTTGAGTAGAGTGATCTGGTGACAGGCCGCTTGGTACTTGTTGTACTTCTGGTTGTAAAACACCAACATGTCCTCCGGTGTCTCAAATCCCATCATCGCCGATTCTGACGTCATTATACAGTGGTGCTTCCGTTTATCTTGCCAATGACTGTTTAGAGAAGCAACAGGTTCCAATGCCTAATAGATATGCTATCAAGTTGCTTTGCTCTATCACAGAAGCAATACTTTCGTGTTCATTAATACCCCGTCTTAATAAGACACAAACGCACATTATGCGGTCGGCTTGTGACCGCTGACTAAAGAAATCAGAATCCTCTTGATACAACACCCATTATCAAATACCCACACCTTTAGGATTCATTACGAATTTGTTAATCCTGTCCGCATGGCTTCCTCGCCACAAAACAGTCATCTGGCTTCACCGATAACGCGAGAAAGGAAAGTAAAGATGCGATCATGTTGTTTGCGCCATGATCAAATCGACAAATAGCGAAATTATACGACAGAGTAAAAAATGAAAATTCCAGCAAATTAATGCAGGACGCAATGGGACATTATAGGGATGGAACGTCGGAAAGACTAGAGTTATATTTTCACACGATCATATGCCAGAAGACACACATCTATGTAAGATGTGCAGATTTTCGCCATACCCACGGTATCGTCAGCCACTCATATAACATCGCCCACCCAAGCACTCATACAGCATGTTCAAGCATGATTGCCATTTTCAATCAGTGGTGCGCCTAATATCATATCCATTTCGTTATCTTTTCTTTTGGCATGATCACGCCCCCCATCACGCCCCCCATCTTTTGGCCGTAGCATGAAGTGACAGGCAAGAAGCCAGCCCGATTGCGTCTTTAAAGTAAACGGGGTCGTCGGCCAGAAGTGAAGCCAGGTGTTGGTTGGATCAATTAACATCGCGCGTCATTTGTGGTCGACTTAAACAGCCAAGAAGCCAATCGTCATAATATCACTTTGTGAGAAATATTTCTTTGATTCCGATTTGTTAATATGTTTCCAACCTTTCCCTATTGGTTGTGAATGTTTAGTACGCCAAAGGACAAAGCGGCATAGATAACAAGCCAAGGGTCTTACCGCGATTCTTCCGGTACCAATATTGTTGGAGACCAGCCAAAGCCTCATTGGCGCGGTCACTTCAATCTTGTAAATATGACGTCATCGACGAAAATGTTAGAGCGGCAGATCATCCAAGAACTCGTCGACTCGCACCAGATGATTCATTCCAAGTTCCGTTATTCCTGTCGCCAGATCCAGATGCTCAACATTCGTATAGATGACCTCCTGAGGCGCTACGATCGCGCCTTGGTGGCCGACCATCGCTCCTTCCGCGACGCTCTGCGTCTGGAGTTGGCTACGCTGGAAGGTGTACGCTACATGTTCTTCATGTATGCCAATCGGTGCGAGAACCACATGGCCGCCCTTGAGGATCAAGTATTCATCGTAGAACTGATGGCCGTGCTGGAGGTGGGAGAGGCTGTGAGCGAGATCGATGGCGAGGAAGTGGGTAATGATGCCACAATCAACACGTAGCAGCGTCAGTGAGAGAGAAATTCCCATTCGGCAGTTTGCCTTGAACAATTTGCGTCGTGTTGACCACGACTATATTCCAAGGCTTCTCTAGCGATATTGCTAAGGGCCATTAATAAACTTCAAACTTTTTGTGAATCCATTTATCCCATTTTATGTTGCTTTTAATAAAACGGAACTAAATGCATATATTATTTTATCTTATACAAACATGCTCATTTACGCTGTGGCACATACAAACGGGATCATGCATTTAGTACTAACAATATTAATACGGAACAAATCAGTAACACAACTTACTTTTTTATACATATCGTGACTTATCTGACGCAATATAAGTATAATTGATCAATACTGTTGTTTATTGCGTCTAGAATGCATTTCGGCTCAAATCATTACCAACTAACCATGAACCCTTGCGAATAATTATATAAAACGAGCGGTTTCTTGCAATGGCAGCAACATGTTGGAAAGGGCAAACATATTGGTTAATTTGTGGGAACATACGGCTATTTGGGCTTAAGATCAGCTTCGCAATGTTGGTTTGCGTGGCGATGACGGAATTATATGTGGCGGATATGGGATGCATAGGTCTGATTAACAGATATCATGGGATCCAATCGCTTTTCATAGCAGCACTATCAGCTGCATCGTTAGCCAACCAAAAGAATTCTGGTCAATAAGGAAAATGGATCAGCAATCCTGGCTTCCCTCCCTGTTATTTCGCCAGTTTCCTTAACATGTCTTCACCATCTTACACCAGCGACTGGCCATATCGATAATAGACATCAGACAACCTGCGATCCGAGCAAACCTATAATTCTGATATTTTGGGGGACAACAGTTAGTTTTCACAGCTTCAAATCGTATATTATCAATTTGAACGATTGATTTCTAGTATTATTTATATTATGTGACAATAAGTCATACTACTTAAAGGAAATGATGGTACACGTTTGCAATCACAGGCCGTTGAATTGCAATGCGCCTCATTAGTTAGCGTTATGTTTTCTCTGCCGCAGAGAAATGCGCATCAATTAAGCCGTTGCCTTTTGTGGCCCCGTTAATGAATTTCTTAATTCAGTACAAAATCATTTAAACAATTTAATTGCGTCATTTTGACGAATAAACCGTTGAGATTACATGCCAGTTCTGATTGTAACAACGGTGTAACATCTTCATAATATTGGCAATGCGACATTTTGGTCTTGTTTCCGTTTTACGGTGTAATGCGTTATCTTAAGTGATTAAGATCGTTTCCAGCTTTTTTATCCCTCTGAGTCTAATTACTATCTCACGGCCACTCTGCTTTTCTCTCGTCCATCAGCCATGCTATGCAATAACTGTACATTTGATACGCGACGCACACTGCTAATGTAGCTTTAATAATCCTGCGCTAGTAATCTCACTTCACGATTGCTCGGATAGACAGTACGTCCTAGATAATGTGAACCAATAGCGAATTTTGACATTAATACCAAAGTAATCGGACAAATCGCATTGCAAACATATCACAGCCGGAAGCTCATTACGTTGAAAGCCCTAAACGATAACTTTATTTTATTCCATTCCAGTTTACACCTTGGTGCAGCAAACTCTTACGCCAACATTATAAAGACCTGACGCACACAATCTGCGGGCAATCGGAACATACTTAAACAGATTTAGGGCCGGTTTGAGGCATGGCCAGCCCAAAACAACGGGTTGAGGTATGATGGAGAAAGGAAGCCAGGGCCGTTGGAACTTTGTTGTTGACTCAGTCGCGCCTACCCACAACCATCCTATGGAAGCCATGTCAGCTATCAAACACCATTTAGAACGGGATGATGTACGAGGCCATTAAAGTCCACACCAAGGTGATGATAAATCTAAGCATTTCTATTGGCTGTTTATTTAATGCTACGAGTACGATATTTTTCAGCCACTATATAAGGGACAAACATCGTTGCTGCGTTACATCACACTGGTAGATCACTCGCTGGTGTTGGACTTTAAACGAGAACCCGTTATTCACGGAACGCCGCTTATCGTTAAATAACATCACTGAATATCTCTATTGCGATATACTTGTCGTTATTATCGCCTAACAATGCCGTCATCCGTGGTATTGGAAGACAGCCAGTTGGCAGCAGACCTCGTCCATTATTATCAGAAGCTCTATTATAAGTTCCTCCGCGCTTGTCACCAAGTTCGCCTTCTCGACAACGGAATATATGACCTCCAGAGGCGCTACGATCGCGCCGTCGTGACCAATCAGCGATCCTTTCGCTATTCGCTACGCCTCAAGCTTGCAACGCTAGAAGGAGTGCGCGACATGTTCTTCGAGTACGCCAATCAACGCGGGAACGACTTGGTGACATTTCAAGAGCGATTCGTCTTCGTAGAATTCTTGACCGTTCCAGACGAGAAACAAAACCTGTGGGATTCGGGAGGAGCTTCCTCGGCCTGCTAGGTTGCAGGTTGAGCCGCGTGTGAACAGATCATCCTCCATCCAATACACTTTGCTCTCCCATGAGCAATTAGGACGCTGAGTAATGTCGGCACCCGCCAGTTATTAAGTCTTTTATATCCGCAAGTGCTTTGTGACCTTTGTTGTTTCTTTTCCGGCAAACTTTGGCAACCGTGAATTAGTCCGCTTTGTTAATAAAATTAAAATCCAACTTAATCAATATCGTACTTTTCTGTTTCTTCTTTCTAATATTTGAATTGTATGATCATTTAGGTCGCCGACAACGCATTCCCTTATCGCGTTTTGTTGGAGAGCATGGTCTAGCAACCGATATTAATTCCCTTGAATATTAATTATTGTTTGCCAGGTTTTCATCTATATTTTATTTTTTATATTGGCGGCGAGACCACTTGAACAGCATTTTGATATATAATAATGTTACAGGCGAGAATAGATTGTGAGTATTTTTTAAGGGCTAAAATTATACATTAGTATCAGTGTGATTAAACGACGAGACCAAATAGCAAAGGGTGGATAAGATATGTGGAAACGTCATAACTGAAATGCAATTATTGCAGCTGTCTCCTATATGAACTGTACCGATCGATTATTAGGGATAATTATTCCGGCCTATTGCGGCCCGACACACCTCTCGGTTCACTGTTCAAAACGCCATCAATACGTTTTTGCTCGAACGATCGCGTCGTGATTGTTATTAATCGTTCGCACTAGTTGCAATTATACTGATATCTAATTACTTCGCCCAATGATTTTTTATGAAGCTTTATTTCAAAAAGAACATGCAACAATACGAGAGTACAAATGAAGCCAGATCAACGCACTCGTTGCACACAGTTGCAGGTTTAGCTGTGACTTTCCGGCGCCGTCTTCTGTGGCTGGTAGTTGAGCCAAGGCGATGAACACCGAGATCTGTAGAGTGTCAAACTCGTCTGCTCTCCCACAGACGTATTCACAAAACACACTGACGCAGCTCGTCCTGCGTGACGACGGAAAATTGATATATTCGAATGCATTTTATGCAACCGTTTCACTTGAAAGCTTTTCACAATAACCTAAACAACTATCTTTTTTTAAGCTTATCGACAGACACCCATTCCTGTGCTCATCGTCTAACACGTAACATTGCAACAACTTTCCGCATCCAAACCTTGTGCTGTTGGCCTTTGAAGTCGACTGGCTCGTCGCGAGAATGTGAATCCATGTGTTGGGCTCATAGATTAACGCTGCACGCCTTTGCTTAAAGCGGTAATGAAGCCAGGGAGCCGACTATGCATCAGATAGAAGCGCTATCCCGTTTCTAATTGGTGAAGGCATATTGAGCCTCTTTCTCATTTGTCATTTTCTAAGCAAGGCTTCACGCAGAGAATGTGAGTTAGACAATCTATTCGCTTATAAAGGTTAAACAAGTTGTTGACAAGTTATATTCAGCTAGGAGCTGTACTGTCGTTAATTGTTACAACGTACTCCTGGTCTATAAGGTAGGAACGGGGTAACAACAGGAATAAAATACAACTGTTCGGTTTATTTCCTGATATTGACGCCAATGACGGCTATGGCGTGGCGACAATTCGTGGACAACCTCATGGACTCTTACCAGACAGCGTCCGTCCAGACAGCAGTTCCATCTTTGCTGTCGCCAGATCCAGATGCTCAACAATCGCATAATCCACCTCCAGAGGCGCTACGATCGCGCCGTGGTGGCCGACCAGCCCTCCTTCCGTTACTCGCTGCACCTGGAGCTTATGGCTACGCTGAAAGGAATACGCGGCATGTTCTTTACGTAAGTACGCCCATTGGTGCGGGAATCACATGGACGCCCTTGAGGATCGAGTATTCCTTTACCCTTTGTCAGGAAGTGAAATAAGCGAGCGCCCTGTAGTCTTTAATTTTAAAGTAAACGTGCTCGTCGGCCGGAAGGAAAGCAATGTGATGTATATTTGCCTTTTTCAAAAATCGACGTTATCTTTGGCATACCATTTCATAATAATGTTTTGATGTACTCTCTGAATTATGTTATATTACGTGCAAAATGGTACATTTACCGTTCAAAGCTAAATGGAAGAAAACTTTATCTCTAGGAATATTTGGTAGAACTAAAAAATCATGTTCAGACTAGAATATATTATAGAAAAACTAAAACAGAATTATTGTGAAAATGCAATAGAGCATTTGTATCAGGCATTGTGATATATTAAGTGTTTGTTATATATTTGACAGATTTTTCATATTTCCATAATCAACTGTTACTAATTTTAGTGAAGCTATTCCCCGGAGCACCAAAAAGTGCTGTGATTGTATGAACGCATAATCTTGTATTCATCACCTATGAAGATGTGTGGACCTATGTACTCTGGATTGATGCAAATAAAAAACAAAAATAAAAAAAAACAATGTGATGGGCGGACCAATTTACAAACATGCGATTCTCTATCCGATTGAAATTGGGAAGATGCATATCGCCATTATAGCAATTACGACTTGTGCAAAAAACGAAATGCATCAATTTCCTGGGCTTCCGACTTGCTATTTTGCCACAAACCTTTCACGCATATTATTTCATATTACTTCAGCGACTGGCTTAAACGACAACAGACATCCTGGAAGCATTCGTTAAGTACAGAAATATCATACTAGCTTCATTGAAGTCGGCATTTAACCATTGGACGATGAATAATAGTCATGTCTCCAATGTTAACAAACATCATGCTTTTTAATTGAAATTAACCCAACATTGCCAATAACCCATGAATATGAACGACAAACAGTTCATTTCGGGAAGTGCGATTACAGTCACAGAAATCCCCCGCAAATTTTAATGTAAGTCATGTCAGGCAATTTTAATTTTATTATATTATCCAAAACATATGGCACCAAATTATAGTCCACGTCCACGAACTTCCACAAAGAATTGTCTTTCACAAGAGGTTTTACAATCTGTGGCCATAAACTCCGCACATCGTATTCAGCCATGTTTCCTTGAACATTGACAATACCGCCCGACATCACAGGCGACTGTCACTGTTCCGCGCCAGGTTCTGTCGTCTGTTGTTGAGCCAGGATCATGAATACCGAGGTTTGTAGAGTATCTAGCTGGCCTTCTTTACGACAGACGTATTCACAGAACATGTTACACAACTGTTGCATCGTTGTAAGCTGAAGGCGCAGCGAGTAGCGGAAGGAGCGTTGATCGGCCGCCACGGCGCGATCGTAGCGCCTCTGGAGGTCCTCTATGCGGTTGTTGAGTAGAGAGATTTGACGACATGCCACTTGGTACTTGTTGTACTGCTGAACGTAAAACCACAAAATGTCGTGAGGTGCCGTTAAACGGTCCGCTACGCAGGCTGATGCCATAGCCGAGTGGTGTAACCAGAGATAACGCGTAAAACAAGGGTTAACACTGACGCGGAATGCAATGCAGCTGTCTCCTCGTATGCAAGGTCCAATGTATGTACTGACAAGGGATGCAGAAACTGTATCGTAAAGCCATCTTAGTCGCCTTTATACGACACCATTTCAGTATCAGCTAGCCAATGAAATTCAAGCACAGTAACCCATAGGCCGCATAGGCTAAATATATCAGTTTTCCTGGCTTTCGACCTTGTTATTTTACCACGAGTCTTCATATCATGGCTTCCGTATTACACCAGAGACTGGCTTCGCCGATAGCCGACATCAAAAATAACTGCCGCAACGCCACGAACCCCGACCTAGAGACGGACGGATTGATGGGCCACAGGGTCGTATTCATAATCCCCTCTTAAGTTACGCACAAAACGTGCATTTTCGTCTTAGTCTCCCCAGCTCGCTGTGGTGGTGTTCATGATTAGGAAATCTCCTTCACAATTTTAACACTTTCTTAATTCAGAACAGCTACTTCTTGGGTGACTACTTATGTATTTTTAACTCGATAATCGTTCGACAAATTGTGTAAATCAGCCTTCCTGGCTTCCGACCTTGTTATTTTACCACGAGTCTTCATAGCATGGCCACCGTATTACAGCAGCGACTAGCTTCGCCGATAGCGATTGTAACGGTCCAATTATTATGTATTATACCAGGAAGCGCGATGTTTTCTAACAAAGCATCACGAACAAGCGATGCCGCAAACAAAGATGCGTTTACGTACTGATTTGACGGATTTATCGGTCAGGTTGCGGCTTATCAACACTAAGCAGCAAACCAGGGATTAAGGTCAGAGACACAACGGAAGCCAGGTCCGCTGGGACTGTGTTGTTGACTCAGTCGCCCCCACCGCCCCCTCACACACAACCTTCCTATGGAAGCCATATCCGTCATCTGGTAAAGAACATTTAGACTGCTGACTGATGGATGACACATAGGAAGCCATCAAAGTTCACATCAAGGTGACCAATATCAATTGCGCATAACAGTCATTGGCTGGTGTTATTGCATTTTGTTGATATTATTGATCGATATTTCCTTGCATATTAACGGTTGTTGGCTGGTTATTTATCAATGTCTTATCCTTAGAACTGGTGGCGCAGTGATTGACCAATGCATAGCATTTTAAGACATTATGGCGTTACTGTCTGAAGTCAAGATTAGTTTGAAAGTCAGCATTTAAAGGCTAAAATCTTACTTTGATGCAAGTGTGATTAAACGGCGGTGGCAAACGGTTCAACGTACACAAAATACGTGTAAGTAACATTACCGAAATATTACTAGCAGTAATATCATTGGTAGCAGCCAATATCAAATGTGACACTCGATCATTAAAAATATAAGAATCAAACTACTGATAATTGCAGCCTTTTTGCGGCCCCTACCCTTCCCCGTTTACTGTTCTGTTTGCCAGCATTACGGTCGCGTTGCGGTCGCTTGCTTTAATTGCAATTATATTTATTGATAATCACTTTAAAAATTATCAGCAAAAAAAGTTTGCTTTCGAGACCATATTAAATATCATGAATAGACCAAAGGATTGGTTTTCATCATGATGTACACAGCAACGATCTACCATAATCTTCTCATTATATCGAGTGAATATCAACAGAACTGAAGATTGTCATCCGGATCTCGCACAATGACAAACATTGTCTTAACATAATAGCTGGTGCTAACGCAATTGTTTCTGTCCCACCATTAGCGCATATAAATATAGCTCTTTTCAGACAGTTAAAGTGATATTTTCCAATTGTACACGGCCACATAACACATTCATACGTCAGGGTGTGTGTCTTGTTTGGCTCAAAGCCTGAGCAAATTTTCTGATTGGTTGTTTATTCGGGACGATTTAAGCAATTCTGGTCACACAGTGTCAACATGACATACCACAGCGCGGCTCAAACCATTGATCAAGGTGCCCGTTAGGCTTGCCGGCGACCCACTGAGCTGTCGGTCAGGTCCTGGTAAGTTTCTAAGATATCTAATAAAGATATATATAGTAACCATGATTGCATAAAGCGTTCCATAGAAAGCTAAAAAGATTTTAATTGCATCATTAAGCACCGCAAAATGAATGTATTAGAATGCATTTGATTTAAAAACTTATCAACACCCGTAGCAGCTTGTCTTAAGCCTATCGACAGAGACCTATTCCTTTTCTCATCGTCTAACACGTAACATTTCAACAACTTTCGGGGGGCGAAGCCTTGTTCTGTTGGCCGTTCAAGTCGACTTACTCATCGGGCGAAAGTGAAGCCGCCTGCTTGGGCGATCCATTACCGTTGCAAGTTTCCTATTTAAAGCTGTGGAGAAGCCAGTGAGCGGATTATGAACCAGAGCGAAGCATTATCCTGTTTCCCATTGGCTATGTTGAGCCTTGTTCTCATTGGCCATTAGCCCAACTGGACCACGCACAGAGTGCTACTTAAATAATTCATTCGCTTATAAAGATTAGACAAATTGTTACCAAGTCATAATCACCTGGGAGCTGAATTAACGATAAGCGTTACTGCGGACCTCTGGTCTACTGGCATATAAGTTTGTTATTTCCAGAAAACGGAAATAAAAACAGTTTTCTTTTATTTCCTGATATTGACGCCGTCGATGACAATGGCAGGACGACAATTCCTGGACAACCTCATGGACTCGTACCAGACAGCGCTTTCTAAGTTCCGTCTTTGCTGTCGCCAATCCAGATGCTCAACAACCGCATAATTGACTTACAGAGGCGCATCGATCGCGTCGTGGTGGCTGATCAAAGCTCCTTCCGTTACTCGCTGCGCCTGGGGTTGGCTACGCTGGATGGAATACGCGGCATGTTCTTTACGTACGCAAATCGGTGCGGAAATCACATGGATGTCCTTGAGGATCGAGTGTTCGTGGAATTGATGGCTGTGTTGGAGATGGGAGAGGCTGCGGCGGAGCTCGAAGAGGCGGAAGGTGGCTCTGGTGTTGCCATAAACACATAGCAACACCTTGCTTTGAACACACTACGTCGTGTTAACCGAGACTATATGAAGATGTTTCACTGGCGAAATTGATCAAAGGTCACCATTACACTTGCAATCAATGCTATTATTGAATATTTTGTCTCATTTCATCTTTGTTTGAAGTGTCATAATAAAGCAGCATTCAATTCATATATTTTTGTCTCTTAATAGCTCTGACATTCGTGAAACATTATTCCATTGTCTCAATGGCACATGCAAAGGGATCCTGCATTTACTAACATTGTTAATACAGAATGCATCACTTAACGGTCTCTGTAACATAATTCCTGTTTCCACATAAATACTGTGTTTTATATTAATACAATATGTGCAAAAGTAAACAATATCGTCACTAACGGCAAAGACATTTAAATATGTGCATCACGCGAGCGATTTGCGCCATGACTACAATATCGTGCGGGACAAATGATTGATTAACATAACGGCTTCAAAGTTTAATATCAGATGTTGAAAAGATGTTTTTTTTGCGCGACGATGACGGAATTGTATGAGGTTGATCAACTACGATTGCATCTGATAACGAAACTCTATCAACTCCTGGGTTGGTAATTGTGATCTTAAGCCAATCCGCACTAAACTAACCAAGGCTTATTGCGCCTTGCCTTGGACCATTTTCGCTATGCGCCAACATTAATTGCGTTCATAATAATGACATCGCATGTTATTAATCGTCAATTAATTGTTGCATTTTTTGTATTAATTGTAATATAATCAAACGTCCAATTGCCTCACATTACTTTAGAATATAAACTGTATTTCAAAAGCCCCATTTGCAAGCTCTGGTAATTCAAGCTATTTGGCCAGAATGTGACAAAATGTTGCATTCTATGGACTGTTCTTTTGTCCACATTCTCCGTTTAATATAATAAACCGGGGCCAACTTAGCAATTCGACATTGGTAATAATTGAAATTAATAACGTCTGGAAATTATGAATACGTAGTCATAGAGAACACACATTATAATACAAGTTATGTCAGGTAATTTCAATTGTATTATATTATCCAAAGCATATGGCACCGATTCATAATCCTCGTTGACAAACTTCCACGACGAATTGTCTTTCAGAAAAGGTTTAGTCTGTGGCCATAACATCTACACTTCGTATTCAGCCATGTTTCCTTGAAGATAGACATTACCACCCGACATACGCGACTGCCACTTTTCAGCGCCAGGTTCCGTCCTCTGTTGTTGAGCCAGGATCATGAATACTGAATGTAGAGTGTCTAGCTGGGCTTCCTTAAGACAGATGTATTCACAGAACACGTTAAACAACTGTTGCAGGGTTGTAAGCTGTAGGCGCAGGGAGTAGCGGAAGGAGCGTTGGTCATCCACCACGGCGCGACGTAACGCTGGTGTTGAAAGCAATGCAGTCTCCTCGTATGTAAGGTCCAATGCATGTACTGATTATGAATGTGAAAACCCTATCACAAAGCCGTTTTAATTACCTTATTATGACAGAATTGCAATGTCAGCTGTATCGCTAGCCAATAAAATTCAAGAAAAGTAGCCCATATATATCAACCTTTCTGGCTTCCAACCTTGTCACTAATTCACCACAAGACTCCCTATCATGGTTTACATAGTACATCAGCGACTTGCTTCGTCGATAGCCAACATCAAGAAAACTGTCCGGCTATATTTTATACGTATATCATCGACAACAATAATCATTTAATTTTAATATTTTTTAAGAAATAGCGAAATTATTCTTTAAAGGGCGAACAATTTATATCAAATGACAGTACATAATTTTTTAAGGTCACAACATCAGGGCGTTGATAAATAAATGTCTAGCTATACGTATTACTACTTAATACTGTGGCATACGTATTAATACTTAATACATATTCAGTGAATTGTAGAGAGCCTTGGCCTGTTGCAAGCATGCCAATTATTTTATTGTTTTCTGGGTACAGGATGAATAAGGTAAATAATTTCATTCCGTTATTGACGCGAATAACATCTTGCGGATTATTTGTTGGTGATCGTTTAACTTTTTGCGTATGTTTACATGGCCAATGTATGTTTTGATCTGGGTCGTTTTAGTGCCATGCCATGTTTGGTAACAACATAGAGTTGTCGTGTGACAAAAAACCGAATCCAACATCTTCCCTGATTGAGATTATTAACAGACCGTTAGCTCTTCCAAGCTTTATTACTAAAAATTGATGGTATCGTTGCGGGAAACTGCAGTATTGGGCAACTATTTGGATGGGTTCTATGTTATATTAGCTTGCAGTTTCGAAGACAAAATTACATTCAATCAATCCCAAAGATGCTGCGTAGATAGCCATAATATAGTTTAAAACTGCCAACTCAGGTTAAACCGGATGATTATATTACGCAACTTAATATACAACGCAGGAAACTAATCACATTAAAAGCTCTAAATGAAATGGTCATTTTATTGCCCTGCAATTTACAATTCAGTGGGAAATCCCTTTGCGCCAACGTCACAAACCCCGAAGTACACAACCGGCGGGAAATTTCAACGTACTTATTGGCTTGGGGACACAGGGATTTATGGGCCAGGTTGGGGCTTATGTACACTAAACGGCAATGTAGAGATGGAAGTCAGAGACAGAAAGGAAGCCAGGTCCGTTGTGACTTTGTTGTTGACTCAGCCCCCCCCCTCCATCCTCCTTTCAATTTACACAACCACAACCATCCTGTGGGAGAGATTTCGTAAACAAATAAACATCTTCTATGCCTGGTTGATGTAGGAATCCATGAAAGTTAGCATCAAGGTGACGATAATTCCAAACCTGCTATTTTGCTCTTTGTCTCATCCTTTGTGAGCGCGATATTCTTCAGCCCTTACACTAGGGACCAAACTTCACAGCTGTGCCATTTTACGGTCATATCGGTCGCACGTGATAGCCTTTGGCTGGTGTTTGATTTAGTTATACGTTATTAAGTGAAGGCTGCTCAACATTAAACATCAAAATGAATATCTCCATTGTGGAATACTTGTCGTCAGTATCACGTGATGATGGTGTCATCCGTGGCACTAGCAGATCGCCAGTTGGCTGCAGACCTTGTTCCCTTATACCAGAAGCCAATCAACTCGGGGACGACTTGGTGACATTTCATGAGCGATTCGTCATCGTAGAATTCATGACCGCTATGGACGAGACGGGGTCGGCTGGCGACATGGAGCAAAACGTGCGGGGTTCGGGAGGAGCTTCCTCGGTCTGCTAGGATGCAGGTTGAGTAACCGTTGTAACCGTTGTTGGTCCTTTGCCGGTAAACTTTGTTATCCGTGAAATAGTCCGATTTGTTGAAATTAAAAGCCAACTTTATCAATATCGTTGCACTGTTTTTTTTATGATGTTATCGTATTTTGCTAGAACTCATGGTCTAGCAATCGATATTAATTTCGTCGCATAATAATAATTTTTTGCTTATTTATCTTTTGAATTGTTGGTGCAAGTGATGATCAATTTACTTGAACAGCAGTTTGATATATGATAACTTTACAAGCTTAAGACAAGATAATAGTTAGAATCCTCGTTTAAGGACTAACATTAGTTAGTATCAGATGATTCAAAGACGGTACCAAATGGCATACAGTTGATCCGATATGTGGAAATGTCATAATGGAAATGAAACTATGTCAGCTGTTTCATATCCCATATGGCAGCAATCGATTTTTAAGAATGACGTATGAAGCAAATTAATAATTATTCCGGCCTATTGCGGCCTGCTACACCTCTGGCTTAAACCGAGTCGGTTCACTGTTCAAACGCCAGCATTACGGGTGTTTTCAAATGATCGCATCGTAACTGTTATTAATCGTTCGCATTAATTGCAATCATACTGATCTCTTTTTGCTTCACACAAGTACTTTATTTTTACGGAACCTTATTTCAAAAAGGACATGCAATAATATGAGATTACAAATTACACGAGACATATAGGAAAAAAATATAACTAAATTAAAACTATGATTATTATTTAATCGAAATGAAAATCATGATGGACATCATTCTGAAATTTGCAATTATGTTTGACCACATGGCACCTTCACATCGTCAGATAGTTTTCATCTATCTATCTGGTAAATAAAAATGTTTTGTGTTTCCCCTTCATTCGATATGTATCAATTTGATAGCAATTTGTATGTTTGGAAAGGAAGTTTGTCAACTAAAAACAAAACTACGATTATTGAGTCGGCAAGTTATTAATTAGAATTACAACAACAGAATCAGTTTCGCATCTTCATCATCCGATAAGAAAGACCAACGAAGATCAACGCACAAATTGCGCACCTCCACCCACCAATGACATAGATACACACGCCCATGACCTACACTAGTCCTTGGCCCCTACCATAAAGAGACAGGCAAGAAGCCAGCACGATTGCGCCTTTAAAGTAAACGGCTTGCCGGCCAGAAGTGAAGCCAGGCGTTGGTTGGATCAATTAACATTGCGCGCCTCTTCTCATCGAATTAAACAGCAAAGAAGCCAATCGCCATCATATCATTTGGTGAGAAACCCTCCCTTGCCACCCATTGGTTAATAGGCTTCGAACTTCTTCCTATTGGTTGTAAATGGCAAGTACGCCAAACGCCAACACGGAACGGATGACAAGCAGAGGGCTATAAAGGGCTGGGATATTTCCTGTCAATTCAATATGGTTGCAGACCAGCCGTCTCAAAGCGATTCTCTGGGTACAAATATTGTTTTGGGCCAATTGCCTTAAATCATTTCTTCTGGTACAACATATTGTTGGAGACCAGTCAAAGTTGCATTGAAACGGTCACTTCCGTCAAGTAAATATGACGTCATCGATGAAAATGACAGAGCGGCAGATCATCCAAGAACTCGTCGACTCTCACAAGATGATCCATTCCAAGTTCCGTCTGTCCTGTCGCCAGATCCAGTTGCTCAACAACCGCATAGAAGACCTCCAGACGCGCTACGATCATGCCGTGGCGGCCGACCAGCGCTCCTTCCGCTACTCGCTGCGTCTGGAGCTGGCTACGCTGGAAGGTGTACGCGACATGTTCTTCATGTATGCCAATCGGTGCGGGAACCACATGGCCGCCCTAGAAGATCGAGTATTCATCGTGGAATTGATGGCTGCGCTTGAGGTGGGAGAGGCTGTGAGCGAGATCGATGGCGAAGAAGTGTGTAATGATGCCACAATCAACACGTAGCAGCGTCATTGAGAGAGAAATTCCCTTTCGACACTTTGCCTTGAACAATAATTTGCGTGTTGACCACGTCTATATTTCACTGTTACTCCCGCAATATCGCTACATGTCACTAGTAAACTTCAATGCAGCGCAATATTTTGTGAATACATTTGTCCCACTTTATCTTGTTTTTAAGTTTCATAATAAAACAGTATTAGTTTCATATATGGTTTTCTCGTTTGCATGTCGCTTAACTGTCTCAGTAGCATAACTACTGTTTTTTTCATACATATCGTGCGTTAACTGACGCAATATGAACATGAGTATAAGTGATCAATATTTATCGATATGTTTATTGTGTCTTTCCTGCTCAACTTACGCCAACTATACTTACCTGTTATTACTATATATATTATATGACCATATAACAATAGCGCAAGTTAGAGGGGCATTAGGTCATTTTATTGGAACGACTTCCGGCCTCGGGCGGATAATTGGCAGGCTGCTACAGCTTGATAAAGGGTCAATAAAATGTCTAAATCCATGCAGAACTCGCGCTACTACTATTATTAACAGTTCAATGTAAATTCAACTTCGCTTATGTACTGAGCGTTAACATGTTTCCTTGCTTCTTTGGTTTAACTTTCGCATACAACGTTCGAAATAAAATGTCTAATGCTTACAAGCCTTCTCAAATCTTCTGAGATTTATCAGCATAGCGTGCGATTTGGGTCAGATTGCACGATTTTAGCGGCCTTATGACTTAATGCCATTGTAATAGTTAACACTACCATCAACTCGTAATAATAAGCCATATTACTTAAAGGAACTGACAGCACAAGTTTACAATAAACAGGCCGTTGATTTGCAATACTAATAATTATTTTTTATTCTTTGCCACAGAGAAGTACACATCAATTAAGCCGTTGCGTTTTTGCGACCCTGTTAAACATTTCAATATATTCAGTATTCAGTACACTATTATGTAAATTATCTCATTGTGTCATCCTGACATTCTCAAACAATCGCGAGATGATTGTTATTGATCGTTCGCACTAAATGCAATTGTACTGATCTCTTTTCTCAAACAATCGCGAGGTGATTGTTATTAATCGTTCGCACTAAGTGCAATTGGACTGATCTCTTTTTATCTTCACGCAACTAGTCTTAATTTTACCGAGTCTTATTTCAAAAAGCACATGAAATAATACGTGATTACAAATTACACCAGATATGTAGTAAAAAAGATAATTAAACTAAATGATAGAGATAAATTTGTTATGTTTTCTCTTCATTGGACATGTATCAATATAATAGCAGTATGTGTGTTTGCAATGGAAGCTTTTTACAGAGACCCATCCCTGTTCTCATCGTCTAACACATAACATTCCAATAACTTTCGGAAAGTGAAGCCATGTTCTGTTGGCCTTTGAAGTCGACTTGCTCGTCGCGCGAATGTGAAGCCATGTGTTTGGGCGATCAGTTAATGCTGCACGCCTTTCTTCCCTGTTTAAAGCCGCGGAGAAGCCAACGAATCGATTATGCACCAGGCAGCAGCGTTATCCCGTTCTCCATTGCTCAATGCATGTTTAACCTTGTTCTCATTGGCCATTACCCCAACTGGACCACGCGCAGAGTGCTAGTTAGGTAAGTCATTCGGCTATAAAAGGTTAGCCAAGTTGTTACTAAATCATATCCAGCTAGGAGCCCGAAAAACGATCATTGTTACGGCGTCTGTCTCCTGGTACATAATAAGCAGTACGTTATTTACGGGTTTCTTATTTCCTGATATTGACGCCATCGACGCAAATGACAGAGCGACAAGTGTTGGAACACCGAATGGACTCGTACCAGACAGCGCTTTCAAAGTACCGTCTCTCTTGCTGCCAGATCGAGATGCTCAACAACCGCATATTCGACCTCCAGAGGCGCTACGATCGCGCCGTGGTGGCCGGCCAGCGCTCCTTCCGCTACTCGCTGCGTCTGGAGTTGGCTACGCTGGAAGGAATAAGAGGCATGTTCTTTACGTACGCCCATCGGTGCGGGAATCACTTGGATGCCCTTGAGGATCGAGTGTTCGTGGAATTGATGGCTGTATTGGATGCGGGGGAGGCTGCGAGGCAGCTTGAAGTGTCGGAAGGTGGCCCTGGTGTAGCCATAAACATATAGCAGTGTACATGACAGGAACACTACGTCTTGCTGACCAAGACCATCGTGCTGTGTGTTTTATTTTCGTAAAAAAACGTCCCTTTGTGCTGCTTGATACTCGTTCTGTATAGTTTGTACCACCTCATCATACGTGTCATCGAGTGGTTTAATAAAATAGTAGTCTAATTATATATCTGATTCTGGCTGAACGTTCACTGCACAGCACGGCAGATCCCTCGTTCACTAGCAATGGCAAGACTAGCAACGCCAAGACTAGCAATGCCAAGGCTAGCAATGCCAAGACTAGCAATGCCAAGACTAGCAATGCCAGGACTAGCAATGCCAAGACTAGCAATGCCAAGACTAGCAACGCCAAGACTAGCAATGCCAAGACTAGCAATGCCAAGACTAGCAATGCCAAGACTAGCAATGCCAAGACTAGCAATGCCAAGACTAGCAATGCCAAGACAAGGGCGAACTAGCTTAATATTTGTCACTGACCTTCTCTCGCGGCCACCAGTATTTATCAGCTTACTTGTTTAAAGTTACTATTACAACAAAAAGTAAACATTCATTGTGATCCAAGTCTGGCGGAGAAAAAACGTGTGTACAGTGACGTTGATGTGCTGGTGACGTAACACGTATGAAGTAATCTCCGCCAGGGCGAGCGCCAACGACTAACTTTCCGGAAGTCACTGGTACCAACCATATATATACTAGACGTTATTGGCCAGGATTCGCGACTGGCAGCGCCTCCTTGAGGCAGAGTGTTATACAGTGTTTACAGCTGTTCCAACAGCCGCGGCGCCTCACGTGATCTGACGGAACACCCCCGCCGCAAAATTTGTTGAAATAGTAACTTTAATAACACCGATTTTCAATCATTCACGTGCTTTTTTAAGTGAGAGAAAATTCTCAGACAAATCGAGATTTCATTACGGATCTCACACGCGGTAGTCACTAGAATCTTCTAACTTTGTAATAACATTCAGGTAATTAAAATAAAATAATGCAAGTAACATTGCCGAAATATTACTATTTCAGTAGCAGCCAATATCAGATGTGACACTCGATCATTAAAGATGAACGAATCCAACTACTGATCGTTGCAGCCTTTTGCGGCCGTCTTAGTCGCCTTTTCTTAGACACCATTTTGGTATCAGCCGTAGCGCTAGCCAATGACATTCAAACACAGTAATCCATAGGCTGTAAATGGGAAATACATCAGCCTTCCTGGCTTCCGACCGTGTTGTTTTTCCACAAGCCTCCATAGCATGGCTTCCATATTACACCAGCGAATGACTTTGCCGATAGCTGGCAGCAAAGATAACTGCTGGGATATATTTTGTTTCTCATATTATCGATTGCAATGGTCCAATTATTAGCTATTATACCAGAAAGCGCGATGTCTTCTAACAACAATGCATCACGAACAAGCGACGCCGTAAACGCCGAAGCGTTAACGTACTGATTGGCTTAGGGACGGAGGGATTTATGGGCCAGGTTGCCGCCAAAGACAGGTTAAGACATTATGACGTTACTGTCTTAAGACAAGATTAGATTGAAAGTCGTCATTTAAAGGCTGAAATCCGGTGACGTAAGTGTGATTAAACGGCGGTGGCAAACGGTACAACGTCAATAAAATAATGAAAGTAATATTACCGATATATTACTATTTCAGCAGCCTCGAATATCAACTTTGGCAATCGATCATTAGAGATGTCGTACGAATCAAACTAATAGTTGTTGCTCTTGCGGCATCTTGCGGCCTCTTACACTTCCCAGTTCACCATTTTGTTTGCCAGCATAACCCTCTGTCTGAAATCGCTTTGAAAAATTATCAGCAGAAACAGTGTTTTGTGAATAAGTCTGTCGAAATATACATTTCGACATTGTTCACATATTAGGTGGCGCTCACCTGACTGTTTGTGTCACACAATTATTTAAATGATCTTCTTGTGCCATTTCGACGAATTACGAGATTACATACAAGTTCTAACTGTAACAACGGTGTCACATCTTCACAATGTTTGCAATGCGACAATTTGGTCTTGTTTCCTTGTTACCGTGTAATGCGTTATCTAAAGGGATTAAGACCGTTTCCAGCTTTTTCACTCCTCTAAGTCTGATTACTATCTCACGGCCGCTCTGCTTTTCCCTCGTTCATCAGCTATGCTATAAAATAACTTATCTGTGCATTTGATACGCGACGCCCACTGCTAATGTAGCTTCAATAATCCGGCGCTAGTAATCTCACTTCACGATTGCTTGGATAGACTACGTCCTAAACATTGTAAGCCAATAGCGAATGTTGACATTAATACCAAAGTAATCGGACAAATCGCATTGCAAATATACCACAGGCGGAAGCTAATTAAATTCAAAGCCCTAAACGATAATTTCATTTTATTACATTCCAGTTTACACCTTGGTGCAGCAATTTTTTACGCCAACATCATAAAGCCCCACGCATACAATCTGCGATCAATCGGAACATACTAAAACAGATTTGGGGCCGGCTTGTGGCATATTAACGCCAGCCCAAAACAACGGATTGAGGTCAGATGGAGAAAGGAAGCCAGGTCCGTTGAGACTTTGTTGTTGACTCAGTCGCGTGTACCCACAACCATCCTATGGAAACCATGTCCGCCATCAAACACATAACATTTATACCGGAATCTTGTACGAAGCCATGAAAGTCCACATCAAGGTGAAGATAAATCTAGGCATTCTATTGGCTGCTTATCTAATGCTACGAGTATGACATTTTGTAGCCACTATATAGGGGCAAACTTCATTGCTGTCTTATATCGCACTGCCTCGTAATTCATTCGCTGGTGTTGGATTTAAACGCCGCTGAACGTCGAATAACAACATGGAATAACGTTCTGTATTGTGGTATACTTGGTGTTATTATCGCATGACAATGCCGTCATCACTGGTACTAGGAGACCGCCAGTTGGCAGCAGACCTCGTTCATTTTTACCAGAAGCTGCATTCCAAGTTCCTTCGCGCCTGTCACCAAGTTCGCCTTCTCGATAACGGAATATATGACCTTCAGATGCGCTACGATCGCGCCGGGGTGGCCAATCAGCGCTCCGTTCGCTATTCACTGCGCCTCAAGCTGGCTACGCTAGAAGGAGTGCGCGACATGTTCTTTGAGTACGCCAATCAACGCGGCAACGACTTGGTTACATTTCAAGAGCGATTCGTCTTTGTGGAACTCGCTCCGGGCGAGACGGACTTGGTTGCCGACATGGAACGGGGACTGAGCGATTCGGAGGGAGCTTACCTAGCCTCCTAGGATGCCGGCTCAGCTGTACATCCACCATGGATGGTGCGTGTGTCTGGGACATGCTTCATCCAATACACGCCGATCTCCTACGAACAATTAGGATGCTGAGTAACGCTGATAACTGTCATTAAATGATTTAATGAGCTATTGGTCCTTTGCCATAAACGTTTCGCATCCGTGTCATTATCTGATTTCTTAATAAAACTCGCATAAAATACAAAGTAACATTGTATTTCTTTTACTTCTTACTATTTAGATGCACTTCATAATTACTTATGCCGCCGACAACACACCCTGTGTTCGCATTTTTTCTGGAACGCATGCTCGCTTTTCGTCAATATCTAATCCTTTATATTGGTAACACATGTGCGTGAGCAATGGGCAAGTAAACCACAAGTTTCTAACATCTTGGCTTACCACTTGCCAACTAATTGGATCTGCCGCTTTTTGGTAAATAACGACGCATAATTCATCGTTATAACGGCGTTTGGCGCTTGGCAAATTAAAGATAATTTTATATCGATTATATCAAAATGACTTATACATGTATTTGAACATAAATTTTATGAATGTGACACATTGTCAAATAAAACGAAAACTGCGCCTGCCGAGTTAGTATGTTTTGTCACTAATTATAATTCCGAAAACAACAGAATAATTTTCGCACCTGACTATTATTATTCGACGAGAAAGATATAAAATCCCCGCACACAGGAGGGCATTCGCAGGTTCACCTATGACTTTCCCGCGCCGTCTTCCGCAGCTTGTAGTTGAGCCAAGGGGTTGAACACCGAGGTCTGTAGAGTGTCTAACTCGTCTCCTCTTCGACAGACGTATTCACAGAACACGTGACGCAGCTCATCTAGTGTGACCAACTCTAGACGCAGCGAGTGTCGAAAGAAACGCTGGTCGGCCACCACGGCGCGATCATAGCGCCTCTGAAGGTCGTCAATACGGTTGTTGAGCGGAGTGATCTGGTGACAGGCCGCTTGGTACTTGTTGTACTTCCGATTGTAAAACGCCAACATGGCGTCCGGCGTCTCAAATCCCATCATCGCCAATTCTGACGTCATCATACAGTGATGCTACCGTTCCCCTTGGGAATGACTGTTTTTGACGCCTAGAAGATATGCTACCAAGTCCCTTTGCTCTATCACAGAAACAATACTTTTCTGTTCATTAATACCCAGCAAACCCTCTTGATAAAACACAAATGTTCATTATGCGGTCAGCTTGTGACCGCTGACTAACCAATCAGAATCTTCGTGACACAACACCCATCATCAAACACCCTCATATTTAAGATTCGTTACGTAATTGGAATTCCTGCCACATAATTTCCGCGCCGTAAAACAGTCACCTGGCTTAACCGATAACACGAGAAGGAAACTAAGAATGCGATCATATTGTTTGCGCTATGATCAAATTGACAAATAGCAAAAAAAATATACGACGGACTGATAAAAAGAGAATTCAAGTAATTTAAGGCAGAAAGTACAAGCATTAAACATCGGAAATATCAGCAATTCATATTTTCACATTACCATATGACACAAGACATACATCTGTGTAAGATGTGCATATTTTCGTCATAAAAGGTGACCAATATCAATCGCGCGTAAATGTCTTAAACTTAGAATTGGTGGATTGGTGGATTGACCAATGCACAGCATTTTAAGATATCATGACGTAACAGTTTTAAGACAAGCTTAGATTGAAAGGCGTAATTTAAATGCTGAAATCATACTTTGATGTAAATGCGGTTAAACGGCGGTGGCAAACGGTACAACGTTCATAAAATAATACAAGTAACATTGCCGAAATATTACTATTTCAGCAGCCGCGAATATCAAATTGGCAATCGATTGTTAGAGATGTCGTAAGAATCAAACTAATAATTGTTGCAGCTTATTGCAGCCCCTACCCGTCCCCGTTCACTGTTCTGTTGGCCAGCATTACGGTCTGTCTAAAGTCATCGCGTTGCGATTGTTAACAATTCTTTGCTTTAATTGCAATTGCATTGATATCTATTTGCTTTAAAAAAATTATCAGCAGAAACAGTGTTCTAGGAATAAGTGTTAACATATTAGCTGGCGCTCACCTGACTGTTTGTGTCCAACAATTAGCTAACATAAATTAAGACTTCTTTGCGGACAGTTACTTTGATATTTTTCGATGGCACACGGCTACATTCATACGGTCACGGTGCTTGTCTTGTTTAGCACAATGCTTGGACAAATGTCTGAAAAAGTTTCTGAGATATAACCAACCCTCTTGATAACAGTGCCCCAACAAATGCATATAATGCAAAGGCGCAGTCGGCTGAAAGCTTGCTAACTGATTAGATCTGCCTTCCCTTCCTCAATAACGACGTATAATTCTTCACATAATTATACGATATTAACTGATTATGCATAACTTGTTGATAGAGTTTGGCAGATCAAGGATAATAGAAATCGATTATATAAACATGATTTATATTATCAGATGAGAAAGACATACGATCAACGCACACATTGCACATAGGTTTGCGGGTTAAGCTATGACTTGCTTGTGCTGTGTTCTGCAGCTTGTAGTTGAGCCAAGGCGATGACCACCGAGGTCTGTAGATTGTCTAACTAGTCTGCCCTCCGACAGACGTATGCACAGAACACATGACGCATCTCATCTAATGTGACCAGCTCCAGACCGAGCGAGTAGCGGAAGGAGCGCTGGTGGGCCACCACGGCGCGATCATAGCGCCTCTGGAGGTCGTCAACACGGTTGTTGAGTAGAGTGATCTGGTGACAGGCCGCTTGGTACTTGTTGTACTTCTGGTTGTAAAACACCAACATGTCCTCCGGTGTCTCAAATCCCATCATCGCCGATTCTGACGTCATTATACAGTGGTGCTTCCGTTTATCTTGCTAATGACTGTTTAGAGAAGCAACAGGTTCCAATGCCTAATAGATATGCTATCAAGTCGCTTTGCTCTATCACAGAAGCAATACTTCGGTGTTCATTAATACCCCGCCAATCCTTTTTATAAGACACAAACGCACATTATGCGGTCGGCTTGTGACCGCTGACTAAAGAAACCAGAATCCTCTTGATACAACACCCATTATCAAATACCCACACCTTTAGGATTCATTACGAATTTGTTAATCCTGTCCGCATGGCTTCCTCGCCACAAAACAGTCATCTGGCTTCACCGATAACGCGAGAAAGGAAAGTAGAGATGCGATCATGTTGTTTGCGCCATGATCAAATCGACAAATAGCGAAATTATACGACAGAGTGAAAAATAAAAATTCCAGCAAATTAATGCAGGACGCAATGGGACATTATAGGGATGGAACGTCGGAAAGACTAGAGTTATATTTTCACACGACCATATGCCAGAAGACACACATCTATGTAAGATGTGCAGATTTTTGCCATACTCATGGTATCGTCAGCCACTCATATAACATCGCCCACCCAAGCCCTCATACAGCATGTTCAAGCATGATTGCCATTTTCAATCAGTGGTGCGCCTAATATCATATCCATTTCATTATCTTTTCTTTTAGCACGATCACGCCCCCCATCACGCGCTATCACACTAGTGCTTTGCCTCTTTTCTCAAAATGACAACCATCACTTAAACTAATCTTTTGGCTGTAGCATGAAGTGACAGGCAAGAAACCAGCCCGATTGCGTCTTTAAAGTAAACGGGGTCGTCGGCCAGAAGTAAAGCCAGGTGTTGGTTGGATCAATTAACATCGCGCGTCATTTGTGGTCGACTTAAGCAGCCAAGAAGCCAATCGTCATAATATCACTTTGTGAGAAATATTTCTTTGATTCCGATTTGTTAATATGTTTCCAACCTTTCCCTATTGGTTGTGAATGTTTAGTACGCCAAAGGACAAAGCGGCATAGATAACAAGCCAAGGGTCTTACCGCGATTCTTCCGGTACCAATATTGTTGGAGACCAGCCAAAGCCTCATTGGCGCGGTCACTTCAATCTTGTAAATATGACGTCATCGACGAAAATGTTAGAGCGGCAGATCATCCAAGAACTCGTCGACTCGCACCAGATGATTCATTCCAAGTTCCGTTATTCCTGTCGCCAGATCCAGATGCTCAACATTCGTATAGATGACCTCCTGAGGCGCTACGATCGCGCCTTGGTGGCCGACCATCGCTCCTTCCGCTACGCTCTGCGTCTGGAGTTGGCTACGCTAGCAGGTGTACGCGACATGTTCTTCATGTAGGCCAATCGGTGCGAGAACCACATGGCCGCCCTTGAGGATCGAGTATTCATCGTAGAACTGATGGCTGTGCTGGAGGTGGGAGAGGCTGTGAGCGAGATCGATGGCGAGGAAGTGGGTAATGATGCCACAATCAACACGTAGCAGCGTCAGTGAGAGAGAAATTCCCATTCGACAGTTTGCCTTGAACAATTTGCGTCGTGTTGACCACGACTATATTCCAAGGCTTCTCTAGCGATATTGCTAAGGGCCATTAATAAACTTCAAACTTTTTGTGAATCCATTTATCCCATTTTATGTTGCTTTTAATAAAACGGAACTAAATGCATATATTATTTTATCTTATACAAACATGCTCATTTACGCTGTGGCACATACAAACGGGATCATGCATTTAGTACTAACAATATTAATACGGAACAAATCAGTAACACAACTTACTTTTTTATACATATCGTGACTTAACTGACGCAATATAAGTATAATTGATCAATACTGTTGTTTATTGCGTCCAGAATGCATTTCGGCTCAAATCATTACCAACTAACCACGAACCCTTGCGAATAATTATATAAAACGAGCGGTTTCTTGCAATGGCAGCAACATGTTGGAAATGGAAAACATATTGGTTAATTTGTGGGAACATACGGCTATTTGGGCTTAAGATCAGCTTCGCAATGTTGGTTTGCTTGGCGATGACGGAATTATATGTGGCGGATATGGGATGCATAGGTCTGATTAACAGATATCATGGGATCCAATCGCTTTTCATAGCAGCACTATCAGCTGCATCGTTAGCCAACCAAAAGAATTCTGGTCAATAAGGAAAATGGATCAGCAATCCTGGCTTCCCTCCCTGTTATTTCGCCAGTTTCCTTCACATGTCTTCACCATCTTACACCAGCGACTGGCCATATCGATAATAGACATCAGACAACCGGCGATCCGAGCAAACCTATAATTCTGATATTTTGGGGGACAACAGTTAGTTTTCACAGCTTCAAATCGTATATTATCAATTTGAACGATTGATTTCTAGTATTATTTATATTATGTGACAATAAGTCATACTACTTAAAGGAAATGATGGTACACGTTTGCAATCACAGGCCGTTGAATTGCAATGCGCCTCATTAGTTAGCGTTATGTTTTCTCTGCCGCAGAGAAATGCGCATCAATTAAGCCGTTGCCTTTTGTGGCCCCGTTAATGAATTTCTTAATTCAGTACAAAATCATTTAAACAATTTAATTGCGTCATTTTGACGAATAAACCGTTGAGATTACATGCCAGTTCTGATTGTAACAACGGTGTAACATCTTCATAATATTGGCAATGCGACATTTTGGTCTTGTTTCCGTTTTACGGTGTAATGCGTTATCTTAAGTGATTAAGACAGTTTCCAGCTTTTTTATCCCTCTGAGTCTAATTACTATCTCACGGCCACTCTGCTTTTCTCTCGTCCATCAGCCATGCTATGCAATAACTGTACATTTGATACGCGACGCACACTGCCAATGTAGCTTTAATAATCCTGCGCTAGTAATCTCACTTCACGATTGCTCGGATAGACAGTACGTCCTAGATAATGTGAACCAATAGCGAATTTTGACATTAATACCAAAGTAATCGGACAAATCGCATTGCAAACATATCACAGCCGGAAGCTCATTACGTTGAAAGCCCTAAACGATAACTTTATTTCATTCCATTCCAGTTTACACCTTGGTGCAGCAAACTCTTACGCCAACATTATCAAGACCTGACGCACACAATCTGCGGGCAATCGGAACATACTTAAACAGATTTAGGGCCGGCTTGTGGCAAATTCACGCCAGCCCAAAACAACGGGTTGAGGTATGATTGAGAAAGGAAGCCATGGCCGTCGAGACTTTGTTGTTGACTCAGTCGCGCCTACCCACAACCATCCTATGGAAGCCATGTCAGCTATCAAACACCATTTAGAACGGGATGATGTACGAAGCCATTAAAGTCCACACCAAGGTGATGATAAATCTAAGCATTTCTATTGGCTGTTTATTTAATGCTACGAGTACGATATTTTTCAGCCACTATATAAGGGACAAACATCGTTGCTGCGTTACATCACACTGGTAGATCATTCGCTGGTGTTGGACTTTAAACGAGAACCCGTTATTCACGGAACGCCGCTTATCGTCGAATAACATCACTGAATATCTTAATTGCGATATACTTGTCGTTATTATCGCCTAACAATGCCGTCATCCGTGGTATTGGAAGACAGCCAGTTGGCAGCAGACCTCGTCCATTATTATCAGAAGCTCCATTATAAGTTCCTCCGCGCTTGTCACCAAGTTCGCCTTCTCGACAATGGAATATATGACCTCCAGAGGCGCTACGATCGCGCCGTCGTGACCAATCAGCGATCCTTTCGCTATTCGCTACGCCTCAAGCTTGCAACGCTAGAAGGAGTGCGCGACATGTTCTGCGAGTACGCCAATCAACGTGGGAACGACTTGGTGACATTTCAATAGCGATTCGTCTTCGTAGAATTCATGACCATTCCAGACGAGAAACAAAACCTGTGGGATTCGGGAGGAGCTTCCTCGGCCTGCTAGGTTGCAGGTTGAGCCGCGTGTGAACAGATCATCCTCCATCCAATACACTTTGCTCTCCCATGAGCAATTAGGACGCTGAGTAATGTCGGCACCCGCCAGTTATTAAGTCTTTTATATCCGCAAGTGCTTTGTGACCTTTGTTGTTTCTTTTCCGGCAAACTTTGGCAACAGCGAATTAGTCCGCTTTGTTAATAAAATTAAAATCCAACTTAATCAATATCGTTCTTTTCTGTTTCTTCTTTCTAATATTTGAATTGTATGATCATTTAGGTCGCCGACAACGCATTCCCTTATCGCGTTTTGTTGAAGAACATGGTCTAGCAACCGATATTAATTCCCTTGAATATTAATTATTGTTTGCCAGGTTTTCATCTATATTTTATTTTTTATATTGGCGGCGAGACCACTTGAACAGCATTTTGATATATAATAATGTTACAGGCGAGAATAGATTGTGAGTCTTTTTTAAGGGCTACAATTATACATTAGTATCAGTGTGATTAAACGACGAGACCAAATAGCAAAGGGTAGATAAGATATGTGAAAACGTCATAACTGAAATGCAATTATTGCACCTGTCTCCTATATGAATTGTAGCAATCGATTATTAGGGATAATTATTCCGGCCTATTGCGGCCCGCCACACTTCTCGGTTCACTGTTCAAAACGCCATCAGTACGTTTTTGCTCGAACGATCGCGTCGTGATTGTTATTAATCGTTCGCACTAGTTGCAATTATACTGATATCTAATTACTTCGCCCAATTATTTTTTATGAAGCTTTATTTCAAAAAGAACATGCAACAATACGAGAGTACAAATGAAGCCAGATCAACGCACTCGTTGCACACAGTTGCAGGTTCAGCTGTGACTTTCCGGCGCCGTCTTCTGTGGCTGGTAGTTGAGCCAAGGCGATGAACACCGAGATCTGTAGAGTGTCAAACTCGTCTGCTCTCCCACAGACGTATTCACAGAACACACTGACGCAGCTCGTCCTGCGTGACGACGGCAAAATTGATATATTCGAATGCATTTTATGCAACCGTTTCACTTGAAAGCTTTTTACAATAACCTAAACAACTATCTTTTTTTAAGCTTATCGACAGACACCCATTCCTGTGCTCATCGTCTAACACGTAACATTGCAACAACTTTCCGCGGCCAAACCTTGTGCTGTTGGCCTTTGAAGTCGACTAGCTCGTCGCGAGAATGTGAATCCATGTGTTGGGCTCATAGATTAACGCTGCACGCCTTTGCTTAAAGCGGTAATGAAGCCAGGGAGCCGACTATGCATCAGATAGAAGCGCTATCCCGTTTCTAATTGGGGAAGGCATATTGAGCCTCTTTCTCATTTGTCATTTTCTAAGCAAGGCTTCACGCAGAGAATGTGAGTTAGACAATCTATTCGCTTATAAAGGTTAAACAAGTTGTTGACAAGTTATATTCAGCTAGGAGCTGTACTGTCGTTAATTGTTACAACGTACTCCTGGTCTATAAGGTAGGAACGGGGTAACAACAGGAATAAAATACAACTGTTCGGTTTATTTCCTGATATTGACGCCAATGACGGCTATGGCGTGGCGACAATTCGTGGACAACCTCATGGACTCTTACCAGACAGCGTCCGTCCAGACAGCAGTTCCATCTTTGCTGTCGCCAGATCCAGATGCTCAACAATCGCATAATCCACCTCCAGAGGCGCTACGATCGCGCCGTGGTGGCCGACCAGCCCTCCTTCCGTTACTCGCTGCACCTGGAGCTTATGGCTACGCTGAAAGGAATACGCGGCATGTTCTTTACGTAAGTACGCCCATTGGTGCGGGAATCACATGGACGCCCTTGAGGATCGAGTATTCCTTTACCCTTTGTCAGGAAGTGAAATAAGCGAGCGCCCTGTAGTCTTTAATTTTAAAGTAAACGTGCTCGTCGGCCGGAAGGAAAGCAATGTGATGTATATTTGCCTTTTTCAAAAATCGACGTTATCTTTGGCATACCATTTCATAATAATGTTTTGATGTACTCTCTGAATTATGTTATATTATGTGCAAAATGGTACATTTACCGTTCAAAGCTAAATGGAAGAAAACTTTATCTCTAGGAATTTTTGGTAGAACTAAAAAATCATGTTCAGACTAGAATATATTATAGAAAAACTAAAACAGAATTATTGTGAAAATGCAATAGAGCATTTGTATCAGGCATTGTGATATATTAAGTGTTTGTTATATATTTGACAGATTTTTCATATTTCCATAATCAAATGTTACTCATTTTAGTGAAGCTATTCCCCGGAGCACCAAAAAGTGCTGTGATTGTATGAACGCATAATCTTGTATTCATCACCTATGAAGATGTGTGAACCTATGTACTCTGGATTGATGCAAATAAAAAATAAAAATAAAAAAAAACAATGTGATGGGCGGACCAATTTACAATCATGCGATTCTCTATCCGATTGAAATTGGGAAGATGCATATCGCCATAATAGCAATTACGACTTGTGCAAAAAACGAAATGCATCAATTTCCTGGGCTTCCGACTTGCTATTTTGCCACAAACCTTCCACGCATGGCTTTCATATTACTTCAGCGACTGGCTTATACGACAACAGACATACTGGAAGCATTCGTTAAGTACAGAAATACCATACTATCTTTATTGAATGTCGGCATTTAATCATTCGACGTTGAATAATAGTCACGTCTAAAATGTTAACGAACATCATGCTTTTTAATTGAAAGTAATACAACTTTCCCAATAACCCATGAATAAGAACGACAAACAGTTCATTTCGGGAAGTGCGATTAGTCACAGAGACCCCCCAGGCAAATTGTAATGTAAGTCATGTCAGGCAATTTTAATTTTATTATATTATCCAAAACATATGGCACCAAATTATAGTCCACGTCCACGAACCACAAAAAAATGTCTTTCACAAAAGGTTTTACAGTCTGTGGCCATAAACTCCGCACATCGTAATCAGACATGTTTCCTTAAACATTGACAATACCGCCCGACGTCACAGGCGACTGTCACTGTTCCGCGCCAGGTTCTGTTGTCTGTTGTTGAGCCAGGATCATGAATACCGAGGTCTGTAGAGTATCTAGCTGGCCTTCTTTACGACAGACGTATTCACAGAACATGTTACACAACTGTTGCATCGTTGTAAGCTGAAGGCGCAGCGAGTAGCGGAAGGAGCGTTGATCGGCCGCCACGGCGCGATCGTAGCGCCTCTGGAGGTCCTCTATGCGGTTGTTGAGTAGAGAGATTTGACGACATGCCACTTGGTACTTGTTGTACTGCTGAACGTAAAACCACAAAATGTCGTGAGGTGCCGTTAAACGGTCCGCTACGCAGGCTGATGCCATAGCCGAGTTGTGTAACCAGAGATAATGCGTAAAACAAGGGTTAACACTGACGCGGAATGCAATGCAGCTGTCTCCTCGTATGTAAGGTCCAATGTATGTACTGACAAGGGATGCAGAAAGTGTATCGTAAAGCCATCTTAGTCGCCTTTATACGACACCATTTCAGTATCAGCTAGCCAATGAAATTCAAGCACAGTAACCCATAGGCCGCATAGGCTAAATATATCAGTTTTCCTGGCTTTCGACCTTGTTATTTTACCACGAGTCTTCATATCATGGCTTCCGTATTACACCAGAGACTGGCTTCGCCGATAGCCGACATCAAACAATTATTTAAATGATCTTATTGTGCCATTTCGACGAATTACGAGATTACATGCAAGTTCTAGTTGTGACAACGGTGTCACATCTTCACAATGTTTGCAATGCGACAATCTGGTCTTGTTTCCTTCTTACCGTGTAATGCGTTATCTTGAGGCATTAGGACGTTTCCAGCTTTTTGAGTCCTGATTAAGTGCTATATGCTATAAAATAACTTAACTGTGCTTTCGATACGCGACGTACGACTGCTAATGTAGCTTCAATAATCCGGCGCTAGTAATCTCACTTCACGATTGCTCGGATAGACAGTACGTCCTAAAGAGTGTGAACCAATAGCGAATTTTGACATTAATACCAAAGTAATCGGACAAATCGCATTGCAATCATACCACAGGCGGAAGCTAATTAAATTCAAAGCCCTAAACGATAATTTCATTTTATTCCATTCCAGTTTACATCTTGGTGCAGCAATCTTTTACGCCAACATTATAAAGCACCACGCATACAATCTGCGATCAATCGGAACAAACTAAAACAGATTTAGGGCCGGCTTGTGGCATATTAACGCCAGCCCGAAACAACAGTTTGAGGTCAGATGGAGAAAGCAAGCCAGGTCCGTTGAGACTTTGTTGTTGACTCAGTCGCGTCTACCCACAACCATCCTATGGAAGCCATGTCCGCCATCAAACACACACCATTTATACCGGAATGTTGTACGAAGCCATGAAAGTCCACATCAAGGTGAAGATAAATCTAGGCATCCTATTGGCTGCTTATCTAATGCTACGAGTATGACATTTTGTAGCCACTTTATAGGAGCAAACTTCATTGTGGTCTTATATCACACTGCCTCGTAATTCATTCGCTGGTGTTGGATTTAAACGCCGCTGAACGTCAAATAAAAACATGGAATAACGTTCCGTATTGTGATATACTTGGTGTTATTATCGTATGATAATGCCGTTATCACTGGTACTAGAAGACCGCCAGTTGGCTGCAGACCTCGTTCAGTTTTACCAGAAGCTGCATTCCAAGTTCCTTCGCGCCTGTAACCAAGTTCGCCTTCTCGATAACGGAATATATGACCTTCAGGTGCGCTACGATCGCGCCGTGGTGGCCAATCAACGCTCCGTTCGCTATTCACTGCGCCTCAAGCTGGCTACGCTAGAAGGAGTGCGCGACATGTTCTTCGAGTACGCCAATCAACGCGGCAACGACTTGGTGACATTTCAAGAGCGATTCGTCTTTGTGGAACTCGCTCCGGGCGAGACGGACTTCGTTGCCGACATGGATCGGGAACTGAGCGATTCGGAGGGAGCTTACCTAGCCTCCTAGGATGCCGGCTCAGCTGTACATCCACCATGGATGGTGCACTGGTGCGTGTGTCTGGGACATGCTTCATCCAATACACGCCGATCTGCTTCGAACAATTAGGACGCTGAGTAACGCTGATAACTGTCAGTTATTAAATGATTTAATGAGCTATTGGTCCTTTGTAATAAAAGTTTCGCATCCGTGTCATTATCTGATTCCTTAATAAAACTCGCATAAAATACAAATTAACAATGTATTTCTTTTACTTCTTTCTATTTAGATGCACTTCATAATTACTTATGCCGCCAACAACACACCCTGTTATCGCGTTTTTTCTGGAACGCATGCTCGCTATTCGTCCATATCTACTCCTTTATATTTGTGACACATGTGCGTGAGCAATGCGCTTGAACAGCATTGTGATATGTTATAACATTAAAGGCTTATGACAAGATTAGATTGAAAGTCGTTAGTTAAGCGCTAACATCTTACATTAGGGACATTATGAGACCAAATGGAACAGCGTTGATAATATAAGTGGATATACTACAAGGGGAATATCTCTCTTATAACAACTTGAGCAATCGATCATTAGGGATGACGTATGAAGTAGACTATAATTATTCCGGCATATTGCGGGCTCCTACGCTTCTCAGTTCACCGATCAAAACGCTGGCAATACGGTCGCGTCGTAATTGTTATTAATCGTTCGTACTAATTGCAATTACACTAATCGCTTTATTTTTCCCAGTAAGCGGAATGTTTTGTTCTGAGTCTATGTTTAATATACCTTGTTGACAAAAGAACGCAATTAATCATCATATATGCCAAAACGATCTGTCGTAATCTTCTGTGTATATCAGAGAGTGAATAAATAAACCACAAGTTTCTAACATCTAAACGACCCTCTTCATAACAAAGCCACAACAAATGCATATTACTATTACTCAATTGGCTTACTTCTTGCCAACTAATTGGACCTGCCGTTCCCTGGTAAATAACGACGCATAATTCATCGTTATAACGGCGTTTAACGCTTGGCAAATTAAAGATAATTTTATATCGATTATATAAACATGACTTATACATGTATTTGAACTTGAATTTTATGAATGTGACACATTGTCAAATGAAACGAAAACTGCGCCTGCCGACTAAGTATGTTTTGTCACTAATTATAATTCCCAAAACAACGGAGTAAGTTTCGCAACTGATTTTTATCATCCGATAAGATATAAGATCACCGCACACACGAGGGCATTTGCAGGTTCAGCTATGACTTTCTCGTGCGTCTTCCGCAGCTTGTTGTTGAGCCAAGACGATGAACACCGAGGTCTGTAGAGTGTCTAACTCGTCTCCCCTTCGACAGACGTATTCACAGAACACGTGACGCAGCTCATCTAGTGTGTCCAGCTCAAGACGCAGCGAGTAGCGGAAGGAGCGCTGGTCGGCCACCACGGCGCGATCGTAGCGCCTCTGGAGGTCGTCAATACGGTTGTTGAGTAGAGTGATCTGGTGACAGGCCGCTTGGTACTTGTTGTACTTCTGGTTGTCAAATGCCAACATGTCCTCCGGTGTCTCCATTCCCACCATCGCCGATTCTGACGTCATCATACAGTGATGCTACCGTTCCTCTTGATAATGACTGTTCAGCGAAGCAACAGGTTCAAACGCCTCGAAGATATGATATAAAGTCGCTTTGCTGTATCACAGAACCAATGCTTGTGTGGTCATCAATACCCAGCCAACCCCCTTTATAAGGCAAAACGGCACTTGATACGGTCGGCTTGTGACCGCTGACTGACCAATCAGAATTCCTGTGACACAACACCCACTATCAAACACCCACACCTTTTCATAACGTAATTGGAATTCCCGCTGCATGGCTTCCGCACCGCAAAAAAGTCGTCTGGCTTGATAGATAACACGAGAAGGAAAGTGGAGATGTGATCATGTTGCTTTTGCGCCACGATACAATTTACAAAGAGCAAAAACAGAATACAGAATGAGAAATTAAAAATACGCTGCACAAATCAAACATAACATTACAAGAATAAACTGTCGATTTTATTTTTGCATTAACAGGTGACACAAGATATATGTGTTATGTACATATTGATACTGTATTCATAACATCGTCAGACACCCAAATAACATCGCCTACCCAAAACCGTCTAACAGCATACCCATGCATGATTGTCATCTCCATGTCATTTCAGTATGGCGTCTAATATCAGATACAATCGCTAATTTTTATTTTCATACAACGAGAACCCCGCCCCAACCACCTTCCTACCCATAACATACCTACACACGGCTATCACCTACACTAATCTTGTGCCCGTATCATGAAGCGACGGGCCAGAAGCCAGTCCGATTGCGTCTTTCAAGTAAACAGGGTCGTCGGCCAGAAGTGAAGCCAGGTGTTGGTTGGATCAATTAACATCGCGCGTCTCTTCTCATCCACCTCAACTGTCAACAAGTCAATCGCCATAATATCATTTTGCGAAAAACAGTCTTGTGCCTCCTATTGGTTCATAAATTTCGAACTTCTCCTCATTGGTTGTGAATGTTTTGTACGTCAAAAGCCAAAACAAAACGGATGACAAGCAGAGGGATATAAATGGTTGGGGTATTTCCTATCGAATTCATATTTTTGGAGACGTGACTCTTAAAGCGATTCCTTGGCTGCCAATATTGTTGGAGACCAGGCGTCTCAAAGCCATTCTCTGGGTACAAATATTGTTTGAGGCCAGTCGCCTTGAGGCGATTCTTCTGGTACAACATTTTGTTGGAGACCGGCCAAAGTTGCATTGGAAAGGTCACTTCCGCCCAGTAAATATGACGTCATTGATGACAATGACAGAGCAGCAGATCATCCAAGAACTCGTCGACTCGCACCAGATGATTCATTCCAAGTTTCTTCTTCCCTGTCGCCAGATCCAGGTGCTCAACAACCGCATAGAAGACCTCCAGACGCGCTACGATCATGCCGTGGCGGCCGACCAGCGCTCCTTCCGCTACTCGCTGCGTCTGGAGCTGGCTACGCTGGAAGGTGTACGCGACATGTTCTTCATGTATGCCAATCAGTGCGGAAACCACATGGCCGCCCTTGAGGATCGAGTATTCATCGTGGAATTGATGGCTGTGCTTGAGGTGGGAGAGGCTGTGAGCGAGATCGATGGCGAGCAAGTATGTAATGATGCCACAATCAACACGTAGCAGCGTCATTGAGAGCTACGCTGGAAGGAATACGAGGCATGTTCTTTACGTACACTAACCGGTCCGGGAATCACATAGATGCCCGTGAAGATCGAGTGTTCGTGGAATTGATGGCTGTGTTGGAGGCAGGAGAGGCTGCAGGGAAGCCGGATGTGGCGGAAGGTAGCCCTGGTGAAGCCATGAACCCATACCAGTGACAACGACAGGAAGACCACGTCTTGTGGACCAAGTTAATCGTCCTGTGTGTCCGTGGTGCGTTTTATTTCCACAAAAAACTGTTTTGTGCTGCTTGATGTCGGTTCTTAATACTTTTGTACCATATCATAATACGTTTGAGTGCCTTAATAAAACAATATTTTAATTATATATCTGGTTCTGGATGAAACTCCATGTTACATCACGGCATATCCAGTTCATGTACGTTGTGGAGTGATATAGACTTTTCAGACAAAAGCGTTTCAATTACGGATCTTACACGCGGTGCTGACTAGAATCTCCTAACTTTGTTACAACATTCAGCCAAGCTATCCTGGGATGAATTAATGCCAATGAAGATAGTTTATATAGACATCGCTCAAGGACTGTCTGTTAGCCCTCAATGCATCACGCACAAATGAAAAGAAAAATGCTCTAGTTGAGTTTGTAGTTTTTGTCAAGTAATTAGAATTACAAAAACGATAAATATCTTTGACATCCGTGTTTCTTTATCCGATGAGAAAGATACACACGGATAATGCACAAATTCCACATTAGATGATGTTAGAAGTTTCTGATGAGCCCTTTATCAACTACCAACGCATTCAGGATTTCCTTCATTACATAATTGTTATTACTGTCACATGGCTTCCCTGTAGCAAAGTGATCACACACGGTTGTATCTTCAGGACGCTTTAACCACTTTGGGCCAAAGTAGGACATGGGATCGTTATCCTGCGACCACACAGACATGGCCACAGCGGGGATCGAACCATCGATTCACGTGGCGTTAGGCTTTCATAACCGGAGCACTCAATGCGAGCGCGTTGGCCCACTGAGCTACCGGGCCGGCCCCTGTCACACACGAAGGAGCGTGACCAAAGCCAAGGCTTTTCCCTCCGACATGATTACATGTAGCTATAAAACCAAACGACTGATGTCAAACTTCTCATTTGCAAAGTCTCTGATGGCCAAAACTATGTAATCTATATTAGATGTATACATATCATGAGAGTTTTCGCTCATATAATATTCGAATTTCTATTGCATCTTTACGTGATTCACCCCATTCCGTACGGCCACCCGTCTCTCCCCACCCGACACATATACATCCAGATGCCCCGCCAAACATCCTCACTATTCCTTTACCCTTTGTCAGGAAGCGAAATAAGCGAACACGCTGTAGTCTTTAATTTTAAAATAAACGTGCTCGTCTGCCGGAAGGAAAGCAATGTAATGGGCGAACCAATTTACAATCATGCGATTCTCTATCCGATTGAAATTGGGAAGAAGCCAATCGCCATAATAGCAATTACGACTTGTGCCAACAACGAAATGCATCAATTTCCTAGGCTTCCGACTTGCTATTTTGCCGCAAACCTTCCACGCATGGCTTTCATATTACTTCAGCGACTGGCTTATACGACAACAGACATACTGGAAGCATTCGTTAAGTACAGAAATACCATACTATCTTTATTGAATGTCGGCATTTAATCATTCGACGTTGAATAATAGTCACGTCTAAAATGTTAACGAACATCATGCTTTTTAATTGAAAGTAATCCAACTTTCCCAATAACCCATGAATAAGAACGACAAACAGTTCATTTCGGGAAGTGCGATTAGTCACAGAGACCCCCCAGGCAAATTGTAATGTAAGTCATGTCAGGCAATTTTAATTTTATTATATTATCCAAAACATATGGCACCAAATTATAGTCCACGTCCACGAACCACAAAAAAATGTCTTTCACAAAAGGTTTTACAGTCTGTGGCCATAAACTCCGCACATCGTAATCAGACATGTTTCCTTAAACATTGACAATACCGCCCGACGTCACAGGCGACTGTCACTGTTCCGCGCCAGGTTCTGTCGTCTGTTGTTGAGCCAGGATCATGAATACCGAGGTCTGTAGAGTATCTAGCTGGCCTTCTTTACGACAGACGTATTCACAGAACATGTTACACAACTGTTACATCGTTGTAAGCTGAAGGCGCAGCGAGTAGCGGAAGGAGCGTTGATCGGCCGCCACGGCGCGATCGTAGCGCCTCTGGAGGTCCTCTATGCGGTTGTTGAGTAGAGAGATTTGACGACATGCCACTTGGTACTTGTTGTACTGCTGAACGTAAAACCACAAAATGTCGTGAGGTGCCGTTAAACGGTCCGCTACGCAGGCTGATGCCATAGCCGAGTTGTGTAACCAGAGATAATGCGTAAAACAAGGGTTAACACTGACGCGGAATGCAATGCAGCTGTCTCCTCGTATGTAAGGTCCAATGTATGTACTGACAAGGGATGCAGAAACTGTATCGTAAAGCCATCTTAGTCGCCTTTATACGACACCATTTCAGTATCAGCTAGCCAATGAAATTCAAGCACAGTAACCCATAGGCCGCATAGGCTAAATATATCAGTTTTCCTGGCTTTCGACCTTGTTATTTTACCACGAGTCTTCATATCATGGCTTCCGTATTACACCAGTGACTGGCTTCGCCGATAGCCGACATCAAAAATAACTGCCGCAACGCCACGAACCCCGACCTAGAGACGGACGGATTGTTGGGCCACGGGGTTTGTATTCATAATCCCCTCTTAAGTTACGCACAAAACGTGCATTTTCGTCTTAGTCTCCCCAGCTTGCTGTGGTGGTGTTCATGATTAGGAAATCTCCTTCACAATTTTAACACTTTCTTAATTCAGAACAGCTACTTCTTGGGTGACTACTTATGTATTTTTAACTCGATAATCGTTCGACAAATTGTGTAAATCAGCCTTCCTGGCTTCCGACCTTGTTATTTTACCACGAGTCTTCATAGCATGGCTTCCGTATTACAGTAGCGACTAGCTTCGCCGATAGCGATTGTAACGGTCCAATTATTATGTATTATACCAGGAAGCGCGATGTTTTCTAACAAAGCATCACGAACAAGCGATGCCGCAAACAAAGATGCGTTTACGTACTGATTTGACGGATTTATCGGCCAGGTTGCGGCTTATCAACACTAAGCAGCAAACCAGGGATTAAGGTCAGAGACACAACGGAAGCCAGGTCCGCTGGGACTGTGTTGTTGACTCAGTCGCCCCCACCGCCCCCTCACACACAACCTTCCTATGGAAGCCATATCCGTCATCTGGTAAAGAACATTTAGACTGATGACTGATGGATGACACATAGGAAGCCATCAAAGTTCACATCAAGGTGACCAATATCAATTGCGCATAACAGTCATTGGCTGGTGTTATTGCATTTTGTTGATTTTATTGATCGATATTTCCTTGCATATTAACGGTTGTTGGCTGGTTATTTATCAATGTCTTATCCTTAGAACTGGTGGCGCAGTGATTGACCAATGCATAGCATTTTAAGACATTATGGCGTTACTGTCTGAAGTCAAGATTAGTTTGAAAGTCAGCATTTAAAGGCTAAAATCTTACTTTGATGCAAGTGTGATTAAACGGCGGTGGCAAACGGTTCAACGTACACAAAATACGTGTAAGTAACATTACCGAAATATTACTAGCAGTAATATGATTGGTAGCAGCCAATATCAAATGTGACACTCGATCATTAAAAATATAAGAATCAAACTACTGATAATTGCAGCCTTTTTGCGGCCCCTACCCTTCCCCGTTTACTGTTCTGTTTGCCAGCATTACGGTCGCGTTGCGGTCGTTTGCTTTAATTGCAATTATATTTATTGATAATCACTATCAAAAATTATCAGCAAAAAAAGTTTGCTTCCGAGACCATATTAAATATCATGAATAGACCAAAGGATTGGTTTTCATCATGATGTACACAGCAACGATCTACCATAATCTTCTCATTATATCGAGTGAATATCAACAGAACTGAAGATTGTCATCCGGATCTCGCACAATGACAAACATTTCGACAGTCTTAACATAATAGCTGGTGCTAACGCAATTGTTTCTGTCACACAATTAGCTCATATAAATATAGCTCTTTTCAGACAGTTAAAGTGATATTTTCCAATTGTACACGGCCACATAACACATTCATACGTCAGGGTGTGTGTCTTGTTTGGCTCAAAGCCTGAGCAAATTTTCTGATTGGTTGTTTATATGGGACGATTTAAGCAATTCTGGTCACACAGTGTCAACATGACATACCACAGCGCGGCTCAAACCATTGATCAAGGTGCCCGTTAGGCTTACCGGCGACCCACTGAGCTGTCGGTCAGGTCCTGGTAAGTTTCTAAAGATATCTAACAAAGATATATATAGTAACCATGATTGCATAAAGCGTTCCATAGAAAGCTAAACAGATTTTAATTGCATCATTAAGCACCTCAAAATAAATATATTAAAATGCATTTGATTAAAAAATTATCAACACCCGTAGCAGCTTGTCTTAAGCCCATCGACAGACACCTATTCCTTTTCTCATCGTCTAACACGTCTAACATTTCAACAACTTTCGGGGGGCGAAGCCATGTTCTGTTGGCCTTTCAAGTCGACTTGCGCATCGGGCGAAAGTGAAGCCGTCTGCTTGGGCGATCCATTACTGCTGAAAGTTTCCTATTTAAAGCTGTGGAGAAGCCAGTGAGCGGATTATGAACCAGAGCGAAGCATTATCCTGTTTCCCATTGGCTATGTTGAGCCTTGTTCTCATTGGCCATTAGCCCAACTGAACCACGCGCAGAGTGCTACTTAAATAATTCATTCGCTTATAAAGGTTAGACAAGTTGTTACCAAGTCATAATCACCTGGGAGCTTAATTAACGATAAGCGTTACTGCGGACTTCTGGTCTACTGGAATATAAGTTTGTTATTTGCAGAAAACGGAAATAAAAACATTTTTCTTTTATTTCCTGATATTGACGCCGTCGATGACAATGGCAGGACGACAATTCCTGGACAACCTCATGGACTCGTACCAGACAGCGCTTTCTAAGTTCCGTCTTTGCTGTCGCCAATCCAGATGCTCAACAACCGCATAATTGACCTACAGGGGCGCATCGATCGCGTCGTGGTGGCTGATCAAAGCTCCTTCCGTTACTCGCTGCGCCTGGGGTTGGCTACGCTGGATGGAATACGCGGCATGTTTTTTACGTACGCAAATCGGTGCGGAAATCACATGGATGTCCTTGAGGATCGAGTGTTCGTGGAATTGATGGCTGTGTTGGAGATGGGAGAGGCTGGGGCGGACCTCGAAGAGGCGGAAGGTGGCTCTGCTGTTGCCATAAACACATAGCCACACCTTGCTTTGAACACACTACGTCGTGTTAACCGAGACTATATGAAGATGTTTCACTGGCGATATTGATCAAAGGTCACCATCACACTTGAAATCAATGCTATTTTTGAATATCTTGTCTCATTTCATCTTTGTTTGAAGTGTCATAATAAAGAAGCATTCAATTCATATATTTTTGTCTCTTAATAGCTCTGACATTCGTGAAACATTATTCCATTGTCGCAATGGCAAATGCAAAGGGATCCTGCATTTACTAACATTGTTAATACAGAATGCATCACTTAACGGTCTCTGTAACATGAGTCGTGTTTCCTCATAAATACTGCGCTTCAAATTAATACAATATGTGCAAGTAAACAATATCGCAACTAACGGCAAATACATTTAAATATGTGCATGACACGAGCGATTTGTGCCATGACTACAATATCGTGCGGGACAAACGATTGATTAACTTAACGGCTTCAAAGTTTAATATCAGATGTTGAAAAGGTGTTTTTGCGCGCGACGATTACGAAATTGTATGAAGTTGATCAACTATGATTGCATCTGATAACGAAACTCTATCAACTCCTGGTTTGGTAATTGTGATCTTAAGCCAATCCCCACGAAACTAACCAAGGCTTATTGCGCCTTGCCTTGGACCATTTTCGCTATGCGCCAACATTAATTGCGTTCATAATAATGACATCGCATGTTATTAATCGTCAAATAATGGTTGCATTTTTTATTAATTCAATATAATCAAACGTCCAATTGCCTTACATTACTTTAGAATATAAACTTTATTTCAAAAGCCCCATTCGCAAGCTCTTGTAATTCAAGCTATTCTGCAAGAATGTGACAAAATGTTGCATTCTATGGACTGTTTGTTTGTCCACATTCTCCGTTTAATGTAATAATCCCGGGGCCAATTTAGCAATTCGACATTGGTAATAATTGAAATTAATAACGTCTGGAAATTATGAATACATAGTCATAGAGAACACACATTATAATACAAGTCATGTCAGGTAATTTCAATTTTATTATATTATCCAAAGCATATGGCACCGATTCATAATCCTCGTTGACAAACTTCCACGACGAATTGTCTTTCACAAGTGGTTTAGTCGTATTCAGCCATGTTTTCTTGAGCATAGACATTATCACCCGACATAAGCGACTGTCCCTGTTCCGCGCCAGGTTCCGCCCTCTGTTGTTGAGCCAGGATCATGAATACTGAATGTAGAGTGTCTAGCTGGGCTTCCTTAAGACAGATGTATTCACAGAACATGTTAAGCAACTGTTGCAGGGTTGTAAGCTGTAGGTGCAGCGAGTAGCGGAAGGAGCGTTGGGCATCCACCACGGCGCGACGTAACGCTGGTGTTGAAAGCAATGCAGTCTCCTCGTATGTAAGGTCCAATGCATGTACTGATTATGAATGCGAAAACCCTATCACAAAGCCGTTTTAATTAGCTTATTATGACAGAATTGCAATGTCAGCTGTATCGCTAGCCAATAAAATTCAAGAAAAGTAGCCCATATATATCAACCTTTCTGGCTTCCAACCTTGTCACTAATTCACCACAAGACTCCCTATCATGGTTTACATAGTACATCAGCGACTTGCTTCGTCGATAGCCAACATCAAGAAAACTGTCCGGCTATATTTTATACGTATATCATCGACAACAATAATCATTTAATTTTATTATTTTTTAAGAAATAGCGAAATTATCCTTTAAAGGGCGAACAATTTATATCAAATGACAGTACATAATTTTTTAAGGTCACAACATCAGGGCGTTTATGCATAGATGTCTAGCTATACGTATTACTACTTAATACTGTGGCATACGTATTAATACTTAATACATATTCAGTGAATTGTAGAGAGCCTTGGCCTGTTGCAAGCATGGCAATTATTTTATTGTTTTCTGGGTACAGTATGAATAAGGTAAATAATTTCATTCCGTTATTGACGCGAATAACATCTTGCGGATTATTTGTTGGTGATCGTTTAACTCTTTGCGTATGTTTACATGGCCAATGTATGTTTTGATCTGGGTCGTTTTAGTGCCATGCCATGTTTGGTAACAACATAGAGTTGTCGTGTGACAAAAAACCTAATCCAACATCTTCCGTGGTTGAGATTATTAACAGACCGTTAGCTCTTCCAAGCTTTATTACTAAAAATTGATGGTATCGTTGCGGGAAACTGCAGTATTGGGCAACTATTTGGATGGGTTCTATGTTATATTAGCTTGCAGTTTCGAAGACAAAATTACATTCAATCAATCCCAAAGATGCTGCGTAGATAGCCATAATATAGTTTAAAACTGCCAACTCAGGTTAAACCGGATGATTATATTACGCAACTTAATATACAATGCAGGAAACTAATCACATTAAAAGCTCTAAATGAAATGGTCATTTTATTGCCCTGCAATTTACAATTCAGTGGGAAATCCCTTTGCGCCAACGTCACAAACCCCGAAGTACACAACCGGCGGGAAATTTCAACGTACTTATTGGCTTGGGGACACAGGGATTTATGGGCCAGGTTGGGGCTTATGTACACTAAACGGCAATGTAGAGATGGAAGTCAGAGACAGAAAGGAAGCCAGGTCCGTTGTGACTTTGTTGTTGACTCAGCCCCCCCCCCCCCCCTCCATCCTCCTTTCAATTTACACAACCACAACCATCCTGTGGGAGAGATTTCGTAAACAAATAAACATCTTCTATGCCTGGTTGATGTAGGAATCCATGAAAGTTAGCATCAAGGTGACGATAATTCCAAACCTGCTATTTTGCTCTTTGTCTCATCCTTTGTGAGCGCGATATTCTTCAGCCCTTACACTAGGGACCAAACTTCACAGCTGTGCCATTTTACGGTCATATCGGTCGCACGTGATAGCCTTTGGCTGGTGTTTGATTTAGTTATACGTTATTAAGTGAAGGCTGCTCAACATTAAACATCAAAATGAATATCTCCATTGTGGAATACTTGTCGTCAGTATCACGTGATGATGGTGTCATCCGTGGCACTAGCAGATCGCCAGTTGGCTGCAGACCTTGTTCCCTTATACCAGAAGCCAATCAACTCGGGGACGACTTGGTGACATTTCATGAGCGATTCGTCATCGTAGAATTCATGACCGCTATGGACGGGACGGGGTCGGCTGGCGACCTGGAGCAAAACGTGCGGGGTTCGGGAGGAGCTTCCTCGGTCTGCTAGGATGCAGGTTGAGTAACCTTTGTAACCGTTGTTGGTCCTTTGCCGGTAAACTTTGTTATCCGTGAATTAGTCCGATTTGTTGAAATTAAAAGCCAACTTTATCAATATCGTTGCACTGTTTTTTTTATGATGTTATCGTATTTTGCTAGAACTCATGGTCTAGCAATCGATATTAATTTCGTCGCATAATAATAATTTTTTGCTTATTTATCTTTTGAATTGTTGGTGCAAGTGATGATCAATTTACTTGAACAGCAGTTTGATATATGATAACTTTACAAGCTTAAGACAAGATAATAGTTAGAATCCTCGTTTAAGGACTAACATTAGTTAGTATCAGATGATTCAAGGACGGTACCAAATGGCATACAGTTGATCCGATATGTGGAAATGTCATAATGGAAATGAAACTATGTCAGCTGTTTCATATCCCATATGGCAGCAATCGATTTTTAAGAATGACGTATGAAGCAAATTAATAATTATTCCGGCCTATTGCGGCCTGCTACACCTCTGGCTTAAACCGAGTCGGTTCACTGTTCAAACGCCAGCATTACGGGTGTTTTCAAATGATCGCATCGTAACTGTTATTAATCGTTCGCATTAATTGCAATCATACTGATCTCTTTTTGCTTCACACCAGTACTTTATTTTTACGGAACCTTATTTCAAAAAGGACATGCAATAATATGAGATTACAAATTACACGAGACATATAGGAAAAAAATATAACTAAATTAAAACTATGATTATTATTTAATCGAAATGAAAATCATGATGGACATCATTCTGAAATTTGCAATTATGTTTGACCACATGGCACCTTCACATCGTCAGATAGTTTTCATCTATCTATCTGGTAAATAAAAATGTTTTGTGTTTCCCCTTCATTCGATATGTATCAATTTGATAGCAATTTGTATGTTTGGAAAGGAAGTTTGTCAACTAAAAACAAAACTACGATTATTGAGTCGGCAAGTTATTAATTAGAATTACAACAACAGAATCAGTTTCGCATCTTCATCATCCGATAAGAAAGACCAACGAAGATCAACGCACAAATTGCGCACCTCCACCCACCAATGACATAGATACACACGCCCATGACCTACACTAGTCCTTGGCCCCTACCATAAAGAGACAGGCAAGAAGCCAGCACGATTGCGCCTTTAAAGTAAACGGCTTGCCGGCCAGAAGTGAAGCCAGGCGTTGGTTGGATCAATTAACATTGCGCGCCTCTTCTCATCGAATTAAACAGCAAAGAAGCCAATCGCCATCATATCATTTGGTGAGAAACCCTCCCTTGCCACCCATTGGTTAATAGGCTTCGAACTTCTTCCTATTGGTTGTAAATGGCAAGTACGCCAAACGCCAACACGGAACGGATGACAAGCAGAGGGCTATAAAGGGCTGGGATATTTCCTGTCAATTCAATATTGTTGCAGACCAGCCGTCTCAAAGCGATTCTCTGGGTACAAATATTGTTTTGGGCCAATTGCCTTAAATCATTTCTTCTGGTACAACATATTGTTGGAGACCAGTCAAAGTTGCATTGAAACGGTCACTTCCGTCAAGTAAATATGACGTCATCGATGAAAATGACAGAGCGGCAGATCATCCAAGAACTCGTCGACTCTCACAAGATGATCCATTCCAAGTTCCGTCTGTCCTGTCGCCAGATCCAGTTGCTCAACAACCGCATAGAAGACCTCCAGACGCGCTACGATCATGCCGTGGCGGCCGACCAGCGCTCCTTCCGCTACTCGCTGCGTCTGGAGCTGGCTACGCTGGAAGGTGTACGCGACATGTTCTTCATGTATGCCAATCGGTGCGGGAACCACATGGCCGCCCTAGAAGATCGAGTATTCATCGTGGAATTGATGGCTGCGCTTGAGGTGGGAGAGGCTGTGAGCGAGATCGATGGCGAAGAAGTGTGTAATGATGCCACAATCAACACGTAGCAGCGTCATTGAGAGAGAAATTCCCTTTCGACACTTTGCCTTGAACAATAATTTGCGTGTTGACCACGTCTATATTTCACTGTTACTCCCGCAATATCGCTACATGTCACTAGTAAACTTCAATGCAGTGCAATATTTTGTGAATACATTTGTCCCACTTCATCTTGTTTTTAAGTTTCATAATAAAACAGTATTCGTTTCATATATGGTTTTCTCGTTTGCATGTCGCTTAACTGTCTCAGTAGCATAACTACTGTTTTTTTCATACATATCGTGCGTTAACTGACGCAATATGAACATGAGTATAAGTGATCAATATTTATCGATATGTTTATTGTGTCTTTCCTGCTCAACTTACGCCAACTATACTTACCTGTTATTACTATATATATTATATGACCATATAACAATAGCGCAAGTTAGAGGGGCATTAGGTCATTTTATTGGAACGACTTCCGGCCTCGGGCGGATAATTGGCAGGCTGCTACAGCTTGATAAAGGGTCAATAAAATGTCTAAATCCATGCAGAACTCGCGCTACTACTATTATTAACAGTTCAATGTAAATTCAACTTCGCTTATGTACTGAGCGTTAACATGTTTCCTTGCTTCTTTGGTTTAACTTTTGCATACAACGTTCGAAATAAAATGTCTAATGCTTACAAGCCTTCTCAAATCTTCTGAGATTTATCAGCATAGCGTGCGATTTGGGTCAGATTGCACGATTTTAGCGGCCTTATGACTTAATGCCATTGTAATAGTTAACACTACCATCAACTCGTAATAATAAGCCATATTACTTAAAGGAACTGACAGCACAAGTTTACAATAAACAGGCCGTTGATTTGCAATACTAATAATTATTTTTTATTCTTTGCCACAGAGAAGTACACATCAATTAAGCCGTTGCGTTTTTGCGACCCTGTTAAACATTTCAATATATTCAGTATTCAGTACACTATTATGTAAATGATCTCATTGTGTCATCCTGACATTCTCAAACAATCGCGAGATGATTGTTATTGATCGTTCGCACTAAATGCAATTGTACTGATCTCTTTTCTCAAACAATCGCGAGGTGATTGTTATTAATCGTTCGCACTAAGTGCAATTGGACTGATCTCTTTTTTCTTCACGCAACTAGTCTTAATTTTACCGAGTCTTATTTCAAAAAGCACATGCAATAATACGTGATTACAAATTACACCAGATATGTAGTAAAAAAAATAATTAAACTAAATGATAGAGATAAATTTGTTATGTTTTCTCTTCATTGGACATGTATCAATATAATAGCAGTATGTATGTTTGCAATGGAAGCTTTTTACAGAGACCCATCCCTGTTCTCATCGTCTAACATATAACATTCCAATAACTTTCGGAAAGTGAAGCCATGTTCTGTTGGCCTTTGAAGTCGACTTGCTCGTCGCGCGAATGTGAAGCCATGTGTTTGGGCGATCAGTTAATGCTGCACGCCTTTCTTCCCTGTTTAAAGCCGCGGAGAAGCCAACGAATCGATTATGCACCAGGCAGCAGCGTTATCCCGTTCTCCATTGCTCAATGCATGTTTAACCTTGTTCTCATTGGCCATTACCCCAACTGGACCACGCGCAGAGTGCTAGTTAGGTAAGTCATTCGGCTATAAAAGGTTAGCCAAGTTGTTACTAAATCATATCCAGCTAGGAGCCCGAAAAACGATCATTGTTACGGCGTCTGTCTCCTGGTACATAATAAGCAGTACGTTATTTACGGGTTTCTTATTTCCTGATATTGACGCCATCGACGGAAATGACAGAGCGACAAGTGTTGGAACACCGAATGGACTCGTACCAGACAGCGCTTTCAAAGTACCGTCTCTCTTGCTGCCAGATCGAGATGCTCAACAACCGCATATTCGACCTCCAGAGGCGCTACGATCGCGCCGTGGTGGCCGGCCAGCGCTCCTTCCGCTACTCGCTGCGTCTGGAGTTGGCTACGCTGGAAGGATTAAGAGGCATGTTCTTTACGTACGCCCATCGGTGCGGGAATCACTTGGATGCCCTTGAGGATCGAGTGTTCGTGGAATTGATGGCTGTATTGGATGCGGGGGAGGCTGCGAGGCAGCTTGAAGTGTCGGAAGGTGGCCCTGGTGTAGCCATAAACATATAGCAGTGTACATGACAGGAACACTACGTCTTGCTGACCAAGACCATCGTGCTGTGTGTTTTATTTTCGTAAAAAAACGTCCCTTTGTGCTGCTTGATACTCGTTCTGTATAGTTTGTACCACCTCATCATACGTGTCATCGAGTGGTTTAATAAAATAGTAGTCTAATTATATATCTGATTCTGGCTGAACGTTCACTGCACAGCACGGCAGATCCCTCGTTCACTAGCAATGGCAAGACTAGCAACGCCAAGACTAGCAATGCCAAGGCTAGCAATGCCAAGACTAGCAATGCCAAGACTAGCAATGCCAAGACTAGCAATGCCAAGACTAGCAATGCCAAGACTAGCAACGCCAAGACTAGCAATGCCAAGACTAGCAATGCCAAGACTAGCAATGCCAAGACTAGCAATGCCAAGACTAGCAATGCCAAGACTAGCAATGCCAAGACTAGCAATGCCAAGACAAGGGCGAACTAGCTTAATATTTGTCACTGACCTTCTCTCGCGGCCACCAGTATTTATCAGCTTACTTGTTTAAAGTTACTATTACAACAAAAAGTAAACATTCATTGTGATCCAAATCTGGCGGAGAAAAAACGTGTGTACAGTGACGTTGATGTGCTGGTGACGTAACACGCATGAAGTAATCTCCGCCAGGGCGAGCGCCAACGACTAACTTTCCGGAAGTCACTGGTACCAACCATATATATACTAGACGTTATTGGCCAGGATTCGCGACTGGCAGCGCCTCCTTGAGGCAGAGTGTTATACAGTGTTTACAGCTGTTCCAACAGCCGCGGCGCCTCACGTGATCTGACGGAACACCCCCGCCGCAAAATTTGTTGAAATAGTAACTTTAATAACACCGATTTTCGATCATTCACGTGCTTTTTTAAGTGAGAGAAAATTCTCAGACAAATCGAGATTTCATTACGGATCTCACACGCGGTAGTCACTAGAATCTTCTAACTTTGTAATAACATTCAGGTAATTAAAATAAAATAATGCAAGTAACATTACCGAAATATTACTATTTCAGTAGCAGCCAATATCAGATGTGACACTCGATCATTAAAGATGAACGAATCCAACTACTGATCGTTGCAGCCTTTTGCGGCCGTCTTAGTCGCCTTTTCTTAGACACCATTTTGGTATCAGCCGTAGCGCTAGCCAATGACATTCAAACACAGTAATCCATAGGCTGTAAATGGGAAATACATCAGCCTTCCTGGCTTCCGACCGTGTTGTTTTTCCACAAGCCTCCATAGCATGGCTTCCATATTACACCAGCGAATGACTTTGCCGATAGCTGGCAGCAAAGATAACTGCTGGGATATATTTTGTTTCTCATATTATCGATTGCAATGGTCCAATTATTAGCTATTATACCAGAAAGCGCGATGTCTTCTAACAACAAAGCATCACGAACAAGCGACGCCGTAAACGCCGAAGCGTTAACGTACTGATTGGCTTAGGGACGGAGGGATTTATGGGCCAGGTTGCCGCCAAAGACAGGTTAAGACATTATGACGTTACTGTCTTAAGACAAGATTAGATTGAAAGTCGTCATTTAAAGGCTGAAATCCGGTGACGTAAGTGTGATTAAACGGCGGTGGCAAACGGTACAACGTCAATAAAATAATGAAAGTAATATTACCGATATATTACTATTTCAGCAGCCTCGAATATCAACTTTGGCAATCGATCATTAGAGATGTCGTACGAATCAAACTAATAGTTGTTGCTCTTGCGGCATCTTGCGGCCTCTTACACTTCCCAGTTGACCATTTTGTTTGCCAGCATAACCCTCTGTCTGAAATCGCTTTGAAAAATTATCAGCAGAAACAGTGTTTTGTGAATAAGTCTGTCGAAATATACATTTCGACATTGTTCACATATTAGGTGGCGCTCACCTGACTGTTTGTGTCACACAATTATTTAAATGATCTTCTTGTGCCATTTCGACGAATTACGAGATTACATACAAGTTCTAACTGTAACAACGGTGTCACATCTTCACAATGTTTGCAATGCGACAATTTGGTCTTGTTTCCTTGTTACCGTGTAATGCGTTATCTAAAGGGATTAAGACCGTTTCCAGCTTTTTTACTCCTCTAAGTCTGATTACTATCTCACGGCCGCTCTGCTTTTCCCTCGTTCATCAGCTATGCTATAAAATAACTTATCTGTGCATTTGATACGCGACGCCCACTGCTAATGTAGCTTCAATAATCCGGCGCTAGTAATCTCACTTCACGATTGCTTGGATAGACTACGTCCTAAACATTGTAAGCCAATAGCGAATTTTGACATTAATACCAAAGTAATCGGACAAATCGCATTGCAAATATACCACAGGCGGAAGCTAATTAAATTCAAAGCCCTAAACGATAATTTCATTTTATTACATTCCAGTTTACACCTTGGTGCAGCAATTTTTTACGCCAACATCATAAAGCCCCACGCATACAATCTGCGATCAATCGGAACATACTAAAACAGATTTGGGGCCGGCTTGTGGCATATTAACGCCAGCCCAAAACAACGGATTGAGGTCAGATGGAGAAAGGAAGCCAGGTCCGTTGAGACTTTGTTGTTGACTCAGTCGCGTGTACCCACAACCATCCTATGGAAACCATGTCCGCCATCAAACACATAACATTTATACCGGAATCTTGTACGAAGCCATGAAAGTCCACATCAAGGTGAAGATAAATCTAGGCATTCTATTGGCTGCTTATCTAATGCTACGAGTATGACATTTTGTAGCCACTATATAGGGGCAAACTTCATTGCTGTCTTATATCGCACTGCCTCGTAATTCATTCGCTGGTGTTGGATTTAAACGCCGCTGAACGTCGAATAACAACATGGAATAACGTTCTGTATTGTGGTATACTTCGTGTTATTATCGCATGACAATGCCGTCATCACTGGTACCAGGAGACCGCCAGTTGGCAGCAGACCTCGTTCATTTTTACCAGAAGCTGCATTCCAAGTTCCTTCGCGCCTGTCACCAAGTTCGCCTTCTCGATAACGGAATATATGACCTTCAGATGCGCTACGATCGCGCCGGGGTGGCCAATCAGCGCTCCGTTCGCTATTCACTGCGCCTCAAGCTGGCTACGCTAGAAGGAGTGCGCGACATGTTCTTTGAGTACGCCAATGTAGTATTTACTACTATAAGGTTGAGGAAGGCGGACAATCGTGGCAGTTCAGTTCAACGTTTATTTTACAACTCGCCAAGGCCGGTTCATCACGAGACGCAAGCACAAAACAGACTGAGCATTTTGTTCTACATATACTACACCTCCTCCTTCTTAAACATAAGAAGCAGGTAGTAAGATATATTTAGAGGTGGTTCCGGCTGAAAAATAATTAGTCATTAACTACATAATTAAATCATTGAGTCAGGCAAAATAGACGAACACAAATTGTCCAGGAAGCACTAGGTCCTTAGACCCGTCCAGAAGTTAGACATATCCGATAGGGTTCAGTTCTTAGACATGCGATAGTCCTTGAACCGCTCCGGGGCGGAGCGAATCCTCGGAGGGTTGCGCCTCATGGGCACCGAGGTCACGGTTGCTGTTTCGGGAAGTTGTAAAGGTTCCGGAATAACAGTGTCCTGCTCCGTCGTCACAGTGGCGTTTTCAGGAAGTTGTGACGCTTCCGTAACGACCGCATCCTGCTGAGTGCACTCTTCACTGTCTTGAGGTGTTTCGTTTCCGGTAAAGCCTTTACGTAGTTGGTCATGATGTCGGCGTACTACAGCTTCCCCCACTTGTACCTTAGTCGACACTGGACCAGTACGCTCGAGCACAGTTCCCGCCGACCAGCGACTATCTCCCGAGTACTTGCGTGCCAAGACGATGTCCCCGGGAACGAATTCACGTTCCTTGGCCCCTTTGTCGTGGTCGTGTTTCTGGCGCTCCTGCGCCTGAGACACTTTCCGTTCCAAGTCCGGATGCAGCTGCGCCAGATGACTTCGAAGCTGTCGACCCATCAGTAGTTTGGCCGGCGTCTCCCCCTTCCCAGGATAGAGGAGTTATTTGCCAAGCTGTCTGGGGGAAAGACCTTCACCGAGCTAGACTTAAGCCATGCCTATGAGCAGATGGTTTTGGATGAACAGTCACAGGAAGTGGTAACCATAAATACTCACCGCGGCCTCTTCCGGTATAAAAGACTTCCGTATGGTGTTTCATCGGCGCCAGCCATATTCCAAAGAACCCTCGAAAACCTCCTCAGGGAGATACCGTATGTCTGTGTATTCCTTGACAATATATTGATCACCGGCGTCGACGATGAGGATCACCTGAAAAATTTGGGTGAAGTTCTCAACCGTCTTGCTCAAGTGAATCTTCGACTCAAGATGACCAAGTGCAAGTTTATGCGGCGGGAGATTGATTGCCTGGGACACCATTTCAATGCAGAGGGTTTTCGTCCCGTGGAAGCCAAGGTGCGCGCCATCAAAGAAGCGCCTGCACCGTCCAACAAGACAGAACTAAAGTCTTTCTTGGGAACAGTGAACTTCTACGGGAAGTATCTACCAAACCTGGCTACCGTGCTAGCCCCGATGTACCGCCTGCTGGGCAAGGACGTGACGTGGAAGTGGGGCCCGGACCAAGTTGAAGCCTTCCGTATCGCGAAGAACATGCTTCTATCTTCGGAATTGTTAGTCCACTACGATCCCGGCAAGCCGCTGATAGTGGCCGGTGATGCGTCTGCCTACGGGGTTGGCGCGGTGTTGTCACACCGAATGCCTGACGGGTCAGAAAGACCCATAGCCTACGCTTCTAGAACCCTCACGGCGGCAGAGAAGAATTATTCCCAGCTTGACAAGGAAGCGTTAGCCATTATATTCGCAACAAAGAAGTTCAACATGTACGTCTATGGTCGTCGGTTCACATTGTTAACCGACCACAAGGCGCTGCTGGGAATCTTCGGTCCCAATCGCGCTGTGCCGATGATGACCTCTGGAAGAATGCAAAGGTGGATTTTGACCATGGCAAGTTATGAGTACGACTTGCAATACCGACCGGGACAACAGAACGCCAACGCCGACGGTCTTAGTCGCCTTCCATTACCGACAAATACCACAGAACCACCACTACCTGGGGACGTCGTCTTTCTCCTAGAACAAATCAACGCCTCAGGAATGAACGTTAGGAGAATCAGAGAGAATACGAAGAATGATCCTCTTCTGGGCCGAGTGTTACTGTGGGTGCAAAACGGATGGCCGGACAAGCCGTCGGAAGAGCCGGTACAAGCCTTCTTCAATCGCAAGGATGAACTCAGTTCACAAGACGGTTGCTTGTTGTGGGGCTCTCGTCTTGTGGTTCCCCTTGCAGCTCGGTCCGAGGTGATGGGTATATTACACGACACTCATCCCATCCTCGTCGCCAAATGTAGTATTTACTACTATAAGGTTGAGGAAGGCGGACAATCGTGGCAGTTCAGTTCAACGTTTATTTTACAACTCGCCAAGGCCGGTTCATCACGAGACGCAAGCACAAAACAGACTGAGCATTTTGTTCTACATATACTACAGCCAATCAACGCGGCAACGACTTGGTTACATTTCAAGAGCGATTCGTCTTTGTGGAACTCGCTCCGGGCGAGACGGACTTCGTTGCCGACATGGAGCGGGGACTGAGCGATTCGGAGGGAGCTTACCTAGCCTCCTAGGATGCCGGCTCAGCTGTACATCCACCATGGATGGTGCGTGTGTCTGGGACATGCTTCATCCAATACACGCCGATCTCCTACGAACAATTAGGATGCTGAGTAACGCTGATAACTGTCATTAAATGATTTAATGAGCTATTGGTCCTTTGCCATAAACGTTTCGCATCCGTGTCATTATCTGATTTCTTAATAAAACTCGCATAAAATACAAAGTAACATTGTATTTCTTTTACTTCTTACTATTTAGATGCACTTCATAATTACTTATGCCGCCGACAACACACCCTGTGATCGCATTTTTTCTGGAACGCATGCTCGCTTTTCGTCAATATCTAATCCTTTATATTGTTAACACATGTGCGTGAGCAATGGGCAAGTAAACCACAAGTTTCTAACATCTAACCGACCCTCTTCATAACAAATCCACAACAAATGCTTATTACTAGGCTCAATTGGCTTACCACTTGCCAACTAATTGGATCTGCCGCTTTTTGGTAAATAACGACGCATAATTCATCGTTATAACGGCGTTTGGCGCTTGGCAAATTAAAGATAATTTTATATCGATTATATCAAAATGACTTATACATGTATTTGAACATAAATTTTATGAATGTGACACATTGTCAAATAAAACGAAAACTGCGCCTGCCGAGTTAGTATGTTTTGTCACTAATTATAATTCCGAAAACAACAGAATAATTTTCGCACCTGACTATTATTATTCGACGAGAAAGATATAAAATCCCCGCACACAGGAGGGCATTCGCAGGTTCACCTATGACTTTCCCGCGCCGTCTTCCGCAGCTTGTAGTTGAGCCAAGGGGTTGAACACCGAGGTCTGTAGAGTGTCTAACTCGTCTCCTCTTCGACAGACGTATTCACAGAACACGTGACGCAGCTCATCTAGTGTGACCAACTCTAGACGCAGCGAGTGTCGAAAGAAACGCTGGTCGGCCACCACTGCGCGATCATAGCGCCTCTGGAGGTCGTCAATACGGTTGTTGAGCAGAGTGATCTGGTGACAGGCCGCTTGGTACTTGTTGTACTTCCGATTGTAAAACGCCAACATGGCGTCCGGCGTCTCAAATCCCATCATCGCCAATTCTGACGTCATCATACAGTGATGCTACCGTTCCCCTTGGGAATGACTGTTTTTGACGCCTAGAAGATATGCTACCAAGTCCCTTTGCTCTATCACAGAAACAATACTTTTCTGTTCATTAATACCCAGCAAACCCTCTTGATAAAACACAAATGTTCATTATGCGGTCAGCTTGTGACCGCTGACTAACCAATCAGAATCTTCGTGACACAACACCCATCATCAAACACCCTCATATTTAAGATTCGTTACGTAATTGGAATTCCTGCCACATAATTTCCGCGCCGTAAAACTTTCACCTGGCTGAACCGATAACACGAGAAGGAAACTAAGAATGCGATCATATTGTTTGCGCTATGATCAAATTGACAAATAGCAAAAAAAATATACGACGGACTGATACAAAGAGAATTCAAGTAATTTAAGGCAGAAAGTACAAGCATTAAACATCGGAAATATTAGCAATTCATATTTTCACATTACCATATGACACAAGACATACATCTGTGTAAGATGTGCATATTTTCGTCATAAAAGGTGACCAATATCAATCGCGCGTAAATGTCTTAAACTTAGAATTGGTGGATTGGTGGATTGACCAATGCACAGCATTTTAAGATATCATGACGTAACAGTTTTAAGACAAGCTTAGATTGAAAGGCGTAATTTAAATGCTGAAATCATACTTTGATGTAAATGCGGTTAAACGGCGGTGGCAAACGGTACAACGTTCATAAAATAATACAAGTAACATTGCCGAAATATTACTATTTCAGCAGCCGCGAATATCAAATTGGCAATCGATTGTTAGAGATGTCGTAGGAATCAAACTAATAATTGTTGCAGCTTATTGCAGCCCCTACCCGTCCCCGTTCACTGTTCTGTTGGCCAGAAATACGGTCTGTCTAAAGTCATCGCGTTGCGATTGTTAACAATTCTTTGCTTTAATTGCAATTGCATTGATATCTGTTTGCTTTAAAAAAATTATCAGCAGAAACAGTGTTCTAGGAATAAGTGTGAACATATTAGCTGGCGCTCACCTGACTGTTTGTGTCCAACAATTAGCTAACATAAATTAAGACTTCTTTGCGGACAGTTACTTTGATATTTTGCGATGGCACACAGCTACATTCATACGGTCACGGTGTTTGTCTTGTTTAGCACAATGCTTGGACAAATGTCTGAAAAAGTTTCTGAGATATAACCAACCCTCTTGATAACAGTGCCCCAACAAATGCATATAATGCAAAGGCGCAGTCGGCTGAAAGCTTGCTAACTGATTAGATCTGCCTTCCCTTCCTCAATAACGACGTATAATTCTTCACATAATTATACGATATTAACTGATTATGCATAACTTGTTGATAGCGTTTGGCAGATCAAGGATAATAGAAATCGATTATATAAACATGAATTATATTTGAACATGAAGTTTAGGAATCAGACACTCTGTTAAATCAAAGTCAAACTGCGCCTGTCGAGTCGGCATGTTTTTTGTCAATAATTAGAATTACAACAACAGAATAACTCTTGCACCTGATTTATATTATCAGATGAGAAAGACATACGATCAACGCACACATTGCACATAGGTTTGCGGGTTACGCTATGACTTGCTTGTGCTGTGTTCTGCAGCTTGTAGTTGAGCCAAGGCGATGAACACCGAGGTCTGTAGATTGTCTAACTAGTCTGCCCTCCGACAGACGTATTCACAGAACACATGACGCATCTCATCTAATGTGACCAGCTCCAGACCGAGCGAGTAGCGGAAGGAGCGCTGGTGGGCCACCACGGCGCGATCGTAGCGCCTCTGGAGGTCGTCAATACGGTTGTTGAGTAGAGTGATCTGGTGACAGGCCGCTTGGTACTTGTTGTACTTCTGGTTGTAAAACACCAACATGTCCTCCGGTGTCTCAAATCCCATCATCGCCGATTCTGACGTCATTATACAGTGGTGCTTCCGTTTATCTTGCCAATGACTGTTTAGAGAAGCAACAGGTTCCAATGCCTAATAGATATGCTATCAAGTTGCTTTGCTCTATCACAGAAGCAATACTTTCGTGTTCATTAATACCCCGTCTTAATAAGACACAAACGCACATTATGCGGTCGGCTTGTGACCGCTGACTAAAGAAATCAGAATCCTCTTGATACAACACCCATTATCAAATACCCACACCTTTAGGATTCATTACGAATTTGTTAATCCTGTCCGCATGGCTTCCTCGCCACAAAACAGTCATCTGGCTTCACCGATAACGCGAGAAAGGAAAGTAAAGATGCGATCATGTTGTTTGCGCCATGATCAAATCGACAAATAGCGAAATTATACGACAGAGTAAAAAATGAAAATTCCAGCAAATTAATGCAGGACGCAATGGGACATTATAGGGATGGAACGTCGGAAAGACTAGAGTTATATTTTCACACGATCATATGCCAGAAGACACACATCTATGTAAGATGTGCAGATTTTCGCCATACCCACGGTATCGTCAGCCACTCATATAACATCGCCCACCCAAGCACTCATACAGCATGTTCAAGCATGATTGCCATTTTCAATCAGTGGTGCGCCTAATATCATATCCATTTCGTTATCTTTTCTTTTGGCATGATCACGCCCCCCATCACGCCCCCCATCTTTTGGCCGTAGCATGAAGTGACAGGCAAGAAGCCAGCCCGATTGCGTCTTTAAAGTAAACGGGGTCGTCGGCCAGAAGTGAAGCCAGGTGTTGGTTGGATCAATAAACATCGCGCGTCATTTGTGGTCGACTTAAACAGCCAAGAAGCCAATCGTCATAATATCACTTTGTGAGAAATATTTCTTTGATTCCGATTTGTTAATATGTTTCCAACCTTTCCCTATTGGTTGTGAATGTTTAGTACGCCAAAGGACAAAGCGGCATAGATAACAAGCCAAGGGTCTTACCGCGATTCTTCCGGTACCAATATTGTTGGAGACCAGCCAAAGCCTCATTGGCGCGGTCACTTCAATCTTGTAAATATGACGTCATCGACGAAAATGTTAGAGCGGCAGATCATCCAAGAACTCGTCGACTCGCACCAGATGATTCATTCCAAGTTCCGTTATTCCTGTCGCCAGATCCAGATGCTCAACATTCGTATAGATGACCTCCTGAGGCGCTACGATCGCGCCTTGGTGGCCGACCATCGCTCCTTCCGCTACGCTCTGCGTCTGGAGTTGGCTACGCTGGAAGGTGTACGCTACATGTTCTTCATGTATGCCAATCGGTGCGAGAACCACATGGCCGCCCTTGAGGATCAAGTATTCATCGTAGAACTGATGGCCGTGCTGGAGGTGGGAGAGGCTGTGAGCGAGATCGATGGCGAGGAAGTGGGTAATGATGCCACAATCAACACGTAGCAGCGTCAGTGAGAGAGAAATTCCCATTCGGCAGTTTGCCTTGAACAATTTGCGTCGTGTTGACCACGACTATATTCCAAGGCTTCTCTAGCGATATTGCTAAGGGCCATTAATAAACTTCAAACTTTTTGTGAATCCATTTATCCCATTTTATGTTGTATTTAATAAAACGGAACTAAATGCATATATTATTTTATCTTATACAAACATGCTCATTTACGCTGTGGCACATACAAACGGGATCATGCATTTAGTACTAACAATATTAATACGGAACAAATCAGTAACACAACTTACTTTTTTATACATATCGTGACTTATCTGACGCAATATAAGTATAATTGATCAATACTGTTGTTTATTGCGTCTAGAATGCATTTCGGCTCAAATCATTACCAACTAACCATGAACCCTTGCGAATAATTATATAAAACGAGCGGTTTCTTGCAATGGCAGCAACATGTTTGAAAGGGCAAACATATTGGTTAATTTGTGGGAACATACGGCTATTTGGGCTTAAGATCAGCTTCGCAATGTTGGTTTGCGTGGCGATGACGGAATTATATGTGGCGGATATGGGATGCATAGGTCTGATTAACAGATATCATGGGATCCAATCGCTTTTCATAGCAGCACTATCAGCTGCATCGTTAGCCAACCAAAAGAATTCTGGTCAATAAGGAAAATGGATCAGCAATCCTGGCTTCCCTCCCTGTTATTTCGCCAGTTTCCTTAACATGTCTTCACTATCTTACACCAGCGACTGGCCATATCGATAATAGACATCAGACAACCTGCGATCCGAGCAAACCTATAATTCTGATATTTTGGGGGACAACAGTTAGTTTTCACAGCTTCAAATCGTATATTATCAATTTGAACGATTGATTTCTAGTATTATTTATATTATGTGACAATAAGTCATACTACTTAAAGGAAATGATGGTACACGTTTGCAATCACAGGCCGTTGAATTGCAATGCGCCTCATTAGTTAGCGTTATGTTTTCTCTGCCGCAGAGAAATGCGCATCAATTAAGCCATTGCCTTTTGTGGCCCCGTTAATGAATTTCTTAATTCAGTACAAAATCATTTAAACAATTTAATTGCGTCATTTTGACGAATAACCCGTTGAGATTACATGCCAGTTCTGATTGTAACAACGGTGTAACATCTTCATAATATTGGCAATGCGACATTTTGGTCTTGTTTCCGTTTTACGGTGTAATGCGTTATCTTAAGTGATTAAGACCGTTTCCAGCTTTTTTATCCCTCTGAGTCTAATTACTATCTCACGGCCACTCTGCTTTTCTCTCGTCCATCAGCCATGCTATGCAATAACTGTACATTTGATACGCGACGCACACTGCTAATGTAGCTTTAATAATCCTGCGCTAGTAATCTCACTTCACGATTGCTCGGATAGACAGTACGTCCTAGATAATGTGAACCAATAGCGAATTTTGACATTAATACCAAAGTAATCGGACAAATCGCATTGCAAACATATCACAGCCGGAAGGTCATTACGTTGAAAGCCCTAAACGATAACTTTATTTTATTCCATTCCAGTTTACACCTTGGTGCAGCAAACTCTTACGCCAACATTATAAAGACCTGACGCACACAATCTGCGGGCAATCGGAACATACTTAAACAGATTTAGGGCCGGTTTGTGGCATGGCCAGCCCAAAACAACGGGTTGAGGTATGATGGAGAAAGGAAGCCAGGGCCGTTGGGACTTTGTTGTTGACTCAGTCGCGCCTACCCACAACCATCCTATGGAAGCCATGTCAGCTATCAAACACCATTTAGAACAGGATGATGTACGAAGCCATTAAAGTCCACACCAAGGTGATGATAAATCTAAGCATTTCTATTGGCTGTTTATTTAATGCTACGAGTACGATATTTTTCAGCCACTATATAAGGGACAAACATCGTTGCTGCGTTACATCACACTGGTAGATCACTCGCTGGTGTTGGACTTTAAACGAGAACCCGTTATTCACGGAACGCCGCTTATCGTTAAATAACATCACTGAATATCTCTATTGCGATATACTTGTCGTTATTATCGCCTAACAATGCCGTCATCCGTGGTATTGGAAGACAGCCAGTTGGCAGCAGACCTCGTCCATTATTATCAGAAGCTCCATTATAAGTTACTCCGCGCTTGTCACCAAGTTCGCCTTCTCGACAACGGAATATATGACCTCCAGAGGCGCTACGATCGCGCCGTCGTGACCAATCAGCGATCCTTTCGCTATTCGCTACGCCTCAAGCTTGCAACGCTAGAAGGAGTGCGCGACATGTTCTTTGAGTACGCCAATCAACGCGGGAACGACTTGGTGACATTTCAAGAGCGATTCGTCTTCGTAGAATTCTTGACCGTTCCAGACGAGAAACAAAACCTGTGGGATTCGGGAGGAGCTTCCTCGGCCTGCTAGGTTGCAGGTTGAGCCGCGTGTGAACAGATCATCTTCCATTCAATACACTTTGCTCTCCCATGAGCAATTAGGACGCTGAGTAATGTCGGCACCCGCCAGTTATTAAGTCTTTTATATCCGCAAGTGCTTTGTGACCTTTGTTGTTTCTTTTCCGGCAAACTTTGGCAACCGTGAATTAGTCCGCTTTGTTAATAAAATTAAAATCCAACTTAATCAATATCGTACTTTTCTGTTTCTTCTTTCTAATATTTGAATTGTATGATCATTTAGGTCGCCGACAACGCATTCCCTTATCGCGTTTTGTTGGAGAGCATGGTCTAGCAACCGATATTAATTCCCTTGAATATTAATTATTGTTTGCCAGGTTTTCATCTATATTTTATTTTTTATATTGGCGGCGAGACCACTTGAACAGCATTTTGATATATAATAATGTTACAGGCGAGAATAGATTGTGAGTATTTTTTAAGGGCTAAAATTATACATTAGTATCAGTGTGATTAAACGACGAGACCAAATAGCAAAGGGTGGATAAGATATGTGGAAACGTCATAACTGAAATGCAATTATTGCAGCTGTCTCCTATATGAACTGTACCAATCGATTATTAGGGATAATTATTCCGGCCTATTGCGGCCCGCCACACCTCTCGGTTCACTGTTCAAAACGCCATCAATACGTTTTTGCTCGAACGATCGCGTCGTGATTGTTATTAATCGTTCGCACTAGTTGCAATTATACTGATATCTAATTACTTCGCCCAATGATTTTTTATGAAGCTTTATTTCAAAAAGAACATGCAACAATACGAGAGTACAAATGAAGCCAGATCAACGCACTCGTTGCACACAGTTGCAGGTTTAGCTGTGACTTTCCGGCGCCGTCTTCTGTGGCTGGTAGTTGAGCCAAGGCGATGAACACCGAGATCTGTAGAGTGTCAAACTCGTCTGCTCTCCCACAGACGTATTCACAAAACACACTGACGCAGCTCGTCCTGCGTGACGACGGCAAAATTGATATATTCGAATGCATTTTATGCAACCGTTTCACTTGAAAGCTTTTCACAATAACCTAAACAACTATCTTTTTTTAAGCTTATCGACAGACACCCATTCCTGTGCTCATCGTCTAACACGTAACATTGCAACAACTTTCCGCATCCAAACCTTGTGCTGTTGGCCTTTGAAGTCGACTGGCTCGTCGCGAGAATGTGAATCCATGTGTTGGGCTCATAGATTAACGCTGCACGCCTTTGCTTAAAGCGGTAATGAAGCCAGGGAGCCGACTATGCATCAGATAGAAGCGCTATCCCGTTTCTAATTGGTGAAGGCATATTGAGCCTCTTTCTCATTTGTCATTTTCTAAGCAAGGCTTCACGCAGAGAATGTGAGTTAGACAATCTATTCGCTTATAAAGGTTAAACAAGTTGTTGACAAGTTATATTCAGCTAGGAGCTGTACTGTCGTTAATTGTTACAACGTACTCCTGGTCTATAAGGTAGGAACGGGGTAACAACAGGAATAAAATACAACTGTTCGGTTTATTTCCTGATATTGACGCCAATGACGGCTATGGCGTGGCGACAATTCGTGGACAACCTCATGGACTCTTACCAGACAGCGTCCGTCCAGACAGCAGTTCCATCTTTGCTGTCGCCAGATCCAGATGCTCAACAATCGCATAATCCACCTCCAGAGGCGCTACGATCGCGCCGTGGTGGCCGACCAGCCCTCTCTCCGTTACTCGCTGCACCTGGAGCTTATGGCTACGCTGAAAGGAATACGTTCTTTACGTAAGTACGCCCATTGGTGCGGGAATCACATGGACGCCCTTGAGGATCGAGTATTCCTTTACCCTTTGTCAGGAAGTGAAATAAGCGAGCGCCCTGTAGTCTTTAATTTTAAAGTAAACGTGCTCGTCGGCCGGAAGGAAAGCAATGTGATGTATATTTGCCTTTTTCAAAAATCGACGTTATCTTTGGCATGCCATTTCATAATAATGTTTTGATGTACTCTCTGAATTATGTTATATTATGTGCAAAATGGTACATTTACCGTTCAAAGCTAAATGGAAGAAAACTTTATCTCTAGGAATATTTGGTAGAACTAAAAAATCATGTTCAGACTAGAATATATTATAGAAAAACTAAAACAGAATTATTGTGAAAATGCAATAGAGCATTTGTATCAGGCATTGTGATATATTAAGTGTTTGTTATATATTTGACAGATTTTTCATATTTCCATAATCAAATGTTACTAATTTTAGTGAAGCTATTCCCCGGAGCACCAAAAAGTGCTGTGATTGTATGAACGCATAATCTTGTATTCATCACCTATGAAGATGTGTGAACCTATGTACACTGGATTGATGCAAATAAAAAACAAAAATAAAAAAAAACAATGTGATGGGCGGACCAATTTACAATCATGCGATTCTCTATCCGATTGAAATTTGGAAGATGCATATCGCCATTATAGCAATTACGACTTGTGCAAAAAACGAAATGCATCCTGGAAGCATTCGTTAAGTACAGAAATATCATACTAGCTTCATTGAAGTCGGCATTTAACCATTGGACGATGAATAATAGTCATGTCTCCAATGTTAACAAACATCATGCTTTTTAATTGAAATTAACCCAACATTGCCAATAACCCATGAATATGAACGACAAACAGTTCATTTCGGGAAGTGCGATTACAGTCACAGAAATCCCCCGCAAATTTTAATGTAAGTCATGTCAGGCAATTTTAATTTTATTATATTATCCAAAACATATGGCACCAAATTATAGTCCACGTCCACGAACTTCCACAAAGAATTGTCTTTCACAAGAGGTTTTACAATCTGTGGCCATAAACTCCGCACATCGTATTCAGCCATGTTTCCTTGAACATTGACAATACCGCCCGACATCACAGGCGACTGTCACTGTTCCGCGCCAGGTTCTGTCGTCTGTTGTTGAGCCAGGATCATGAATACCGAGGTTTGTAGAGTATCTAGCTGGCCTTCTTTACGACAGACGTATTCAGAGAACATGTTACACAACTGTTGCATCGTTGTAAGCTGAAGGCGCAGCGAGTAGCGGAAGGAGCGTTGATCGGCAGCCACGGCGCGATCGTAGCGCCTCTGGAGGTCCTCTATGCGGTTGTTGAGTAGAGAGATTTGACGACATGCCACTTGGTACTTGTTGTACTGCTGAACGTAAAACAACAAAATGTCGTGAGGTGCCGTTAAACGGTCCGCCACGAAGGCTGATGCCATAGCCGAGTGGTGTAACCAGAGATAATGCGTAAAACAAGGGTTAACACTGACGCGGAATGCAATGCAGCTGTCTCCTCGTATGTAAGGTCCAATGTATGTACTGACAAGGGATGCAGAAACTGTATCGTAAAGCCATCTTAGTCGCCTTTATACGACACCATTTCAGTATCAGCTAGCCAATGAAATTCAAGCACAGTAACCCATAGGCCGCATAGGCTAAATATATCAGTTTTCCTGGCTTTCGACCTTGTTATTTTACCACGAGTCTTCATATCATGGCTTCCGTATTACACCAGAGACTGGCTTCGCCGATAGCCGACATCAAAAATAACTGCCGCAACGCCACGAACCCCGACCTAGAGACGGACGGATTGATGGACCACGGGGTTTGTATTCATAATCCCCTCTTAAGTTACGCACAAAACGTGCATTTTCGTCTTAGTCTCCCCAGCTCGCTGTGGTGGTGTTCATGAGTAGGAAATCTCCTTCACAATTTTAACACTTTCTTAATTCAGAACAGCTACTTCTTGGGTGACTACTTATGTATTTTTAACTCGATAATCGTTCGACAAATTGTGTAAATCAGCCTTCCTGGCTTCCGACCTTGTTATTTTACCACGAGTCTTCATAGCATGGCTTCCGTATTACAGCAGCGACTAGCTTCGCCGATAGCGATTGTAACGGTCCAATTATTATGTATTATACCAGGAAGTGCGATGTTTTCTAACAAAGCATCACGAACAAGCGATGCCGCAAACAAAGATGCGTTTACGTACTGATTTGATGGATTTATCGGCCAGGTTGCGGCTTATCAACACTAAGCAGCAAACCAGGGATTAAGGTCAGAGACACAACGGAAGCCAGGTCCGCTGGGACTGTGTTGTTGACTCAGTCGCCCCCACCGCCCCCTCACACACAACCTTCCTATGGAAGCCATATCCGTCATCTGGTAAAGAACATTTAGACTGATGACTGATGGATGACACATAGGAAGCCATCAAAGTTCACATCAAGGTGACCAATATCAATTGCGCATAACAGTCATTGGCTGGTGTTGTTGCATTTTGTTGATATTATTGATCGATATTTCCTTGCATATTAACGGTTGTTGGCTGGTTATTTATCAATGTCTTATCTTTGGAACTGGTGGCGCAGTGATTGACCAATGCATAGCATTTTAAGACATTATGGCGTTACTGTCTGAAGTCAAGATTAGTTTGAAAGTCAGCATTTAAAGGCTAAAATCTTACTTTGATGCAAGTGTGATTAAACGGCGGTGGCAAACGGTTCAACGTACACAAAATACGTGTAAGTAACATTACCGAAATATTACTAGCAGTAATATCATTGGTAGCAGCCAATATCAAATGTGACACTCGATCATTAAAAATATAAGAATCAAACTACTGATAATTGCAGCCTTTTTGCGGCCCCTACCCTTCCCCGTTTACTGTTCTGTTTGCCAGTATTACGGTCGCGTTGCGGTCGTTTGCTTTAATTGCAATTATATTTATTGATAATCACTTTAAAAATTATCAGCAAAAAAAGTTTGCTTCCGAGACCATATTAAATATCATGAATAGACCAAAGGATTGGTCTTCATCATGATGTACACAGCAACGATCTACCATAATCTTCTCATAATATCGAGTGAATATCAACAGAACTGAAGATTGTCATCCGGATCTCGCACAATGACAAACATTTCGACAGTCTTAGCATAATAGCTGGTGCTAACGCAATTGTTTCTGTCCCACAATTAGCGCATATAAATATAGCTCTTTTCAGACAGTTAAAGTGATATTTTCCAATTGTACACGGCCACATAACACATTCATACGTCAGGGTGTGTGTCTTGTTTGGCTCAAAGCCTGAGCAAATTTTCTGATTGGTTGTTTATTCGGGACGATTTAAGCAATTCTGGTCACACAGTGTCAACATGACATACCACAGCGCGGCTCAAACCATTGATCAAGGTGCCCGTTAGGCTTACCGGCGACCCACTGAGCTGTCGGTCAGGTCCTGGTAAGTTTCTAAAGATATCTAACAAAGATATATATAGTAACCATGATTGCATAAAGCGTTCCATATAAAGCTAAACAGATTTTAATTGCATCATTAAGCACCTCAAAATAAATATATTAAAATGCATTTGATTAAAAAATTATCAACACCCGTAGCAGCTTGTCTTAAGCCCATCGACAGACACCTATTCCTTTTCTCATCGTCTAACACGTCTAACATTTCAACAACTTTCGGGGGGCGAAGCCATATTCTGTTGGCCTTTCAAGTCGACTTGCTCATCGGGCGAAAGTGAAGCCGTCTGCTTGGGCGATCCATTACTGCTGAAAGTTTCCTATTTAAAGCTGTGGAGAAGCCTGTGAGCGGATTATGAACCAGAGCGAAGCATTATCCTGTTTCCCATTGGCTATGTTGAGCCTTGTTCTCATTGGCCATTAGCCCAAATGAACCACGCGCAGAGTGCTACTTAAATAATTCATCGGCTTATAAAGGTTAGACAAGTTGTTACCAAGTCATAATCACCTGGGAGCTTAATTAACGATAAGCGTTACTGCGGACTTCTGGTCTACTGGAATATCAGTTTGTTATTTGCAGAAAACGGAAATAAAAACATTTTTCTTTTATTTCCTGATATTGACGCCGTCGATGACAATGGCAGGACGACAATTCCTGGACAACCTCATGGACTCGTACCAGACAGCGCTTTCTAAGTTCCGTCTTTGCTGTCGCCAATCCAGATGCTCAACAACCGCATAATTTACTTACGGAGGCGCATCGATCGCGTCATGGTGGCTGATCAAAGCTCCTTCCGTTACTCGCTGCGCCTGGGGTTGGCTACGCTGGATGGAATACGCGGCATGTTCTTTACGTACGCAAATCGGTGCGGAAATCACATGGATGTCCTTGAGGATCGAGTGTTCGTGGAATTGATGGCTGTGTTAAAGATGGGAGAGGCTGGGGCGGACCTCGAAGAGGCGGAAGGTGGCTCTGCTGTTGCCATAAACACATAGCCACACCTTGCTTTGAACACACTACGTCGTGTTAACCGAGACTATATGAAGATGTTTCACTGGCGATATTGATCAAAGGTCACCATCACACTTGAAATCAATGCTATTTTTGAATATCTTGTCTCATTTCATCTCTGTTTGAAGTGTCATAATAAAGAAGCATTCAATTCATATATTTTTGTCTCTTAATAGCTCTGACATTCGTGAAACATTATTCCATTGTCGCAATGGCAAATGCAAAGGGATCCTGCATTTACTAACATTGTTAATGCAGAATGCATCACTTAACGGTCTCTGTAACATGAGTCCTGTTTCCTCATAAATACTGTGTTTTAAATTAATACAATATGTGCAAGTAAGCAATATCGCAACTAACGGCAAATACATTTAAATATGTGCATGACACGAGCGATTTGTGCCATGACTACAATATCGTGCGGGACAAACGATTGATTAACTTAACGGCTTCAAAGTTTAATATCAGATGTTGAAAAGGTGTTTTTGCGCGCGACGATTACGGAATTGTATGAAGTTGATCAACTATGATTGCATCTGATAACGAAACTCTATCAACTCCTGGTTTGGTAATTGTGATCTTAAGCCAATCCCCACGAAACTAACCAAGGCTTATTGCGCCTTGCCTTGGACCATTTTCGCTATGCGCCAACATTAATTGCGTTCATAATAATGACATCGCATGTTATTAATCGTCAAATAATGGTTGCATTTTTTATTAATTCAATATAATCAAACGTCCAATTGCCTTACATTACTTTAGAATATAAACTTTATTTCAAAAGCCCCATTCGCAAGCTTTTGTAATTCAAGCTATTCTGCATGAATGTGACAAAATGTTGCATTCTATGGACTGTTCGTTTTTACACATTCTCCGTTTAATGTAATAATCCTGGGGCCAATTTAGCAATTCGACATTGGTAATAATTGAAATTAATAACGTCTGGAAATTATGAATACATAGTCATAGAGAACGCACATTATAATACAAGTCATGTCAGGTAATTTCAATTTTATTATATTATCCAAAGCATATGGCACCGATTCATAATCCTCGTTGACAAACTTCCACGACGAATTGTCTTTCACAAGTGGTTTAGTCTGGGGCCATAACATCCACACTTCGTATTCAGCCATGTTTTCTTGAGCATAGACATTATCACCCGACATAAACGACTGTCACTGTTCCGCGCCAGGTTCCGCCCTCTGTTGTTGAGCCAGGATCATGAATACTGAATGTAGAGTGTCTAGCTGGGCTTCCTTAAGACAGATGTATTCACAGAACATGTTAAGCAACTGTTGCAGGTTGTAAGCTGTAGGCGCAGCGAGTAGCGGAAGGAGCGTTGGGCATCCACCACGGCGCGACGTAACGCTGGTGTTGAAAGCAATGCAGTCTCCTCGTATGTAAGGTCCAATGCATGTACTGATTATGAATGTGAAAACCCTATCACAAAGCCGTTTTAATTAGCTTATTATGACAGAATTGCAATGTCAGCTGTATCGCTAGCCAATAAAATTCAAGAAAAGTAACCCATATATATCAACCTTTCTGGCTTCCAACCTTGTCACTAATTCACCACAAGACTCCCTATCATGGTTTACATAGTACATCAGCGACTTGCTTCGTCGATAGCCAACATCAAGAAAACTGTCCGGCTATATTTTATACGTATATCATCGACAACAATAATCATTTAATTTTATTATTTTTTAAGAAATAGCGAAATTATCCTTTAAAGGGCGAACAATTTATATCAAATGACAGTACATAATTTTGTCACAATGTCGCGACATGGTGTCACAACATCAGGGCGTTGATACATAAATGTCTAGCTATACGTATTACTACTTAATACTGTGGCATACGTATTAATACTTAATACATATTCAGTGAATTGTAGAGAGCCTTGGCCTGTTGCAAGCATGCCAATTATTTTATTGTTTTCTGGGTACAGTATGAATAAGGTAAATAATTTCATTCCGTTATTGACGCCAATAACATCTTGCGGATTATTTGTTGGTGATCGTTTAACTTTTTGCGTATGTTTACATGGCCAATGTATGTTTTGATCTGGGTCGTTTTAGTGCCATGCCATGTTTGGTAACAACATAGAGTTGTCGTGTGACAAAAAACCTAATCCAACATCTTCCCTGATTGAGATTATTAACAGACCGTTAGCTCTTCCAAGCTTTATTACTAAAAATTGATGGTATCGTTGCGGGAAACTGCAGTATTGGGCAACATTTTGGATGGGTTCTATGTTATATTAGCTTGCAGTTTCGAAGAAACAATTACATTCAATCAATCCCAAAGATGCTGCGTAGATAGCCATAATACAGTTTAAAACTGCCAACTCAGGTTAAACCGGATGATTATATTACGCAAATTAATATAAAACGCAGGAAACTAATCACATTAAAAGCTCTAAATGAAATGGTCATTTTATTGCCCTGCAATTTACAATTCAGTGGGAAATCCCTTTGCGCCCACGTCACAAACCCCGAAGCACACAACCGGCGGGAAATTTCAACGTACTTATTGGCTTGGGGACACAGGGATTTATGGGCCAGGTTGGGGCTTATGTACACTAAACCGCAATGCAGAGATGGAAGTCAGAGACAGAAAGGGGGCCAGGTCCGTTGTGACTTTGTTGTTGACTCAGCCCCCCCCCCCCTCCATCCTCCTTTCAATTTACACAACCACAACCATCCTGTGGGAGAGATTTCGTAAACAAATAAACATCTTCTATGCCTGGTTGATGTAGGAATCCATGAAAGTTAACATCAAGGTGACGATAATTCTAAACCTGCTATTTGCTCTTTGTCTCATCCTTTGTGAGCGCGATATTCTTCAGCCCTTACACTAGGGACCAAACTTCACTGTTGTGCCATTTTGCGCTCATATCGGTCGCACGTAATAGCCTTTGGCTGGTGTTTGATTTAGTTATACGTTATTAAGTGAAGGCTGCTCAACATTAAAAATCAAAATGAATATCTCCATTGTGGAATACTTGTCGTCAGAATCACATGACGATGGTGTCATCCGTGGCACTAGCAGATCGCCAGTTGGCTGCAGACCTTGTTCACTTTTACCAGAAGCTACATCGCAAGTTCGACATGTTCGAGTACGCCAATCAACTCGGGGACGACTTGGTGACGTTTCATGAGCGATTCGTCATCGTAGAATTCATGACCACTATAGACGAGACGGGGTCGATTGGCGACATGGAGCAAGACGTGCGGGGTTCGGGAGGAGCTTACTCGGACTGCTAAGATGCAGGTTGAGTAACCGTTGTAACCGTTGTTGATCCTTTGCCGGTAAACTTTGTTATCCGCGAAATAGTCCGATTTGTTGAAATTAAAAGCCAACTTTATCAATATCGTTACACTCGTTTTTCTTCATTCTATTCGTTGTCATGATCATTTTTGACTGCGACAACACGTGATGTTATCGGTATTTATCGGCTTACTTGTTAAATAACACCGATGTTCAATCGTTCACCTGTTTTTTTAAGTGAGAGAAAATTGTCAGACAAATCGAGTTTTCATTACGGATCTCACACGCGGCAGTCACTAGAATCTTCTAACTTTGTAATAACATTCAGGTAATTAAAATAAGATAATGCAAGCAACATTACCGAAATATTACTATTTCAGTAGCAGCCAATATCAGATGTGACACTCGATCAATAAAGATGAACGAATTAAACTACTGATCGTTGCAGCCTTTTGCGGCCGTCTTAGTCGCCTTTTCTTAGACACCATTTCGGTATCAGCCGTAGCGCTAGCCAATGACATTCAAACACAGTAATCTATAAGCCGTAAATGGGAAATACATCAGCCTTCCTGGCTTCCGACCTTGTTGTGTTACCATTAGCCTCCATAGCATGGCTTCCAAATTACACAAGCGAATGACTTTGCCGATAGCTTACATGAAAGGTAACTGCTGGGATATATTTTATTTCTTATATTATCGATTGCAACGGTCCAATTATTAGGTATTATACCAGAAAGCGCGATGTATTCTAACAACAAAGCATCACGAACAAGCGACGCCGCAAACCCCGAAGCGTTAACGTACTGATTGGCTTAGGGACGGACGGATTTATGGGCCAGGTTGACGTTACTGTCTTAAGACAAGATTAGATTGAATGTCGTCATTTAAAGGCTGAAATCCTACTGTGATGTAAGTGTGATTAAAGGGCGGTGGCAAACGGTACAACGTAAATAAAATAATGCAAGTAACATTTCCGGTATATTACTATTTCGGCAGCCTCGAATATCAACTTTGGCAATCGATCATTAGAGATGTCGTACGAATGAAACTAATAGTTGTTGCCCTTGCGGCCTTTTACGGCCTCTTACCATTCCCAGTTCACAATGTTTGTCAGCATTACGGTCTGTCTGAAATCGTCGTGTTGCGATTGTTAGCAATCGTTTTGCTTTAATTGCAAGTACATTGATATCTAATCGCTTTGAAAAATTATCAGCAGTAACAGTGTTTTGCGCTCACGTGACTGTTTGTGTCAAACAATTATTTAAATGATCTTATTGTGCCATTTCGACGAATTACGAGATTACATGCAAGTTCTAGTTGTGACAACGGTGTCACATCTTCACAATGTTTGCAATGCGACAATCTGGTCTTGTTTCCTTCTTACCGAGTAATGCGTTATCTTGAGGCATTAGGACGTTTCCAGCTTTTTGAGTCCTGATTAAGTGCTATATGCTATAAAATAACTTAACTGTGCTTTCGATACGCGACGTACGACTGCTAATGTAGCTTCAATAATCCGGCGCTAGTAATCTCACTTCACGATTGCTCGGATAGACAGTACGTCCTAAAGAGTGTGAACCAATAGCGAATTTTGACATTAATACCAAAGTAATCGGACAAATCGCATTGCAATCATACCACAGGCGGAAGCTAATTAAATTCAAAGCCCTAAACGATAATTTCATTTTATTCCATTCCAGTTTACATCTTGGTGCAGCAATCTTTTACGCCAACATTATAAAGCACCACGCATACAATCTGCGATCAATCGGAACAAACTAAAACAGATTTAGGGCCGGCTTGTGGCATATTAACGCCAGCCCGAAACAACGGTTTGAGGTCAGATGGAGAAAGCAAGCAGGTCCGTTGAGACTTTGTTGTTGACTCAGTCGCGTCTACCAACAACCATCCTATGGAAGCCATGTCCGCCATCAAACACACACCATTTATACCGGAATGTTGTACGAAGCCACATCAAGGTGAAGATAAATCTAGACATTCTATTGGCTGCTTATCTAATGCTACGAGTATGACATTTTGTAGCCACTATATAGGGGCAAACTTCATTGCTGTCTTATATCACACTGCTTCGTAATTCATTCGCTGGTGTTGGATTTAAACACCGCTGAACGTCAAATAAAAACATGGAATAACGTTCTGTATTGTGATGTACTTGGTGTTATTATCGTATGATAATGCCGTTATCACTGGTACTAGAAGACCGCCAGTTGGCTGCAGACCTCGTTCATTTTTACCAGAAGCTGCATTCCAAGTTCATTCGCGCCTGTCACCAAGTTCGCCTTCTCGACAACGGAATATATGACCTTCAGGTGCGCTACGATCGCGCCGTGGTGGCCAATCAACGCTCCGTTCGCTATTCACTGCGCCTCAAGCTGGCTACGCTAGAAGGAGTGCGCGACATGTTCTTCGAGTACGCCAATCAACGCGGCAACGACTTGGTGACATTTCAAGAGCGATTCGTCTTTGTGGAACTCGCTCCGGGCGAGACGGACTTGGTTGCCGACATGGATCGGGAACTGAGCGATTCGGAGGGAGCTTACCTAGCCTCCTAGGATGCCGGCTCAGCTGTACATCCACCATGGATGGTGCACTGGTGCGTGTGTCTGGGACATGCTTCATCCAATACACGCCGATCTGCTTCGAACAATTAGGACGCTGAGTAACTCTGATAACTGTCAGTTATTAAATGATTTAATGAGCTATTGGTCCTTTGTAATAAAAGTTTCGCATCCGTGTCATTATCTGATTCCTTAATGAAACTCGCATAAAATACAAATTAACAATGTATTTCTTTTACTTCTTTCTATTTACATGCACTTCATAATTACTTACGCCGCCGACAACACACCCTGTTATCGCGTTTTTTCTGGAACGCATGCTCGCTATTCGTCAATATCTACTCCTTTATATTGGTGACACATGTGCGTGAGCAATGCGCTTGAACAGCATTGTGATATGTTATAACATTAAAGGCTTATGACAAGATTAGATTGAAAGTCGTTAGTTAAGAGCTAACATCTTACATTATGGACATTATGGGACCAAATGGAACAGCGTTGATAACATAAGTGGATATACTACAAGGGGAATATCTCTCTTATAACAACTTGAGCAATCGATCATTAGAGATGACGTATGAAGTAGACTATAATTATTCCGGCATATTGCGGTCTCCTACGCTTCTCAGTTCACCGACCAAAACGCTGGCAATACGGTCGCGTCGTAATTGTTATTAATCGTTCGCACTAATTGCAATTACACTAATCGCTGTATTTTTCCCAGTAAGCGGAATGTTTTGTTCTGAGTCTATGTTTAATATACCTTGTGGACAAAAGAACGCAATTAATCATAATATATGCCAAAACGATCTATCGTAATCTTCTGTGTATATCAGAGAGTGAATAAATAAACCACAAGTTTCTAACATCTAACCGACCCTCTTGCTAACAAAACCACATCAAATGCATATTACTAGGCTCAATTGGCCTACCTCTTGCCAACTAATTGGATCTGCCGTTTCTTGGTAAATAACGACGCATAATTAATCGTTATAACGGCGTTTAACGCTTGGCAAATTAAAGATAATTTTATATCGATTGTATAAACACGACTTATACATGTATTTGAACATGAATTTTATGAATGTGACACATTGTCAAATAAAACGAAAACTGCGCCTGCCGAGTAAGTATGTTTTGTCACTAATTATAATTCCAAAAACATCGGAGTAAGTTTCGCACCTGATTTTTATTATCCGATAAGATATAAGATCACCGCACACACCAGGGCATTCGCAGGTTCAGCTATGACTTTCTCGCGCGTCTTCCGCAGCTTGTTGTTGAGCCAAGACGATGAACACCGAGGTCTGTAGAGTGTCTAACTCGTCTCCCCTCCGACAGACGTATTCACAGAACACGTGACGCAGCTCATCTAGTGTGTCCAGCTCAAGACGCAGCGAGTAGCGGAAGGAGCGCTGGTCGGCCACCACGGCGCGATCGTAACGCCTCTGGAGGTCGTCAATACGGTTGTTGAGTAGAGTGATCTGGCGATAGGCCGATTGGTACTTGTTGTACTTCTGGTTGTAAAATGCCAACATGTCCTCCGGTGTCTCCATTCCCACCATCGCCGATTCTGACGTCATCATACAGTGATGCTAGCTCTTGACAATGACTGTTCAATGAAGCAAGCAACAGGTTCCAACGCCTAGAAGATATGATATAACGTCGCTCTGCTGTATCACAGAACCAATGCTTGTGTGGTCATCAATACCCAGCCAACCCCTTTTATAAGGCAAAAAGGCACTTGATACGGTCGGCTTGTGACCGCTGACTAACCAATCAGAATTCCTGTGACACAACACCCACTAACAAACACCCACACCTTTAGGATTCATAACCGTAATTGGAATTCCTGCTGCATGGCTTCCGCACCGCAAAAAAGTCGTCTGGCTTTATAGATAACACGAGAAGGAAAGTGGAGATGTGATCATGTTGCTTTTGCGCCACGATACAATTTACAAATAGCAAAAACAGAATACAGAATGAGAAATTAAAAATACGCTGCACAAATCAAACATAACATTACAAGAATAAAATGTCGATTTTATTTTCGCATTAACAGGTGCCACAAGATATATATGTTATGTATATATTGTTGCTGTACTCATAACATCGTCAGACACCCAAATAACATCGCCTACCCAAAACGTCAAATAGCATGCCCATGCATGATTGTCATCTCCATGTCATTTCAGTATTGTGTCTAATATCAGATCCAATCGCTAATTTTTAATTTCACACAGCGAGAAGCCCGCCCGAACCACCTTCCCACCCATAACATACATACACACGCCTATCACCTACACTAATCTTGTGCCCATATCATGAAGCGACAGGCCAGAAGCCAGCCCGATTGCGTCTTTCGAGTAAACAGAGTCGTCGGCCAGAAGTGAAGTCAGGTGTTGGTTAGATCAATTAACATCGCGCGTCTCTTCTCATCGACTTAAACAGCCAAGAAGCCAATCGCCATAATATCATTTTGCGAGAAACAATCTTGTGCCTCCTATTGGTTCATCAATTTTGAACTTCTCCTCATTGGTTATGAATGTTTTATACGTCAGAAGCCAAAACGAAACGGATGACAAGCAGAAGGATATAAATGGTTGGGGTATTTCCTATCGAATTCATATTTTTGGAGACCTGCCGTCTTAAAGCGATTCCTTGGCTGCCAATATTGTTGGAGACCAGGCGTCTCAAAGCCATTCTCTGGGTCCAAATATTGTTTGAGGCCATTTATAGCCCCCGCCCCCCCCCCCCCACTCCACTCCTTTCAATTCACACAACCACAACCATCCTGTAGGAGAGATTTCGTAAACAAATAGACATCTTCTATGCCGGGTTGATGTAGGAACCCATGAAAGTTAACATCAAGGTGACGATAATTCTAAACCTGCTATTTGCTCTTTGTCTCATCCTTTGTGAGCGCGATATTCTTCAGCCCTGACACTAGGGACCAAACTTCACAGCTGTGCCAGTTTGCGCTCATATCGGTCGCACGTAATAGCCTTTGGCTGGTGTTTGATTTAGCTATACGTTATTAAGTGAAGGCTGCTCAACATTAAAAATCAAAATGAATATCTCCATTGTGGAATACTTGTCGTCAGAATCACATGACGATGGTGTCATCCGTGGCACTAGCAGATGGCCAGTTGGCTGCAGACCTTGTTCATTTTTACCAGAAGCTACATCGCAAGTTCGACATGTTCGAGTACGCCAATCAACTCGGGGACGACTTGGTGACGTTTCATGAGCGATTCGTCATCGTAGAATTCATGACCACTATGGACGAGACGGGGTCGATTGGCGACATGGAGCAAGACGTGCAGGGTTCGGGAGGAGCTTACGCGGACTGCTAGGATGCAGGTTGAGTAACCGTTGTAACCGTTGTTGGTCCTTTGCCGGTAAACTTTGTTATCCGCGAAATAGTCCGATTTGTTGAAATTAAAAGCCAACGTTATCAATATCGTTGCACTCGTTTTTCTTCATTCTATTCCTTGTCATGATCATTTTTGACTGCGACAACACGTGATGTTATCGCATTTTGCTAGAACTCATGGTCTAGCAATCGATATTAATTTCGTCGCATAATAATTATTTTTTGCTTATTTATCTTTTGAATTGTTGGCGCAAGTGGTGATCAATGTACTTGAGCAGCAGTTTGATATATCATAACTTTACAAGCTTAAGACAAGATAATATTGAGAGTCCTCGTTTAAGGACTAACATTAGTTAATATCAGTATTATTCAACGACGGGACCAAATGGCATACAGTTGATCCGATATGTGGAAATGTCATAATGGAAATGAAACTATGTCAGCCGTTTCATATCCCATATGGCAACAATCGATCTTTAAGGATGACGTATGAAGCAAGTTAATAATTATTCCGGCCTATTGCGGTCAGCTACACCTCTGGGTTAAACCGAGTCGGTTCACTGTTCAAACGCCAGCATTACGGGTGTTTTAAAATGATCGCGTCGTAACTGTTATTAATCGTTCGCACTAATTGCAATTATACTGATCACTTTTTTGCTTCACACCAGTATTTTATTTTTACAGAACCTTATTTCAAAAAGGATATGCAATTATATGAGATTACAAATTACACAAGACATATAGTAACAAATTATAACTAAATTAAAACTAAAAAAAAAATATCATTTAATAGAAATGAAATTCATGATGAACATCATGTCTGACTTTTTGCAATTATGTTTGACCACATGGCACCTTCACATCGTCAGATAGTTTTCATCTATCTATCTGGTAAATAAAAATGCTTTGTGTTTCCCTTCATTCGACATGTATCAATTTGATAGCAATATTAATGTTTGGAACGGAAGCTTGTCAACTAAAACCAAAACTACGATTATCGAGTCGGCAAGTTATTAATTAAAATTACAACAAGAGAATCAGTTTCGCACCCAATCTTTATCATCCGATAGAAAGACAAACGAAGATCAACGCACAAATTGCGCACATCAGGGTATTTGCAGGTTCAACTATGATTTTCTATATATTATTTTATTTCACACAGCAACCTCGCCCACAACCACCACCCACCAATGACATAGATACACACGCCCATGACCTACACTAGTTCTTGGCCCCTACCATAAAGAGACAGGCAAGAAGCCAGCACGATTGCGTCTTTAAATAAACGGCTTGCCGGCCAGAAGTGAAGCCAGGTGTTGGTTGGATCAATTAACATTGCGCGTCTCTTCTCATCGACTTAAGCAGCAAAGAAGCCAATCGTCATCATATCATTTGGTGAGAAACCCTCCCTTGCCACCCATTGGTTAATAGGCTTCGAACCTCTCCCTATTGGTGGTAAATGGCAAGTACGCCAAACGCCAACACGGAACGGATGACAAGCAGAGGGCTATATAGCGTTAGGATATTTCCTGTCAATTCAATATTGTTGCAGACCAGGTGTCTCAAAGCGATTCTCTGGGTACAAATGTTGTTTTAGGCCAATCGCCTTGAATCATTTCTTCTGGTACAACATATTGTTGGAGACCAGTCAAAACTGCATTGAAACGGTCACTTCCGTCAAGTAAATATGACGTCATCGATGAAAATAACAGAGCGGCAGATCATCCAAGAACTCGTCGACTCTCAACAGATGATTCATTCTAAGTTCCGTCTGTCCTGTCGCCAGATCCAGTTGCTCAACAATCGCATAGACGACCTCCAGGCGCGCTACGATCGTGCCGTGGCGGCCGACCAGCGCTCCTTCCGCTACTCACTGCGTCTGGAGTTGGCTACGCTGGAAGGTGTACGCGACATGTTCTTCATGTATGCCAATCGGTGCGGGAGTCACATGGCCGCCCTTGAGGATCGAGTATTCATCGAGGAACTGATGGCTGTGCTAGAGGTGGGCGAGGCTGTGAGCGAGATCGATGGCGAGGAAGTCTGTAATGATGCCACAATCAACACGTAGCAGCGTCATTAAGAGGGAAATTTCCCTTTGACACTTCGCTTTTAACATTTTTTGCGTGTTGACCACGTCTATATGCCCCTGTTCCTCTTGCGATATTGATAAATGTCACTAATAAACTTCAATGCAGTACAATGCATTGAATACATTTGTCCCATTTCATCTTTCAGGTTTCATAATAAAAGCCTATGCGCTTCCTATATGTTTTTCTTGTGAAGCATATCCGTGCCCGCCATGGCGTGCCGTCAATACGGAACAAATCGCTTAACTATTTGTTTCTTTATACATATCGTGCGTTAACTGACGCAATACGAACATGAGTGTAAGTGATCAATATTTTTGTTTATTGCGTCATTCCAGCTCAAAGGATATTATTAGTTATTACTATTGATATCATATGGCAATATAACAATAGCGCCAGTTAGAGGGGGGTTAGGCAATTTTATTGGCTCGATTTGCGGCCTCGGGCTGATAATGAAAATTGGCAGGCTGCTACAACCTGACGAAAGGTCAGTAAAATGCCTAACGCCATGCAGAACTCACGCTACTACTATTATTAGGAGAAAATTCACATTTTCCTCGCTTATGTGTTGAGCGTTAACATGTTTCCTTGCTTCTTTGGTTTAACTTTCGCATACAACGTTCGAAATAACATGTCTAGCGCTTACAAGCCTTCCCACATCTTGTGGGAATCTTGTGAGCCAGTCGCCTTCTTTACACCATAGCAGTATGTATCAGCATAGTGTGACCAAGAAACGTAGCACACACACCTAGGCAGTTGGTCAGATAGGCGGTCCATTTAAATTTATAACCACAATTATTTTTGCCTGACTTCACGATTGACTATGGAAGGGTTCACAGATCGATTTGCCATTGTACTAGTTAACATGACCATCAATTCTTAATGACAAGCCATACTACTTAAACGAACTCCCAGTACAAGTTTACAATAAACAGGCCGTCGATTTGCAAGAAGCCTCCTTATTTTTATTTTCCTCTGCCACAGAGAAGTACACATCAATTCAGCCGTTGCCTCTTTGCGACCCTGCTCAACTTTTCAATGTATTCTTAATCCAGTACAATATTATGTAAATGATTTTATTGTGTCATTCTGACGAATAAACTGAGATTACATGCAGGTTCTAATTGTAGTAACAGTTTCACATCTTCAGGACGCTTGCAATGCGACAGTTTGGCCTTGTTTCCGTGTACCCGTGTAATGCGTTATCTCAAGTGATTAAGACCGTTGCCCTCTATTTCGCCCCTCTAAGTCTAATTACTATCTCACGGCCACTGGTTTTCTTTTGTTCAGCGGCAATGCCATAAAATAACTGTCCATTTGATCCCCGCGGCCCACCGCTAATGTAGCTTCAGTACGTCCTAATCAGTGTGAACCAATAGCTGAGTTTGACATTAATACCAAAGTAATCGGACAAATCGCATTGCAAATATGTCACCTGCGGAACCTAAACACATTGAAAGCCCTAAAGGATAATTTCATTTTATTCCAATGCAGTTTACACCTTGCTGCAATAATCTTTTACGCCAGCATCACAAATCCCGACGCTTACAATCTGCGGGTAATCGGAACATACTAAAACAGATTTGGCGGTTCACGCCAGCCAACATAACGGGCTGAGGTCAGATGGAGAAAGGAAGCCAGGTCCGTTGAGACTTTGTTGTTGACTCAGTCGCCTCTACCCACAACCATCCTATGGAAGCCATGTCCGTCATCAAACACATACCATTTATACCGGAATGTTGTACGAAGCCATTAAAATCCACATCAAGGTGAAGATAAATCTAGGCATTCTATTGGCTGCTTATCTAATGCTACGAGTAGGACATTTTGTAGCCACTATATAGGGGCAAACTTCATTGCTGTCTTATTACAGCAGGGTCTGGTCGGCAGTGACAGGCATAAGGAAATTCCCGTCGCCTTAAAAGACCCCCCCACGTGGCGCCTGAGCCCGTCTAAACTAAAATATCTATAGGCTAAACGGCCCAATCGACAAAAACCCCTCGGCCCGCCCCGACCTCAATCTAAAACCGCTATCCCTCTCCCACCCTCCCTCCAGTCCACTCCCCCCTCCTGGTCCAACTAACAAATGAGCTGGGGACCCGGTCGGATGGATGGCAAAGCGCGATTTTTCGGAGAAATCCGGCTGTATCCCTTGGGGAACAGCTTGGAAATAATATGTTGCATTAACCCATCAATACTTCAGCCACCATCCACCCTGCTGTCCGGACGACCACGCCCCCCAAATGACAGAAGCTGGAAGGCCGATCAGCCTCGCTCCAGGAACTTGACCCGGAACCCCCCCCCCCCCACCATTCAGCAGTACATGTATATATTGTATATAATTACTATTTATTTTACTCTGCCTCCTTGTCACTGATTTTACAATGATTTTACGTATACACTCGCATGACCTGGTAAATCTATTTCTAGACTCACTTGAATAATCACCGACAAAATAACAATGGTATATTACATATTCATTGATACAGACTAAGTCATCTGCAGCACGCTGCAGTTTTTATGTCTAACTCTACCATTTTTATTTAAGGGAAAAAGAACCGTTGTGTGGGAAACCGGCGGGGCAAGTAACGCCCTGCTTGGTGGTGGGGTGCTTGGTCAAAACCGCTCTGCTCGTTGCTACTCGTTACCGGTGTGCTTGGTCAAAAACCGCTTTCTATGCAAAGCAAAATGAACGGCACGTTATGCTGTGTGCATAACGTTTTAAACACCCCTATTTTTACTCCTCCTGCGCTCACATCAACCATAAGAGAAGGCCCATAAACCTGCTTCGGCGCCTTGTGGATGTGGATGCTGTGGCTCCGAATTACCGCTTTCTACGCAAAGCAAATGGAACGGCACGTTATGCTGTGTGCATAACTTTTTAAACACTTTTATTTTTACTCCTCCTGCGCTCTCATTAACCATAAGAGAAGGCCCATAAAGCCACCGATCCCCCCTGGACGCGGCCGCGGGCGGATAAGGAAACTCCCATCACCACTCACAAAATCGAGGGTCTGAAGAGGTCTGGGTCCTTGCGCCCCAGTACCTGATACTGACTCACCCCTCTCCCCACCTTTCGAACGATAGTCAACATTTTCTTGCACCCCCCCCCCCCCCTGCCACATACCGTGTCTTATATCACACTGCCTCGTAATTCATTCGCTGGTGTTGGATTTAAACGCCGCTGAGCGTCAAATAACAACATCGAATAACATGTATAATGTATTCTGATATACTTGGTGTTATTATCGCATCACAATGCCGTCATCAGTGATACTAGAAGACCGCCAGTTGGCAACAGACCTCGTTCATTTTTACCAGAAGCTGCATTCCAAGTTCATCCGCGCCTGTCACCAAGTTCGCTTTCTCCACAACGGAATATATGACCTCCAGCTGCGCTACGATCGCGCTGTGGTAACCAATCAACGCTCCGTTCGCTATTCACTGCGCCTCAAGCTGGCTACGCTGGAAGGAGTGCGCGACATGTTCTTCGAGTACGCCAATCAACGCGGGAACGACTTGGTGACATTTCAGGAGCGATTCGTCTTTGTGGAACTCGCTCCGGGCGAGACGGACTTGGTTGCCGACATGGAGCGGGAACTGAGCGATTCGGAGGGAGCTTACCTAGCCTCCTAAGATGCAGGCTCAGCTGTACATCCACCATGGATGGTGCACTGCTCCGTGTATCTGGGCCATGCTTCATCCAATACACGTCGATCTCATGTGAGCGATTAGGAAGCTGAGTAACGCTGAGAACTGTCAGTTATATCCGCAAGTGCTATGGAACCGTTGTTGGTCCTGGACCGGAAAAAATTCGAATCCGTGTAATTGTCTGATTTCTTAATAAAACTCGGATAAAATACAACTTAATATTGTTGTATTTGTTTCACTGCTGTCTAATAGATGCACTTCATAATCACTTATGCCGCCGACAACACTTCTTGTTATCGCATTTTGTTAGACAGCAAATCTATATTTACTTGCATATTAATGATTGTGTGTTCGTTATACATTTTTCTTTCGGTTCACTTTTCTTTTCGCCAGAATTACGGTATTTCGAAAGTCGTGGCGCCGTGATTGTTATTAACGTTCGCTCAAATTGCAATTACACTAATGGCTATATTTTTCCCAATAAGACCTTGCAGAAGGCGATACAAATAGTTTGCGTAACTGCATACGCGTTGCAAGAGATGACGATGCCGACCGGAAACAGGGGAACTGCCGTCGACCTTAAAGATGATTGTTGGCGGACTGTCGTGGCAGTGTCATCATCGACGAACGGAGATATCGCCCTAATACAAAGGGGCGGCTCCGGGCCGAGCTTCATTAGCTCTAACGACGTACCACTGTAGCGCCCAATACTCCGAAGCGCTCGTGGGCCGTCGCCTATCCTGAAGTAGTCTGCCGACTCCGATGTGGATGCTGTATTTATACCGAGGGCCATTCCCACGATAAACGCACCATCGACCGCACTGAGCTAATCAACAATGGCTGCTGCGAACCTGGAGCCGTATTTATGATCTCCTCTTAAGTTACGCACGAAAAGTGCATTTTCATCTTAACCTCACCAGCTCCTTGTGGTGGTGCTCATGATTAAGGAATTATCTTCAACATAATTTTTGCCCCTTCTTAATTCAGAAAATGCACTTCTTGGGTGACTACTGCTCTCAACCTGAGGCCTTGAAGCAAAATAATAGAGTTCTGTTCATACTTATAGATTTTGAACCAGATAATCGCTTGACAAATCTTTCACTTAGCGCTAATTCTAGTGGCGTGGCCTAAGTGGCGATTATGAATACGGCCCCTGGCCGTTACCAGAATGACTCAACCGAAACGAGTAAATGAACGATCACTGCTAAAAAAGATTGAGACAGTCACATTACAAGTGAAACTCCCATTACATGCGAAGCAGACTGATAACTACTTTCCTGACCGTTCTACAACCCAAGGGTTATTCCTTGTACCTCTGTTAGCGTGTTAGCGCCACGGCCACCGTTTCTGTGGCCATCACGCTTATGATAAATGCCGATGCTTCGGGATACGACTTCACGTCTCATTTAAACAGCATGTATCGACTAAAAACCGACCGCTGCGATGTACGTACCATGGTTGTCACCGATCAGACCAACGTTATTGCCTTCCACAGCTTGAACGGCCCGTCTGCGCCTTAACATGATTTCACGGTGGTCCCCCATGGGCGTGACTAAGGGTGGAACATGGGGCACGTGATCCCCCCCCCCCGCCTCCTTCAGACCTTAAAGTATATCTGTGCCTGTGCTTTTCAAATTCTGTGCCTCCCCCCGCCCCAAACAGTTTGGTTCGGGAAGTGCGATTATACATATTTGCAGAAAACGCAAATTATAATGTAAGTCATATAAGGTAATTTCAATTTGATTATATTATCCAAGACATAGGGCACCGATCCATAATTCTCATCCACAAACTTCCACGCAGAATTGCTTTCGCAAGTGGTTGTACAGTCGGTAGGCACCTCTTGATTTCGTACTCAGCCATGTTTGCTTGAACATTTACAATGCAACTGGTCGCCACAAACAAGTGTCACTGTTTCGCGCCATATTCCGTTCTCTGGTGGGGAGCCAGGACAAAGAATACCGAGGTCTGTAGAGTATCTAGCTGGCCTTCCTTACAACAGACGTACTCACAGATCATGTTACGCAATTGTTGCCGCGTTGTAAGCTGAAAGCGCAGCGAGTATCGGGAGGAGCGTTGATCGGCCACCACGGCGCGATCGTAGCGCCTCTGGAGGTCGTCTATGCGGTTGTTGAGTAGAGGGATTTGGCGACATGCCACTTGGTACTTGTACTGATGAACGTAAAACTACAACATGTCGTGAGGTGCCGTTAAACGGTATGCTTTGCAGGCTGATGCTCTAGTAAGTGGTATTATAAGTGATAACGCACAACATAAGGTTTACAGCTGCCGTTAAATGCAATGCAGTCTCCTGGCATGTGATGTCGAATGTATGTACTGACAATAGATGCAGAAACTTTATTGCAAAGCCGTTTTAGTCGCCTTTATACAACACATTTTTAATGCTTGCCGCAGCGCTAGCCAATGAAATTCAAGCACAGTAACCCGTTTAGTTATTTTACCACAAGTCTCCATGGCATGGCTTCCATATTACACCAGCGACTGGCTTCGCCGTTAGCTCACATCAATAAAGCTGTCCGGCTATATTTTATATCGTATATCATTGATATTGTGAAGACCCTCCTCGTGAGACCGTGATGATCTGAGGTGGAATCTTGACATATGTAGGTAGGTAGGTAGGTAGTTTATTTTGTCAAAAGGCCTTCAGGCCCATGGGACATAACAATGAACGTATATACATTTGTCAACAAATAATAACATTTTCCGTGTTTTGAATTTACAGCTGCGCGGTGACACGTTTTTCTAGAGTGTGCACAAACATCGCTAATTTTCTTAGGGTAAACATATCTACACTTGACATCAACATAATAAAGTTCTCGTATGTTGGGGGATTCCAAAAAGCGTTGTCTATATATAAATGTCTGATATCCATAAACTTCGGGCAACACAATAACACGTGGTATTCATCTTCTATAACAAGGACATTTCTTACAGCACAGTGTTTACAAATTCTGTTTTCAAGTAATGTTCCATCACGGCGACCTAATTCAATAGAGAGATTATGAGCTGAACATCTAAAACGCGAAAGAGACTTTCTAAGTTTGGCAACATTTACTCTCAGTAAATATACTTCAAAGAAGAGTTGGTCCTTAAATGTACGAAACACACTAAGGCGACTTTGATCTCTAACCTTCATATGCCATTCTTCAATAAAACAGTTTTCTAATCTCTGGTTTAGCTCAGCAATAAATACACTTTCGTCATAAACTGATTGGTTAATCCATACATCATTAAAATCATATTTAGACAACAGAACTTTCACTGAGCTAGCCCAGGATGATCTACTTTGATTGTCAAATTCTTTAAGCATGTTATAACAGCTTTTGACATACCTACTATTTGGCATCCGTAATATCTTTAACCAGTACTTAATACACTTAACATTATAAATTTTTGCTAAGGGTAACCTGCCACATTCACCTAATGCGGCGGCGTCCGATGTTAACTTGGGTAGTCCCAATAATCTCTTACAAAATCTAACTTGGACTTTCTCGATTTCCTTATACTCTTGATAACCCCAGATTTCGCCTCCATACGTGAGAATTGGCACAATGATTCGATCAAATAGAGTAAATGCTGCTTTTATAGGTAGACCGTTAAGTTTCTTATCAAGCTTGTAGATAGAGGCCAATGCTCTGTTGGCTTGACCAGTCAGTGTAGAAACAGCTTTCGACCATCTAAGTGTGCTAGTCAATACCAACCCTAAATATTTATACGACGACACAACTTTCAACCGTTCACCATCGAAAAACCATCGCTCGTTTGCTTTAACTATTCCTCCTCTCCGAAATACCATCACTTGCGTTTTGTTCATGTTTACTTTTAAACTCCACTTCTTACAATATGCCTCTAACATATTTATCGTTTGCTGGAGACGTCCTACGGTATCCGCGCAGTTTGCTAAATCATCGGCAAACATGAGTGATATTATGTTTGGGGCATCGTTGCTCACATAGATACCTGGGCAGTTAGAGTCTGATAGCATGGATAAATACTGTGTAATGTGTAACCTGATATCGGGGTCCGGCCAGGGCGTGTAACAGACACCTGGACTTATTCGTGAGCCACACAACGAACAAAGTCAACAACAACGGACATGTATAATGAATATCAATATTTAATAATCGTATTTACAGAGTTCTTCAGTTCTTCAATCTTCTTTGTTCATCGTACTTCTCGTTGTATAGTTATATGTAAATAATCACATCATCTAAATAATAGACTCGGGTACCAGCCGACTCAGGAGGTGGCAGCGGAACGAACCAGATCTTGGGTCTTGTCTTGGGGGTGTTCTCCATGGCCAGTGTCGAACTGCTGCGTCTGGATTCTTTACTGCTCAGCTCGGGGCATCTCCGGTCTTGAGTTCTGGTCTGGGTCCTTGGTTCGCTCCTCGCTCCTGGTCCTGGTGAGTTCCGAGTTCCGAGTCCCGAGTTACTCTTCTACCTCTGAACCTCTGGTATTTATACCCATTGGTCCTCACATGCTACTGGTTGAATGTGTAAGCTCCTGATTGGTTTACACCCCCAGGGCTCAATTATCACGTGAATGCCACATAAGCTACTTGGGATTTGTATACATGGAGCTATTCACAATAGACTTGACATGCTGTCACATAAATCACTTCCACCTTTGACATTGGTTTTACCCTTTGAAGAACCGCGTTTGGCTACACATATAGGACCCGACGTCGGGTAAACCGATACTGTAGGTTGGGATTTCGCAACCTCTGCTTTCTCTCTTTACTAAGCCATTGGGGTAGGCATGACCCCTATCATTAGTGTATCACGATGACAATGATTCATACAGGGCGTCGCTCACAGGCGTTGCCTGACCTTGAAACGTGGGATTTGTTGACCCAAGCGTTCTCTCTTTATCAAGTCATAGGGGTAGGCGTGACCTTATGATCCCTTCACTTATCTCCGTGTGACCGCGGCGATTTAGTCAATACAGGGTGTCACCGGACCTCAACAATTAATGATTGTGTTTACCATCTGGTTTTAAACTGCTTGCCTATGCGTATTTGTTAGTCGATGTCACAACAACAGTGACGCATGGTGACATGACACATGTCTACTGCCTTGTACCACCCGGTACCATATGGCGTGTTTCATGAGACCAATTACTGTCTATACAATTGCGACCACCCAAGCGAATCCCTGAGAAAGTATTTACATCCATTCACATGGCGACCTTGGGATCTGTTTACTCTTACCGCAGGGTGGTGACGCACATTCCCTTTAAATATAATAAAATAAAATAGGCAAATACTGCTAATGTTAATTCCGTTAATATAAGGTGAGCTGGGCGGCACGCCACAGCGTAACCTTTACACACCTCCCTTCCTCAGATTAAAAATCACATTTGTAATCAAATATATTGTATACATTAGCAAACGATATATCGGCATTTACATCCTGCCTTAACACAAGCAAATAATAATACCAGTTTTAATGAACAGCTTACATGTTGCTGTTGAAACCGAACCCGTGAGTCTGCGTATTTCGCAATTTTACTCACATTCCATGGCTACCTCTTCACGCAAGTCAATACATGCCCGCTTTTCAGGCGGAGCATCTGATACAACAGGACTCAGGCGCTTATTTTTACCTGAGATACCTAGGGCGGGTAGGATATCAATGGGGATGCTGAGAGGTTGCAGCTCATGGGGATGGTAGATAACTGCTTCGTCAGCGAGAGGGCGCTTACGCTTAGGTAGTTTCAGACACTTGGTACGATATCTTCGGTACAAGCAGCAAGCGAGTACCAGAATCGTTACCATTACAGTGGCTATAGTGCAGATGGTGTACACACTCTGATTGCGACTAAAGGCGTAATATGGGATAATAGGTACCTTATTCAATGGTATAGGGACGGAATCTGGAAGGAGGCCATCTTCAATATCGTCTAGGATTTGAATTGCTATGGCCTTGGGGATGGTGATTGTTAGATTCAGATGAATCGGGCGGTTGGGGTACTGATAGGACGTGTTAGAGGACGTGTAGAATATGGAATGGATGAACCAGTCATGAGTGCGTAGGACGCACGGGGCGCTTATTGTGACGATGTGGGTTCCTCGGGGGAGACTTACCCTACGTTCTTCCTCTCCAGGACAGTTGTAACGGGCGGTCTCTCCGTGGGTCACCACAGCGTAACGGTTAGGCCCTATTTCTTGGATGAGTGACTGAGCAGGTTTGGGGCTGATTTGGAAAGGACAGTGACCAAACTCAGCTGCATTGTGGGTGATCAATCCACGGAGGCATGAGGTCATGGGTGTCCTGAATACCGGGGAGTTATGACAAACCATGGGATGATTTCCCATACACAGAGTAGGCAGGATAACATCTCCTGTCTCGGTATTTATCACAAAGGAAGGTGGTACCTTCAATTCTATCGTTACATTGGTCTGTTCCTCATACGGAACAGGCCACGTGAAAATATGATATTGGCGATAACGTTCCGTGCTTATCAACGGCAACGATGCGCGGAACAATACTCGTTCCGTACTAACATATACAGGATACACAATAACATGCGCGTAATACCATAACGTGGATAACATTTCTAAGTCATACTTCTGCACCGCCTGAGCGATTAACTGCAGTTCTGCAGGCGGCAGGTTTTCATTTGTCAAACGACCCATTTCGACTGTTGTTCGCAGTCTACTAAAATCATGCTGTCGTTTTTCGTTAACCATCGCAATATCTTCAATAACACCAAAGATTATCTCGATTTGCATGTCGAGCTCCAACTTGCCTACACGTTGATCCAGGTCTTGGATGTTTCGTCCAAGCCGATTGTTCATAAAGTCCGTAACTTTGGTTACGTAACTCGTCAGACGTTCAATCTGCCGTCGATGGTTGAGTAGATCAGCTTGCGTTCGGTTCACGACTGTCACGAGGTTGTCAACGACGTGGATGACAGCGGCCTGCTGTTCGGCAGTGTGCTGCATCATAGCGTTCATCTGCTCGACTTGCGCCTCGGTAGCGGTACCGAAGAGAAAGTTAAGTACATCTCCACCGAAGTTAAGAAGTCCACGTTTGGAGCGGTGCAATACATAAGGCCGATTGAGTGTCGTCAGATCGTCCAGACGACGTAACCACATCGTGAGACTGGTATTGTCTCCGATGTCGTGAAGACTCCGATAGGCGTATAGTTGGCTGCGTAGATCGAGGAGTAGAGTGTTGATCTCCTCGGTACCGGACGGAGCGTCAAATCCCATCAGCACTGTCCACTCGCCAGCTTGATGGCGAACAGGTGATGCGTCAGAGACCAACACACCGTCAGTCAGAGTTTCGATGCCCGGTTGCGCAATCACCACAGTGGTGAAGCACAGGATGAGCAATAGGCATCTACCTGCATGCCGTCGGGTGACCCTGGTCGTTCGATCCATTTCGGTTTCTTGGGGTCTTCACACGGTGTGTCTTCTTCTAGTTCAAGTAGTTTTCTCTTGTCAGCCTGTCGTGTTGCTCGTCCTCTGATGAAGCGAACTCTCAATGAGTTGGGTTGGAGTTCCGCAGTTGTGAACTGTTCTGGTCCTGGATGCACAAGTGAAGGTTGGTAAGACCGTTCGGTCTCTTTATATGCTTGGTCAGGGTAGGCGGAGTCGTCACTCCTCCTACGCTTCTTTGCTGCAGGGGCATCGCCGCCTGTGATTGGCCATCCCCATCCTCTCTTCTCATTGGTCGGTCGTCCTGGCTCCTCATTGGCCGACGCCGGCATCTCGTCTGCTGAGTCATCTTCTCCTGACTCCGGATGACTGCCAACAGGTCCTCCTGTGGTGGGAACGCCTTTTCGCTGGCCACGTGCCAAGGCCGTTCTCTCGTCATCAATCAATTCCTCCTCTCCCGCTGCTGGACGATTCCCTCTACGAGGCCTCTCGGGAATATGGTCCCAGCAGATATCAGGGTCCACTAGCTTAAGGCGTCCGCGATGGATTACCTTAGTCTTGCCAGTTCGTTGATTCCGTAACCAATGGGTTGTACCCGTGATCCTCGTGATCACGAATTTCGGGTCCCATCGTGTTGTCAGGGGCTGCCTGGCGCCGTTCAGCACTATGACAGTGCCACCCACCTGAAAGTCCTTAGCATTGGCCTTTTGGGCCAACCTCTCCCGATTATACTTGCGGCTCTCACGCGTGTGCTCTCGAGTTAGTTTTAACGCGACAGCCAGATTATCTAAGCGGTTTCGGAACGCGTTGTGGCCACTGGTGAGACAGCGCGAGAGGGGGATACGCGGCTGTCTACCGTACATCAGAAAGTAAGGACTATACCCAGTCACGGAACTGGTTGCGATTCGATAACTGAGCAAAGCATCTGCCAATTTCTCTTCCCAATTAGTTAACCTATTATTAACCAATTTGGCGATGAGACGTTTGAGCGTTTGGTTGAAACGTTCAATTTTTCCATTACTTTGAGGATGGTAGGGGGTCGTCCTTACGTGTTTAATGCCTAATTGACCCAGATAATTCGTGAACTCACCGGCGCAGAACTCGGTACCATTATCGGTAATTAAAACTTCTGGTACCCCATGTCGCGGCAAGTACCACTGGGCAAACGCATTCCACACTTCATAGTTAGATTTATTCCGCAAGGGCAAGGACTCTACCCAACCAGAGCAATGGTCTATAATGTTCAGGCAGTACTTACTGCCTTCTTTGCTCTCAGTCATGGGACCGATAAGGTCCATCGCAATGATTTGCGTCGGATAACTAGCAATGGGCATCTCACCCATCGCAACTCTATCCCTCCGACTACTGTGCACACGGCACGTCGCACATAGTGATAACCTCACTGTTACACTTTTCTTCATTCCAGGCCATACGTAAGCATCGCGCACTCGATCAAGCGTTTTGGCGGTTGACATATGGCCAATTTCTTGGTGAGCCCTATCAATAACTTTGTCCCTGAAGGCGGAGGGTAAGACTAGTCGAGGGTATACTTCTGCAGTTGGGGTAGGGCGATAGATACTATATAGGAGGTCACACAGCTTCATGTACTGACTATCATCTTCATCGACTTTTTCCATTAAGTCACTAAACTCGGTTAACTGCGCTTTCTGTATTTCTATCCTGTCTAGACCGTCTAGCTCTAGAGGGAGCCTCTCATCACTTTCTTCATCATTGAAAGCTTGGGGATCTAACCATTCCTCCGTATCCATTATTGCTATGTGAGATTCATGGCTGCATTCGGGCGTTATCCTTGATAACATGTCAGCACGAATGTTGTTTTTGCCGTTTCTGTATTGAATTTTGGCGCCATATTCGGCAAGAAGCACTGCCCATCGTTGGATTTTAGTGTTATCCATATTCTTAGTAAAGAGTGACAACAATGGTTTATGGTCTGTGTAGACCGTGAAATCAGCACCATAAAGGTAGGGACGTAGTTTCGTTAGTGCATAAACTACTGCATATGCTTCTTTTTCGATTGTAGCCCAGCGTAGCTGTGGCCCAGATAGTTGATGGCTGATATATTGGATCACTTTCTCGTGACCATCGTGTTCTTGAACCAAAATGGCCCCTACTGCGTATCCACTCGCGTCAGTAAAGAGTTTGTAAGGTTGATTTATCACAGGGAAAGTTAATACATGTCGGGAGCAAAGTAGGGTTTTCAGGGTTTCAAAGGCTTTATCTTGTTCTTCCTCCCATAACCACGTTTGGTTCTTTCTGGTCAACTTCACTAAGGGTTCTGCATGGAGGGCATAATCAGGGACACATTGTCGGTAGTAGCCCGACATTCCAAGGAACGATCTTACCTGTTTTACTGTACGAGGGGGTATCATGTGTTGGATTGCTGCGACTTTGTCAGGGTCACTGGTGAACCCATTTTCATTAATGATGTAGCCTAATAGTTTAATTTCTTTTAAGCCGAATGCACATTTTGAGGGTTTTAGTGTTAAACCTGCTTCTCGTAAGCGGTCAAATATCATTTGAAGATGTTTGGGGTGATCTGCTGGATTTTTGGAGAACACTACGATATCATCGAGATATACAAAGGCGCACATTCCGATCAATCCATGTAACACATGATCCATGATTCTTTGAAAAGCCGAGGGGGCGTTTACCAGCCCAAATGGCATCTTAGTAAATTCAAAGAGGCCTTTGTGGCATCGAAAAGCTGTCTTTGGGATGTCTCTTGGCGCTACAGGGATTTGCCAATAACCTGTCTTTAGGTCAAGGGTGGAGAATATGGTACTGCCACCCATCTGGTCAAATATATCCTGTATTTGGGGAAGGGGATATTGATCCTTAATCGTGATATTGTTTAGCTTCCTATAATCGACACAAAATCGTGTTGTGCCATCTTTCTTAGGAACTAACGTAATGGGGGAGCTCCATGGTGAGGACGAGGGTCGAATGACTCCGTCCGTTAGCATTTTCTCAATTTCCTCCTCTATGATTTGTCTTTTTGTAAGGGGCATTCTATAGGCTTTTTGGCTAATTGGGGGACCCTGAGTATGGATTTCCATCGGTATAAGGTTACATATTCCTGCTTGTTCTGTTTTAGAGGAGAATATATCTTCATTTTCCTGCACTACGTTTTCTATGTCGCTATCACCGATCTGTGGCATTGCCTCATCAAATCCGTATATCGTGGAGAGGTCCAGATCAGTTCTCAACGCATACATTTTTCCAAACCACTCTAACTGTTTCTGTCTAATATCAATTTTGGCATCACCTGCCTCCAACATATCCTGTCCTAGGATCATTTCCTTGTTGATATGATCATCATTAACAACAATCACTTCCTGCGGGATTAAGACTTTGTCTATCTTAATGCTGGCCTTCCCAACGGGTCTAATTACTTCGCATGACACAGTCTTGATCGAGTTAGCGCGCTTAAACACCGTAGGGCGCCTTCTGGCCTGGAGATACTGGCGGAATTTTCCATGTCGTAATACGCTACAACTCGCTCCTGTGTCTAACAAGGCATTAACCCGAACACCGCCAATGGTAAGGGCAACGGATAGACGGCCCGTCGTAGCGTACACTAGTTTTTTGGCTTTGCACCGTACTGTGCGCGGTTTGGTTGAGAAGAACCCTGTCTTTCTCTTTCATCTATTTTGCCCTTTCTCTCAGTGGCATATTGCTTCCGCGGCATATAGTTTCGAAGGCCTGACCCATCTCGGTCCCGAGCGTATGACGCATCTTTCGGACGCCTACACTCCCGCCTAACATGGCCCAACTGTCCGCAATTAAAACATTTTGGTCGAGAGCACTCGCGGATCAGGTGACCTGACTGTCCGCAATTGTAACACCGGGGTGGAGGTCGGTCATCACGGGCACTAGCAAAGGCACTTACCGGTGGGTGGGTCACGATGTCCAGTGCTCTTGTGTTCGCCTGTGTCTTCTTTTCAACCTGGTTCAGCTGGTGCTTGATGTCTCCCAGCCTGGCGTCGAGTCTCTCCATGACTCCTGCAATGGTGCCTACCGCGTCCACTTCCATGGGTGCTTCCATTCGGGATGTCTCGGCGCGACCCAATCGTTGAAAACGGTCGGTGGCGTTGATAAAGGTCCTCACCCATTGTATGGCCTGATCGATCGTGGTGACGTCCGGGCGGCTAACCACACGACGGCACAGGTCAGCGTTCTTAAGCCCTCGTAAGAAGGCTTGCAGCAGGATTCTCTGCTGATCCGGATTGTTCGCATATGAGGGGTATGCATCGGATGCCAGACTTCTGAACCGCACAATATAGTGCTCTTCAGGTTCATACGCCTCCTGCTTTACCACATCGATCTCGGCGCGTTTGCGCGCGGCTTCTTCTCCTCCGAGAAAGATGGCAAGTACCTCTTTCTTTATGTCGACCCAAGGCACTTGATCTTTCGCCACGACGTGCTGTTGAGCGGTGTTAGTGATGTATGTGTCCAGTTCTCGTCGGAGAGGACCCATCGTGGTCCTTTTCAGGATGGGGTGAACGTTCACGGCATTGTCATTGTTCACCACATCCATGTCCGCAATCCATTTGCGCACCAGGTCACGGGTGCTACTATTACACGGGGTCATAGAGTGGAGGATGTCTTTCTTCGGAACCCAGTTGGACCGCGGTCCATCGGGCCAAGAGTTCTTGTAACTGTTTTTGATTGGCCTTATACGCCAGGTCCAACATTTGATCGGCGGTTACATTCGGAACTGCAGGCCCCGCCATATTAACATCATCGTCCCCCGCCATGGTAATGACGTTGGGAACCGTATACACGAGTTAAAGTGTTACCTCCGTGCCCACGGGAAACCTGCCGGATTAACGTCTGAAGGGTACACAACTGATGACGCCGGGGTTGATTCTTCGTCGTCCGATATATACACGACCTCAATCGGTGTCGGCCCCTGGTCGCACAGCGGAGGAGATTGGGGCGAGCCTCTGATATCAAGTTCCCCTCGCACCAATCGGCGACACAAATCCCGTACTCTATCTAGAAGGACGCCCGGCGCCTCTCGTCTGAGAGTTGTTGTCGACGTTGCTGATGTCGATGGTTGTGGCGGCGTAGTGTGGGGCGCGGATGGCGTCACCGTTTGTTGTGGTGTCTCAGTCCACTCTGGCCACGGTATCGATGTGTCCGGTCCTGCTGATGGTGTTGATGTTTGGAAGCTTGGAAGGGTTTCCACCGGCCGGAATAAGGGGTTCCACACGCAGACTGTCAGTTGCTGCACCGATCCGGGGGAAAAGTACGTGTTAAAATAGGGACAGTCGGTGGAATAGAGTCTCCACCCGTTTTCGGGGGTGTATTCAACAGTCAGATCTCGGAACCGGGAGATTGCACTGTTCGGCTCAACTTGAAGCGAGGCACAAATGGGGTGTCTCTCAGCGGGAGGTGGGGTAGGTGGCTTCTGATGACGGCGAGATGACATCGCCTCAGTTAAGGCCCAGTTTCCTTAACAGGGGCGTCCTCGTCCCAGTTTTCCGTACAGGGGATGACTGTGACTTCTTCTTCAGCACACAACCACGACTTTGGTGTCTGTGTCTCCCGAGAACATACTCTTACAGCACCACCGGCTCGATCAATATTCATTATGTCCGGTTCGACCCGTTCATTGTTAATGGCTTTCCGATAATCCTGGTCACGGCACCAATTATGTGAAGACCCTCCTCGTGAGACCGTGATGATCTGAGGTGGAATCTTCACATATGTGTAACCTGATATCGGGGTCCGGCCAGGGCGTGTAACAGACACCTGGACTTATTCGTGAGCCACACAACGAACAAAGTCAACAACAACGGACATGTATAATGAATATCAATATTTAATAATCGTATTTACAGAGTTCTTCAGTTCTTCAATCTTCTTTGTTCATCGTACTTCTCGTTGTATAGTTATATGTAAATAATCACATCATCTAAATAATAGACTCGGGTACCAGCCGACTCAGGAGGTGGCAGCGGAACGAACCAGATCTTGGGTCTTGTCTTGGGGGTGTTCTCCATGGCCAGTGTCGAACTGCTGCGTCTGGATTCTTTACTGCTCAGCTCGGGGCATCTCCGGTCTTGAGTTCTGGTCTGGGTCCTTGGTTCGCTCCTCGCTCCTGGTCCTGGTGAGTTCCGAGTTCCGAGTCCCGAGTTACTCTTCTACCTCTGAACCTCTGGTATTTATACCCATTGGTCCTCACATGCTACTGGTTGAATGTGTAAGCTCCTGATTCGTTTACACCCCCAGGGCTCAATTATCACGTGAATGCCACATAAGCTACTTGGGATTTGTATACATGGAGCTATTCACAATAGACTTGACATGCTGTCACATAAATCACTTCCACCGTTGACATTGGTCTTACCCTTTGAAGAACCGCGTTTGGCTACACATATAGGACCCGACGTCGGGTAAACCGATACTGTAGGTTGGGATTTCGCAACCTCTGCTTTCTCTCTTTACTAAGCCATTGGGGTAGGCATGACCCCTATCATTAGTGTATCACGATGACAATGATTCATACAGGGCGTCGCTCACAGGCGTTGCCTGACCTTGAAACGTGGGATTTGTTGACCCAAGCGTTCTCTCTTTATCAAGTCATAGGGGTAGGCGTGACCTTATGATCCCTTCTTTTATCTCCGTGTGACCGCGGCGATTTAATCAATACAGGGTGTCACCGGACCTCAACAATTAATGATTGTGTTTACCATCTGGTTTTAAACTGCTTGCCTATGCGTATTTGTTAGTCGATGTCACAACAACAGTGACGCATGGTGACATGACACATGTCTACTGCCTTGTACCACCCGGTACCATATGGCGTGTTTCATGAGACCAATTACTGTCTATACAATTGCGACCACCCAAGCGAATCCCTGAGAAAGTATTTACATCCATTCACATGGCGACTTTGGGATCTGTTTACTCTTACCGCAGGGTGGTGACGCACATTCCCTTTAAATATAATAAAATAAAATAGGCAAATACTGCTAATGTTAATTCCGTTAATATAAGGTGAGCTGGGCGGCACGCCACAACGTAACCTTTACAATATGATCCAGTAATTCTCGAAGTTTATTACAAAGTAACATTCAATCAATCCTCAAGATGTTGCGTACATAGTCGTTATATAGTTTCAAACTGCATAACTGAGCGTAGATAGGATGATGATATTGCGCAAATTAATAGACAACGCAGAAAATTAATCGCATTAAAAGCTTTAAATGACATTGTCAGTTCAATGCTCTGCACTTGCGCTTTGGTGGGAAAACACTTTGCGCCAACGGCACAAACCCAGAAGCACACAACCGGCGGTAAATATTAATGTACTTATTGGCTTAGGGACGTGGAGATTTATGGGCCAGGTTGTGGCTTATGTACACTAAACGGCAATGTAGAGGTGGAAGTCAGAGACACAAAAGCAGGTAGGTCTGTTGTGACTTTGTTGTTGACTCTGCCACAACTAAACCTGCTATTGGCTCTTTGTCTCATCCTTTGTGAGCGCGATATTCTTCAGCTCCTACATTACGGACGAAACTTCACTATGGTGCCATTGTACGCTCATATCTGTCGCGCGTGATAGCTTTTGGCTGGTGTTTGATTTAGTTATTCGTCATTAAGTGAAGGCTTCTCAACATCAAATATCAAAATTGAATATCTCCATTGTGGAAAATTTGTCGTCAGTGTCACGTGACGATGGTTTTATCCGTGGTACTAACAGATGGCCAGTTGGCCACAGACCTTCTTTACTTTTATCATATGGTGCATTTCAAGTTATGGCGCGTCTGTCACCAAGTTTGCCTTCTCGAACTTCGATCATCAGAGATGACGTATGAAGTGAACTAAACATTATTCCGGCCTATTGCGGCCTGCTACATATTTCGGTTTACTGTTTAAAACGCCAACATTACGTTTTCTCACACGATCACGTCGTGATTGTTAGTAATCGTTTGCACTAATTACAATTATACTGATATCTATTTGTTTTACACAATTACTGTAATCTGTATAAAACCGTATATTAAAAAAGACAGGCAATAATAATGCCACAATGAAATTACACGAGATATGTAGTAAAAGTTATAATTAAATTAAATCTATAACAATTATTTAATAGAAATGAAATTCATGATGTACATTTTGTCTGACATTTTGTAATGATGTTTGACCACAAGATACCTTCATACTGTCTGGTTACTTTGTTTTGCTTTGCATATACCAGCACGAATGCCTCAAAACAACTTTTATCTATCCATCTGGCAAAATGCTTTATGTTTTCTGTTCATCGGACATATATCAATTTGATAGCAGTATGTGTGTTTGCATTGGAAGCTTGTCAAATAAAACAAAAACTACGATTATCGAGTTGGCATGTTTATATCAGAATTACTCCAACAGAATAAGGTTTGCACCCAATCTTTAGTATCCGATAAGAAAGACCAATAAAGATGAACGCTCAAATTGCCCACGTCAGGGTATTTGCAGGCTCAGCTATGATTTTCTATATATTATTTTATTTCACATAAAAACCCGCCCCAAACCACCATGATATAGATACACACGCCCATGACCTACACTAGTTCTTGGCCCCTACCATAAAGAGACAGGCAAGAAGCCAGCACGATTGCGTCTTTAAAGTAAACGGCTTGCCGGCCAGAAGTGAAGCCAAGTGTTGGTGGATCAATTAACATTGCGCGTCTCTTCTCATCGACTTAAACAGCAAAGAAGCCAATCGTCATCATATCATTTGGTGAGAAACCCTCCCTTGCCACCCATTGGTTAATAGGCTTCGAACTTCTTCCTATTGGTTGTAAATGGCAAGTACGCCAAACGCCAACACGGAACGGATGACAAGCAGAGGGCTATAAAGGGTTAGGATATTTCCTGTCAATTCAATATTGTTGCAGACCAGCCGTCTCAAAGCGATTCGCTGGGTACAAATGTTGTTTTAGGCCAATCGCCTTAAATCGTTTCTTCCGGTACAACATATTGTTGGAGACCAGTCCAAAACTGCATTGAAACGGTCACTTCCGTCAAATAAATATGACGTCATCGATGAAAATGACAGAGCGGCAGATCATCCAACTTGTCGACTCGTACCGGATGATCCATTCCAAGTTCCGTCTGTCCTGTCGCCAGATCCAGTTGCTCAACAATCGCATAGACGACCTCCAGGCGCGCTACGATCGTGCCGTGGCGGCCGACCAGCGCTCCTTCCGCTACTCACTGCATCAGGAGTTGGCTACGCTGGAAGGTGTGCGAGACATGTTCTTCATGTATGCCAATCGGTGCGAGAACCACATGGTCGCCCTGGCCTGGAGGTGGGCGAGGCGGTGAGCGAGATCGATGGCGAGGAAGTGTGTAATGATGCCGCAGTCAACACGTAGCAGCGTCATTTTGAGAGAAATTCCCATTCGACACTTCGCCTTGAACAATTTGCGGCGTGTTGACCAGGACTGCCTTCCATTGTTTGTCTGGCGATATCGTTAAATATCACTAATACAGTTCAAATCAATGCCATTTTGTGAAAACATTTGTCCCATTTCATCTTGCTTTTATGTTTTATAATAAAACAGCATACAACTCATACACGTTTTTCTCTTATGCATATATCTTTCCGCCGTATCAATTACTTCGTGCCTTTACTAACAATGGTAATACGCAACAAATCACTTAACTATCTAAATAACACGCCCCTTGTTTTCTGGATACATATCGTGTAAGAATGCTTGGGCCAATAATAAAAATATATTAGCATTTCTGGCTTTCCACCTTGTTATTTCAACACGAGGTTTTACCATCTTACATTAGCAACTGGCTTCATCCATAATAGACATCAAACAAACTTGCGATGCTGGAAAACCTGTAATTCTGATAATGGAACAATCGACTTTTAATATTATATATATTATCTGACAATAAGTCTGCTACTTAAGGAAACAGAAGATAACATTTTTTAAATTACAGGCCGTCACTTTGCAAAACAGTTCATTAATTAACATGTTTGTCTCTGCTGCAGAGAAGCATATATCCAGTAAGCCGCTACGCTTTGCCGCCCAGTTAAACAGGTACGATTACGACACCAGCCCTTTTGCGCCTAATTGCTAATCTCTAATTGCTCTCTCAGGACCTTCAGTTTTCGTCCGTGCAGCATCTACGCTATAAAGCCAGCTAACTGGGTATTTGATACGCGACGCACACTGCTAATGTAGCTTCAACTGCGCTAGTGATACCACAGTAATCGGATAAACTACATTGCAAATAAATCACAGGCGGAAAGTTAACCACATTAATCCAAGCGCTAAACGATAGTACGATTTGATTTCATGCCAGTTTACACCTTGGTTCCGCAATCTTTTACCCCAACAGCGCAAAGCCCGGTGCATAAAATCTGTGGGCAATAGGCACTTAGTTAAACAGATTTAAGACCGATGTGCGGCATATTCACGCCATCCCAACACATTGGGTTGAAGTCGGATGAGGCAAGGAAGCCATTCCCTTAAGACTTTGTTGTTGACTCAGTCGCGCTTTCACACAACCGTCCGGTGGAAGCTATGTCCTTCATCAAACACAGACCATTTTAGTCAGGATGATGTACGTGGCCATGAAAGTCCACATCAAGGTGACGATAAATCTAAGCACGCTATTGGCTGCTTATCTAATGCTACGGGTGCAGTATTTGTGCAGCCAGTATATAGAGGACAAAGCTCGCTGCTGTATCGTAGTGCACTCGTAATTCACTCGTTGGTGCTAGGCATTAAAGACTCCATGAGAACGGAATTACACGCGCTATTAATACCAGAAATAATAATTTTGGGGTCTATAATTACATTAAAATTATATTGTATGACCGAATTATTTATCGGAGTGTTTCATTTCACCACTTAAAACACGATATTTCGGTAAGACCGGCGCGGATTTTTCACCATTCGCAAGCTCATGAATATCTCATGAATATACCGGAAATGACGTTTTGTACTGGACTCGCAAAATAAACAAACGTGTGAAATGGCCACGAGTGATTCAAGTTTGGGATGAGCTAGAGCGAGAAGTTTGTTCGAATGAGTTCAATAGATGTGACAACGAAGTGGAATTTGATGCTTTTGTTTTGAAAGACAGTTCGGGTAAAATTCTTCCTGATAGATTTGAGTGGAAGCGCGTAGATGGGTAAGAAAACTGAGTCGAAACTGAGCATGGCCGCGGAGCTGGCGAATGACAGATCGACAGATGACAGAACGCGGTCACTCACCCGCTCACTGTTCACTGACAGTTATCTTCTGCAGAACTTTAAAAGCATGTCAAATCCGTGGAATAATGTCCCTAATTGTTCAAGTCCAAACTAGAGTTTTATCCGAATATATATATAAGAAAACTAATGACAAACTAGACTATTAATAAATAAAAAAGTTAGATCCATTGCAATTTATCTTGATGGCATTGATTAAGCTTAATTGAGATTTTATATTCATGGGAGTTCTCTCATTTATTTTTAGTGATAAAGCTATGAAATGTCTGCATATATTCAGTACTAGAGTATGTCACAAAATGTAAACTACTAATTACAATGATAAAAATGGATCTTATTCTAATTTTAAATTTGATGTAAGCTTATTATTTTTTATAAACTTTGAAAACTTAGGCCTGTATAGTTTGACTGATCGATAAGTATAACTAAACTGAGATTATTTTTGGGCTGTGGCAAGGGGTATTTGCATTCCCCAGGATGAGCTTTTCATCTCACCATAAACTGGTAATGAGGGAAATATTTATTTGTCAAGTTGCATGCATCAACAATGGGGTATTAATTGGCCCTTCGTGATCAAGGATTTCTATATTAAATAACCATGAAGCAGGAAATCGCCATCTTATAACATGCAGCCAACCATCCTCTAGTTATCTTTTTTTAAATTGATCGATCGTGACCTCGTAATAAAGAAAATTCTTCTTCGTGATCTGAGAACATGGTCAACCCTGCCACTGCCATGTACTTATATGATATTCTGCTTGATTATCACGAATATGTATTTCGAAAGTGAATGGAACATATGAATGATTATGTTTTATACCACCCGATTAATTAATTAGGTGGAATAAACAATTCACATTTCACAGAAGAATGCCTTTTTTAATTTATTGGATGAAGAGCAAGATAGATTTACTTTTGTTAAATATCTTTTGATGGTATTGGGATCACATTTAAAATATAGATTTTTTTTTAATCTAATATATTCCATTAACATGTAAAATGAAATATATCAGACAAAAATTTCATTCTAGGATACAACAGAAAATGTATTGATACTATTATATCTGATTCTATGGGTTGTTTTTGGTTTAAAAATAATGAAGTACAAACAGTATATATTCAGTTGTTTTATTATTAAAATCTACAAATATTACCTGAAAGTGAAACCAATCAAACGTATGAAATGATTTTGTATACAAAGTGATAAATATATATACCTGTGCTAAACAAATCTTTTGCCAATTAATATAGAAGGTTTATTTGGTAACTGAATTTTGTCTAAAAAGACATAATGAAAAAAAATAGTTTTAATGCTCAAGCTACTAAATTTGCAATTTATATTCAGAATTACTGTACATATTTTTATGTATCACAAAAATGTGAAAGCAGAACTAACAGGTTTACCAAGAGAGAAATATTTATCAATTTCATTTAAATATGTATTTATTATTTTTCATACATATTTCTGGTATTTTTTATTTTTTAAATAGATTATCAAAAATGCCATACAACTTATATGAATAGTAGTATTTTGTACAATTAATTTAATTGTATTACTTATTAACACAACTTAGCTCTATAACTTGTTACATAAATTACATTATTCAGTAAATTCGTTTAATTATGAAAAATATGAAAAGCAGACATTGTATATTGACTACATTTGTTTTACCTTTGTGGAAAATTTAATATTAATTTTAATATCTAAATTGAAATGACATTCTGTAAATTTTAAGGACATTTTTATATTGACAATAAAACCTTGTTTAGATCTACAATATTTTCCCTCCAATCATTGTTTCATTTTTATACATTCCCTCAACAGATCATTTTGAGCATCAAATTCCACTTCGTTGTCACATCTATTGAACTCATTCGAACAAACTTCTCGCTCTAGCTCATCCCAAACTTGAATCACTCGTGGCCATTTCACACGTTTGTTTATTTTGCGAGTCCAGTACAAAACGTCATTTCCGGTATATTCATGAGATATTCATGAGCTTGCGAATGGTGAAAAATCCGCGCCGGTCTTACCGAAATATCGTGTTTTAAGTGGTGAAATGAAACACTCCGATAAATAATTCGGTCATACAATATAATTTTAATGTAATTATAGACCCCAAAATTATTATTTCTGGTATTAATAGCGCGTGTAATTCCGTTCTCATGGAGTCTTTAATGTCTAGCACCAACGAGTGAATTACGAGTGTACTACGATACAGCAGCGAGCTTTGTCCTCTATATACTGGCTGCACAAATACTGCACCCGTAGCATTAGATAAGCAGCCAATAGCGTGCTTAGATTTATCGTCACCTTGATGTGGACTTTCATGGCTTCGTACATCATCCTGACTAAAATGGTCTGTGTTTGATGAAGGACATAGCTTCCACCGGACGGTTGTGTGAGAGCGCGACTGAGTCAACAACAAAGTCTTAAGGGAATGGCTTCCTTGCCTCATCCGACTTCAACCCAATGTGTTGGGATGGCGTGAATATGCCGCACATCGGTCTTAAATCTGTTTAACTAAGTGCCTATTGCCCACAGATTTTATGCACCGGGCTTTGCGCTGTTGGGGTAAAAGATTGCGGAACCAAGGTGTAAACTGGCATGAAATCAAATCGTACTATCGTTTAGCGCTTGGATTAATGTGGTTAACTTTCCGCCTGTGATTTATTTGCAATGTAGTTTATCCGATTACTGTGGTATCACTAGCGCAGTTGAAGCTACATTAGCAGTGTGCGTCGCGTATCAAATACCCAGTTAGCTGGCTTTATAGCGTAGATGCTGCACGGACGAAAACTGAAGGTCCTGAGAGAGCAATTAGAGATTAGCAATTAGGCGCAAAAGGGCTGGTGTCGTAATCGTACCTGTTTAACTGGGCGGCAAAGCGTAGCGGCTTACTGGATATATGCTTCTCTGCAGCAGAGACAAACATGTTAATTAATGAACTGTTTTGCAAAGTGACGGCCTGTAATTTAAAAAATGTTATCTTCTGTTTCCTTAAGTAGCAGACTTATTGTCAGATAATATATATAATATTAAAAGTCGATTGTTCCATTATCAGAATTACAGGTTTTCCAGCATCGCAAGTTTGTTTGATGTCTATTATGGATGAAGCCAGTTGCTAATGTAAGATGGTAAAACCTCGTGTTGAAATAACAAGGTGGAAAGCCAGAAATGCTAATATATTTTTATTATTGGCCCAAGCATTCTTACACGATATGTATCCAGAAAACAAGGGGCGTGTTATTTAGATAGTTAAGTGATTTGTTGCGTATTACCATTGTTAGTAAAGGCACGAAGTAATTGATACGGCGGAAAGATATATGCATAAGAGAAAAACGTGTATGAGTTGTATGCTGTTTTATTATAAAACATAAAAGCAAGATGAAATGGGACAAATGTTTTCACAAAATGGCATTGATTTGAACTGTATTAGTGATATTTAACGATATCGCCAGACAAACAATGGAAGGCAGTCCTGGTCAACACGCCGCAAATTGTTCAAGGCGAAGTGTCGAATGGGAATTTCTCTCAAAATGACGCTGCTACGTGTTGACTGCGGCATCATTACACACTTCCTCGCCATCGATCTCGCTCACCGCCTCGCCCACCTCCAGGCCAGGGCGACCATGTGGTTCTCGCACCGATTGGCATACATGAAGAACATGTCTCGCACACCTTCCAGCGTAGCCAACTCCTGATGCAGTGAGTAGCGGAAGGAGCGCTGGTCGGCCGCCACGGCACGATCGTAGCGCGCCTGGAGGTCGTCTATGCGATTGTTGAGCAACTGGATCTGGCGACAGGACAGACGGAACTTGGAATGGATCATCCGGTAAGAGTCGACAAGTTGGATGATCTGCCGCTCTGTCATTTTCATCGATGACGTCATATTTATTTGACGGAAGTGACCGTTTCAATGCAGTTTTGGACTGGTCTCCAACAATATGTTGTACCGGAAGAAACGATTTAAGGCGATTGGCCTAAAACAACATTTGTACCCAGCGAATCGCTTTGAGACGGCTGGTCTGCAACAATATTGAATTGACAGGAAATATCCTAACCCTTTATAGCCCTCTGCTTGTCATCCGTTCCGTGTTGGCGTTTGGCGTACTTGCCATTTACAACCAATAGGAAGAAGTTCGAAGCCTATTAACCAATGGGTGGCAAGGGAGGGTTTCTCACCAAATGATATGATGACGATTGGCTTCTTTGCTGTTTAAGTCGATGAGAAGAGACGCGCAATGTTAATTGATCCACCAACACTTGGCTTCACTTCTGGGCGGCAAGCCGTTTATTTAAAGACGCAATCGTGCTGGCTTCTTGCCTGTCTCTTTATGGTAGGGGCCAAGAACTAGTGTAGGTCATGGGCGTGTGTATCTATATCATGGTGGTTTGGGGCGGGTTTTTACGTGAAATAAAATAATATATAGAAAATCATAGCTGAGCCTGCAAATACCCTGACGTGGGCAATTTGAGCGTTCATCTTTATTGGTCTTTCTTATCGGATACTAAAGATTGGGTGCAAACCTTATTCTGTTGGAGTAATTCTGATATAAACATGCCAACTCGATAATCGTAGTTTTTGTTTTATTTGACAAGCTTCCAATGCAAACACACATACTGCTATCAAATTGATATATGTCCGATGAACAGAAAACATAAAGCATTTTGCCAGATGGATAGATAAAAGTTGTTTTGAGGCATTCGTGCTGGTATATGCAAAGCAAAACAAAGTAACCAGACAGTATGAAGGTATCTTGTGGTCAAACATCATTACAAAATGTCAGACAAAATGTACATCATGAATTTCATTTCTATTAAATAATTGTTATAGATTTAATTTAATTATAACTTTTACTACATATCTCGTGTAATTTCATTGTGGCATTATTATTGCCTGTCTTTTTTAATATACGGATTTATACAGATTACAGTAATTGTGTAAAACAAATAGATATCAGTATAATTGTAATTAGTGCAAACGATTACTAACAATCACGACGTGATCGTGTGAGAAAACGTAATGTTGGCGTTTTAAACAGTAAACCGAGAAATGTAGCAGGCCGCAATAGGCCGGAATAATGTTTAGTTCACTTCATACGTCATCTCTGATGATCGAAGTTCGAGAAGGCAAACTTGGTGACAGACGCGCCATAACTTGAAATGCACCATATGATCAAAGTAAAGAAGGTCTGCGGCCAACTGGCCATCTGTTAGTACCACGGATAAAACCATCGTCACGTGACACTGACGACAAATTTTCCACAATGGAGATATTCAATTTTGATATTTGATGTTGAGAAGCCTTCACTTAATGACGAATAACTAAATCAAACACCAGCCAAAAGCTATCACGCGCGACAGATATGAGCGTACAATGGCACCATAGTGAAGTTTCGTCCGTAATGTAGGAGCTGAAGAATATCGCGCTCACAAAGGATGAGACAAAGAGCCAATAGCAGGTTTAGTTGTGGCAGAGTCAACAACAAAGTCACAACAGACCTACCTGCTTTTGTGTCTCTGACTTCCACCTCTACATTGCCGTTTAGTGTACATAAGCCACAACCTGGCCCATAAATCTCTCCGTCCCTAAGCCAATAAGTACGTTAATATTTACCGCCGGTTGTGTGCTTCTGGGTTTGTGCCGTTGGCGCAAAGTGTTTTCCCACCGAAGCGCAAGTGCAGAGCATTGAACTGACAATGTCATTTAAAGCTTTTAATGCGATTAATTTTCTGCGTTGTCTATTAATTTGCGCAATATCATCATCCTATCTACGCTCAGTTATGCAGTTTGAAACTATATAACGACTATGTACGCAACATCTTGAGGATTGATTGAATGTTACTTTGTAATAAACTTCGAGAATTACTGGATCATATTGTAAAGGTTACGCTGTGGCGTGCCGCCCAGCTCACCTTATAATAACGGAATTAACATTAGCAGTATTTGCCTATTTTATTTTATTATATTTAAAGGGAATGTGCGTCACCACCCTGCGGTAAGAGTAAACAGATCCCAAAGTCGCCATGTGAATGGATGTAAATACTTTCTCAGGGATTCGCTTGGGTGGTCGCAATTGTATAGACAGTAATTGGTCTCATGAAACACGCCATATGGTACCGGGTGGTACAAGGCAGTAGACATGTGTCATGTCACCATGCGTCACTGTTGTTGTGACATCGACTAACAAATACGCATAGGCAAGCAGTTTAAAACCAGATGGTAAACACAATCATTAATTGTTGAGGTCCGGTGACACCCTGTATTGATTAAATCGCCGCGGTCACACGGAGATAAGTGAAGGGATCATAAGGTCACGCCTACCCCTATGACTTGATAAAGAGAGAACGCTTGGGTCAACAAATCCCACGTTTCAAGGTCAGGCAACGCCTGTGAGCGACGCCCTGTATGAATCATTGTCATCGTGATACACTAATGATAGGGGTCATGCCTACCCCAATGGCTTAGTAAAGAGAGAAAGCAGAGGTTGCGAAATCCCAACCTACAGTATCGGTTTACCCGACGTCGGGTCCTATATGTGTAGCCAAACGCGGTTCTTCAAAGGGTAAGACCAATGTCAAAGGTGGAAGTGATTTATGTGACAGCATGTCAAGTCTATTGTGAATAGCTCCATGTATACAAATCACAAGTAGCTTATGTGGCATTCACGTGATAATTGAGCCCTGGGGGTGTAAACCAATCAGGAGCTTACACATTCAACCAGTAGCATGTGAGGACCAATGGGTATAAATACCAGAGGTTCAGAGGTAGAAGAGTAACTCGGGACTCGGAACTCGGAACTCACCAGGACCAGGAGCGAGGAGCGAACCAAGGACCCAGACCAGAACTCAAGACCGAAGATGCCCCGAGCTGAGCAGTAAAGAATCCAGACGCAGCAGGTCGACACTGGCCATGGAGAACACCCCCAAGACAAGACCCAAGATCTGGTTCGTTCCGCTGCCACCTCCTGAGTCGGCTGGTACCCGAGTCTATTATTTAGATGATGTGATTATTTACATATAACTATACAACGAGAAGTACGATGAACAAAGAAGATTGAAGAACTGAAGAACTCTGTAAATACGATTATTAAATATTGATATTCATTATACATGTCCGTTGTTGTTGACTTTGTTCGTTGTGTGGCTCACGAATAAGTCCAGGTGTCTGTTACACGCCCTGGCCGGACCCCGATATCAGGTTACACATATGTCAAGATTCCACCTCAAATCATCACGGTCTCACGAGGAGGGTCTTCACATAATTGGTGCCGTGACCAGGATTATCGGAAAGCCATTAACAATGAACGGGTCGAACCGGACATAATGAATATTGATCGAGCCGGTGGTGCTGTAAGAGTGTGTTCTCGGGAGACACAGACACCAAAGTCGTGGTTGTGTGCTGAAGAAGAAGTCACAGTCATCCCCTGTACGGAAAACTGGGACGAGGACGCCCCTGTTAAGGAAACTGGGCCTTAACTGAGGCGATGTCATCTCGCCGTCATCAGAAGCCACCTACCCCACCTCCCGCTGAGAGACACCCCATTTGTGCCTCGCTTCAAGTTGAGCCGAACAGTGCAATCTCCCGGTTCCGAGATCTGACTGTTGAATACACCCCCGAAAACGGGTGGAGACTCTATTCCACCGACTGTCCCTATTTTAACACGTACTTTTCCCCCGGATCGGTGCAGCAACTGACAGTCCGCGTGTGGAACCCCTTATTCCGGCCGGTGGAAACCCTTCCAAGCTTCCAAACATCAACACCATCAGCAGGACCGGACACATCGATACCGTGGCCAGAGTGGACTGAGACACCACAACAAACGGTGACGCCATCCGCGCCCCACACTACGCCGCCACAACCATCGACATCAGCAACGTCGACAACAACTCTCAGACGAGAGGCGCCGGGCGTCCTTCTAGATAGAGTACGGGATTTGTGTCGCCGATTGGTGCGAGGGGAACTTGATATCAGAGACTCGCCCCAATCTCCTCCGCTGTGCGACCAGGGGCCGACACCGATTGAGGTCGTGTATATATCGGACGACGAAGAATCAACCCCGGCGTCATCAGTTGTGTACCCTTCAGACGTTAATCCGGCAGGTTTCCCGTGGGCACGGAGGTAACACTTTAACTCGTGTATACGGTTCCCAACGTCATTACCATGGCGGGGGACGATGATGTTAATATGGCGGGGCCTGCAGTTCCGAATGTAACCGCCGATCAAATGTTGGACCTGGCGTATAAGGCCAATCAAAAACAGTTACAAGAACTCTTGGCCCGATGGACCGCGGTCCAACTGGGTTCCGAAGAAAGACAGGGCATCCTCCACTCTATGACCCCGTGTGATGGTAGCACCCGTGACCTGGTGCGCAAATGGATTGCGGACATGGATGTGGTGAACAATGACAATGCCGTGAACGTTCACCCCATCCTGAAAAGGACCACGATGGGTCCTCTCCGACGAGAACTGGACACATACATCACTAACACCGCTCAACAGCACGTCGTGGCGAAAGATCAAGTGCCTTGGGTCGACATAAAGAAAGAGGTACTTGCCATCTTTCTCGGAGGAGAAGAAGCCGCGCGCAAACGCGCCGAGATCGATGTGGTAAAGCAGGAGGCGTATGAACCTGAAGAGCACTATATTGTGCGGTTCAGAAGTCTGGCATCCGATGCATACCCCTCATATGCGAACAATCCGGATCAGCAGAGAATCCTGCTGCAAGCCTTCTTACGAGGGCTTAAGAACGCTGACCTGTGCCGTCGTGTGGTTAGCCGCCCGGACGTCACCACGATCGATCAGGCCATACAATGGGTGAGGACCTTCATCAACGCCACCGACCGTTTTCAACGATTGGGTCGCGCCGAGACGTCCCGAATGGAAGCACCCATGGAAGTGGACGCGGTAGGCACCATTGCAGGAGTCATGGAGAGACTCGACGCCAGGCTGGGAGACATCAAGCACCAGCTGAACCAGGTTGAAAAGAAGACACAGGCGAACACAAGAGCACTGGACATCGTGACCCACCCACCGGTAAGTGCCTTTGCTAGTGCCCGTGATGACCGACCTCCACCCCGGTGTTACAATTGCGGACAGTCAGGTCACCTGATCCGCGAGTGCTCTCGACCAAAATGTTTTAATTGCGGACAGTTGGGCCATGTTAGGCGGGAGTGTAGGCGTCCGAAAGATGCGTCATACGCTCGGGACCGAGATGGGTCAGGCCCTCGAAACTATATGCCGCGGAAGCAATATGCCACTGAGAGAAAGGGCAAAATAGATGAAAGAGAAAGACAGGGTTCTTCTCAACCAAACCGCGCACAGTACGGTGCAAAGCCAAAAAACTAGTGTACGCTACGACGGGCCGTCTATCCGTTGCCCTTACCATTGGCGGTGTTCGGGTTAATGCCTTGTTAGACACAGGAGCGAGTTGTAGCGTATTACGACATGGAAAATTCCGCCAGTATCTCCAGGCCAGAAGGCGCCCTACGGTGTTTAAGCGCGCTAACTCGATCAAGACTGTGTCAGGCGAAGTAATTAGACCCGTTGGGAAGGCCAGCATTAAGATAGACAAAGTCTTAATCCCGCAGGAAGTGATTGTTGTTAATGATGATCATATCAACAAGGAAATGATCCTAGGACAGGATATGTTGGAGGCAGGTGATGCCAAAATTGATATTAGACAGAAACAGTTAGAGTGGTTTGGAAAAATGTATGCGTTGAGAACTGATCTGGACCTCTCCACGATATACGGATTTGATGAGGCAATGCCACAGATCGGTGATAGCGACATAGAAAACGTAGTGCAGGAAAATGAAGATATATTCTCCTCTAAAACAGAACAAGCAGGAATATGTAACCTTATACCGATATGTATAGTTGCTTGCAGCCTACCGACGGTGTCCGCAAGGTTAGAGAGATCGTCAGCATACATCAATGCAACCAAGTTCGGGAACGTTTTGTCTACAAATACACCATTACAGTTATTGCGGATCAGCATGTCAAAATACTCATTCACATACAGGATAAAGAGGAGCGGGCTGAGGAGACAGCCCTGTCGAGTACCTAGCGTACAGGTAAAAAAATCAGTCAGGCGATTGCGGCACTGAACACACGATCTAAGTTTGCCATATAAAGACATAAGCACCCTAAGGGTTCTTCCATGTAGGCCTTCTGATATTAATCTGTGCCATAGATGACTATGTGGGACCTGGTCGAAAGCTCTGCTGAAATCTACATATAGGCAATAGAAACGACCCCCTGGTTTACTTAAATATTTATGAATGACTGCCTGCAAGACATACACTTGATCAATAGTTGATCTCCCGTGCCTGAATCCAGACTGACACTCTGATAGCTTATCGTTAGCTTCGGCCCAGTCAATTAGTCTAGTGCTTAGGATCTTCATAAAGACTTTGCTTGTGGCCGCTAGTAGAGATATCCCTCTGTAATTACCCGGGTTTTCACATGGCCCGGTCTTCAGTACTGGGAATATAATAGCATCAGCCCACTGCTGCGGGTAGTCACCGTTACTCATAATATGGTCAAAAATATCTGCTAAGATCGGGCTTACGAATTCACTACTGTGCTTAAGTACCTCAATGGGAAGCCCATCCGGGCCAGGGGCTTTATTACAGGGTAAACTAGCAATGGCGGTTTCCACCTCGTCAACCGATATATCGTCGTCAAAAAAGTTTTCATAGCAAGCCGTCGGCCCTCCCACCTTGCACTGCAGACAGGAGTTGATATGGTCCGTCACTTCAGAATCAACCCTCTCTTGGAAGGTTGCTTCTGGCTGTTGTCCAGTATTGAGTAGAGTCTTAAAGTATTCCTCCCAGTCTTTAGAGCTTATCGGGTCGCGGGACTGAGATATTCCTCCCTTAAACCTTTTCACCGTTTTCCAGCATAGTCGACTATCGTGCATACTATTTCGTAGTTTCTGCTGGGTAATGATGCAACAATCAACACGTAGCAGCGTCATTGAGAGAGAAATTCCGTTTCGACACTTTGCCTTGAACAATAATTTACGTGTTGACCACGTCTATATTCCACTTTTACTCTCGCAGTATCGCTACATGTCACTAATAAACTTCATTGCAGTGCAGTATTTTTGAATACATTTGTCCAACTTCATCTTGTTTTTAAGTTTCATAATAAAACAGTATTCGATTCATATATATTTTCCTCTTATGCATGTCGCTTAACCGTCTCAGTCGCATAACTATTGTGTTTTTTTCATACATACCGTGCGTTACCTGACGCCATATACACATGAGTAGAATTGATCAATATTAATCACTATGTTTATTGCGTCTTTCCTGCTCAAATGATACTTACCAGTTATTACTATTTATATTATATGACCATATAACAATAGCGCAGGTCAATAAAATGCCTAACGCCATGCAGAACTCGCGCTACTACTATTATTAAGAGTTCAATGTAAATTCAACTTCGCTTATGTGCTGAGCGTTAACATGTTTCCTTGCTTCTTTGGTTTAACTTTCGCATACAACGTTCGAAATAAAATGTCTAATGCTTACAAGCCTTCTCAAATCTTGTGAGATTTATCAGCATAGCGTGCGATTTGGGTCAGATTGCACGACTTTAGCGGCCTTATGACTTAATGCCATTGTACCAGTTAACACTACCATCAACTCGTAATAATAAGCCATACTACTCAAAGGAACTGACAGTACAAGTTTACAATAAACAGGCCGTCGATTTGCAATACTACTAATTATTTGTTGTTCTACGCCACAGAGAAGTACACATCAATTAAGCCGTTGCGTTTTTGCGACCCTGTTAAACATTTCAATATATTCAGTATTCAGTACACTATTATGTAAATTATCTCATTGTGTCATCCTGACATTCTCAAACAATCGCGAGGTGATTGTTATTGATCGTTCGCACTAAATGCAATTGGACTGATCTCTTTTTTCTTCACGCAACTACTTTTATTTTTACCGAGCCTTATTTCAAAAAGGACATGCAATAATACGTAATTACAAATTACTCCAGATATGTAGTAAAAAAGATAATTAAACTAAATGATAGAGATAAATTTGTTATGTTTTCTCTTCATTGGACATGTATCAATATAATAGCAGTATGTGTGTTTGCAATGGAAGCTTGTCAAATAAAACGAAAGTTTCGCACCCAACCTTTATTATCCGATAAGACTATTTACAGAGAACCATCCCTGTTCTCATCGTCTAACACATAACATTCCAATAACTTTCGGAAAGTGAAGCCATGTTCTGTTGGCCTTTGAAGTCGACTTGCTCGTCGCGCGAATGTGAAGCCATGTTTTTGGGGCGATCAATTAATGCTGCACGCCTTTCTTCCCTGTTTAAAGCCGCGGAGAAGCCAACGAATCGATTATGAACCAGGCAGAAGCGTTATCCCGTTTCCATTGCTCAATGCATGTTGAGCCTTGTTCTCATTGACCATTATCCCAACTGGACCACACGCAGAGTGCTAGTTAGGTATACCATTCGGCTATAAAAGGTTAGCCAAGTTGTTACTAAATCATATCCAGTTGGGAGCCGGACAAACGATCAGTGTTACGGCGTATGTCTCCTGGTACATAATAAGCAGTTCGCTATTTACACAGAACTGTCTTAAAACAGGGTTTCTTGTTTCCGGATATTGACGTCATCGACGGCTGCCAGATCGAGATGCTCAACAACCGCATATTCGACCTCCAGAGGCGCTACGATCGCGCCGTGATGGCCAACCAGCGCTCCTTCCGGTATTCGCTGCGTCTGGAGTTGGCTACGCTGGAAGGAATACGAGGCATGTTCTTTACGTACGCCCATCGGTGCGGGAATCACTTGGATGTTAAAGCACGAGAGTGATGAAGAATTCTTCCAGGAGATCGATAGAGAAGCTGAGGTGGACCAGAACAAGTTCTGGTCGCTCGTCAACAAGAAAAAAAAAGCAAACCGTTCTGTGCAGTAGGCCGCTCAAAGTAGACGGTAAAGTTTATCGGGGACGGGAGGAGAAACTGTCTGTGTGGACTGACTATTTTAGGGACATGTATTCAGAGACCCACATCACGAACGACGATCAGAATCAATTTGACCAATCCCACGACCGATTCATTCAAACCGCGGTAAAGCAGTTGTGCCAGCAAATACCTTCAGAGAAAGATGACATTTGCCAAGGGTTTGCCTATTCCGACATCGACAATGCTATTAAAACGTTGAAACCAGGGAAGAAAGGAGGCCACGACAACATAACTAATGAGCATGTGAAATTTGGAGGCAGTAATTTAATATTATGCTTAAATAACCTCTTCAACGCCATGTATACATATGAGTACGTTCCAAAGGATTTTAAAAAAGGTACTATCTACACATTGTACAAGGGATCGAATAAGTATGAAGACGACAGGCGAAATTACCGTGGAATTTCACTACTTCCTGTAATTGCCAAACTATTCGATAAAGTAATTCTGTCGAAGGTAAAAACATGGATTAATGTCAACCGCGTAGACTTTCCTTCGTCCAACCAGAATGCCTATCAAGAATCTATGTGCAGCCTCTTAGCGTCTTATAGTGTTCAGGAATGCATTAATTACAACCGCGAGAGGGGATCCGGTGTGTACTTGGCCCTGTTAGATTCGTCTTGCGCTTTTGATACGGTGTGGCACGAAGGGTTGTTTTACAAATTGCATTCCTTCGGCATCAGAAGCAAACTTTGGTCCTTATTATACTCGGCGTACCAAGGTATGGTCTCAAATGTGGTATGTAACGGCATTAAATCCGAAGACATACCTATCAGTAGGTCTGTGCGCCAGGGTTCTGTGTTAGGGCCTTGGTATTACATGCTATATATACACGAATTAGCAGTTGCGCTTGGTAGCTCTGTGTATGGCGCACGCATTGGTGACATAATATGCGGCGGCATACTCCAAGCTGACGACATTGCCGTATGTGCTCTAACGAATTCTGCCTTGCAGGCACTGGTAAGCGTCTGCGAAAACTACAGCCGAAGGTGGCAATTTAAATATAATCCAACCAAGTCGAAAGTAATGTTTTTTGATAGCAAATTACGAAGAGTTAAAAAGGCAAATGCATGTCAGATTGCGCTATATAACGAGCGTGTGGAAGAAGTCCAGGTATACAACCATGTGGGAATTCACCTCGATGTCAATCTCTCCTCAACATGTGCGGTGGAGGAGGCGACTAAAAAGCTTAAGAGGGGCTTAATGAGCATCCTGTCAGTCAACACAAAGAATGCCGGCATGAGTTGTCTCACCGCTTTGAAACTGTATCGATGTATTGTCATTCCGCGGGCCCTCTATGGTGCTGAGTTTTGGAATCATCTGACACACAACCACCTAGCGAAACTTGAAGCGGCCCACAATGGCGCCATACGATGTATTCAAAATTTTCCAAAATGCTCCAGTGCGACCATTGCCCGCAGTATGGTTAACGAAATGTCTCTTGTGGAAGAAATTGATAAAAAGAAGCTAACAATTCTGGGCAGATTATGTCGGCTCAAAAATACCGCATTAGCGAAACGCATATTTGTGGAACGTCTCTATCAATCCCAGGGCCCAGGGCCAAAGTTTGGGTATATTAGGGACGTCATAGAGATCCTGAAGAAATATAATCTAGAAGGAATCGTTTTTAGGTTCATGGATAACAGCAACTTTCCTAGCAAAGGCGACTGGAAAAAGTTGGTGAGAACGGCTGTGCGGCGCTGGTCGGAACAACTGTTAACCACCAAATTGTCCCAACCAAAATACAGACGCTTTGAAATGATTAGAGGGGGAGTTTTTGCCGTAAACGCCATATGGACCTTAGAACACCGTACGCGTGGTCGAAGGCAACACCTTCGTGACCTAGCTCGTTTGAACTGTGTCGTACACGACACCAAGACATATGCATGCACACACTGTGACCGTGCATATACGGATATTCTCAATCACCTTTTCCATCATTGCGTGGCGTACGGTGAGGCCCGTGAATACTTCTGGGCACTAATTGTAAATACATGTGAAGTGCCAATAAGCGCGTATCTATACAATCTTGAAGAGATCGAATTAACTCGAGTAATGTTAGGCAAGCCTCCTGACATTGAAGCCACCCTAGAGCAGCTTAGCATTTTAACCCAAATATGTGCCAACGCTTGGCAAAGAATGTCATACGACAAAATGTTAAAATTTTACTGACGACCGTTTTTGTTATTTTTTTTTTTTGTTTTTTTTTTGTTCTGTGTGTTTTTGTTATTTGTTCTGTTTTTTGACATGTTCTAATGCTCACCAGGAAGTGGTGGAATAAAGGAGATTCATTCATTCATTCATTCAATAATACGTAATTACAAATTACTCCAGATATGTAGTAAAAAAGATAATTAAACTAATGATAGAGATAAATTTGTTATGTTTTCTCTTCATTGGACATGTATCAATATAATAGCAGTATGTGTGTTTGCAATGGAAGCTTGTCAAATAAAACGAAAGTTTCGCACCCAACCTTTATTATCCGATAAGACTATTTACAGAGAACCATCCCTGTTCTCATCGTCTAACACATAACATTCCAATAACTTTCGGAAAGTGAAGCCATGTTCTGTTGGCCTTTGAAGTCGACTTGCTCGTCGCGCGAATGTGAAGCCATGTTTTTGGGGCGATCAATTAATGCTGCACGCCTTTCTTCCCTGTTTAAAGCCGCGGAGAAGCCAACGAATCGATTATGAACCAGGCAGAAGCGTTATCCCGTTTCCATTGCTCAATGCATGTTGAGCCTTGTTCTCATTGACCATTATCCCAACTGGACCACACGCAGAGTGCTAGTTAGGTATACCATTCGGCTATAAAAGGTTAGCCAAGTTGTTACTAAATCATATCCAGTTGGGAGCCGGACAAACGATCAGTGTTACGGCGTATGTCTCCTGGTACATAATAAGCAGTTCGCTATTTACACAGAACTGTCTTAAAACAGGGTTTCTTGTTTCCGGATATTGACGTCATCGACGGCTGCCAGATCGAGATGCTCAACAACCGCATATTCGACCTCCAGAGGCGCTACGATCGCGCCGTGATGGCCAACCAGCGCTCCTTCCGGTATTCGCTGCGTCTGGAGTTGGCTACGCTGGAAGGAATACGAGGCATGTTCTTTACGTACGCCCATCGGTGCGGGAATCACTTGGATGCCCTTGAGGATCGAGTGTTCGTGGCATTGATGGCTGTGTTGGATGCGGGGGAGGCTGCGAGGCAGCTTGAAGTGGCGGAAGGTGGCCCTGGTGTAGCCATAAACATATATCCGTGACAGGAACACTAGGTCTTGTTGACCAAGACGATCGTGCTGTGTGTTTTATTTCCGTACAAAAACATCGCTTTGTGCTGCTTAATACCCGTTCTGTATAGTTTGTACCACATCATCATACGTGTCATCGAGTGGTTTAATAAAATAGTATTCTAATTATATATCTGATTCTAGCTGAACGTTCACTGCCCAGCACGGTAGATCCCTCGTTAACTAGTAATGCCAAGACTAGCAATGCCAAGACTAGCAATGCCAAGACTAGCAATGCCAAGACTAGCAATGCCAAGACTAGCAATGCCAAGACTAGCAATGCCAAGACTAGCAATGCCAAGACAAGGGCAAACTAGCTTAATATTTGTCACTGACCTTCTCGCGCGGCCACCAGTATTGATCGGCTTACATGTTTAATAACACCGATTTTGAATCGTTCACCTGTTTTTTTAAGTGAGAGAAAATTGTCAGACAAATCGAGTTTTCGGTCCGGATCTCACACGCGGCAGTCACTAGAATCTTCTAACTTTGTAATAACATTCAGGTAATTAAAATAAAATAATGCAAGTAACATTTCCGAAATATTACCATTTCAGTAGCAGCCAATATCAGATGTGACACTCGATCATCAAAGATGAACGAATCAAACTACTGATCGTTGCAGCCTTTTGCGGCCGTCTTAGTCGCCATTTCTTAGACACCATTTCGGTATCAGCCGTAGCGCTAGCCAATGAAATTCAAACACAGTAATCCATAGGCCGTAAATGGGAAATACATCAGCCTTCCTGGCTTCCGACCTTGTTGTGTTACCACAAGCCTCCATAGCATGGCTTTTATAACACACCAGCGAATGACTTGTAATGACTGGGATATATTTTATTTCTTATATTATCGATTTCAACGGTCCAATTATTAGGTATTATAGCAGAAAGCGCGATGTCTTCTAACAACAAAGCATCACGAACAAGCGACGCCGCAAACCCCGAAGCGTTAACGTACTGATTGGCTTAGAGACGGACGGATTTATGGGCCAGGTTGACGTTACTGTCTTAAGACAAGATTAGATTGAAAGTCGTCATTTAAAGGCTGGAATCCTACTGTGATGTAAGTGTGATTAAAGGGCGGTGGCAAACGGCACAACGTAAATAAAATAATGCAAGTAACATTTCCGGTATATTACTATTTCGGCAGCCTCGAATATCAACTTTGGCAATCGATCATTAGAGATGTCGTACGAATGAAACTAATAGTTGTTGCCCTTGCGGCCTTTTACGGCCTCTTACCATTCCCAGTTCACAATGTTTGTCAGCATTACGGTCTGTCTGAAATCGTCGTGTTGCGATTGTTAGCAATCGTTTTGCTTTAATTGCAATTACATTGATATCTAATCGCTTTGCAAAATTATCAGCAGTAACAGTGTTTTGCGCTCACGTGACTGTTTGTGTCAAACAATTATTTCAATGATCTTATTGTGCCATTTCGACGAATTACGAGATTACATGCAAGTTCTAGTTGTAACAACGATGTCACATCTTCACAATGTTTGCAATGCGACAATCTGGTCTTGTTTCCTTCTTACCGTGTAATGCGTTATCTTGAGGCATTAGGACGTTTCCAGCTTTTTGAGTCCTCTAAGTCTGATTAAGTGCTATATGCTATAAAATAACTTAACTGTGCATTCGATACGCGACGTACGACTGCTAATGTAGCTTCAATAGTCCGGCGCTAGTAATCTCACTTCACGATTGCTCGGATAGACAGTACGTCCTAAAGAGTGTGAACCAATAGCGAATTTTGACATTAATACCAAAGTAATCGGACAAATCGCATTGCAAATATACCACAGGCGGAAGCTAATTAAATTCAAAGCCCTAAACGATAATTTCATTTTATTCCATTCCAGTTTACACCTTGGTGCAGCAATCTTTTACGCAAACATTATAAAGTCCCACGCATACAATCTGCGATCAATCGGAACAAACTAAAACAGATATAAGGCCGGCTTGTGGCATATTAACGCCAGCCCGAAACAACGGTTTGAGGTCAGATGGAGAAAGCAAGCCAGGTCCGTTGAGACTTTGTTGTTGACTCAGTCGCGTCTACCCACAACCATCCTATGGAAGCCATGTCCGCCATCAAACACACACCATTTATACCGGAATGTTGTACGAAGCCATGAAAGTCCACATCAAGGTGAAGATAAATCTAGGCATCCTATTGGCTGCTTATCTAATGCTACGAGTATGACATTTTGTAGCCACTATATAGGGGCAAACTTCATTGCTGTCTTATATCACACTGCCTCGTAATTCATTCGCTGGTGTTGGATTTAAACGCCGCTGAACGTCAAATAAAAACATGGAATAACGTTCTGTATTGTGATGTACTTGGTGTTATTATCGTATGATAATGCCGTTATCACTGGTACTAGAAGACCGCCAGTTGGCTGCAGACCTCGTTCAGTTTTACCAGAAGCTGCATTCCAAGTTCATTCGCGCCTGTCACCAAGTTCGCCTTCTCGACAACGGAATATATGACCTTCAGATGCGCTACGATCGCGCCGTGGTGGCCAATCAACGCTCCGTTCGCTATTCACTGCGCCTCAAGCTGGCTACGCTAGAAGGAGTGCGCGACATGTTCTTCGAGTACGCCAATCAACGCGGCAACGACTTGGTGACATTTCAAGAGCGATTCGTCTTTGTGGAACTCGCTCCGCGCGAGACGGACTTGGTTGCCGACATGGAGCGGGAACTGAGCGATTCGGAGGGAGCTTACCTAGCCTCCTAGGATGCCGGCTCAGCTGTACATCCACCATGGATGGTGCACTGGTGCGTGTGTCTGGGACATGCTTCATCCAATACCCGCCGATCTGCTTCGAACAATTAGGACGCTGAGTAACTCTGATAACTGTCAGTTATTAAATGACTTAATGAGCCATTGGTCCTTTGTAATAAAAGTTTCGCATCCGTGTCATTATCTGATTCCTTAATAAAACTCGCATAAAATACAAATTAACAATGTATTTCTTTTACTTCTTTCTATTTACATGCACTTCATAATTACTTACGCCGCCGACAACACACCCTGTTATCGCGTTTTTTCTGGAACGCATGCTCGCTATTCGTCAATATCTACTCCTTTATATTGGTGACACATGTGCGTGAGCAATGCGCTTGAACAGCATTGTGATATGTTATAGCATTAAAGGCTTATGACAAGATCAGATTGAAAGTCGTTAGCTAAGAGCTAACATCTTACATTAGGGACATTATGAGACCAAATGGAACAGCGTTGATAATATAAGTGGATATACTACAAGGGGAATATCTCTCTTATATCAACTTGAGCAATCGATCATTAGGGATGACGTATGAAGTAGACAATAATTATTCCGGCATATTGCGGGCTCCTACGCTTCTCAGTTCACCGATCGAAACGCTGGCAATACGGTCGCGTCGTAATTGTTATTAATCGTTCGCACTAATTGCAATTACACTAATCGCTTTATTTTTCCCAGTAAGCGGAATGTTTTGTTCTGAGTCTATGTTTAATATAACTTGTGGACAAAAGAACGCAATTAATCATAATATATGCCAAAACGATCTATCGTAATCTTCTGTGTATATCAGAGAGTGAATAAATAAACCACAAGTTTCTAACATCTAACCGACCCTCTTCATAACAAAACCACAACAAATGCATATCACCAGGCTCAATTGGCTTACCTCTTGCCAACTAATTGGATCTGCCGTTTCTTTAAATAACGACGCATAATTTATCGTTATAACGGCGTTTAACGCTTGGCAAATTAAAGATAATTTTATATCGATTATATAAACATGACTTATACATGTATTTGAACATGAATGTTATAAATGTGTCACATTGTCAAATAAAACGAAAACTGCGCCTGCCGAGTAAGTATGTTTTGTCACTTATTATAATTCCAAAAACAACGGAGTAAGTTTCGCATCTGATTTTTATTATCCGATAAGATATAAGATCACCGCACACACGAGGGCATTTGCAGGGACAGCTATGACTTTCTCGCGCGTCTTCCGCAGCTTGTTGTTGAGCCAAGACGATGAACACCATGGTCTGTAGAGTGTCTAACTGGTCTCCCCTCCGACATACGTATTCACAGAACACGTGACGCAGCTCATCTAGTGTGTCCAGCTCAAGACGCAGCGAGTAGCGGAAGGAGCGCTGGTCGGCCACCACGGCGCGATCATAGCGCCTCTGGAGGTCGTCAATACGGTTGTTGAGTAGAGTGATCTGGTGACAGGCTGCTTGGTACTTGTTGTACTTCTGGTTGTAAAATGCCAACATGTCCTCCTGTGTCTCCATTCTCACCATCGCCGATTCTGACGTCATCATACAGTGATGCTACCGTTCCTCTTGATAATGACTGTTCAGCGAAGCAAGCAACAGGTTCCAACGCCTAGAAGATATGATATAAAGTCGCTTTGCTGTAGCACAGAACCAATGCTTGTGTGGTCATCAATACCCAGCCAACCCCCTTTATAAGGCAAAAAGGCACTTGATACGATCGGCTTGTGACCGCTGACTGACCAATCAGAATTCCTGTCACACAACACCCACTATCAAGCACCCACACCTTTTCATAACGTAATTGGAATTCCCGCTGCATGGCTTCCGCACCGCAAAAATCTCGTCTGGCTTTATAGATAACACGAGAAGGAAACTGAAGATGTGATCATGTGTCTATTGCGCCACGATACAATTTACAAATAGCAAAAACAGAATACTGAATGAGAAATTTAAAATATACTGCACAAATCAAACATATCATTACAAGAATAAACTGTCGATTTTATTTTCGCATTAACAGGTGCCACAAGATATATATGTTATGTATATATTGTTGCTGTACTCATAACATCGTCAGACACTCAAATAACATTGCCTACCCAAAACCGTCTAACAGCATGCCCATGCATGATTGTCATCTCCATGTCACTTCAGCATTGCGTCTAATATCAGATCCAATTGCTAATTTTTAATTTCATACAACGAGAACCCCACCCAAACCGCCTTCCCACCCATAACATACATACACACGCCTATCGCCTACAGTAATCTTGTGCCCATATCATGAAGCGACAGGCCAGAAGCCAGTCCGATTGCGTCTTTCAAGTACACGGGGTCGTCGGCCAGAAGTGAAGCCAGGTGTTGGTTGGATCAATTAACATTGCGCGTCTCTTCTCATCGACCTCAACTGTTAACAAGTCAATCGCCATAATATCATTTTGCGAGAAGCAATCTTCTGCCTTCTATTGATTCATAAATTTCGAACTTCTCCCCATTGGTTGTGAATGTTTTGTACTTCAAAATTCCAAAACGAAACCCATTTCATCTTGCTTTTATGTTTCATAATAAAACAGCATACAAAGCATATACGTTTTTCTCTTATGCATATATGTTTCCGCCGTATCATTTACTTCGTGCCTTTACTAACAATGGTAATACGCAACAAATCACTTAACTGTCTAAATAACATGACCCTTCTTTCTGGATAAATATCGTGTAAGAATGCATGGGCCAATAATAAAAATATATTAGCATTTCTGGCTTTCCACCTTGTTATTTCAACACGAGCTTTTGCCATCTTACATTAGCAACTGGCTTCATCCATGATAGACATCAAACAAACTTGCGATGCGGAAAAATCTGTAATTTTGATATTTCGTGGGCAAAAGTTGTAATGCATAACTTTAGCTTCAAATGTTATGTATTTTAATGGATCGATCGACTTTTAATACTATATATATTATCTGACAATAAGTCTGCTACTTAAGGAAACAGAAGATAGCATTTTTTAAATTACAGGCCTTCACTTTGCAAAACATTTCATTAATGAATATCTTTGTCTCTGCCGCCGAGAAGTATATATATCCAGCAAGCCGCCGCGCTTTGCCGCACAGTTAAACATTTACGATTACGACACCAGCCCCTTTGCGCCTCTGAGTCTAAGTACTATCTCACGACCTCAAGTTTTCTTTCGTGCAGCATCTATGCATCTATGCATGATGAACATCATGTTTGAGTTTTTGCAATTAAGTTTGACCACATGCCATTTTCATCTATCTATCTGGTAAACAAAAATGCTTAATGTTTTCTCTTCATTTGACATGTATCAATTTGATAGCAATATGTGAGTTTGGAATGAAAGCTTGTCAACTAAAACCAAACAACGATTATCGAGTCGGCATGTCAATAATTAGAATTACAACAACAGAATCAGTTTCGCACCCAATCTTTATCATCCGATAACGAAGATCAACGCACAAATGGCGCACATCAGGGTATTTGCAGGTTCAGCTATGATTTTCTATATATTATTTTATTTCACACAACAACCCCGCCCCCAACCACCACCCACCAATGACATAGATACACACGCCCATGACCTACACTAGTCCTTGGCCCCTACCATAAAGAGACAGGCAAGAAGCCAGCACGATTGCGTCTTTAAATAAACGGCTTGCCGGCCAGAAGTGAAGCCAGGCGTTGGTTGGATCAATTAACATTGCGCGCCTCTTCTGATCGACTTAAACAGCAAAGATACCAATCGTCATCATATCATTTGGTGAGAAACCCTCCCTTGCCACCCATTGGTTAATAGGCTTCGAACCTCTCCCTATTGGTTGTAAATGGCAAGTACGCAAACGCCAACACGGAACGGATGACAAGCAGAGGGCTATAAAGGGTTAGGATATTTCCTGTCAATTCAATATTGTTGCAGACCAGCCGTCTCAAAGCGATTCTCTGGGTACAAATGTTGTTTTAGGCAAATCGCCTTAAATCATTTCTTCTGGTACAACATATTGTTGGAGACCAGTCAAAACTGCATTGAAACGGTCACTTCCGTCAAGTAAATATGACTTCATTGATGAAAATGACAGAGCGGCAGATCATCCAAGAACTCGTCGACTCTCACCAGATGATCCATTCCAAGTTCCGTCTGTCCTGTCGCCAGATCCAGTTGCTCAACAACCGCATAGAAGACCTCCAGACGCGCTACGATCATGCCGTGGCGGCCGACCAGCGCTCCTTCCGCTACTCGCTGCGTCTGGAGTTGGCTACGCTGGAAGGTGTACGCGACATGTTCTTCATGTATGCCAATCGGTGCGGGAACCACATGGCCGCCCTAGAAGATCGAGTATTCATCGTGGCATTGATGGCTGCGCTTGAGGTGGGAGAGGCTGTGAGCGAGATCGATGGCGAGGAAGTGTGTAATGATGCGACAATCAGCACCTAACGGCGTCATTGAGAGAGAAATTCCCTTTCGACACTTTGCCTTGAACAATAATTTGCGTGTTGACCACGTCTATATTTCACTGTTACTCCCGCAATATCGCTACATGTCACTAGTAAACTTCAATGCAGTGCAATATTTTGTGAATACATTTGTCCCACTTCATCTTGTTTTTAAGTTTCATAATAAAACAGTATTCGTTTCACATATGGTTTTCTCGTTTGCATGTCGCTTAACTGTCTCAGTAGCATAACTACTGTTTTTTTCATACATATCGTGCGTTAACTGACGCAATATGAACATGAGTATAAGTGATCAATATTTATCGATATGTTTATTGTGTCTTTCCTGCTCAACTTACGCCAACTATACTTACCTGTTATTACTATTTATATTATATGACCATATAACAATAGCGCAAGTTAGAGGGGCATTAGGTAATTTTATTGGAACGACTTCCGGCCTCGGGCGGATAATTGGCAGGCTGCTACAGCTTGATAAAGGGTCAATAAAATGTCAAAATCCATGCAGAACTCGCGCTACTACTATTATTAACAGTTCAATGTAAATTCACCTTCGCTTATGTACTGAGCGTCAACATGTTTCCTTGCTTCTTTGGTTTAACTTTCGCATACAACGTTCGAAATAAAATGTCTAATGCGTACAAGCCTTCTCAAATCTTCTGAGATTTATCAGCATAGCGTGCGATTTGGGTCAGATTGCACGATTTTAGCGGCCTTATGACTTAATGCCATTGTACTAGTTAACACTACCATCCACTCGTAATAATAAGCCATACTACTTAAAGGAACTAACAGCACAAGTTTACAATAAACAGGCCGTCCATTTGCAATACTAATAATTATTTTTTGTTCTTTGCCACAGAGAAGTACACATCAATTAAGCCGTTGCGTTTTTGCGACCCTGTTAAACATTTCAATATATTCAGTATTCAGTACACTATTATGTAAATGATCTCATTGTGTCATCCTGACATTCTCAAACAATCGCGAGGTGATTGTTATTGATCGTTCGCACTAAATGCAATTGTACTGATCTCTTTTCTCAAACAATCGCGAGGTGATTGTTATTAATCGTTCGCACTAAGTGCAATTGGACTGATCTCTTTTTTCTTCACGCAACTAGTCTTATTTTTACCGAGTCTTATTTCAAAAGGCACATGCAATAATACGTGATTACAAATTACACCAGATATGTAGTAAAAAAGATAATTAAACTAAATGATAGAGATAAATTTGTTATGTTTTCTCTTCATTGGACATGTATCAATATAATAGCAGTATGTGTGTTTGCAATGGAAGCTTGTCAAATAAAACGAAAGTTTCGCACCCAACCTTTATTATCCGATAAGACTATTTACAGAGACCCATCCCTGTTCTCATCGTCTAAGACATAACATTCCAATAACTTTCGGAAAGTGAAGCCATGTTCTGTTGGCCTTTGAAGTCGACTTGCTCGTCGCGCGAATGTGAAGCCATGTGTTTGGGCGATCAGTTAATGCTGCACGCCTTTCTTCCCTGTTTAAAGCCGCGGAGAAGCCAACGAATCGATTATGCACCAGGCAGCAGCGTTATCCCGTTCTCCATTGCTCAATGCATGTTGAACCTTGTTCTCATTGGCCATTACCCCAACTGGACCACGCGCAGAGTGCTAGTTAGGTAAGTCATTCGGCTATAAAAGGTTAGCCAAGTTGTTACTAAATCATATCCAGCTGGGAGCCGGAAAAACGATCATTGTTACGGCGTCTGTCTCCTGGTACATAATGAGCAGTACGTTATTTACACAGAACTGTATTAAAACAGGGTTTCTTATTTCCTGATATTGACGCCATCGACGGAAATGACAGAGCGACAAGTGTTGGAACACCTAATGGACTCGTACCAGACAGTGCTTTCAAAGTACCGTCTCTCTTGCTGCCAGATCGAGAGGCTCAACAACCGCATATTCGACCTCCAGAGGCGCTACGATCGCGCCGTGGTGGCCGGCCAGCGCTCCTTCCGCTACTCGCTGCGTCTGGAGTTGGCTACGCTGGAAGGAATACGAGGCATGTTCTTTACGTACCCCCATCGGTGCGGGAATCACTTGGATCGAGTGTTCGTGGAATTGATGGCTGTATTGGATGCGGGGGAGGCTGCGAGGCAGCTTGAAGTGTCGGAAGGTGGCCCTGGTGTAGCCATAAACATATAGCAGTGTACATGACAGGAACACTACGTCTTGCTGACCAAGACCATCGTGCTGTGTGTTTTATTTTCGTAAAAAAACGTCCCTTTGTGCTGCTTGATACTCGTTCTGTATAGTTTGTACCACCTCATCATACGTGTCATCGAGTGGTTTAATAAAATAGTAGTCTAATTATATATCTGATTCTGGCTGAACGTTCACTGCACAGCACGGCAGATCCCTCGTTCACTAGCAATGCCAAGACTAGCAACGCCAAGACTAGCAATGCCAAGACTAGCAATGCCAAGACTAGCAATGCCAAGACTAGCAATGCCAAGACTAGCAATGCCAAGACTAGCAATGCCAAGACTAGCAATGCCAAGACTAGCAATGCCAAGACTAGCAATGCCAAGACTAGCAATGCCAAGACTAGCAATGCCAAGACAAGGGCAAACTAGCTTAATATTTGTCACTGACCTTCTCTCGCGGCCACCAGTATTTATCGGCTTACTTGTTTAATAACACCAATTTTCAATCATTCACGTGCTTTTTTAAGTGAGAGAAAATTCTCAGACAAATCGAGATTTCACTAGAATCTTCTAACTTTGTAATAACATTCAGGTAATTAAAATAAAATAATGCAAGTAACATTACCGAAATATTACTATTTTAGTAGCAGCCAATATCAGATGTGACACTCGATCATTAAAGATGAAGGAATCAAACTACTGATCGTTGCAGCCTTTTGCGGCCGTCTTAGTCGCCTTTTCTTAGACACCATTTCGGTATCAGCCGTAGCGCTAGCCAATGACATTCAAACACAGTAATCCATAGGCCGTAAATGGGAAATAGATCAGCCTTCCTGGCTTCCGACCTTGTTGTTTTACCACAAGCCTCCATAGCATGGCTTCCATATTACACCAGCGAATGACTAACTTACATCAAAGATAACTGCTGGGATATATTTTATTTCTTATATTATCGATTGCAACGGTCCAATTATTAGCTATTATACCAGAAAGAGCGATGTCTTCTAACAACAAAGCATCACGAACAAGCGACGCCGTAAACGCTATTATCATTTCAGTGCGTTAACGTACTGATTGGCTTAGGGACGGACGGATTTATGGGCCAGGTTGCCGCCAAAGACAGGTTAAGACATTATGACGTTACTGTCTTAAGACAAGATTAGATTGAAAGTCGTCATTTAAAGGCTGAAATCCGGTGACGTAAGTGTGATTAAACGGCGGTGGCAAACGGTACAACGTAAATAAAATAATGCAAGTAACAGTACCGATATATTACTATTTCAGCAGCCTCGAATATCAACTTTGGCAATCGATCATTAGAGATGTCGTACGAATCAAACTAATAGTTGTTGCTCTTGCGGCCTCTTGCGGCCTCTTACACTTCCCAGTTCACAATGTTTACCAGCATTACGGTCTGTCTGAAATTGTCGTGTTGCGATTGTTAACAATCGTTTGCTTTAATTGCAATTACATTGATACCACATATTATATTGTGTTCACATATTAGGCGGCGCTCACCTGACTGTTTGTGTCACACAATTATTTAAATGATCTTATTGTGCCATTTCGACGAATTACGAGATTACATGCAAGTTCTAATTGTAACAACGGTGTCACATTGTCACAATGTTTGCAATGCGACAACTTGGTCTTGTTTCCTTGTTACCGTGTAATGCGTTACCTTAAGGGATTAAGCCGGTTTTCAGCTTTTTCACTCCTCTCAGTCTGATCACTATTTCACGGCCGCTCTGCTTGTCCTTCGTTCATCAGCTACGCTATAAAATAACTTAACTGTGCATTTGATACGCCACGCACACTGCTAATGTAGTTTCAATAATCCGGCGCTAGTAATCTCACTTCACGATTGCCCGGATAGACAGTACGTCCTAAACAGTGTAAACCAATAGCAAATTTTGACATTAATACCAAAGTAATCGGACAAATCGCATTGCAAACATACCACAGGCGGAAGCTAATTAAATTTACAGCCCTAAACGATAATTTCATTTTCTTTCATTCCAGTTTACACCTTGGTGCCGCAATCTTTCACGCCAACATCATCAAGCCCCACGCATACAATCTGCGATCAATCGGAATATACTAAAACAGATTTAGGGCCGGCTTGTGGCATATTAACGCCAGCCCAAAACAACGGTTTGAGGTGAGCTGGAGAAAAGAAGCCAGGTCCGTTGAGACTTTGTTGTTGACTTAGTCGCGTTTACCCACAACCATCCTATGGAAGCCATGTCCGCCATCAAACACACACCATTTATACCGGAATGTTGTACGAAGCCATGAAAGTCCACATCAAGGTGAAGATAAATCTAAGCATTCTATTGGCTGCTTATCTAATGCTACGAGTATGACATTTTGTAGCCACTATATAGAGGCAAACTTCATTGCTGTCTTATATCACACTGCCTCGTAATTCATTCGCTGGTGTTGGATTTAAACGCCGCGGAACGTCGAATAACAACATGGAATAACGTTCTGTATTGTAGTATACTTGGTGTTATTATCGCATGACAATGCCGTCATCACTGGTACTAGAAGACCGCCAGTTGGCCGCAGACCTCGTTCATTTTTACCAGAAGCTGCATTCCAAGTTCCTTCGCGCCTGTCACCAAGTTCGCCTTCTCGACAACGGAATATATGACCTCCAGAGGCGCTACGATCGCGCCGTGGTGGCCAATCAGCGATCCTTTCGCTATTCGCTACGCCTGAAGCTTGCAACGCTAGAAGGAGTGCGCGACATGTTCTTCGAGTACGCCAATCAACGCGGGAACGACTTGGTGACATTTCAAGAGCGATTCGTCTTCGTAGAATTCTTGACCGTTCCAGACGAGAAACAAAACCTGTGGGATTCGGGAGGAGCTTCCTCGGCCTGCTAGGTTGCAGGTTGAGCCGCGTGTGAACAGATCATCCTCCATCCAACACACTTTGCTCTCCCATGAGCAATTAAGATCCTGAGTAATTTCGGCACCCGCCAGTTATTAAGTCTTTTATATCCGCAAGTGCTTTGTGACCTTTGTTGTTTCTTTTCCGGCAAACTTTGGCAACCGTGAATTAGTCCGCTTTGTTAATAAAATTAAAATCCAACTTAATCAATATCGTTCTTTTCTGTTTCTTCTTTCTAATATTTGAATTGTATGATCATTTAGGTCGCCGACAACGCATTCCCTTATCGCGTTTTGTTGAAGAGCATGGTCTAGCAACCAATATTAATTCCCTTGAATATTAATTATCGTTTGCCAGGTTTTCATCTATATTTTATTTTTTATATTGGCGGCGAGACCACTTGAACAGCATTTTGATATATAATAATGTTACAGGCGAGAATAGATTGTGAGTATTTTTTAAGGGCTAAAATTATACATTAGTATCAGTGTGATTAAACGACGAGACCAAATAGCAAAGGGTGGATAAGATACGTGAAAACGTCATAACTGAAATGCAATTATTGCACCTGTCTCCTATATGAACTGTAGCAATCGATTATTAGGGATAATTATTCCGGCCTATTGCGGCCCGCCACACTTCTCGGTTCACTGTTCAAAACGCCATCAATACGTTTTTGCTCGAACGATCGCGTCGTGATTGTTATTAATCGTTCGCACTAGTTGCAATTATACTGATATCTAATTACTTCACCCAATTTTTTTTTATGAAGCTTTATTTCAAAAAGAACATGCAACAATACGAGAGTACAAATGAAGCCAGATCAACGCACTCGTTGCACACAGTTGCAGGTTCAGCTATGACTTTCCGGCGCCGTCTTCTGTGGCCAGTCAAAACTGCATTGAAACGGTCACTTCCGTCAAGTAAATATGACGTCATCGATGAAAATGACAGAGCGGCAGATCATCCAAGAACTCGTCGACTCTCAACAGATGATTCGGTCTAAGTTCCGTCTGTCCTGTCGCCAGATCCAGTTGCTCAACAATCGCATAGACGACCTCCAGGCGCGCTACGATCGTGCCGTGGCGGCCGACCAGCGCTCCTTCCGCTACTCACTGCGTCTGGAGTTGGCTACGCTGGAAGGTGTACGCGACATGTTCTTCATGTATGCCAATCGGTGCGGGAGTCACATGGCCGCCCTTGAGGATCGAGTATTCATCGAGGAACTGATGGCTGTGCTGGAGGTGGGCGAGGCTGTGAGCGAGATCGATGGCGAGGAAGTCTGTAATGATGCCACAATCAACACGTAGCAGCGTCATTAAGAGGGAAATTCCCCATTGACACTTCGCTTTTAACATTTTTTGCGTGTTGACCACGTCTATATGCCCCTGTTCCTCTTGCGATATTGGTAAATGTCACTAATAAACTTCAATGCAGTACAATGCATTGAATACATTTGTCCCATTTCATCTTTCAGGTTTCATAATAAAAGCCTATGCGCTTCCTATATGTTTTTCTTGTGAAGCATATCCGTGCCCGCCATGGCGTGCCGTCAATACGGAACAAATCGCTTAACTATTTGTTTCTTTATACATATCGTGCGTTAACTGACGCAATACGAACATGAGTGTAAGTGATCAATATTTTTGTTTATGGCGTCATTCCAGCTCAAAGGATACTTACTAGTTATTACTATTGATATCATATGGCAATATAACAATAGCGCCAGTTAGAGGGGCATTAGGCAATTTTATTGGCTCGATTTGCGGCCTCGGGCTGATAATGAAAATTGGCAGGCTGCTACAACCTGACGAAAGGTCAGTAAAATGCCTAACGCCATGCAGAACTCACGCTACTACTATTATTAGGAGAAAATTCACATTTTCCTCGCTTATGTGCTGAGCGTTAACATGTTTCCTTGCTTCTTTGGTTTAACTTTCGCATACAACGCTCGAAATAACATGTCTAGCGCTTACAAGCCTTCCCACATCTTGTGGGAATCTTGTGAGCCAGTCGCCTTCTTTACACCATAGCAGTATGTATCAGCATAGTGTGACCAAGAAACGTAGCACACACACCTAGGCAATTAGTCAGATAGGCGGTCCATTTAAATTTATAACCACAATTATTTTTGCCTGACTTCACGATTGACTATGGAAGGGTTCACAGATCGATTTGCCATTGTACTAGTTAACATGACCATCAATTCATAATAACAAGCCATACTACTTAAACAAACTCCCAGTACAAGTTTACAATAAACAGGCCGTCGATTTGCAAGAAGCCTCCTTATTTTTATTTTTCTCTGCCACAGAGAAGTACACATCAATTCAGCCGTTGCGTCTTTGCGACCCTGCTCAACTTTTCAATGTATTCTTAATTCAGTACAATATTATGTAAATGATTTTATTGTGTCATTCTGACGAATAAACTGAGATTACATGCAGGTTCTAATTGTAGTAACAGTTTCACATCTTCAGGACGCTTGCAATGCGACAGTTTGGCCTTGTTTCCGTGTACCCGTGTAATGCGTTATCTCAAATGATTAAGACCGTTGCCCTCTATTTCGCACCTCTAAGTCTAATTACTATCTCACGGCCACTGGTTTTCTTTTGTTCAGCGGCAATGCCATAAAATAACTGTCCATTTGATACGCGCGGCACACCGCTAATGTAGCTTCACTAATCCTGCGCTAGTAATCTCACTTCACGTTTGCTCGGATATACAGTACGTCCTAATCAGTGTGAAGCAATAGCTGAGTTTGACATAAATATCAAAGTAATCGGACAAATCGCATTGCAAATATATCACCGGCGGAAGCTAATCACATTGAAAGCCCTAAACGATAATTTCATTTTATTCCAATGCAGTTTACATCTTGTTGCAGTAATCTTTTACGCCAGCATCACAAATCCCGACGCTTACAATCTGCGGGTAATCGGAACATACTAAAACAGATTTGGCGGTTCACGCCAGCCAACACAACGGGCTGAGGTCAGATGGAGAAAGGAAGCCAGGTCCGTTGAGACTTTGTTGTTGACTCAGTCGCGTCTACCCACAACCATCCTATGGAAGCCATGTCCGTCATCAAACACATAACATTTATACCGGAATCTTGTACGAAGCCATTAAAGTCCACATCAAGGTGCAGATAAATCTAAGCATTCTATTGGCTGCTTATCTAATGCTACGAGTACGAAATTGTTTAGCCACTATATAAGGGCTAACTTTATTGTTGTGTTTTATCACACTCGTAAATCATTTGCTGGTGTTGGACTTTAACCCATTACCCGTTATTAAAGGAACGCCGCTGAGAGTCAAATAACAACATTAAATAACGTTATGTATTGTGATATACTTTGTGTTATTACCGCATCACAATGCCGTCATCAGTGATACTAGAAGACCGCCAGTTGGCAGCAGACCTCGTTCACTATTACCAGAAGCTGCATTCCAAGTTCATTCGCGCCTGTCACCAAGTTCGCCTTCTCGACAACGGAATATATGACCTCCAGCTGCGCTACGATCGCGCCGTGGTGGCCAATCAGCGATCCTTTTGCTATTTACTGCGCCTCAAGCTGGCTACGCTGGAAGGAGTGCGCGGTATGTTCTTCGAGTACGCCAATCAACGCGGCAACGACTTGGTGACAATTCAGGAGCGATTCGTCTTTGTGGAACTCGCTCCGGGCGAGACGGACTTGGTTGCCGACATGGAGCGGGAACTGAGCGATTCGGAAGGAGCTTACCTAGCCTCCTAGGACTCAGCTGTACATCCACCATGGATGGTGCACTGCTCCGTGTATCTGGGCCATGCTTCATCCAATACACGACGATCTCATGTGAGCTATTAGGAAGCTGAGTAACGCTGAGAACTGTCAGTTATATCCACAAGTGCTATGTAACCGTTGTTGGTCCTGGACCGGAAAAGTTTCGCATCCGTGTAATTGTCTGATTTCTTAATAAAGCTCGCATAAAATACAACTTAATATTGTTGCATTTGTTTTACTTCTGTCTAATAGATGCACTTCATAATCACTTATGCCGCCGACAACACTTCTTGTTATCATCTTTTGTTAGAACGCACGGTCTTGCCATCTATAATTATTTACATATTCATGATTGTGTGTTCGTTATCCATCAATATCTTATCCTTTGAATTGGTGGCGCACGTGATCAAGCTTGCACGGCTATTTGACATATCATAACGTAACAATATTATCACAAGCTTTGATTGAAAGTCGTCAGTTAAAAGCTAATATCCTACATTAGCGACCGGACCAAAGAGCGCAATGTTAATATGTGTCAATATCATAACGGAATAACTGATCTTTTCGCCAGAATTACGGTCTTTCTCAAATCGTCGCGTCGTGATGGTTATTAACGTTCGCTCAAATTGCAATTACACTAATGGCTTTATTTTTCTTAATGCGAGCTTTCTGAAGGCGATACAGATAGCTTGCGTAACTGCATACGCGTTGCAAAACCGTTCTACCACCCGATTGTGACAACCCCCGCCATACCACCGATTGTGACAACCCCCGCCATACCACCGATTGTGACAACCCCCGCCCCACCAGTGAATGTGACAACCCCCGCCCCACCACCGATGCTGTCAATCGCCGCCCCATCACCGATGGTGACAACCGCCGCCCCACCACGGATTTTGACAATCGCCGCCCCATTACCGATGTTGACAATCCCCGCCCCACCACAGATTTTGACAATCGCCGCCCCATCACCGATGTTGACAAACCCCGCCCCACCACCTATGTTGACAACCACCTTCCTCCCATCGACTTGGACAATCGCAATCACTTCATGGACTTTGACAATCGCCGTACCTCTAAAGATTTTGACAGACACCGCCCCACTACCGATTCTGACAGCCGCCAACCGCCCACTGATTTGGATAATCGTCACCCCATAACTGATGTGGGGGATCGCCGCACACCTTCGGACGTCGAGGATCGCCGCACGGCTTCGGATGGCGACTACCACAGTTTCCGTTCTCATAGTGGGGGTCACCGCGTGCGTCAAGTCGCCGACAGTGGGTTTCCGCAGCCTAACAGCGACAGATGTCTGTCTCAACAAGAGATCGGGAGTCAGTCCGCCGATCCAGAGGCGTACAGCCGCGTCACCATCCAGAACGGCTGCTCTCCCGTCCATTCTCAGGAATTGCAGGAGAACGAACTTCGCCGCGCCACTGAGGAGAATTTTATCCCAGTCTTGTCAAGGCCTCGTGCCCCTAAACAAAGGCTAAGGGTAGCAGGTGGTGATGATAACAATGGCGAATTTAAAGCAGAAACGAATCGTGAGCCCCTCGTCAACTATTATATAGGGAACATATCAAGATCTGTGGGAGAAAACATGGTGAGAAAATTTTTCACTGAGCATGGGGTCAAGCCCATTTATCTTAAACTGCTCCCTAGCAAAAATGATCGGGATGAGAGGGGCAATGGTGCCAAGTTATCCATTAGTCAGAGTTCGAAAGCTGCGTTAAATGCAATAAACCTTCCACCTGGTATTTATAAAAGGCAATGGCAGGTAACAGCGTCCGGTGGAAAAGGTTCACATAGGGCAGGTACTCGTATTTTTTATGGGCATCGAAACTCATAGGAATAAACTTGTCATAGGCGCATTTAATTGCAAGGGTGTGATGCGTAACACTCCGTATCTGAGCAAGTTGTTGTGTAAGTCTCAGGTCGACATCCTAGCAATTAGTGAGCACTGGTTATTGCCGCAGAGTCTGCACTTTTTAAATAGCGTAGAATCAGGGTATCACTCTCATGCAGTAGCTGAGACACCCTCAAAAGATAATGCAGGAACACGCGGCAGAGGGGGAGTTGCAATCCTATGGAAGCAACAGCTCTCACAAAATGCCACTCTGGTCAATTGTGGAAGCGATAGGATAGCGGGGGTATGTTTTGAAATAGGTAAAAAGAAATTTTTAACAATCCTGGCAGTCTATATGCCTTCCACAAACCACGACATTGGGATCTATCAAGAAACCCTAAATCTACTGTTTGATTTGTACAGTTTACATGCAGAATCGTCTGAGGTTATTGTGCTGGGCGACTGTAACGCGCAAATCGTAGGGCCCAGATGCTTAGGTGCGAGCAACATTCGCTCCCGCGAGTTACAGGGCTTCACCGCCTGGTTCGATCTATGTTCGCTGCCAACTGAAGATATTTGTAGTGGGCCAGACTATACCTTTTGTCCTTACGACGGGGGACCCCAGACTCTTATTGATCACATCCTTATGCGAAGGCAATATGACGATCTTGTATTGTTCGCATGTGTAGTCGACGACGATGAGTTGAATACATCAGATCACCTTCCTGTTCTCGTATCCATCAGCTGTCCGCGGTTAAGTGTGCGCGACACAGACGCACAGTTCCCTTCTCTAAAGTGGAAGCGAGTTAGTAACCAGTACATACGCGACACCTACACCAGAGAGCTTAACGACAGACTGAGGCCAATATTGCACACAAATCTTAGCTGCATAGGTGACATCGAGACGTATCATAAAAGAGTCACAGATCTGATGCTGATCGTTTCGCACCGACACATTCCGGAGGCCCGGTTCCGTCCATTTCTTAAGCCGTACTGGAAGCAAGGTGCAGGGCATGCCCATAAGGACATGTACCAGGCGCGTAAGTCATGGGTGGAACAAGGCCGACCGCGTGACCCGACAAACGTAGGGTATAAGACATACAAGAACCTGAAACGTCGTTTTAGACTTACCTTAAGGAAGTTAAAGCACGAGAGTGATGAAGAATTCTTCCAGGAGATCGATAGAGAAGCTGAGGTGGACCAGAACAAGTTCTGGTCGCTCGTAAACAAGAAAAAAAAGCAAACAGTTCTGTGCAGTAGGCCGCTCAAAGTAGACGGTAAAGTTTATCGGGGACGGGAGGAGAAACTGTCTGTGTGGACTGACTATTTTAGGGACATGTATTCAGAGACCCACATCACGAACGACGATCAGAATCAATTTGACCAATCCCACGACCGATTCATTCAAACCGCGGTAAAGCAGTTGTGCCAGCAAATACCTTCAGAGAAAGATGACATTTGCCAAGGGTTTGCCTATTCTGACATCGACAATGCTATTAAAACGTTGAAACCAGGGAAGAAAGGAGGCCACGACAACATAACTAATGAGCATGTGAAATTTGGAGGCAGTAATTTAATATTATGCTTAAATAACCTCTTCAACGCCATGTATACATATGAGTACGTTCCAAAGGATTTAAAAAAAGGTACTATCTACACATTGTACAAGGGATCGAATAAGTATGAAGACGACAGGCGAAATTACCGTGGAATTTCACTACTTCCTGTAATTGCCAAACTATTCGATAAAGTAATTCTGTCGAAGGTAAAAACATGGATTAATGTCAACCGCGTAGACTTTCCTTCGTCCAACCAAAATGCCTATCAAGAATCTATGTGCAGCCTCTTAGCGTCTTATAGTGTTCAGGAATGCATTAATTACAACCGCGAGAGGGGATCCGGTGTGTACTTGGCCCTGTTAGATTCGTCTTGCGCTTTTGATACGGTGTGGCACGAAGGGTTGTTTTACAAATTGCATTCCTTCGGCATCAGAGGCAAACTTTGGTCCTTATTATACTCGGCGTACCAAGGTATGGTCTCAAATGTGGTATGTAACGGCATTAAATCCGAAGACATACCTATCAGTAGGTCTGTGCGCCAGGGTTCTGTGTTAGGGCCTTGGTATTACATGCTATATATACACGAATTAGCAGTTGCGCTTGGTAGCTCTGTGTATGGCGCACGCATTGGTGACATAATATGCGGCGGCATACTCCAAGCTGACGACATTGCCGTATGTGCTCTAACGAATTCTGCCTTGCAGGCACTGGTAAGCGCCTGCGAAAACTACAGCCGAAGGTGGCAATTTAAATATAATCCAACCAAGTCGAAAGTAATGTTTTTTGATAGCAAATTACGAAGAGTTAAAAAGGCAAATGCATGTCAGATTGCGCTATATAACGAGCGTGTGGAAGAAGTCCAGGTATACAACCATGTGGGAATTCACCTCGATGTCAATCTCTCCTCAACATGTGCGGTGGAGGAGGCGACTAAAAAGCTTAAGAGGGGCTTAATGAGCATCCTGTCAGTCAACACAAAGAATGCCGGCATGAGTTGTCTCACCGCTTTGAAACTGTATCGATGTATTGTCATTCCGCGGGCCCTCTATGGTGCTGAGTTTTGGAATCATCTGACACACAACCACCTAGCGAAACTTGAAGCGGCCCACAATGGCGCCATACGATGTATTCAAAATTTTCCAAAATGCTCCAGTGCGACCATTGCCCGCAGTATGGTTAACGAAATGTCTCTTGTGGAAGAAATTGATAAAAAGAAGCTAACAATTCTGGGCAGATTATGTCGGCTCAAAAATACCGCATTAGCGAAACGCATATTTGTGGAACGTCTCTATCAATCCCAGGGCCCAGGGCCAAAGTTTGGGTATATTAGGGACATCATAGAGATCCTGAAGAAATATAATCTAGAAGGAATCGTTTTTAGGTTCATGGATAACAGCAACTTTCCTAGCAAAGGCGACTGGAAAAAGTTGGTGAGAACGGCTGTGCGGCGCTGGTCGGAACAACTGTTAACCACCAAATTGTCCCAACCAAAATACAGACGCTTTGAAATGATTAGAGGGGGAGTTTTTGGCGTAAACGCCATATGGACCTTAGAACACCGTACGCGTGGTCGAAGGCAACACCTTCGTGACCTAGCTCGTTTGAACTGTGTCGTACACGACACAAAGACATATGCATGCACACACTGTGACCGTGCATATACGGATATTCTCAATCACCTTTTCCATCATTGCGTGGCGTACGGTGAGGCCCGTGAATACTTCTGGGCACTAATTGTAAATACATGTGAAGTGCCAATAAGCGCGTATCTATACAATCTTGAAGAGATCGAATTAACTCGAGTAATGTTAGGCAAGCCTCCTGACATTGAAGCCACCCTAGAGCAGCTTAGCATTTTAACCCAAATATGTGCCAACGCTTGGCAAAGAATGTCATACGACAAAATGTTAAAATTTTACTGACGACCGTTTTTTTTTTTTTTTTTGTTCTGTGTGTTTTTGTTATTTGTTCTGTTTTTTGACATGTTCTAATGCTCACCAGGAAGTGGTGGAATAAAGGGGATTCATTCATTCATTCATTCACCGTTTCAGTGGCCATCACACTTATGATGAATGCCGATGCTTCGGGATACGACTTCACGTCTATTATCATGGCTGCATATGCCCCCAATGTCAATCCCGTGGGGGCCATCCGCTACGCGTCCTTCTTGGAAGCAAAGTCTGACGTCATTGTCGCGTCCTCCTTTCGATAGAGAGCACAGTATTGCTATGGTTTGTGTCAGTCGTCTGTGCGAAGCCATCTACAATCATACCCTTACAACCCTTTCAACGAAGCGTTTTAGGGCCACTGTTTTCAGCAGACGTTCATAGTGATAGGCTTAATATGATTTCACGGTGGTCCCCCGTGGGCGTGACTATATAAGGGGGGCACAGGGGGCATGTGCCTCCCCCCCCCTCCCCGCCCCCTTCAGACCCTAAAGTATATCTGTGCTCCCCTTTTTCAAATTCTGTGCCTCCCTACCCCCCCCCCCCCACCCCCCGCCCGCACATGTCGCTGCCACCCATGGCCGGTGCTTAGTTCGAATCCGAATGCGAAATGAAGGACTTCACATAATCTTGTTGGTGAACATCGTACGTGAACCCGAGCGGCATGCAGTGCTCCACCACGAGGCAGATTGCGCAGCCGCCTAGCGGAGATTTCGGTTCCAGCTCATACTGTGCATGGGCACAGTTTACAAATATTGCGGAAAGGCCCACGATTCGAGCCCTACGGGCCGTGTATACCAGAGCTCGACATTAACGCTTGTCCGCTTGTCCGGGCCAAGCGATGATACCTGTCGGACAAGTAAATACCTCCCTATACTTGTTCCACAGGACAAATGCTTGCCGGACAAGTAAAAAGTGCATATTCCAAACTCTTTTTGTCGGGTTTAGCTGGTTCCCCATAAGAAAGAGAGATTTCGAATTTCGAATTTCAACTGCATAACTGGAGCTCCCCCTCTCCAAACATGCACACACATTTGGGAGGCCACTTTTGGGGGGAGGGGGGGGGAGAATACCCATCCTCTAGTCGTCAGTGTTTTTGGAGACCTCACCCCGCTTCACACCGAAAATGATCAAACTCATGGATCGGTCGTGCGTCTTCGACCCTTCTTCTAGACAAGTGTGCATGAATGTATGTTTACATTATGATGATTCGCACCTTTCCCGCCAACTAGCAAGGCAGTAGTTAAAGTCCAGCTCCTAGGTCCAAACGGACCTACAAGATATTCATCCCAATACATTACACCATCAAAATGGAAGACCTGTCAACTTTATTCGGGAGCACTATCAGAAATATTGGTCATTATCCCGTATGACGCGTTACAACATCAGGGAAATAGTCAGAGGCGATCATTCGACGTTTCGTGACGTATAAATGTAGGTTCTCCTTTTTTTGGAAGCGTGGGCCCGTCAAAAACCCAACAAGCTGTAGTGTAGTAAATATTTTAAAATCAGAACGTAGTTATTTATTGCTCAAAGTAATTCGAATTACAACACGACACACCGAATTACGTTGAGTGACATGTCGACAAGCGTGGTGTTGTAAATCCATTTACAACACGACAACAATCGATTTACAACACATGACTTGGTGTTCGGTGCATATCTAACATGATTTAATTCGAATTACTACAGGACACAAATCAATACCTTTTAAAGAGTTGGTGCGTTGTAGGCAGGAAACGGGCAGTCATACTATTCTATTCAACTCCGTTACAACATAGCGGAGGTTAGAACGCTATTCCAGATATTATTGGTTCAACACATCGAACATCTACTGGTTACCTCCTTTCTCAAAAATATCAATTCATCCGAATATTTAGATATATGCTTCATCTGCCTATATATAGCAATCTAATCAGAACCTGAATCTACGTCAAAAATGCGGATATGATCGTTAAGAGTTGATGAATGAGCTTGTCGAGATTTCGTCACTGAAACGTGCCACACTTGCGTGCCACGTGCACGGATACGCACACCTACATGTATCTACATGTTGAAAAAGATACCACTATAAAGCGGACATTTATGTTGAAAAAGATACCACTATAGAGCGGATATGTTAAACTATAAACTTGCGATCGGCGGAGAGGGTTCTGAAAATGTGCCTTCATAGAGCGGGTTTCCCGGGAAAAAAAACCTTCCGACGGGATTTTCGGGGTAAGATGCCCGGACAGCAGATTTAATTTAACATATTTCAGCTAACCATGCTTATTAATAATGTTGGAACCATATCTTTGCCATACGTTTATAGTTTTTATAAATTCACGTTCTTTCCACCCCGAAACTTCGACCGCTTTGCAACTGTTCTGAGCCCATGATATAGCATGACAAGGATGTTAGAAATCCTGCAAAAATATAGGACACTGTTAATTTTTTCTTTTGTTTTTCTTTACATATCTGACGAAATTAATCCATATATCCCGTGAGGCCAAGTTAATTCTCTTGGGTGGCCCTGGCATGATACCCCTAGAATGGAAGTCAACCCCCTCCCATCCAGTCTCTCCCCCTCACCCATTTACCCCTTTGCATTGAAGCCCAATTTTCCAGGAACCGAAACTGTCAAGTCGCGCTCTCATTGTTGTTGATATGAAATCCTGCGAAAATATAGGACAATGTTTTCACGTTTTTATATATTTTTCTTTCCATATCTGACGAAATCAAACCATATTTTCCGTGAGGTCAAGTGAATTTTCTTGGGTGGCCCTCGTATGATACCCCTAGAATGGAAGACAACCCCCTCCTATCCACTCTCTCCCTCTCACCCATTCACCCCTTGGCATTGAAGCCCACTTTTCCAGGAACCGAAACTGTCAAGTCGCGCACGCATTGTTGTTGATATAAGTGGCGTGCGTGACTCGTGTAAGGGCTCCCCCGTCCTCTCATGTTTTCTGCTTTGGAAACTCTTGGCGACTTGTCGGTCGTAACGAGTGTGGATGGGTGTGGGGAGGGAAGGGGGTGCTGAGGGGACGAAGGCTGGCTGGGTGGGTATGGATTCGGAGTGAGACGAGGGGAGAAGGGGCTAGGTGACCGGGGTGGGTGTGGGGGAGGGGGAGGAGAGGGGGGGGGGGGGGTGGGGAGAGGTTTAGAGTGATGGGAGGGGGGAAGGGTCTAGGTGACCGGGGTGGTGTGGGGGAGAGGTTCGGAGTCAGGGGAGGGGGAGGAGAGGGGGGGGGGGGGTGGGGAGAGGTTCAAATTGATGGGAGGGGAGGAGGGGATATATGACCTGCGGGGGGGGGTGGTTCGGATTGAGGCGAGAGGAAGACGGGATGGGGGGAGCCCGCGAGGGAGGGTGGGGGAGACTAGGAGGGAGGGTTGGGTGAGACGTTCGGAGTGAGGCTAGAGGAGGGGGCGGATGACCGGGAGTAGGGAGGAGGGTTGGGGGTTAGCGCCCGGGCACAGGTAGAATAAAGCGGTGCGGGGGTGTAATGGTGCCGCCATCTAGGGTAGTGTAGTGCAGTACTGCGAGAGGTGGCCGGGGTGAAGGGGCGAGGGTGGGGGTCGGAGGAACGGGGCCGGTATATTCAGGTGTGGAGAGCCGTACGGGGCCCAGGCAGTCGCCCGTCACGGGCTACACCGTCCGACCAGTGTGCCAATATCGATTTCGGGCAGCGTTAACCGAGGCAACGAGTTACCCCCCCCCCCCCCCCTACCCGACGTCCACACCCTCGCTCTCCTTCCACCGAGCCCGCTAGCCTACCCCCCCCCCCCTGACCCCATGCATCCCCAGCCTATAGCCCTTTACATATCTACACGGACTTATTCTGTCAGGCGAGCGTCTTTACCTCTCAAAACGCTGTCACCAAAGACATTGACGGTTCGCTTGGAACATCCGAGAACATCAGAGAACACCCCTCCTGCCCCTCCCTCTCTCCCGCGTCTCACTGACTATCCATAGCAGACTACCCCTACCCCACATCCCCTCCGTCTCACCGGCCACTCCACAGCCGACTACCATTGCTCCCAAATCTCTCCACGCCCCGCCACTCCGATTCCATGACCCCCCCACCGCAACTCCTCTGCTGCGCTGGCCAACCTATAGCAGATTACCCCTACCCCGCCACCCCTCGAATCTCTCCTGCAGGCTGTGAAGGCAGGCAAATAGGCAGGTAGTAGGTGGGTCAGAGAGTCAGCCAAGCCACCCACGCACCCACCCACTCCAGGCAGGCAGGAAGACCGGCAGGCTGGCGGGCGGGGGCCGCGACACCGCCATCGAAAGCCAGGCGAGCGAGGGTTCCTCAATCCCACCCCTACCCCGTCACCCCACACTCGCACCCCTCACGCACACCCCCGGCACCCTCACACCCCCACATGACCCAGCGACCGGCGAGGACAGCCATCAACCAGCCCACCACCAGAGGCCCCTGGACTCACCTGGACACAGGACCCAGACAGGTGGCGCCCTACAGCGGTAAATATCGCCCTTAGATACACAGGCAGCGAGGCGGCCAGTGCATGGGGCGGATATAATACCGACGGATCGGGTCCGGCCTTGATATCGATATGACCAATGCAGGCTCGGAACATACATGCCGCCTCTATAATGATAATGTACGAACCCACGATTCGCATGTATATCAACCCCTGGAGATTACAGGACTGGAGATTACTGGAGATTCCCTGGAGTACTTACAGCGATCCCACTGCTTCCACATCCGTGTCAATCTGGATATATTAACAAAGAAAACACGTTGTGTCATCACCCCAATCAGGATTACTACAATCACAGGTAATGATCATTGATTATTATACAGGTGAGAATTATGGTTAACGGTCAAATCAATGTCTGTCGTGGCAGTATATTTCTCGTATTTTGCACGCGCGCTCCACCCCTTGAACATGTTTACACGCATCTTGGCGAAGGCGACTGTCTGGCATGTTATCAATAACATTGCAGGAAGCTTAGGTGACACCGGCTCGGCTCTGAGAGGTGACGGGTGAGGGGGGGGGGGGGTAAGGCGGTTGTCGACACAGGTTAGGGGGCAGTGGACCGTTGGCGGCGTCGTATCGACTCACGAGGGTCTCGAGCTGTGCTCACGTGGGACGAGACTACAGTATGTGCGTCGGGATTGTACTGGACGTTCGCTGATATTGGGCGGGAGTGCATGTGGTCTTGGCGAGACCCTACAGACATGGGGGATATACTGTGCAAGATATTGGGGGAGTGGGGGGGGGGGGCTGATCTATAAGGGAGCGAGATTTTACGAGACCTGAGGCGAGACTGTGAGAGATTTGGGGCGAAACTGTGAGAGATTTGGGGCGAGACTACGAGATCTGGTGCGAGATGTGACGTGGGGCGAGACTACGGGACGTGGGGCGAGACTACGAGACGTGGGGCGAGACTGTACTAGACGTGGGGCGAAATTGTAGGAGACGTGGGGCGAGACTACGAGACATTGGGCGAGACTGTACTAGACGTGGGGCGAAATTGTACGAGGCGTAGGGCGAGAATATGAGACGTGGGGCGAGAGTACGAGACGTGGGGCGAGACTACGAGACGTAGGGCGAGACTACGAGACGTGGGGCGAGACTACGAGACGTGAGCAGACGTGGCGGATCCAGAAACTATCCCGACCCCTACCCGCGCCGGCCTAGAACAGCCCATTGAGGATTGCACCCTCCCTAGCCCCACCCCAACCCTACCCCCTCGCCCGACCCCCACCCCACCCCCCGCAATTTCGGGTACATGTCGGTGAATTTACCCCCCAATTCCAACCATTATACCAAAACGGTAAGGCGAAAAGGAAATTCATTTACTTCCTATTGAAATATTCGCGAGACATGTCCCCATCCACCCCTCGTACGAAACATATGGAGAACTATGGAAAAGAAAAGAAAGAAAGAGACGGCTGGATCAATCCAATCTAAAATCTGTTGTAACATGTCTGTAGTATTCAATGCTTGCGTCGAAATGTATTGACGTAAGACTACATGGGTGGCCACTGCTATAAGCGGCACGCTATTGTACTGTTGACGATGTGTTCTGCCGATCCAAGAAGGCGTCATGCTAGCGGGATCATGGTGGGAAAGGCGGGACACGTGGTCGTATCATTGACGTCGTAAGCTGTTTCATGGTGGGGAAGGCAGGGCACGTGGTCGTATCATTGACGTCGTAAGCTGTTTCATGGTGGGGAAGGCAGGGCACGTGGTCGTATCATTGACGTCGTAAGCTGTTTCATGGTGGGAAAGGCGGGACACGTGGTCGTGTCATTGACGTCGTAAGCTGTTTCATGGTAGGGAAGGCATGGCACGTGGTCGTATCATTGACGTCGCGAGCTGTTTCATGGTGGGGAAGGCAGGGCACGTGGTCGTATCATTGACGTCGTAAGCTGTTTCATGGTGGGAAAGGCGGGGCACGTGGTCGTATCATTGACGTCGTAAGCTGTTCATGGTGGGGAAGGCGGGGCACGTGGTGGTATCATTGACGTCGTAAGCTGTTTCATGGTGAGGAAGGCAGGGCACGTGGTCGTATCATTGACGTCGTAAGCTGTTTCATGGTGGGAAAGGCGGGACACGTGGTCGTGTCATTGCCGTCGTAAGCTATTTCATGGTAGGGAAGGCAGGGCACGTGGTCGTATCATTGCCGTCGCGAGCTGTTTCATGGTGGGAAAGGCGGGGCACGTGGTCGTATCATTGACGTCGTAAGCTGTTTCATGGTAGGGAAGGCATGGCACGTGGTCGTATCATTGACGTCGTAAGCTGTTTCATGGTGGGAAAGGCGGGACACGTGGTCGTGTCATTGCCGTCGTAAGCTATTTCATGGTAGGGAAGGCAGGGCACGTGGTCGTATCATTGCCGTCGCGAGCTGTTTCATGGTGGGAAAGGCGGGGCACGTGGTCGTATCATTGACGTCGTAAGCTGTTTCATGGTAGGGAAGGCAGGGCACGTGGTCGTATCATTGACGTCGTAAGCTGTTTCATGTTAGGGAAGGCAGGGCACGTGGTCGTATCATTGACGTCGTAAGCTGTTTCATGGTGGGGAAGGCAGGGCACGTGGTCGTATCATTGACGTCGTAAGCTGTTTCATGGTAGGAAAGGCAGGGCACGTGGTCGTGTCATTGACGTCGTAAGCTTTTTCATGGTAGGGAAGGCAGGGCACGTGGTCGTATCATTGACGTCGTAAGCTGTTTCATGGTGGGAAAGGCGGGGCACGTGGTCGTGTCATTGACGTCGCAAGCTGTTTCATGGTAGGGAAGGCAGGGCACGTGGTCGTATCATTGACGTCGCAAGCTGTTTCATGTTAGGGAAGGCAGGGCACGTGGTCGTATCATTGACGTCGTAAGCTGTTTCATGGTGGGGAAGGCAGGGCACGTGGTCGTATCATTGCCGTCGTAAGCTGTTTCATGGTAGGGAAGGCAGGGCACGTGGTCGTGTCATTGACGTCGTAAACTGTTTCATGGTGGGGAAGGCAGGGCACGTCGTCGTATCATTGACGTCGCAAGCTGTTTCATGTTAGGGAAGGCAGGGCACGTGGTCGTATCATTGACGTCGTAAGCTGTTTCATGGTGGGGAAGGCAGGGCACGTGGTCGTATCATTGCCGTCGTAAGCTGTTTCATGTTAGGGAAGGCAGGGCACGTGGTCGTATCATTGACGTCGTAAGCTGTTTCATGGTGGGGAAGGCAGGGCACGTGGTCGTATCATTGCCGTCGTAAGCTGTTTCATGGTAGGGAAGGCAGGGCACGTGGTCGTGTCATTGACGTCGTAAACTGTTTCATGGTGGGGAAGGCAGGGCACGTCGTCGTATCATTGACGTCGTAAGCTGTTTCATGGTGGGGAAGGCAGGGCACGTGGTCGTATCATTGCCGTCGTAAGCTGTTTCATGGTAGGGAAGGCAGGGCACGTGGTCGTATCATTGACGTCGCAAGCTGTTTCATGTTAGGGAAGGCAGGGCACGTGGTCGTATCATTGACGTCGTAAGCTGTTTCATGGTGGGGAAGGCAGGGCACGTGGTCGTATCATTGCCGTCGTAAGCTGTTTCATGGTAGGGAAGGCAGGGCACGTGGTCGTATCATTGACGTCGTAAGCTGTTTCATGGTGGGGAAGGCAGGGCACGTGGTCGTATCATTGCCGTCGTAAGCTGTTTCATGGTAGGGAAGGCAGGGCACGTGGTCGTGTCATTGACGTCGTAAACTGTTTCATGGTGGGGAAGGCAGGGCACGTCGTCGTATCATTGACGTCGTAAGCTGTTTCATGGTGGGGAAGGCAGGGCACGTGGTCGTATCATTGCCGTCGTAAGCTGTTTCATGGTAGGGAAGGCAGGGCACGTGGTCGTGTCATTGACGTCGTAAGCTGTTTCAAGGTAGGAAAGGCAGGGCACGTGGTCGTATCATTGACGTCGTAAGCTGTTTCATGGTAGGGAAGGCAGGGCACGTGGTCGTGTCATTGACGTCGTAAACTGTTTCATGGTGGGGAAGGCAGGGCGCGTGGTCGTATCATTGACGTCGTAAGCTGTTTCATGGTGGGGAAGGCAGGGCACGTGGTCGTATCATTGCCGTCGTAAGCTGTTTCATGGTGGGGAAGGCAGGGCACGTCGTCGTATCATTGACGTCGTAAGTTGTTTCATGGTGAGGAAGGCATGGCGCGTGGTCGTATCATTGACGTCGTAAGCTGTTTCATGGTAGGGAAGGCAGGGCACGTGGTCGTGTCATTGACGTCGTAAACTGTTTCATGGTGGGGAAGGCAGGGCACGTGGTCGTATCATTGACGTCGTAAGCTGTTTCATGGTAGGGAAGGCAGGGCACGTGGTCGTGTCATTGACGTCGTAAACTGTTTCATGGTGGGGAAGGCAGGGCACGTGGTCGTATCATTGACGTCGTAAGCTGTTTCATGGTAGGAAAGGCAGGGCACGTGGTGGTATCATTGACGTCGTAAGCTGTTTCATGGTGGGGAAGGCAGGGCGCGTGGTCGTATCATTGACGTCGTAAGCTGTTTCATGGTGGGGAAGGCAGGGCACGTCGTCGTATCATTGACGTCGTAAGCTGTTTCATGGTGAGGAAGGCATGGCGCGTGGTCGTATCATTGACGTCGTAAGCTGTTTCATGGTAGGGAAGGCAGGGCACGTGGTCGTGTCATTGACGTCGTAAACTGTTTCATGGTGGGGAAGGCAGGGCACGTGGTCGTATCATTGACGTCGTAAGCTGTTTCATGGTAGGAAAGGCAGGGCACGTGGTGGTATCATTGACGTCGTAAGCTGTTTCATGGTGAGGAAGGCATGGCGCGTGGTCGTATCATTGACGTCGTAAGTTGTTTCATGGTGAGGAAGGCATGGCGCGTGGTCGTGTCATTGACGTCGTAAGCTTTTTCATGTTAGGGAAGGCAGGGCACGTGGTCGTATCATTGACGTCGTAAGCTGTTTCATGGTAGGAAAGGCAGGGCACGTGGTGGTATCATTGACGTCGTAAGCTGTTCATGGTAGGAAGGGCAGGGCACGTGGTGGTACCATTGCCGTCGCGAGCTGTTTCATGGTGGGGAAGGCGGGACACGTGGTCGTATCATTCATGTCGTAAGTTGTTTCATGGTGAGGAAGGCATGGCACGTGGTCGTATCATTGACGTCGTAAGCTGTTTCATGGTAGGGAAGGCATGGCACGTGATCGTATCATTGACGTCGTAAGCTGTTTCATGGTAGGGAAGGCAGGGAACGTGGTCGTGTCATTGACGTCGTAAGCTGTTTCATGGTAGGAAAGGCAGGGCACGTGGTCGTATCATTGACGTCGCAAGCTGTTTCATGACAGGTCATATAGTTAAATACGACTTTATGCAGAGTACCCATGGTCATTGAAAATCCTTGAAATCCTTTAAAAAAAATATAAGTCCAGGATAATAGTTATGTTTCAAAAAGCAATGGGAAGTAGAATTATGGCCTAATCTGTCCTACTCTAGGTTTTGTAACTTATTATAAGCCTATAGCTTTCATAGGACATATGTGTAGTCGGACATTTTCTATATGACATGTATATTAAATAAAGTTAATGGGTGCATCGAATGGCTATGAGAGATGGAGGAGGCGATCTTGTAGAAATGGTTTGGTTGGTTATTTAGGACGCTTTAACCATTTTTGATCATATCGCGTCAATGGAAGAAGGAAGGGAGATGGAGCCATGTCCCCGGGGGTAACTCCCTATTCTTTACGAAGAATGTCATGGGATCTTTATCCTGCGACTACACAGACATGGCCACATCGGGGTGCGAACCCCCGACCCACGTGCGAGCGCTCTAGCCCACTGAGCTGTCGCGCCGGCCCCTCTTGTAGAAACGCTAATACTTTCCTGGCCGTTACCTGTAAATGACTTTTATCCTTAAGGTGGTTAATTCATGTATAAGCCTACATGCAACCGACCAAAGAAGTCCCCATAAAAAAGTCATAAAATTTGTCCGTCAGCTTGTTTGTGTGAAAAACCTTGTAACAATGCCAACTGGCTTGGATCTGTGCCCGAACGTTATGGTTATACGGCCGTCGTGTGCCATGTAGGACACTGGGCATGCAGGTTTACAACATGTTTCGCAGCTGCCCAAACATATCAATATATAATAACACTGCTACCACTGGCTATACCATGTTCATCCAATATCCTTTCACCTCGTTGATTCAGATGTCCCGTTGCCCGGTTCAGCCTTACGAAAGTAAAGTACCAATGGGGGGATGGGGGGGTGGGGAGGGGAGGCAAGGGGTATTTGCGTTCCACGGGATTGGGCTTTTTGTTTCACCGTGAACTTGGAATGAGGAAAATAATTCAACGTGAACTGGAATCGTGACTCTTTCATCGTGACCCCCTTCCCCCTCCCCACCCCACCAATGAGTCACCCATCTTCCCCTTTCAGGTAAAAAGAGAGGCATATAGAGCACCCATGACACCCCCACGTGCCCCGGTAAGGCTGCATGATCCAAGCAGTGGTGGCATTGTAAACATCGCGGTTGGGGTAGAGTTTGTGCAGGAAAATGTTGTTGATTCGTCTCTTGAATAAGTAATGCGTAATCAGCATTGCCGTTCACTTGGGTCCTTGTGAAATGCATGGGTGCAATTCACTGCCCACTATCTGTGTATATATACGATTAAAAGACCTATAGTTTATAGCGTACAAATTCAAAGAAACAAAATTGTAATTAATCATTGCCGATCGGTTGCAATTTTAATTCAATTCAAAGCGTAATTCCAGTTTTAACTCTTAGTTCTATAGATGTAACGCAGTCCGCTCCGATATGGGTCCAGGGGCCGGCGTGCCAGCTCAGTGGCTAGAGGGCTCGCACTGAGTGCTCTGGTCACCTGAGAGCCTAACGGCACGTGGGTCGGTGGTTCGAGCCCTGCTGTGGCGATGTATGTGTGGTCGCAGGATAAAGATCCCATGTCTTTCTTCGTAAAGAGTAGGGGGTTACCCCCGGGGACATGGCTCCACTCTCCTTCCTCCTCCCATTGACGCGATATGACCAAAAGTGGCTAAAGCGTCCTGAATAACCAACCAACCAAGCGATATGGGTCCAGTCGCGGAATTGCTGTTGGCGGTAGCCACAGCGACTGGCTCGTGGGATTAATTGCAATTGTCTGGCATTCACGACCCTCTGTGAACTATTAAGAGTGTGTGTGAACCCACCCACGCGCCCTCTTCGCAAAAAGGGAAGGGGTTAGTCCTGGAGACATGGCTCATCTCTACCTTTACATTGCCGCGATATGGTCTACAGAGGTTGAAGCCTCTTACTTAACTTCACAAACCTGGTTTTTTTCTGCCCGATGGCGATTACCAGGGTTACAGACCCCGGGGGAGGCACTGTTAGACGAATCTGGTGAGGGGGGCGGGGGGGGGCCGCGGTTGCCGCTTGATGCCTGTGAGAGCGGACATCTTTGTGATGAAAAAGATACCCCTATAGAGCGGGCATTTATGATGAAAAAGATACCCCTATAGAGCGGGCATTTATGATGAAAAAGATACCCCTATGGAGCGGGCATTTATGATGAAAAAGATACCCCTATGGAGCGGATATTTGATAAACTTGCGACCGGGTTGGGGGCTCTGAAAATGTGCATCCATAGAGCGAGTTGCCGCGAAGAAATCCCCCTTCCGAGCGGATTTTGGACGTAAAACGCGCGCAGCGATCGCATTTTGACGGTGAAAAAGGGGGGTCTTTACCGCGAAACCCTACCGCCCACAGCAATGTATTAAGTACCCCCCCCCCCCCGTCCCTCCCGTTTTCCGGACCTATTCACGATGACGCAACGATCTATTGACGCCGCCTGTATTTGCGCGGTCCCTTTTAGGGTGCACACCAACAATTTCCATCGTGGCGCCAGGCAGGCAGGACGAAAGCCATACCATTGCTGTAAATAACCCGGGTTAACGTGAGAACGTGAGAGGGTCACGCGGGTGTCAAGTGCGCGTAATAATGCTCAACTCATGACCCCCTCCTTGGCTGAAGCGTTTCCCATCCAGGTAATTTTGTAATAAGTTCGTGTGAGGACTCATGACAGAAAACAATGTGGATCGGCTCGGTAGCGCAATCCTTCCGTGGTCATATGAGTATTGTTTTAGCGGTCGATTTCACTTACATAACAAACTGTGATCGTGATGTAAACCGCGTTCTCGCCATGGAGGTCTACATTCTCACCAAGGAAACCCACATTCTCATCAAGGAAACCCGCGTTCTCATCATGGAAACCCGCATTCTCACTAAGGAAACCCGTATTCTCACAATGATGAACTACGTTCTCACCATTAAAAAAACCCGCGTTCTCACCATGGATATATACACTAGCAACATAGAAACCCGCGTTCTCATCATGGAAACCCGCATTCTCACTAAGGAAACCTGTGTTCTCGCGATGGTGAACTACGTTCCAACCATGAAAAAAGCCCGCGTTCTCACCATAGATATATATCACCGTGGAAACCCGCGTTTTTATCATCGAAATCTGCGAACTTTTATTGAAATGAAAATTAGAAGTGACGTTATTCACCCTGAAACCGTGCATTGTCAACGTGGTTCTAGCCTAACCAGTGAGCCACTCGTAACCCTGAGATCGACATATGTGTTCACGATACCGTACAACGAGAAGGAGAGAGACAGAGATAGAGGGATGGGTGAGGGGGTGGGCGGTAGGGGGAGAGGGGGGAGCCGTATTGTCATGTCGGTGCACGCTCGTTGCCTTGCCTTTCATTCATCATATCAAATAGCACCGCCATCGCTCGTCGGCAGACATGTTTTTTTTTTACTTCTACGTGGGAGTCAGAGACACCGACAAAACCTGTGAGGTATAACGAGAGTAAGAACGAAAGAGAAATATAATACAGAGACCGGGAGAGAGGGGTCGAAAGAGACAGGGAGAGAGAGGTCGAATGAGACAGGGAGAGAGGTCGAAAGAGACAGGGAGAGAGGGGTCGAAAGAGACAGGGAGAGAGAGGTCGAAAGAGACAGGGAGAGAGAGGTCGAAAGAGACAGGGAGAGAGGGGTCGAAAGAGACAGGGACAGATCGACGGAGAGAGAGGGAGGGAGAGATAGACCGAGACACAGTGAGAAACAGACACAGAGACAAACCGAAAGACAGAGAGATATATATAGAGAGAACCCGAGAGACGCATAGACTGAACGAGAAACAGAGAGACCGAAAAAGAGACCGAGAGGCAAAGACCGAGACCCAGAGACAGAAACAGAGAGAGCAAGAAATCGAGAGACCGTGACAGCCATAGAGACAGAGAGATGATGATGTTGTTTTGAAGCAAGCAGGAAAATGACCGTCATGGTGGTATGGTTTCCACGATTACCTGGCGGATGTCACCTGACGTGTATAACGTAAAAACATCCCTCCTCAACAACAACAGTGATCGACAGTCAACACTCATCATCCTTCCCTGCCGTCCATTCCGCCCTCACCCCTGGCGTAGGTACCCCCAGCCCGCTGAAGCCGCCACCGCCTTCTCTCGATCCCATTGTTCAGTTTCCCGGTCCCCTCCGTCTACCTCTCACATTCTTCTCCACGCCCGCCCCCCCCCCCCCCCCCCATATATCCCTTTCATCTCTTCCCCTTCCCTCTTCCCCCTCGCTTCCCCCTCCCCCTACTCTCCCACCATGCCCCTTTCTCTACCTGGCCCTCCCTCTACCCGTCCTTTCCCGCCCCTTCTCCCTCTCCCAATCCTCCACCTCTTTTGTCCTGCCATCCCACTCCCCCTCCTCCTCCTTCTCCTCCCATCCCACTCCAACTCCCGGCCTCCTCCTCCTGACATCCACGTCCTCTTTTCTTCCTTCTCCCTCCTCCTCTCCCTTCCCTCATCCTCTTCATCCTCCTCCTCCTCCTCCTCCTCCTCCGCCTCCTCACACCCACATCCCCTGCTCTCTCCTCCCCCTCCTCCCCCCCCCCTCCTCCGCGATCGTCCCCCCACCTGGCCGAGGTACCACTCGGTATGCGGCTCGGCTTCCCTGCCGGTTGTCCCAGGTGAGAGGTGAGTCAAGCTCCGTCTCCCACCCCCAGGCTGGGAGTGGACGCCATGCGCCGAGCCGCCGGGCATGGCGGGGGGTGACGGGTAGGCCGGTGGGTGGGGGGGGGGTGAGAGGGGGTAAGCCAGTGAAAGGGGAACAGGGGTGGTTGTTCGTTCCCCTTCCATCGGCCACGCTTCGACTGCCACCGCTATACAGATCGATATGAGTGTGTCACAGTAGTCACACGGGGAAACGCCGCCTCGCCTCCCATGGAGCCCCATAACACATTCATATACAGCGGCAATATTCCATGAAGCCGTTTATAAATAAACGGACCGATTTGGAGCAGAGCAATTTGTCTAAATCCCAGATATTTGGCAAGCAAAACTGATTCATTGGTGCCCTTAAAAGCACCACTTCGCTCAAAATATGGTGTTCGACTCAAATTGATATGCACAAAAAAATTGCTTTTTATAACCATATATTGAAACTTTGACAGTGTAAAAGTTTCCCTTCACCCCTGTTTGATGCTTACAAAATACCATTAAATCCACCGCATATTATAAACTACACAAACGAGCTATATTCCACCCTAGAGCGACCAGACGGAGGAGTCCCGCGAAGGGTGCCCGGGGGAGTGGGCGGGCGGGCGGGGTCCGCGAATGGTGCCCGGAGGGCGGAGGGAGCGGAGGAGCCCCAAGTCGGGTGCCCGGGAGAATGGGGCGAGCGGGGGGGGGGGGGGCTGCGGCAAGAGACAGCCCCAGAAGAACAGGGCTTGTGAGAAGAAGACCGTAACTCTTGTTTTCGCGCTTAGGTTAAAAAGACATTTAATGTTCCCGACACCAGTCAGTCTTGTGAAAAACGACGAGCATGTGACTGTGCCTCTACTGGCTGGCAGTCGCCCCTCGGGGACAAATAGGTAGACACATTTACCTTACATCTGCACGGTCGTTAATAGGTCTTATCTATCACATTGTCACCGTGACGTCAAGTCAACTCATATACAGCTTATCGCGCTCAGCTTGAGGTCCGACATGTTGCCTTGGCACATTATGGATTGACAGTTTAATTAATTAGATGTTGATATTCAGCGTTAATGAGGTTTGATAAATCTGAAGGACACCTGAAGGGACTTATATTAATAATGTATTTATAATAGATCACGAACGCCTGGATAATTATTTACGGAATGAATAACTGGATTAACCGGCCCTGAGATTAACCGGGCCCCGGGTTAACCATAATCCCTGGTATTAACCAAGCACGGGGTCACGTCCATAGCTGATGCCCCCTTGGCGAATAAACTGTTTTCTTGTATCGACGTCTGTGTGGACTGGGTCTGTGATTTGACACCCCTACCCCCGCTGCCCCTACCAACCATTACCAACACCCACCCCCATTCCTTTCGGTGGTCTAGCCACCCCCTACGTTCCATTATCTTGTCCCCTGCCCCCTCCCTCACCACCATCACCACCACACCGCCACCCCAGTCGCCACCATCTGTGGTAATTTGTCTTCAGTGAATGGGACACGGGCTGACAGTACAGATTGGTGTCAGTGTGGGTGATTAATAAGTCAGAGCTTCATGTGGGCTGCATGCAGGGTGATGCAGGCGATCTCTTTATTGTGCAGGAGTGGGTGGGGGGCCCTCACGGCAGGGGGCGGCGGTGGAAGAGGGGGTCTGTACCTGTCGTACATTCAATAGTGTATATATCGATAGATTAATTGGTCACCAATTGCGTCATATGATTATATAATCGATCGTATAGTTTTATCAGTCTTAACTTTATAAACATAATATTACATACAAATATGTAACGTAATCATCACAAAATCTGTTTTTTTTCCAATGTTCTCCATGTAAATACCATTTGCTTATGTTCGTTGCAGAGTCTTGTGTGGCGTACATACCCGGGCAATGACAGACCAAGAAGACATACACGATATATAAACATATCAACCGCTTGAGGTAACTGTGAACAACGAATGCGCAAGTGGTCGACAATGGATACCTTTCACTTCGGGTTCAGAGATCGATGCTATAATTTATCAAGTTTACACCAAGGATGTACCCAGTACTCTCCAAACCGGCTGGATAAGGTCGGAGGATTTCAAGACCGAAACAAAAACGCTTCGTGACATGGATTGTGAACGACATATTGGTATATTATGTACAATTTTTTACTTGAAAATCCGACATGTCGGTATTTGAGCTGTCCACGTGCACGGCAAGCCCTACCCAATGTAATTTATTAGCCTTGCCTGGCTTTCTTACTCATGGTGATGATCATTATATATATGTAAATATAGATATTACGTATATCTGTAAATAGGACCATCTAGCTGTGCATCAAGGGACCATGCTCGTGTAGTATCAAAATGACCCCAATCGAGTCCGCCATCTTTGGGGGCGACAGCGGTGGAGACACAGTTGAGGATAACTATCAAAGTCTGTGTGAGAGCAAGATGCCGGAGAGTCGGTCAGACCGAGGCGAGCAGGATACGGGTTCCGATTGGAGGGCTGGCAAGAAGCCGCCTCGGTCCGAGAAACCGACCGACAGCGGTGTTGTCCGTGCGAGTGCAATACGTGAACCCCGTGCGGAAATCGTGTCCACGTGCGAACCGCATACGGGTCCCGATTGGAGGGCTGGCAAAAAGCCGCCTCGGTCCGAGAAACCCACCGACAGTGGTGTTGTCCGTGCGAGTGCAATACGTGAACCCCGTGGGGAAATCGTGGCCACGTGCCATGACGACGGCGACGAGCACGGGGAAACGTCGTCCGCGGACATCTCAATACGACGCCGAAGGGATATTATGCGAGTCCTCAAGGGGGATTTGGTCGATAATGATATTATGCGGCATAAGGAGGACATCTTTCCCCGGCGTAAATGTTGGTCATCGTACGCGGAGGGAAACAACACAGGACCCATCGATATCACAGGAGATGCTGCCAGTTTGCCCCCACGCGCTGATGCGTCGCTACGAAACCGACGCATGAGCGAGCTTGACCTCAGCAGCTACAAAGGTCAAGGTCAAAGTCCCCGAAGTCTTTCAAGGACGAAGACTCTGCTGAAGCTGCCAGCGTTTCGTCGGAAAATTTCACGCGCTTTGAAACTGGATCCAAACAGCGATAATTTCGACGAACAAGTCCTAGATAAGTTGTGCGCCAATCAGGATAGCGTGTTCTCCTCGCCGTCCACACCACGTGGCCATCATCCTATTCGTCGGCGGCTTTGCAGTTCCATCTCGGATCTGAGCCAAGTGAATGCGTCCGCCAAGCTTCAAGAACTCCGACGGAGCCTCGCAGTAACGGATGCCGATCTGGGACATGATAGTGTTTATGCCAGTGTTAAAGGTTCATCATTAGACGGAAGCACACACAGAGCTGCATCTGAAGGTGCTACCGTTTCAATGTCGGATGATAAGACGCAACAATCTAAATCTGACACCGTTAAAAGTTCGTTTCCAGGCCAAAGTACACACCAATCTAAGTTTCATTGCATGACATCATTGGAAGGACTTAAGCCACTTGAAGGTCGCAGCAAGGACGCATATGTTTCAGACCCCCTGCATATACCAACATTTAGTGAGTACCGACTGTTGAAAAGAAACGCGCATATTACTGTCTATCGTGATATCCCGATTTCTGCAGAGCGAAGCTCTGACAAAGCCGTCACAGAGGTCGCATCTAGCAGGGACGTAGCGCCGTCAGCTGGCAGAGGCGTAGCGCCATCAGCCGCCAGAGACGTAGCGCCGTCAGCCGCCAGAGACGTAGCACCGTCAGCTGGCAGAGGCGTAGCGCCATCAGCCGCCAGAGACGTAGCGCCGTCAGCCACCGGAGACGTAGCTCCGTCAGCTGGCAGAGACGTAGCGCCGTCAGCCCCCAGAGACGTAGCGCCGTCAGCTGCCAGAGACGTAGCGCCTTCAGCTGGCAGAGACGTAGCGCCGTCAGCTGGCAGAGACGTAGCGCCGTCAGCCGCCAGAGGCGTAGCACCGTCAGCTGGCAGAGACGTAGCGCCGTCAGCCGCCAGAGACGTAGCGCCGTTAGCTGGCAGAGACGTAGCACCGTCAGCTGGCAGAGACGTAGCGCCGTCAGCCGCCAGAGACGTAGCGCCGTTAGCTGGCAGAGACGTAGCACCGTTAGCTGGCAGAGACGTAGCGCCGTCAGCTGGCAGAGACGTAGCGCCGTCAGCTGCCAGAGACGTAGCACCGTCAGCTGGCAGAGACGTAGCGCCGTCAGCTGCTAGAGACGTAGCGCCGTCAGCCGCCAGAGACGTAGCACCGTCAGCTGGCAGAGACGTAGCGCCGTCAGCTGCCAGAGACGTAGCGCCGTCAGCTGCCAGAGACGTAGCGCCGTCAGCCGCCAGAGTCGTAGCGCCGTCAGCTTCCACGAAAGCTCATCACAAAGACGTACATATAACGAAACGGCCTGCAAAGAAGTCTATGGATCATTCAAAGAGTGCAGGGGAAAATCGAGGCGAGCCAGACATTGTCAAATATCAGCGACAACGCAGTAAGGATGATAGTAGCATTGCTAAAGACAGTCGGGGACAGGGGAGGTCAGACCAAGAGTCCTATCTTCATAGCGGCAATAACGAGCTGTTGATGACCTTCCCACTCAGCGGGAAAGCAGACGACAGCCATTCAAGGTTACGCTGGGGGTCAAGGTCACGCACAACTCAAGACCCACGCCTTCATCGATCTGTGGGACCCCAAGGGCATCTTACACCTAATAACACCGACTCAAAAACCGCAAATGTCACAGAACACCCAACGGACCATATGAACAGTTTCGCGCGAAGAATTAGGAAGAAATCCTTATCGATGAACCAGGTCAGCGTTCCCGCCAGTAACGAGAGCGACACGGATGGTCGTCATGGCGACACTGATGGTCGTCATGGCGACACGGAGGGTCGTCATGGCGACACGGAGGGTCGTCATAGCGACCCGTCTGACTACGCCAGCGACTGGGACGGGACAGAAGACAGCGCCAGTCTGGACGAAGTCTTTCACTTGTCTGGTGACGCCAACAAGCAGTTGGGCAAACAATCCAAAAAACATAAATCAATCCCCGAAGGCACTTCAAAGACAAAACAGACTAGCTCTCCAACGACTGACGAGTCCAGGCGGCAAAGGGACTTGAAAATAACGAGTAAGAGCGTCCATTTCGAGAGTTCGCCTCTCGGAGGTGTTCGGCAGTCGTCGGAGTCGGTGCTTCGGTCGCCTTCGGACGTTTCCGACCTGCTCGCCGAAGAAGCCCGAACCAAAGGTACCAGGGACAAGAGGCTCAAGGCGAACAAGAGCGACCCACTTAACCCTGGACCAGGCAGAACAGGTACGTAGCAAACTCGAAAGGGTTAATAAAACTTTAAGGGACAGTAAATATTATCGATTGATTGCCTGCGATAAAAATACTAACTAGCAACTGTAAAGGTCGCTGTATAGTGCATGCAAACCGCTGGGTGTCTCGACGGCGCAAATATCAATAGATTCGTCTCAAAGTCCTTATTCTTTAAGGTGTTTCTTTATCTGGCTTTATGCGTTTATTAAACGTGTTCATATGGCGCCTTCGAACATTTTGAGGGTATAGGTTTGGCCACATGTACATGCGCCCTTCCGGCCCTATGCCGTACCTGCAGACTAAAACCAGAAGTGTGAACAAATGACCGACAAAACATATGTACATTATGTTAAAAAAAATTCGGGTCAAGCAGCTAAAGTGTGAGTTTGGTGATCTGACAATACAGTCAGACCTCGTTTATCCGACACCCGGTAATCCGAAAGCCCCTCTATCCGACACAGTTCGACCTGTAACGGATTCCTACAATCTTATTGCCCTCTTTAATCCGACATTCGTTTGCGGTATACTTTTTGATATTACTTGTAGCTTGCTTGGATAGGTAATAAGTAAACAGCAAGTTAATAAACCCGACGAGAATAAAACTTGCAAACTAAAGCAATGATGCCATGCCAAACATTCCAATGATGCCTTATCAGACCTTGCAATGATGTCATGTCAAACCTTGGAATGTTGCCATGTCATACCTTGTAACGATGCTATGTCAGACCTTGCAATGGTGCTATGTCATACCTTGTGATGTTGCCATGTCATACCTTGCCATGACGCCATGTCATACCTTGTAACGATGCCATGTCATATCTTGTAATGGTGCCATGTCAGACCTTAATAATGATGCCATGTCATACCTTGTAATGTTGCCATGTCATACCTTGTAACGATGCCATATCAGACCTTGCAATGGTGCTGTGTCATACCTTGTGATGTTGCCATGTCATACCTTGCCATGACGCCATGTCATACCTTGTCATGATGCCATGTCAAACCTTGTAATGGTGCTATGTCAGACCTTAATAATGATGCCATGTCATACCTTGTAATGATGCCATGTCATACCTTGTAACGATGCCATATCAGACCTTGCAATGGTGCTATGTCATACCTTGTGATGTTGCCATATCAGACCTTGCCATGACGCCATGTCATACCTTGTAAAGATGCCATGTCATATCTTGTAATGGTGCTATGTCAGACCTTAATAATGATGCCATGTCATACCTTGTAATGATGCCATGTCATATCTTGTAACGATGCCATGCCAGACCTTGTAATGGTGCCATGTCAGACATTAATAATGATGCCATGTCAAACCTTGTAATGATGCCATGTCATACCTTGTAATGATGCCATGTCATACCTTGTAATGATGCCATATCATACCTTGTCATGATGCCATATCATACCTTGTCATGATGCCTTGCCAAAATGGCTGAAGCGTATATCCATTGATTTTTGTGTTTCAGGGTTAACGCGTGGCGATCAGGCCAGACAAACAAACGACCTTGACCTTTCCTCATCTTGCCACGAGGAGCTGCAGAACATCCTGGAAGAGTTCAATGCCCTTGATGACCTCCTGGACCCGGCGCTCTCTAATTCCGAAGGTCATTTGGATTACAAGGAGAAAAGAACATCAGGGGTGAGGGCAGGGCATTCGGGCTGATTGTGTATTCATTATATGTTAAGCGCTTTGATTGTATTATTATTGCATAACCGTCCTGCATGTTTTCTTGTGGATATGATTATAGGTCACGTCAGGTACGTTGTAATGCTTTGTTAATGCTCTCATTACCATTGGTGGCGGAATTATATACTACATGTATTGCTAAACGACAGTATGCAATATGATTTAAAATATTAATTAGTCTAATTTTATATCAAGTGTTGCCGTGATCCGCATTTGCTGTGGTGTGTAGTTCCCGTCTGTAGTAATTATCGACATCTTCATTAATGTTATGTTTACCAATGCACAATACTTAACATGAGCTTTGCGTCCTCTCGTTGTCGTCCTTATAATGGACGTAGAATTAATTTATCAATTACTCGTTGGATTATTATTCGGTATACTGAAGCGCGTATTGATTTAATATGCAAAAGATCATCAATGGCGTGTATGCATTTATACGTAATAATCTAGTGGCTGCTCGTTCCCATATTCTTGCTCCGCATATCATCCAATCCAAGCCGTCCAAGCCATTTACCTCGCTGCCGGTTTGCTGTGCTCTGTCCGTCTCCCAATAGAGGGCGCTTCTCGGTATGATCAAGCCGCGTGGTTTGTGTTGATCTGCTCTTAAATGATCTTATCCATCAACTTACAGCGCCCCCCTTTGCCTAAGCATCGAAGGCAAAACTCAAAGAGTGGTAGAAACAAGGTCAGTTGGTAGACTTAGTAACTTCCATTGGATAACTAGCTGTGTAGACGTTTCAGTAAAAAGCACGTCCACGTTAAAATACATATAAAAAAGAGCTGTGGTAGATTAAGAGTGCCCCAGTACTATCACGGATCATAGTATTCGGGCGACATCTTGGCTATGTTATCTGTGCAATTATGTAAATATCATGGCGGCATTAATACTTCTGAAAACAGTTCGCTGAATATCTGACTCTTTGTTAGAATTACCATAACAATTACACCACAATTTAGTCTTAGTCAAGTCTATTGGCTGCGCATTACCTCGTTCGATATATTAACATTTCAACGATAGAAATGAGAACACGTGATGACCTGTTGAGCTTCGGAAGCAGAGACTGGTTATAATGATTCTCATGTTTCATCTTAATTGTCCATGTTTTCTTTATTTGGCCGCGAACATTATTTATTTCATCCAACGTTTGGTATCTTAAGCCATATGTTGAAAGAGTCTGCTTAGTTTTCCAACAGCACACACTCGGTCTGGCCAGTGTGCTCATCTAAGTATTGAATTTTTAGTGTTTATCATCAATGACTAGTTTCCAGGGTAAGCTAACAATGTTTGTCCGAAAAGTTACATATTATGTACGCGTACTCCTACAACCAGCGTTAGACAATCCTGGAACCGCAAGGTATATCAACACTGATATATGCAAGGGCGGATCCAGTGTACGGACCCTCCCGTTTTGTGGAAGCATGCCGTTTCTCAATGCAAAATTTAGGTCGTCGGAGGCGTGGACCCCCCCCCCTCCTTTTTGAGGTAGAACACTATCTGAGGTGGCCCCGGTCGCAAGTTTCAATGGACCGCCCCCCCCCTTTCAAATTCCTGGATCCGCCCCGGTATATACAACACATCCGTGCAGCTTCTTCATGTATCACTATGATCAACATCTTGATACGCTCCATACAAAAGCAGTTATCCACTATTAGGCCGATAGTTTGTATGAAGCTCCTCAGCCAGCAATTTTCCTCTACGAAATTATTTAAATATCTTAGATAAAAATATATTTAACTTTTTTTTCAATTGTGCATATATGCAATTATTGGAGTGTTCCATAATAAAAGAAACTGGCGATTTTTTTTTCTCAAGATTAATACAGTTTGTCTTTCTGCATTACTTGATAAAAACTAGGACATGGCTGGGCACCTTTTTTTTCGATTTTGAGCACGCATATTGATTAATTACTGGTACATTTATTGATAAATGCTAAATGCCATCATATGGTGGGGGGGGGGGCACATTCTTGCATGAACAGGTTTTAGTGTATCATTGCCTTCATTGTAAGATATACCGCTTTTGCTTTGTAAGGACTCGCCTGCACAGGTGGAGCGGACGGACAGCGGTGTGGGACACGAAATCACTGACACTGGCGACGATACCACCAAGGTGGGTCACATGCCAGCAAACAGCAACCCAGCTAACAAAATAACGTTTCTTGGAACGTTAGGCAAATGTATGCCGAACAAAATAACGTCTGCCCAGAGAACGTTCCGGGAAAGTTATATGGGAAAGTTTTCCTGACGTTATGCGAACGTTAGCAGATAACGTTATCGCTAACGTTCTAATAACGTGCATGGCAAGTCCCTATAAGGTTCTTCATGAAACCCGAAAATTGTTCTACGGTGCGAGAACGTTGTCGGAAGATTACATTAATTACATTAACCCTAAAATTATTTAATGTTCCAAGAACATTTTTAGCAGGTTACAGTGACGAAGGAATAACCTTCCATTGACGTTAGCCGAACTTTAGGTGTTGTTTTTCTGTCTTTTATTTTACGGAAAGTGAGGTGTTGGCCGGAAAGTGCCGATGCAGGATTTGGAAAACGGGGGTCGGGATGAAGGAAGGAGATCTCCCAAGAAAGAAGGTTTACCTTCGATGGGATGCGATTTCTATAACGGTGGGGGGAGGGGACGCTGGGGTGCTGCTCAGGCCTAACAAGGGTGGTTTGTTTTTGGCTGATTTCTGAAGGTAACCTAAATGCGAGATAATCAAGGGTGCTTTTTTTTCTTTACCCTATGTACCTTAGTATGTACCGAAGAAAAACAGAAAGATCGTTATCTTGCGCAAACACAGGCATTTGCACGGGTGGGATTTGAACCACGCACCGGCTGATCGGGCTTCCCTGCCAGGCATCAACGTCAACGTCAGCGAGAGACTTCCCTCTTGAACAAAAATACATTCACGACTAATTATAAATAATATAGGTGACATGAAACGTCAGGAATGGAGGGGCGGGGGGAGGTGTCACGACGCATGGATCCACCAATGGATGGTTACCCTTCAATACAAAGATGGCGGCCGCTGCGTATAATTGGCCATCAGCGCGGGCATAGTGCATGTGGTACATTTATCAGCGACATCCTATCACCAAAGCAAATTGCTTATCCGGAGAAATCAAAGCCAGACACGCCGGTCATGTGGTAACTGGACAGGCCTGTCGGTGCTAAGTGACTCTGGGTCAATACGCTAGAGTGTCACGCACACATTCACACGGTACCCACAACCTGGGCTCCATGTCGTATAGTTGTCGGGGAGGTAGATATACAGATCTCAATGTTTGTGGTGGGTGGGAAGCCAAGGTCGGCCTTATTGCGGCGTTATTGCTAATTGTTGATGGTGGATTCAGAGGTCAGATGTGAAAAGTTTCTATAGACCTTCATGTAGCTGTATATAGGGCAATATATACATGTATATAGGGCAATATATAGATGTATGTAGGGCAATATATACATGTAAAGAGGGCAATACATACATGTAAATGGGCAATATATACATGTAAAGAGGGCAATATATACATGTACAGAGGGCAATATATACATGTAAAGAGGGCAATATATACATATAAAGCGGGCAATATATACATGTAAGAGGACAATATATACATGTAAAGAGGACAATATATACATGTACAGAGGGCAATATATACATGTATATAGAGCAAATTAAACATGTAAAGAGGGTAATATATACATGTAAAGAGGGCAATATATACATGTACAGAGGGCAATATATACATGTATATAGGGCAATATGTACATGTAAAAAGGGCAATATATACAGGCATATAGGGCAATATATACATGTAAAGAGGGCAATATATACATGTACAGAGGGCAATATATACATGTATATAGAGCAAATTAAACATGTAAAGAGGATAATATATACGTGTAAAGAGGGCAATATATACATATACAGAGGGCAATATATACATGTATATTGGGCAATATGTACATGTAAAAAGGGCAATATATACATGCATATAGGGCAATATATAGATGTATGTAGGGCAATATATACATGTAAAGAGGGTAATATATACATGTAAAGAGGGCAATATATACATGTACAGAGGGCAATATATACATGTATATAGGGCAATATGTACATGTAGAAAGGGCAATATATACATGTAAAGAGGGCAATATATACATGTACAGAGGGCAATATATACATGTACAGAGGGCAATATATACATGTACAGAGGGCAATATGTACATGTACAGAGGGCAAAATATACATGTAAAAAGGGCAATATACACATGATTGTATATATATATAAGTCGCCGATCGTACAATGTTATTTCTCTAGATTATCATTGCATAATAATATGTCATTAACTTCGTTATTGTACATGTCATTGTGTTGTAATTAACTATGGGATGACATGTCTTCTGTATTTTACATGTCATTGCGTGCTAACCAACTATGAGATACATGTTTCTGGCCATTCTTCCATTTATTGGTGTCAAGTGCTTTTGACGCAATACAACATTGTTGAATGATAGATAAGTATAATACTCGATGCTGTAGACACCATCATCGAAAATATACCTGTCACTTTTATGCTAATGTTAACCTTTCGAGAGTCTGATACCGTAACCTTCTGCGTGACTTCAGGGACTATATGAAACGAAGAAAAATACTTAGGTAATACAAGTGCTCAGGGCGGATCTAGGAATTTGAAAAAGAAGGGGGTCACTGAAACCTTGCGACCAGAAGGAGGGGGGGGGGGGCTCTTTGCTCTCTGAAAACCTGCGACCGGGTTCCAGGAAAAAGGGTAATTCTCGCTTAAAAAGGGTCATTGAATATTTCGTGGAAAAGAATTCTTCCTCCAAAAGGGTATCTTACTTAAGAGGGTGGCTTTAAACCACAAACCCCGCCCTTTCGCCCTTGGCTCCGCCAATGAGTGCTGATTGAGATTTATATCTTTCAGACGAAAATGACACTGATAATAACTTGCACTTTCATCCTCAGACACCTACTTGCGGCGACTGCAGCGGAATTCTCAATGAGGATGACGTCATTGACAGCGTACCGCCAGGCGGCAGCAATGTCGACACCAACGGTGGCTCCATCTGTCGGCTGTGTGGAAAACGTCGCAAGGAGAGGAAAGAAGCCATCCAGGAAATCGTGGCCACTGAGATTAATTACGGCAATGACATGCAGATTATAAAAGAAGTCAGTATATAGCAAGAGCGCCGGACGCGGTTTAGGTTGGCGGGGGGTGGGTGGGGGGCTCCCTAGCTCAGTTGGTAAGCAGGCTCAGCTGCAAAGCAACAGGTCATATGTTCGCACCCTGGAACCTTGAACCTGGTACCAAAGGAGTCTCTATTGCTGGTGGGCGGGGGCGGTGAGCGGGAAGGGGGCTGCAGCATCTGGGGCAAGGCTCAGCCAACCCCATTGCAGTGTTCAGGGAACTTTCTTGCCCTAATTGTTCATAAAATAGGCCTACAACGCCAACATTATGGTTGGTGGGTGGTTGATGGGGTCATACAAACTCCCCTTCCCCCCCTCTCATATACTGTTACAGTCGCTATCACTAGGCTTGATAACATTAAAATCGCATGAAAAACGTATTTAAAATCGAAGTAAGATCCAAGTGGAATCCATTGTCATTGTTTTAACTGTGCAAAGTCGAAAAAACTAGGACTCAATTTATACAGTGAAGAATGCTGTTACAAATCACGCGGTTACGAGCGCGCCCGGTCATTTTGAGTGCAGGTTTATTTGTTGTCCCTGTAAATGCAAGCATTGTATATTTATTAACAACGACTATTTATTCACTTACTGCATTGGTTTTGTTGCAGGAATTTTACGACCCGTTGAAGAACTCTGGATTAATGACTGCAGAACAGATGCAGACGATCTTTAACAACGTGAATGAGCTGATGGCGATCAACACGTTCTTTGTTGGCCAGCTACAGGATGCTGTGGACACAGCCAAGACACAAGGAGACCAGGTAATATACGATAGTTAAGTATAATATAGGTGTAATACATGTATAATATAAGAATAATATAGGTATCGTATAAGAATAATATAAATATCGTATAAGAATAATATAGGTATCGTATAAGAATAATATAAAGATCGTATAATAATAATATATGTATCGTATAAGAATAACATAAATATCGTATAAGAATAATATAGGTATCGTATAAGAATAATATTAGTATCATATGAGAATAATATATGTATCGTATAAGAATAATATAGGTATCGGACAGAATAATACGGGAAATATCTGTGTAAGTAACTTTAACCTCTTCTCGTCAGCACTACATGTCTGTGAACATCGGGAAGCTTTTCCTGGAGTCGTCCAACATGATCCTAGCCTTCGAGTCGTACTGCATCCGGCAGTCGGCGTCCCCCATCCTTCTGGATCAGCTCCTGGACGAGAAGGAAATCCTGCGAATCTTCCTCGAGGTCTCACAGCAGGAAAAGTCAGTCCTCCGAAAAATGGACCTCAAGGCTTTTCTCATGGTTCCCGTACAGCGAATAATGAAGTGAGTTCTGTAGAGGAGTCGTGCTTCTTCGCAAAGAATAGGGGGTTACCCCAAGGACATGGCTCCCTTTCTTCTCCCATTGACACTAGATGACATGAAGTGGGTAAAGCGTCTTCAATATACAGCCAACCAAACAACTGGCGGAGTCGCAGCAGGTTGCCAATCCCGCCTTCACATTGCCACCAATGGATATATAGAGCTTGAAACCAGGTTTGACCCCAATAAACTATAGGAAAGCCTCAGGCGCAGGCTCTAGTATATCAAAGCAGAAAGTTACATTTCGCTGCAGAAACCTAGTTGTGTTTTAATAATGATACAATAATAATAGGATTCGCGATTCAGAGGGTACCCCCCTCTCACTGAAGTCACTATGTCATATAATATAAATACATATACATGTATATTTGTTATTCGCCACTAGGTACCCACTGCTTCTTGGCCGTCTGTACAAGGTCACTCCATTCTTACACGAGGACAGAGAAAACATTCGTCGGGCGCAGAAGAAGATTGAAAACATCCTGGAGCTTATAAACGCAGCAAGTGCCATGAATTTTTTTATTTTATTTTATATATTTTTTATTGTTTCTAATATTTCATCACGGGACAGTACAGGACATAATAACGCCACACAGACAGCACATAGCAGACAGACAGAAAAAAAAACACAAAAAAAAAAAAAAAAAAAAACACAATAACGCCACACAGAGTGCGTAAGTGCCATGAAGGCGGACAACAGGTCCGCAGAAAATTGCCAACATGAGCGCCGTCTTGACATCAAAACATAACGAAGGAACTCCCCTGAATGTTTGTCAACTATAAACATTTGAATTATTGTCTTCGTTCATTCGTATGTAAATACAATCGTTGCAAGCCAACAACTTAAAGTGATATGTACTTCACCAATATTATGTCTGTTCTGTTTCTATCCCGGCGCTTGTGATAATGTTGAAAATAATGAACACCGCTTTATATTATGCTGATTTATTTTTTTGTTTCAGTTATGTAAAGAAATTATATACGCTGTTATTTAAAACCTAGTTTACTTCCATTTACTTTATGCGTAAGTATATTTATATTTGACTTGCACTTGAACTTCTGAATTATTGTAGAACACCAAGGGCTCCGCATCCGTGCGCATGCGCAAACGGCTATCCTCGTCTCTGAAGAGACTTGACAACATGGAAAATATGGAACTACACAAAGTAAGTCCTACAAGCACATCTATCCAAGTGGACAAACGGGAGAGGATTGGGTGGGGGTCGATGTAAACTGAATGGTGGTCCGCTGGGACTGCCCACCTAGCTTGCTCTTGCGTAATTTTACCATTACTAACTATCGCTATTGTCGCCTAAGTCCCAGTATCATGCTTTTATATATATATTTTCTTGCCTACTTTTTAACGTCGTGTTTCCCACCGAATAGGGTGGTTCGAGCCCCGCTGTGGCCATGTCTGTGTGGTCGCAGGATAAAAATACCATGTCCTTCTTCAGAAATAGTAGGGGGTTACCCCCGGGGATATGGCTCTACTCTCCCTTCCTTTTCCCATTGACGCGATATGATCAAAAGTGGTAAAAGCGTCCTAAACATAAAACCAGCCAAAAACCCACCGAATAATTTGTAATAGTGGGCATCGTACCAAGTATTAGCGAATATGATACAATCTAATGCTGAAGACAATTGCATACGGGTATTTCAATGTTCAAAAACTCACCAGCTAAAAGTCAACCCATTTTGTTATAATAAGCTACTAATTTACTCAGCTTTTTGCAGGGGCGGATCTAGGAATTTGCAAGGGGGTGTTACGACCGGGTGGGCTCTCTAAAATCACCTGCCACCGAGGGTTAGGGGGTGACCGCGGGTGTCCACCCTAAAAAAAGTAGCCTTTGACAGTCCTTAACATCCCCTTGCTTGAGTGGGGTGGGTTTAACCCCCTCCCCCTCCCCTCCCCCCTTCCCTGCATGCACAAAATGTCTCTAAAATTTCGATACTTATTTCAGGAGAGTAGTGCCCAACTTTTATAGTGTATGTTCAAGTTCCCAAGAGGTGGGTTGCAGCCCCCCAACCCCCCCCCCCGTCCCTAGATCCGCCCATTTGTGTATATTTTCAAGTAATACGTCGATTTCTAAATGTCTTCATATTTCCCTAATTCCCAAATTCCATATGGCTGCGTTATGTTATTCCAGACTGCCCTGGACGTCCTGGGGTGGGACAGGCACGGCGTGCAGTTCGCCAGGGTGGGCAGGCTGATGTACACCACTCCTCCGGATCACATGTGGGCCAAGAAAGGCAAACAGCTCAAGTTCCAGCCACTCTCGGCGGTTTTGGCCATATTGGGCAAAGTGCGTCATGTCGTCGTTTATACGAGCATTAAGTTACATTACATTACGTTAAGTTTTAATATAATTAAAGGCGTTAGTTTATTTAAAGGAAATGTATTTAAGTTGACCAACGGTTCCGGTGTGACAAGCGGAAGTGTTCCCCCATACACAGCTGTCTCCATTATGCAAAATACATGATGTTCGTACGGTGCCATTATGATAGATACGGCCGGGGGGGGGGGTGCATTTCTGCACAGGGGACAATCCCGCACAGTACACTGGGGACTCAAATCCCCACTCTGTCAGCAGAGGGAGCTCATTCTTCACATTACGTTACAATGGCGTAAGCGTAACGCCCCCTGCAGGGAGATCCATAAATCCCGCACCGTCTTTGGAGAGAACCACGAACGAGCTATATACAGGAACAACAAATTGGGACGCGTGTGTAATGGAAGTGGGGGAATCCCGTTACCGTTACAAACGGAACACACCGACATAAGTAGATTGTCGTCTTATGTCGGTGTGTTCCGTTTGTTAAGACGAAAATCACCTCCCACCCAGATCTCTTTCACTCCGGGGCTAAGTGAAAAGAATAAGAGATGAGACGCTTCTAGCATTGGAAGAAGATTGCAACCGATGAAATTTTAAGCGAAAATCATAATGCAACAGTAGAACATGACTTGGTTACTTGTAGGCCATACATTTTTCCTGGGTTGGCTGGCCCTCATATCGTCTCTTCAACACCACGAATTTATATCTGACATCGTCTTGATTGGGAATTGCTGGAATGACGCAAGACAGTCTTTGCTGATGTTTTCTCGTGAGAGAAGTCTTTTTTAAAAACACCAATTGTTAGAACATTGCGGGGCAGTGCAGTGAGCCATGACGGCACTCTCTGCCTTCGCCTCACTCCGCAGGGCTCTGTTGTCGCCTATGTCCTCAATGCATTTTCACACTCGCTCGCCAGGGCGGCGCTGCGCAAATCGATAGGAAAAATGCGTCGCTCATTTCTACAAATTAGTGCTGGGACCCAGCCTAATAACACATGAAATCAGGGGATGAAAAAAAGGAGCTCTGTCACAATTATAACTGTTTTGAAAGGGTACAAGATGTTTTTCGCTGTATTAAATACACAAAGTTCGTTATTTTTTTGTTTTATTCTTCCAAACTATAATCTTGCAAGAAATTACAGCTGATTTGACCATTTTTCAAGAATCTTGAAATTTGCCCCCAGCCGACAGTAGCGGTAAAAGCGAGCTCGCGTAGCGCCACCGTGTGGGGAGCTTGCCATGACGGAGGTCAGGGGCAGCCTCCATCGTTTTTGTACCAATATGGCGGATTTTGTGAACTAAAACCGCATATCTAGATGTGTCCTCGTTGGCTGCAGATGCCGGAAAACGACGTCCTCTTCGACACGTGCCCCTTCCCACGTGACACCGAGGTCAAGGACGCGGCGCTGGTACTGATTAGAGAAAAGGCGGGAAAATACATACCGCTCCGAGTAAGTGATTTGACATAACATTATCCTCGTGTATTTTTTTTATTGATTTCTATCATATGTGGTACATGCATACATATAACGATTTACATAAACGCACCCGTTGAACACTTGAAAACACCAGAATATATAAACATCCGTTCAAATTGACAAAAAATACTCTATTATCATATATTTCTAACATACAACATAATGTTATGTCCAGTCGGCTCGGGTAGAAAGTGGAATGTTACCTCGTTTTTACCATCCATTTATTGCACCATTAAGGTCTATCCGTAACATTCAGGAAACAAAAACGACACATTTAATCGACAGCTGATGCGAAGAATATCTTTAACATCACTAGTTTTACGATCTTTCGCACCATTCTATAAATGTCTATAACGTAACGACATCAACATGTGCACTTGCAATATGGTGAAATATGGTTTATCACATCTTTCTATAATATCTAGACTAAGTGGCTTGATGCTAACACACGTTTTTTCGCTGACAATTTAGACGAGATTGTTCGCGCGATTAAGATAAAACGTCTCAGACACGATCTGTCAAAAACGCTTTATCTTCCACGTATTATCTTTACATATATTGGGCAACTTCCTGTGTGACAAATATGGTCTTTAAAAATCAGATTCTTGTGTATTATGTTTAAATTAAGTGTTGATGTTTTTGCAGGAGCCGCTCTCGTTAAAGCAATCTATAGTGTCACGTGACGAAGAATTCCCAGAGGTCTTTGAAGTTTCTGAAGCAAGCAAGCCGGAGTCATTCCTGTTCAAGGTAAAGAAGCACACAAGGACATGCATTACACGTGACAACCTCTCAGCTATCTCGTTGTTACATCGCTCCAAGGTATGTAATAGATAGCGCATTCGGCTATTGTCGAATGGGCCAAGCCAGCCCATGCCGCCCGTGCCTGGTTCGAGCCCCACCTGTGCAAACGTATATGCTTGTGAAGGTTAGGGATACCGGTTTTATTCGTAGGGTGTAGGGGATTATCCTCAGACATGGCGCCGTTCTGTCTCGACCCTTTACAGTGTCCCGATATGATTGTCACGATATGACGATATGAGTTTAACGCGATCACTTGTTATTTCTTTCCGGGGGGTAATGTAATAATGTTCTATAACAGATGGTCTCAGTTGTATGATATAATTTATAACTGATGACATAATCTGTAATTGGACATAATCTATACTTTTACATTATCTATACGGTCACATTATCTATGACTTCACATAATCTATGTTTTCACATAATCTATAATTTGGCATAATCTATACTTTTACATAATCTATGCTTTTACATAATCTATACTTTTACATAATCTATAATTTGGAATGATCTATGCTTTCACATAATCTATACTTGGACATATCTATAATTGGGTATAATCTATAATAGGACATATCTATAATTGGGTATAATCTATAATCGGAAATAATCTGTAATTGGACAATATGTAATCTATTATTTATTACTTATAACATTGCGTGCAAGATGCCACATCATTGAAGATATATTTCACGCTATGTTATCTTGTATTGTGTCGTTGTAGGGTGAATATATAGAGGACACAAATGCCTGGTTCAAACAGATCAAACGACTTACAACGAACGTCAGCAGATGGCGACACCGTAGAAATGGATTGGCAAACATTATGCTTTCTGATTCCAAGAAATCAACTTAGACTTAATCAAATTTAATAAGAGGGCTGCACGCTATTATACACCAAATGGTGTGGGGTAAAATTGGCCCATATTTCAAATAGAGGAGCACCATGAAAGCAGTGTGGGTTTGTTTTCTCTGTGAGAAGCTAGACCACCCTAGACCGGCGAGAAGCGCGGAATTTGAATTTGATTTTAAATCACTCACAAACATGGTTGGGCCAAATCCCATAAGCCTAGGCTATATACCAACTCTACCTACAACATAGTGGCGTTGGGTATTTTCATGCTTAAATACCTGAGGGTTGGGGCACAACATTAGTGCAGTGGTGGGGATGTGCCGCCCAGGCCATAGAGGACATATGGAGAGCGAGAGAAATGTTTGATATTTTGTGGTTATTGAAAGAAAAAAAATTGCCACGGCAATGTGTAATTGAACAATTTCTATATAAACTGGAATATATAACCAAGGGCTGAAATCTTATTTGAACACTTTCGATATCAACTGGAATAAATAGTCAAGAGTACACGTGCAAAATTGTGGATTTTTGCTTCGAGATATGAGAGAAAAAAAGAGCCAAACAAAGGGGTCATTTAGGCGGCATATATATATATACCTAACTGTATATAGTGCCCCCCCCCCCCCTCCCCACTAAATATTTCAATGTCAACCATGTACACTATCAGTGCTGTCTAATTTAAATTGCCATATTATATTATATATTTTACATTGTTTGTTCTCGACGGAGAGTAACCTCGCCATGCCATTGATATAAAGACGGAGAGTAACCTCGCCATGCCATTGATATAAAGACGGAGAGTAACCTCGCCATGCCATTGATATATAGACGAATGTTACTTACAGTGGGTGTACACCTAGTCGCACCGCGCTTATCACGAGGTTTGACCAGCGAGTCAGATCCGTGTCATAATGCAACCAATCAAGTCATTGAGTCCGCACACCTAATTATGTCGTTTGTTACCGTTTCAATATGTATCATGGAGCAATCTTATACAGACATGTATTTGCAAATGAGGATCCCAACGTTTAAGGATTCCATTGATATCGTGACCCGACACCGCTGGTGCTACATGTTGTTCGTTTTTAAATGTAAATATTGCCCCTTGATTCGTATGTGCTATCTTGGCGTTCTAAAGTGCTTATAGTCCTTCCGTCCAAGTTCACGTAAATTGATATAATGTATTTCATCATGTGCAGTGCGAATTTGAACGAAGTTATGGCTTTAAATGGAAAGTTAAACAGATCAACTGATCAAGTAAACTATATATTCCGTTGCCAGAGTTCGCCGACAGAGCTAAACTTAGATATATAAAATATTTCTATATATATGGAACCCCTATATTTGTTTATTATATATATATATATATATAGGATAAAACAAACCAGTGGCAGCGAATTGTGAATTGTTGATGGAATAAAGTACATACTGCTTTTTAGTTTTAGACAGTTGGTTGTTGGTCCGTACAACGCAAGTAAAGGCTTTCTTCAAATATAAATCTGTAATTGCATTTAATATCAAATCGTAATCCGACTAGGAAATAAGAAAAAAAATTCCACTGCAAATGCGCCAATACAATTTTGTTATTTAATTGCTAGTTAGTAAAGGTTGAATAGTTAGAAGCCTTATTTTAGGGGTTACGACCGAGGATGGTTACCAGTTAGCGTCTGGTGTCGAGAAAGCGTCTGGTGTCGAGAAAGGTCTTGAATACAGTCCAAATTGTATTCGCTGTTGAAAACCTCGCAAAATAAATAAAGCTTATAAAAAAATACAGGAAACTACTCGAACACATGTGGTACAAAAACGTTATAATTTATTTAACGTAATAACATAAGGCAACATGCAACGGTAATATGAAAGGAAAGCAAGTTCAAGTGTGCAATGTGGTAAGTATTGTGGAAGGAGTACTGCGCAGGCACCCAGTCAGGATTTTTAAAGGGGGCCGAAAGCGTAGTTATTGAAATACCGAGGGGGAACATTTGGGATTCAGTCATGCTTAGCATAGAGCTTCACTTCTTACATGTACATCCAATTGAACCCTCCAGAAAGTCACGTGTAAAGTGCAAAATGGAACAAACAAAAACACGACTGCGAATAATTTAAGCAAAATAAATAAAATGTATAAACTTAATTAAAAGTGAATAAATGCAAGAACTGCACGAATAAAAACGACAAGACGAACACGCAGCAGGAAAAGTCAATTTCAGCAGTTGGCCATTGAATATCTCGGCAAACCCTATAGCGTGGTTTGTCCTGTGTTGGCGTCTTCCAGCTCCAGCACCTTCATCACCTTGGTAGAGTGAAGGAGAGGCCATTGGCTGACCGCCTGGAACGCAGATCTGCTGGAGTACTTGTCTCTGGCTCCCTGAAGAACGACAATAGACGATGGAAGTTTAATTAAAATGTTTGGACGAGAACATAACAGAATGTGCCTATAATAGCGCAGATAAAGATATAACTATTTATTCATCATCGCTGTTCTTTGGTTTTGTCGAAATATGAGTGAAGCATTCATTATTTACTCTCAATGTTGCACGAAATGTTTTAAAAAAGCTCTGAAAGATTGCTACAGAACTTACTTGGAACTTTGAAGTCTTGGCTTTTTTGACCAGGGAGCGATAGAGGGCCACACATGGCTGAAGGTCGGTCTTGCTGTAGGAAGAGTAGGCCTCCAGAGTGGGCGTCCACACCCCATCAGATGCCGCCCCCTTCTCGTGGGCCTCTAGATGGTTGGCCAGGTACAGGGCGGCGGCTGCCCTCAAGGACGGAGGCTGGCAGCAAAGGTCAGGGTCAGTCAACCCAAGGTCAAGGAAGTACCTGCTCATCAGCTCCACCTAGTATGAGAAACTGTATTATGTACGTAGGCCCTATTTTGTCGCATAAGTGTTTCAACGACAAATTTGTCCCACAAAGTGCTTGGTTTCCGCCTGCTAACGACTACGGCTTCGCAAATTATTTTACTTTACATTAAATATTTCATCTAAAAAAATTCGATGAATTCCTTGTAAAAAAAACCCTGGTTCCAGAAAACACCAGATAAATTTGTAAATTCGCGAAAATAAATAAGGTCATTAGTAACTACGCTTGTGATAGCAGTTACTATCCAGTCATATACATATCGTTATTTAAATTTGAGGTAGATTCGCGCGACTATTTTGAAAGCATAGCTAGCCAACTAATGTAATTAATTTTTACTTTATATACAATAGAATTTTGTTTTAGAAAAAAAACATATTTTACCTTTTCGCTGGATCCGGTGACACGGTAGTAGCGTTCCAGGAAGATGACTGGCGTAGGGACGCTGACGGCAAAGTTGAGTTTTCTACATATCACACGTTCCATAGTGACCACCTCGTCGAAGGTGTAACTGTTTTCCGTCAGGTGAATCAGTTTTGCAATCTAAATTACAATATATATCACAAAGGTAAATTCAACATTTCATATTATAGTATATATCTTGCTCAAATGGAAACACTAAGGTAAATTTTTAGTGGCAATAACTACCAAAACTGCTACAGCTTACAGCTACACATCCGTAACAAATTAATGGATTGTACAGCTTTGTGAAGGTATAGGTTAAACCGTGCTCGCCATGAGAGCTCCTGAGAAAGATTGCGAAACAATCCGCAGATTCACACGTGCAAACAGTGCAAACGACCAACTGAGCTACGGAGGTTCCCTCTGTGGGATGATATTAAAGTTATCCCTGTATCTTACGCTGGGCGGGAATCGCTCCTCGAATTTGGAAGCTATCAGGACGCATGTGATCCCGACGAGCTGAATCCGGCGCAGATCCAGATCCACACGATCCAGGAAGAGATCGATCAGACCCACGATCTTATGGAGAGTCTCCGGGAACAGACCCAGGTGAGTCTGCAGAGAGCGGTCACACACGGTAGTTTTAGTCATGAACATTTTCATTCATGTAGTAGTTTTTCTTGAAAAAGCCAGTTTGCTTTACTACCGCTACAACTATTCCGTATATATTTGTGTTCCCTTTTTGCATAATGTCATTTTTGTCAATTATCTTATTTAAATTAAGCATTTCAGTCCAGATGTAAACGATTTGGCAAATCATAGTCCAGATTATGGCACTCTGAGGCGCTACTGTATGTGCAATGCATTCTGGGTAGGATTTTGGTATTCGAGAAACGTCAAGATAAGAGTCCTCGCATGGCTTTTTAGTCTGTAGACAATTATAATCATTCGATATTGTCATCTATGTAAAGAAAACGTGTATCTTTTGGAGGTAATTTAGACAAACTCATTACATTTTATACACTATATGCCCGTTAATGTGAGAGTACGGTATTTATATCAGGAGAAAAAGCATAACTCACCAACCACGTTTTTTCAAAGATATTTTCAAAGTTTTGTCTTGTAGAAGCAAACATAATATTCATAATTAACACAAAGATATGTCGGTTGTGTCAGATTACCAGTACTATGACAATGCATACAAAACCATATCAAATTTCGAAAATCCTGCGGTCGATGTATAGGTGTCTAATCTTATGAAAAAAATCTGTTTACCTGGACTTGCAGGAGCCAATCCACGAGAATACTCCTCATCTTTGTGGTCACTTTGGAGTCTTTGTCATACCTTTCTAAAGTGATTTTGAATTCCTTCTCTCTCAACTGCAAATACAACATGTCCCCCATAAATATATATTAGATATGTTAGATAGCGAAACAGTTTAACTTTCTTATATTTTTATTTATATTTATTTAGCTTTAAAGGGGCAGGAGGGCTTGCCTTATATATTCTTAGAAGCTTGTTTTAATATTATCATCATTAATTATTCATCATAGTACAGAAAGAAAGGGAAAATAAAGGAAAAGAACTTGCACACATGCATGTAATGATACCAGTAACTAGTCCATGATATCCAAGTCAAAGTATGAAGGGTAGAAGTAATCAGTCTACTGTAGCAGTAACGCCTGGTCGGCAGGGCACATAAGAACCATACAAGTATACATGAATGATACCAGTAAATAGTCCATGATATCCAGGGCAAAGTCCGGAGAGTAGAAGTAATCAGTCTCTCCCTTGTCAACATCTTCGACGCCAGGTGGCAGCCGCCTGGCATCAGGCAGTTCGTTCCTCAATTTATCAAGATCCAGCAAGTCCACTACAATGCATGGTAGGTCAAAGTGAACATCTTTGGGTACATGGGATACCACTGGATAAGGATATGCGTTGATGCACCTTAAATCCAAGATATGTATTCCCAATACCCCCCCCCCCTCCCCCACTCCTTTCCCTCAACCTGCAACTCTGCGCCATCATGCACCCCCAAAAGCTCTCATACTTCCATTATTATTACTACATTTATCCCTTGTATTTAAAAATTAAGGGCCTGAAAAACGCAGGACCCTCTCTACATTGTCTATACAAAATGCTGAACGAATATGAATAATCTTGCTGTATATTTCAAGAAGAAAATAGTTTACACTACCATTGGAACTCCTACCACAGCTCTGCTTCACTTGCTTGGTCTGCTTGCAGCGCCCTTCAGCGGGACGCTTCTGTCCCCTCACCAAGGCCGTGGACTGGGGACGCACGACATTGACCGGGATGACCTTGACACTCTTGGAGGCCTTGACGGCGGCTCTCGCGGCTCCGGGGACGGCGACGGATTGGACGACGGGCCTCTGATCCTTGGCGAGCGGGCCGCTGGGGCGAGACTCCGGCCGGCTGTTAACGTTCACCACGTCTTCCAGCGCAGATCTCTGCATAAATGGGGTAATAGATGAAATGGAGGGGTTTAGGCCACTTTTGCGAGCATATGGGTTCGTTAAACCGGGCCAATGAACCCATTGTTTACTTCGAGGAAAAAGGAAGAGGTTGGCACCGATTTGGTTAAAGCCACGCGGCCAGTTTGTCTATTGTAGTTTAGGCTGCACATAAATCTCACATCTCATCCTAATGTGCATAGATACTATAAAAACTTAGCAACCCTGAAGAGCAATCCTGAAGACATTTTTATTTTCAAACTCCTGTACCCATCATTGACCTACAACCTATATAAACACAAAGATTAAAAAGTGGCGGCGTTCACAGATCGGGTGACACATTCCGTTATTACTGGGGGCTAAGGCACCAGACAAAAATTGCGACCGGGAAGGCAGTAGGCATGCCATACCTACCCGCAGGGTCGGATCCAGGAATTTAAAAATGGGGGGGGGGGGGGTGCAAATTTGCGACCAGGAAGGGGGAGGGCTCTGAACAAAATTGCGATCGTGGTATCCACAATTTTTTTTTTACGACTGGGGCGGGCGGGGACGGGGGGGTCACTGAAAACTTGCGACTGCGTGGGGGGTTCAACGCCGCCTCAGATAGCAGGGGCTGGACCCCCCCCCCCCTTGAAACCGCCCTTGTTACTCCCCCCCCCCCTCCACCACCACACTCACACCTCATTCTCACAATAAGAAACACCCGGCCAGTCAATGGAGTTTCTCAGTTTATAATAAAGTGTGTGTATGATCTGTACCTTTCTCATATCCTTCTGCTTGGATTTGTCCCCTGGAAGGGTCACCATCTTAGAGTGGACAGATTTCTCGGTTGCCTTGGATACCTGGAAAGCACGTGGTCCGAGAACATCTCTCCATGGTTTCGTGTTAGCCGTGTCCACATCCTAATGTGCATAGAGACTAACAACTTGTGCCAAGGAGCAATTCTGAAGACATTTTTCTTTTCAAAATCCTGTACCCATCATTGATGTACAACTTATATAAACACAAAGATTAACAGGTGGCGGCGTTCACAGATCGGGTGACACATTCCGTTATTACTGGGGGATAAGGCACCAGACGAAAATTGCGACCGGGAAGGCAGTAGGCATGCCATACCTACCCGCAGGGGCGGATCCAGGAATTTAAAAATGGGGGAGGGGGCGACCAGGGAGGGGGAAGGCTCTGAACAAAATTGCGACCGTGGGATCCACCAATTTTTATTGACGACCGGGGCGGGGGTCCACTGAAAACTTGCGACCGGGTGGGTGGTGGGGGGGGGGGGGGGTCAACGCCGCCTCAGATAGCATTCTTCCTCTAAAAGGAGGGTGGGGTGGGGTCCACGCCTCAGATGGCCTAACTTTTTGAAAAACGGCATTCTCCCTCAAAGGGGGGGGGGGCCCCCCATCAAAGGGGGGGGGCCCCCATGAAACCGCCCTTGTTACCCCCGCCCCCCCCCCTCCTCCACCACCACACCCACACCATTCTCACAATAAGAGACACCCGGCCAGTCAATGGAGTTTCTCAGTTTATAATAAAGTGTGCGTATGATCTGTACCTTCCTCATATCCTTCTGCTTGGATTTGTCCCCTGGCAGGGTCACCATCTTAGAGTGGACAGACTTCTCGGTTTCCTTGGATACATGGGAAGCACGTGGTCCGAGAACATCTCTCGATAGTTTCGTGTTAGCCGTGTCCGCTGTCGCCGTGTCCGCTGTCGCCCTCTGGCGGAGAAATTTGCGCAGGGGCATGATGACGGCTGGCCCCCGGGCTGCAAAAAGCTGGAAAGAAAAGGGCCATAAAAGCTTTGTCTAACACTAAAGTCATACCCGATCAATTGACAATAAATCAGTACATTAATTTATAGATCGGTTAGAATAAACACTACGAAAATAAGAGCTCTACCTGTGAAAATAGCGCCCTAACCCTGCACACAACATTGTCTGCGAACTCTTATGCATATAATATCGATATATTGGTATTGTGTAGCATACTCTTATAATACAAGCCTATTCACGACTTCGCAATTATACGCCATCTTGGAAAAATCGAGACTGGCGCAAAGAGTTATGGGAAATATTTTGGTGTTATCTTGAGTTAAATATGGAGATAAATACCATATTTCCACGTTATTGGCAAGGCATGTATAAAATTAATGTGCATATCTAAGTTACATCAGATTACCTAACTTTTCTGGTACATAGATGACACTATTTCATGTTTAAATGTCTACAAAATACGTCGTTACGCGATGACGCCATCTTGACATCTCGCAAAGACCGAAATAATACTCAGAATGCATTGCACGTGCAGTGGCGCCTCACGGTGGAAAAATTGGAACTACGATTAGCGAAGTGGTCTATTCGATTACGTAGTCTGAAACAACCAATTGTGCGGGCCTTCATATGTCGCAGATTTACGTTACAGTTGCAAATAGGCACACCCACAAGATATCATGCCAGCAGATATCATGCCAGCAATGCAACAATGATAAACTCTCAACAAGAAATAAACAAGAAGTATGCAATATTGTTGTAGCAAGTAACTTACCAAGTCTTTCCGCAGTTTCTCTCACCGAATTATTAGCAAAATATCTTTTACAACTTTCGTTTCTTCTTGTAGCACCTCCTTCTTTATTGCCAGCTTAATTCCTCTGTTGTCGGTTGTCTCATGTGCGTTGAATAATGAAAAGTTCCAAATGATGGCCGGTTATATAGCCAAGCGATCCACAAAAGTTTGGCGCCAATATAACTGATCACCAAAGCCAGTGATTTCGGAGACTTGAGAAACCATTCGTATTGGTTCAGCGTTTCGAGCAGTTCGCGCGCGAGTCTGCCGCGGAGTAAAACGGTAATATGGTGACACACGGCTCGCCCAGGGGTTGGGGGGGGGGGGGGGGCACGGTTTGTGGTGAGTTCACTTTACCTGTTGGTTTCTTGAGCTTATTCAACCTCCGAGGGAAGTGGGGTGGGGTGTCAGTTATTAATCTCCCTTGACTCGATGTGTGACTGCCCAGGCGTGCTGGAGAATGGAGTTGAATGACGGGTGCCCTATGGTTCTGGTAGCTCAAATCCATTTTACTTTTTGTCATCGATGGGCCCTGGTCGATGAGGTATGAAGCCAGCAAGGCATATTCAAAGCAGCTATTGCTTGCAAAATAACATCGAGAAACGCAAATAGGATGTTGGTTAAGAAAGCGGCTGTGTTGCGTGAAACCAACAACGCCATATGGCGCTAGGGCAGCGGCGGATCTAGCTTGGAGGGGGGCGGGGGGCTTAGGCCCTTGGGAACTTGTGCATACACTGTAAAAGTTGAGTTTACCGACGAAATACATCGCAAGGTGACATTTTTCAGATGCAACCCAGTGGCAGATCTAGAGCGGAAGGGGTAACCCGCCTCCCAAAGCAAAGGGAAAATGTAAAGGAGGTACCGTCGAAATTGTAACTTTTCAAATGATCGTTATTGAGGAAGAATGCCGTTGTTCTCAGCAAAATTAAGACTACCGCCCCCCCCCCCCTTGTTAGCAAGTGTTTAGTTAGCAGAGACCCCCCCCCCCGCCCCCATCGGCCGGTCGACGCCCCCCTCTCCCTCCCCCTACATACACACTTTTCAAGTTCCTAGATCCGCCCCTGATCTGGATAACTAATTTCTCTAAATGTTGAACAAATGTTCTTCTGGAACAAACTATTGTTTTGTTTCTGGAACAAAGTATTGTTTGCTTCTGGAACAGACTGTTGTTTGTTGCTGGACGCAAAGACCAAATATGGGGGGGCCGGGGGCAAGGGGTATTTCCGTTCCGCAGGAATGGGCTTTTTGCTTTTCATTTCACCGTGAACTAGGAATGAGGAACACAATTCTTCGTGAACTGGCAATGTGATATTCGCCGACCGTCGGGAGCGAGGATTTTCATTAATCGTGAACTGGAAATTTTAATATTAAATAACCGTGAATTGGGAAATGGCCAATTTATATCATGTATCCGCCTCTTCATTTTATACGGAAACTTCTCCTTTTAATTCATCGTGACCTGGGAATAAAGAAATGTATTCTTCGTGACTTGGGAACAGATTAATCTGATTTGGGGATTCGAATTAAGCCTTTCATATTTGACAGCAAACAGAGCCTCCCTAGCTAAGTTGGTAACCGTTGGTGGAGCTGCAGATCAACCGGTCATGGGTTTGCGCCCCGGCATTTGCTCCATTTTATTTCCCCATGAGCTGTCTTGGCTTCGTGTACGCAGCGGTGGCCAAGTACACCTACTCCTGCATAAACAACCAACCAAGTACACCTACACGTCATTTCATTGTACCAGGAAGCTCCTTGGCACAAAATGGTGTGAATTAGCACAACCACATACTAAAAACCACAGTATGAGGAAGAGGAAATGGGGTGCTTAAGTGGATTGGGGTGGGGGAGTACAGGGGAGGGGCAGAGGAGGATTAGCGGCCACTTGTTACAAACGGCAAATCGTTCCATATAAGGATATGTCGGCTGGTTGCAATTAACACATGCACGCGGATTTAAACAAACATGCCATCGAGTGAAAAGTACATATATAATAGCTTTATAATAGCTTAATAGCTACTTGCATTCATACCTCCAACCTATTTAAGGTCAAGGTTCCACGCCTCACATTGTAACATTACACACCCCCCCCCCCCCCCCTGGTGCTCATGTGATATCTCTCGGCCCGTGGACCGTGGGCCCCTCCAAGGACCCCTCTATATGGGGATCAAGGGTCACGAATTGACCCGGAAAGTTTTTGGTTCTCGCCATTGTTCGGGCTCGTACCACCGACCTCTCGTTTTCCAGGAACGAAACGTCAAACGCGATGCACCAAAGGGATAATCCCGTTGCCAAAGGGATAATCCCGTTGCCAAAGGGATTATCCCGTTACTTACTTATTTCTGATTTAATTGCATGGGCGTACAGATGAACGTCCCCTTCCCGGCATGTGATGGTGATGGAATGACCTTTGTTGTCAGATACCTTGTGCAATCCCAAAACTACTAAGCTTGGACTATTATTCGATGTTGGCCTTTCAGGAGAAATTTAAGCTAAAGACCGTGTCCTGTTATTTCGAGCTGTGACATGCCTCCAGTAAATGACGTTCCTGCACTTCTCGATCCTTACCGTAACCCGTCACCAACTTATAATCCATCATCCGACCCCCACAAACCAAACCTACTCGGTGTCCCGCATGCACACCATAAGATACCTTGGCCTATAGCGCACGTCATTCAGTCATAGCACTGAAACTAAAAATTCTAGAGCATTTTTTTTTAAACACGGCGACATGGCGATTTTAAACTCGACAACGCGACATTGGGGCTGCTTTAAAATCCATATGCGACATCAAGACTTAGCGACAAGTGACATGGGCGAAAACTTAACTCCGACAAACGACATCGTACCTAATCGACAAGACGTAAGAGGGTCTCTCTCCCCGCCCCCTCTCCACCACCTCCACCCCGTAACCTTCTCCATTCCCCGCCGTCCCCGTCCCCGTCCCCGTCCCCGTCCCCGCCGTTCCCAATATCCCCTGCGTCCACGCCGTCCCAACCTTCCCCGCCGTCTCCAACCTCCCCGCCGACCCCACCATCCTCTATCCCGGGGTTCCATTCACTTTACCCCCTCCACCCCAGACGTCCCTTCCGTACCCGGTAATCTCACTGCCCACACCATTCCCTCCCCCGCCCCGTCTTATCCGTCCCCTCAGTCCCCGCCGTCTTCGCCCTCCCCATTGGCCTCTCCATCGCTGGCGTCTCCGCCTTCCTCGCCTACCCCACCGGCCCTAGCATCCCTGCCCTCCCATCCGTCCCCACCGTCGATACTGCCCCCCCACCCCCGTCCCCGCCGAGCCCACCATCCCCGCCATCCCGGCCATTCCCGCCGCCCCCCGTGCCATCCGTCCTTGCCGTCCCCACCCTCCCCCTTCCCCTTCCCCCCTGCCCGTTGTCCTTAGGGTCCCCTTCGTTCTCGCCATCCCACTCCGTCCCCCGTCCCCGCTGTCCCCGACGTCCCCTCCGTCCCCAACATCCCAGCCGATACAACTGTGGTGACTGGCAATTCTTTTGTACTGGGCTTTGCCGAAAATGAAGCCTCTGATTAGTACCAAGCTCTTACAAATTAGTATATCTTTATATATATATAAAATATATTTCCAGTCGGGGCACATAGAGATCGCAGTGTGGCATCTGGATGCATCGGGTCGTCAGGCCTAATTTCACTTTCAAGTGTATGCCAAATATTACATATTATATTAGTGCTTTACTGTTTTGTTTTGTGTCGTCAATTTCACCACCAGTTTTTTGGTATTATACATCTACGGCCACTACTAAGTCTGGTGCGTGTTTCATGCGTTGTACTACCATTCCGCGACAGTACCGACAGCCTACTTAGCGACACGCGATAGGGCCTATATGGACCTCTTCTAAAAATCGACATGCGACATATAGGGCTGATTTGGGCTATATGTTTCATCCATCTCCATTTTATTGTCTCGCGATGTTTCTCCGTCTAGTTTAGTTTCCATATAATTTCAAAGCGCTCCCTGCCCCAATGTCCGCCCTTACGAGCAGCGCACCTCAGCCTATCACCACCAACGGAGGCTAACGGAGCCATTGAACATACACTGAAGCGCCGCCTGGCGAAAGATCGCGAAGGATTCATAGCAACGCGCCATATTTGTTGACAACATGGCGTAGGCGAGTTGGAAAAGGCACCGACCTTTAGCGGAAGTTCGCATATTTCCTGTATATCTTCATTACACATTGAATAGGAAAGAGGTAAATTCTAACTTTGCGTGACAAAATATATGCGTTAAAAGATGTGATAATTACATACAAAGTAAGCTAAAATAAAACTTAATTTCTCTTGACTTGTTTTGAAAATTCATTTCACTTTTCAGGCTCGTTGGTTAACACTGCCGTCATCGACATCGTTCTCAACTTTTATCAACTCAGATTATCATGTCAACATATAAGTGTCATTGTGTCAATATCTGATCCAACATCTCAAAGAAAAGATGGAATGTTATTGATGTGTAATAGATTTCTACAATGCTAATCGCCTCTTTAATCCGACATTTGCTTTCCGACACTGACAGTCGACACAGATTTCCTGCAACTGAAGTGCCCATTTCTCTAGTTTATCTGACTAGAGTCTACTTACTTGGCGTGAAACCGTGAAAAAAGTTAATTGCTTTCACCCAGTTCTTTTATTGTGATAAGTCGCCTGCTGACTATTAAAGTTACTATTACAACAAAAAGTAAACATTCATTGTGATCCAAATCTGGCGGAGAAAAAACGTGTGTACAGTGACGTTGATGTGCTGGTGACGTAACACGCATGAAGTAATCTCCGCCAGGGCGAGCGCCAACGACTAACTTTCCGGAAGTCACTGGTACCAACCATATATATACTAGACGTTATTGGCCAGGATTCGCGACTGGCAGCGCCTCCTTGAGGCAGAGTGTTATACAGTGTGTACAGCTGTTCCAACAGCCGCGGCGCCTCACGTGATCTGACGGAACACCTCCGCCGCAAAGTTTGTTGAAATAGTAACTTTAATATATAATTAATGGATTCATCCTTGAAAGCGATAACCATCAGTATTAATTAACACTGACGTTTATACATATTAATTAATACTGATGGTTATCGCTTTCAAGCATTGACACCTAAAGGTGTGATGTCTTTGTGTATATTACACAGATATTCAAAGAGCTTTCAGGCTATAATCATTGAAAAATCAAAAGGTCTTTTGGATCAAGTTATTAATAGATCTCCTTGTGAAGTCAACACATTGAACCATGCCCAATCAATCCAAAATAATAACTTTCGGTAGCGCTCCATATAAAACAATTAGAAGAACCGTTCCTTGTCACAGCATCTTGGCTCAACTGTTGACAATGTCATGTTAGGCCAGGTATGTTGTAGCCAGACGTTAAGTCGCTGAAATGTTGATAGGGTGACAAAATAACTTATTTCGTTATATATATATAAGTTATTTTGTCGCCCTATCAATATTTCAGCGATTTAGCGTCTGTTCAGGCTAGGTATGTTGCTACAGATAACACTATTGAAACCAGTGATATATAAATATTCTGTGTCCATGTGCATTGCACTTTCCAATACTTTCTTATTTCTTATTTACATATTTGGGTGTAACCAAATGTGTTAGATTAAAGGAGTCTGACTATACTTCCAATCTGCTGATCTAGATCATTTTGATACTGCGTAAATCTTGTCACAGCATGACCTCTTGATGGTTGTCTGGATATAGGTGGGAAAAGGCTCTAATTCACTTTGGATATGTCAGATTGTAATGAAAATATAAGTATTATAGCAATGAATAATTATATTTTTATATACCACTGTTTTTAATATCACTCCACCGTAACCTATGGATCAGAATCTGATTGGCAGAGCGGAACTACATCAGTGAATTAATCTGTATGTATATATTCTGCAAAAATTTGCCAAGATCGCTCTGAATATCACCATGCAAGGTGAGTAAGCAATATATAGGTCCTAGCCATATATATAACCATTACACATTTAGCAAGCAGCATAAGGTCAGCATCATACATATGCCACAGTCATATCCCCCCATACATATCTCCAAAATATTCTCGAAATATATATTTTATTCTATGGGTTTCATACCGTACTTTCTGGGGTATAAGTCGCACCTTCGATGTGAGATTTTCGCATGCGTTGAAGCACTGTGCATGATGGTGCGGTTGAAATAACGTAAGGGTTATGGAAGAGATTGCTTTGTAAATACAGACAACATATAAAGCACTGCAATTCGCGTTTATTATTGTGATGAGTTGTATTACAAATTGACTGCCCTCCTCGCTCAGTCTCCAAGTCTGCATCGGTATACATGTACTTCCACAGTTCTGCCTTGCGGAATTAAGCCGGACTTCATATTCTGACATGTGCCAGCCATTGTTAACTATTGCCCGTAATTGCGTTTAACTCCCATGCTGTTTGTTGTCAAAGGCTGTAAGAACTGACAGATCTGTGTTTCTTTGATGGGTATTCGAAGCACAGTTTCAGCTGCACCTACTTAACGCCCTGTGGCGTCGTCGACAAATAGAGTGGGCAAGTCAAAAATAGGCATTGTTTACACAGGCAGTTGACACGTCGCATGGTCAGTGAAGCTGTATTGCATTTGTAGGGAGGGAGTGGCTGGGCTCGGGCTAGGATATTTTTTTCATTAACCAATTTGGCTAATTCCGTGGAAAAACATTAGCCAAAATTAGCCAAATATATTGGTTATAAATTGGTTATAAATCTCATAATTGGAGATGAATGTAGTAGATCTACCATGTAATGTGTTTTCCAGGCACATCTATGCCTCGATAGCCAGAGGAACAGTTGATAAATGGGGTTAAACACTTATTTTATATTCGCCATTTTGGCGAGTGTCCAGGAAGTTCTTATCGCCAAATCCCGAATTTTCTCGCCAAATGGCTATTGGCGAATGCTAACGCGAGCCCAGAGTGGAGTGAGGTGTCAGTCGTCGTTAATTTTCAAGTTGCAAAATTATGACTTGAGTCATATAGAATGGCACGGCGTGGCTGCAATATGCAATATATATATCATGTATATATTACAATATAACCCTTCAGGCTTCAAAGTTAACAAGTGTGCTAATTAAGTATCGGTCAATATTTTCCAGATTGATAGCATATGCCAGTGATTATAACCAATTTTAGCCTGTCAATTGTAACTATGATGGACAATTAACAAGGCTCATCAAGAACCAGTTTGATTGTTTCAATAACAATGAACTTATTTGTGTTGCCGCAGCACTGACAAATAAGAGCCATATTGGTGGGAATCAGTCTGCTGAGGTATTTGTTAACTCACTAAATCCATTAACTTCTTGTTATTGTTGTTTACAGTTCCATCATGCCGGGGGTAATGGCTTTGCTGCCCAATGGCAAGTCTAACCACTTCGGCATTGAGGTTGTCAGTGGTTTAAAGTGGAAGGGCTGGGAGCCAGGCCAGGAGTACACCAAGAACATCATCCTGAAAAATATCAAAGTCAAGACGCAGAAACTAAAATACAGGTATAATTCTATTTGTCTGAAAGACAATGTCTTAATTATGCTGCTTTGCAATTAAGGACTATTAAGAATAAGATATTTATATTCATTGCAAATCTGCACCATTTTGTTTTTGTATTTATAACATCTAGATATATATGTGACGTTGTAATTGGTGAAACCTGCAGTGTTTTATATAATAATGTGTTATTCAATACGTTTATCCACCAGGCCTCCAGAAACAAGATTTTTCACAACACTCTACCCTCAACCAATTGTTCTGAGTGCTGGGACAAGCTTCACATTGCCCATCACCTTTCGCCCCCTGGAAAAAGTGGTGTACTCAGACAAAATTCAATTTGAAACGAGTGTAAGGGAACTTTTGAAGGATATTTTTTAGTAGTAATTAACTAGGCTAACATTCTGGAGAAATTTAAGATCTGTTATCTATATGCTATGCGCTATGAGTAAAATTGCATGATAACATATATGCATGGTAACTGGTTGTGATAACCAGATAACGTTCAAATGAACCTGCATTTTGCTTTGACAAATGATGGATATCAATCATGAATTTTATTTACTGCAGGCTGGGACATTTGCCATCCCCATGCAAGCTCTCCTTCCGCAGCCGAAATTAGAAGTACCAGAAACCATCAACTTTAACATGTGTGCTGCTGAAGACTTTGTTCAACTTACATTTGAAATAAAAAATAAGAGGTAAGTAAATCTATGCTGTCAAATTAGAAACAAATATATTGTGTTATAATGAAGGCTTTATATATACCAGTTGCTAACAGTAGTGATGTCATAAAAACACAAAATGCTATAGTCCGGCCAGCATGTCATTTATTAGTAAATGGAAGAACATGTGTATATGTATTATGGCTTTTGCGCCGAGCTTGGTATACATGTACATGTAGTGTTTATAGTGCACTCAATTAGTCCTGTGTTCGAATCTGGGCACCTAATATGGGACATGCCTGTTTCATCCATATATTAATCATCGCACCTGGAGTTTTTTTTTAGCTAGCCCTCTGTAGCGCTTGTATATGCACCAAATCGGTCTAAATTAATGAACTCCCAATTCATGTCATTTCAGCGAGCTGGTTACACCATTCCAAGTGGAGTGTTCGGCGCCGTTCCTGGTCGAGCCGGCGGAGGCAGTGCTTGAGCCCCATTCGACCCTCTGTCTCACTGCTACGTTTAAACCCACGGTAGGTTTATAACTATCATGTCCTCCGGCCTTCTTATCTCTCACAGCCAACGAATGATAGATGCATGTCTATATTGAAATGTGCATGACCTTAATATAGAAGTCGCTTAGCTTGCACAGTGGCCCATGCAGATAGTGGATTGGTTTAAGACATGATCGATACAGGTGTTTCAATGGCGATTCAACTTTGACGACTTAATATACTTATCTTTTATGTTGGTTTAATCGTATCGATTTACTCGACAGAAATTAGCCAAGAAACACCATTAAACATGTCCGTTATTTCAGTCTGTGATTTAGAACGTCAAGGTTGAAATGCTACATTCGTGGGTCTTTTCTTTTGCTTTTTGCAGGCGGCATTAGTGTATCAAACATCAGCCGTGTTTAAATATGGACAGAGCGATGGACACACAACGGAGACGAAGTTTGAAGGAATAGGTGAGCTAGTTTGTTGCATATTCAGGACGCTTTAGCCACTTTTTTGTCTTATCGCGTTCATGGGTGAAGGAAGGGAAGAGCGGAGCCATGTCCCCCGGGGTAACCCACTACTCTTTGCGAAGAAGGACATGGGATCTGTATCCTGCGACAACACAGGCATGACCACAGCGGTGCTCGAAGCACCGATCTACGAACCGGTAGGCTCTCTCAGGTGGCCAGAGCGCTCGCATACTCTAGCCCGCTGAGCTATCGGGTGGCCCCCATAGGTGAGCCAGTCCCGGAAGCCCTAGTATAGTTATATAGGCTACCTTTTAGATTCATGCTTTTCTGTCACTGAGGCATTTATTCGTGGGGAGCTGCGCTTGGGCTCCAGTTCTGACTGTAGGAGCGGTCACCTCGTGGCATTATAGACCGTTCCAGGCTGCCAATCATTCAGTGACGTCACTACATGTTGCTTTTATCGAATCATGTCCCATGTTATGTCCGACAAACAAGTCCGACAAACAAAGCAGCATGTCACATTCTTGTCAGTTTCAGTTTCAGACATGAATACTTTTCACTTGTACCTGCCATCAAAGATATTAGTACACTTATATCTTTGCTTAGATATTAGTACACTAATATCTTTGCTTAGATGTTAGTACACTTATATCTTTGCTACCATCAGCTATGATTGTCAATTTCCTACTCACGATGAATGCAAAAGGACTCAAGCGTGGGCGGGGCTCTAGTGTCTAGTGTCGGCTCGTGGAACCGTATATTGGTAGCACATCCGGCTGTTGTCGAGGATGCTATGCTAGGCCAGCTCAGGCGGCCGGTGCTGGGTTCGAATCCTACCTGTGCAAATATTTATCTTTGTGCAGGATAAAGATCGTGTGTGTTTCGATCTTCGCACAGAGTAGGGGGGTTACTCCTGTAGACGTGGCTCCTCTCTACATTGACCCTTTCCGTTATCGCGAATCGACCTACACATGTTAAGCGTCCTACTTAAATATAATTAATGTATCAAAAACTGACAGTACCACAACTATTTATGTGGAATAATCATCTTATATCTTGCCGCCGAAACGGTGTTCATCCCTCACTCTCAAAAATGGATTATTCTTCTATTGACCTATTTTAATCAGTCCCCGTTATATCATAATCTGTAGCACGTACCTCAACTCAACCTCAATAACTTTACAGAAAAGTGAAAAAATCTTCTGCGTTTTGAAGCACATCTAATTTCCATTACATTTCTTGGACATCGGCTTTACTTATGCATTTGTATAAATTAAGTTGACGATAAATGTTTGCCCAGGGACAAGGAATATGTATGTATATTAACCATATAGCGTTCCCAATCCTTCAGGTAAATACCCCCATTTGCTGGTCAGGGGTCAAGGGATGACAGCGCCTAAACAGGAAGCGGGAGCCAACGAAGTGATTGTCAACTTTGGTTCAGTCTCCGTTGGGCAGAGCGCTGAACGCTGGATGGAACTCCACAACTTGTCTCCTGTAAGCTCAACCATGGTGTTATCGTGGACTTCCAAGTCATCAAGGCTCTCATTGTAGTTTAATATATCGAGTGTAATAGTTTACTCTCTTGAACCGGTAAAAAGGGATAATGAAGGTTTTTTTCTAACCATTCAACTTGTTATTTTGTGCAAGGTTGTTTTTCGCATAATGAGTGCCAAAATACCTGAAAATAACGTTTGTCTTGTGACGGGATCCATAAATAACTTTTTGTTCCCGAAAGGCACAGGCAAACCTTGTGTCTGAGAGGCTACTCGTGCAATTGGAAAATCTCGGAACGTGCCAGTGGTACATAATATTAATTAGTTAAATTATGTGTGTTGTTTGCAGGTGAACGCGCCCTTCACTGTGGAGCACGTGCCTCGTGGACCATCCGCAGTGGACGCCGTGTTTCAGTGTCTACAGAGGTCAGGGGTCGCACCTGCCATGAGCTACGTCAGACTTCCGGTTAGTAACCATGGGGACCGCCCGATCAAACCCCCGAGATGATCCTATCGCTTTTATCCATCTGCCGCTGATGTCCGTAGTCACGAGTATTGATATTGATGGATTTCAAACACTCTTGGTTTTTATGCGCTAATGAATTCGTTTTTTTATCAAACTGAATTGGATCTTAAAAGTGCGAAGTTAGTTTGCTTATGTTATAAAACACCGAGTCGGTGCCCGGTCACCTCATCAATGTTTCATCCATTCATCCTTCATCGTACTGAGAGCTTCCTTTGCCCAGTTTAGCCCGTGCGCGAACAAAAGGGACCTACAACGCCAATTCCTTATTGTAATTGATCTTATATTTTATAACAGATTTCCTACAGCCCTAACACTGTGGGTGTTAAGAACACCGATTACTTCAACGTGAAAGCCATTGGAAACATCAGCAAGACCTGTATTGCCTGCGTCGGGTCATGTAAAGGTAAAATTATCAGTCGTTACGTTGTTGGAACTGGTTGACTGAGACAATCATGTATACGAAAAATATGTACATTTCATGCAGCCATATAATTAATTTGACTTGAAGTTAAACATATAGGCATTGCACTTCTATAATTAAGTGTTTTTTGAAGTATGTTTAGCCATTATGATAAGTAGAACTTATGCGCGTAATTTCGCTAATACCGGACAATAGATAGTTGGGGTGGCTGAAATAGATCCCTTTTAGAATGTCTATTACAGATGCGTGTTTAAAAGTCTGATGTCATCAAAATTGAATAATGTGGAGATTACTTACAGCTCTCATCTCATTAACTGAAACTTTTCTCAGAGGAGCTTCATCGACTCTATGTAACGAATCTATGTGTGTGCAGGAAAGCGGACTAAAACGCCATTCATAATTTCATTTATTCACCGATCCGTTTTTCCGCTGAACAGGCCCTGTGGTCACCCTCAGTCACAGCCACATCAACTTCCATCAGGTCGACTCTGGACAAACCGGAACCAGAACGTTTGATATCGTCAACGATTCCGACGCTGAGGCCACATTCCAGGTAAGGAACACTCTATACGTACTATTCAAGTTATGACCACTTGTCGCGATATAGTTCAGTGTTTACAGTTCTCTAACCAACCCAACTTTTTGTCATGCCACCCGTATATGGGCAGAACGAGTTCAACGAAACCTCCACCTCCACCTCTGACACAACATAGATCCACTAGCTAACCCTTGAAACTTCCGACTGATGCTGATAATAGGCCGTCCTTCTATTATGATGGTTTTAATGCACAATGCAAATATGGAAAGTACTATCAATATTGATATTAACTCGGAATACTAGCTAGTATCGGAAATATAGAATCATATATATGTATGATTTATATCCGGATGTTTGTTTTTCAGTTTCAATTGGATTGGCACGAGAGTGTTTTCAAATTTCAACATGTGAGCGGCGTGCTACCGGCAAACAGCAAGAAAACCGTCATTATTCAGTTCAAGCCGTCTCAGCCAATCAACTACTACCGAAGAGTCACGTGTCTTGTGCACCACCAGGTAATAGAAACTAGCCGTAATATATCAAAATTACTTTGTACTTTAGCTGGCACTTTCTGGCAACCGCAATACATGGCTACTTTGGAACCACTAAGAGAGTATTAAAATTCCGTGCTCTGCTGTTTTAGGACCCCGTGTTTCTAGACCTCCTGGGCACGTGTCACACGGAGACTGTGAAACCCGCCATACTACAAGCGAAGCACGTCACGCGCTACCGTTGTCATATCAACCGGGGACTCTCCATGACGCCACCAGAGGTCAGCACTGTTGTTGCAAGTAACCGCAGTCGATGTCGTGTAATATTCAAGCGCTGTAATATAATATAATAATGTAATAATCCCGCACGTTGCATCTCTTAAGAAAGTGGTTTAGTAATATTTTCTTTGGGGAAATCTGGAATTAAAGCCTGTTTCTTATAATTCTTTTACTGTTTCATTTAGCATTTAAATGAGATGATGGCGGAAGGCAAATTGCTAAAAGATCCGGCAGGAGCACTCTACGCACCAACCGGAAATGACGATCCTCCTGGAGCCCCATCTCTGCTGGATCCGCTCGATGAATACTTCAATGACGGATACTACTCTGACGTCACGGTGAGAATTGCTTTACCAATGATAGGTACTACTCTGACGTTACGGTGAAAATTGCTTTACCAATGATGGGTACTACTCTGACGTCACGATGAAAATTGCTTTACCAATGATGGGTACTACTGTGACGTCACGATGTAAACTGGTGACTGGTGACTGTGACCACTGTGAGCTTATAGCTCTATTCTATCGTATGTATTGTTATTGGTTGATATTGTTACTGCACAATTCTCCGCCAGTGATTGGGGCCATGTAATCCGTTCATTTATGGGGCCTAAAGTCCCCCCCCCACCCCCCCCCCCCTCCAAAAAAAAGTATATAATATAATAAATTGCAATGTCTTTGGTTGTCGTCATAGCAACACCCGCCACACGTGAGTCTGGACGTGCACCAGGCGGACTTCGGGCAATGCAGTGACGTCACCAACATCGAGCAGCAGACGATCAGCGTGACGAACCACACGAAGGGCAAGGTCACTGTCGTTTGGATGGGAGGTGAGGGCTGAAACATTTCTAGGCGTAGCCGCTTCCCACGTTAGGACTACTATAACGATTAATAACAAAACAAACAATTGAGTTGCTAGGGATTTTGCCAATTTAGAAACCCAACATCAATCGGCAGAACTCCGCCATTTTCACTATCGCTCAAACGCTTACCTACACATGGAGGAAGTGGAAATATTCCATCTAGTGTCTTGCTGACTGGCGCCATTATTGGGACTTCACAATCTGTGCGATCTCTCCTAATGGGGGATGATCAGGGGATGTTCATTTCCGTGGCGAATTCCGTAGAAGCCACATGAAACACTGATGGTATCTGGTGAAGGAATGACCCAAGCATCGCGAGTAAAAACCTCTGCCCTGTACGCATGGGTGACTTATCTTGAACCGACCCGTAGAGGACCGTATTTTACTATACGGTTTTACGGAATTCATAAAATGAAAGAAGTGATCCCCCCCAAATGCGTCTACGTGGGCGATGGGCATATGAAACCATAATTGAGTGTACAGGTATTACGATTAAAATCTGTAATCGTTTGCATGAGAAATCTCTGAATGAAGAACATTGAAACTATGCATGAAAAGAGCCATACATTGAATGCTGAAATGAATTATGTGTTCTAAGCGGAGCGTTTTGCCTCTTCAAGCTGCTGACCACACGTTCAGTATGACACCGACCACAATAGAGATCCCGCCGCTCAAGTCCTGCTCCTTCAGACTGACCTTTAAACCCGTGAGTGGCCCATTCCAACTACCAGTAATAACATTTTCCGCATAACTGGAATTGAAGCACAGAGCCACTAGCAATGATAAAGCAGAGGGTTTGACGCAAAACATCAACATCTCATCTTCTCTGTTAGAGCCCACGACATGGATTGTTATAGTGAATGGTAGGCGTGAGTCATACGTGAGCTATGTTGAAACGTTGGTTCAACCTAACATGGAAGAACAACCACAAAAAAAACCCAGCAACTCACTCTTATTATATAAAGTTATATATAAGTTATTTACTACTATAGTTGTGATTGCCCTCTTCACATCGAGATTGTACGTTGGTTGCACATCGTTTAAAGGCGCTACATCGATCGAGTACTGATCGAAATAAACGAAATTGCATGTACATCATTAATTGCGATACGGATACAGGATAATGTAGAGTTATCAGAATTATTGTCATGACTCGCAGACCAATATAGTTGTATATGCATAATACACCGAAACATTTGTATATACTGTATCTATAACGGTGCCCTCTGGCGTTCCTTCAGAGAGCCCCTAATCAGTTCTTCGGCGCGGAGCTGGAGGGATACGCGTACTACAAGAGTCTCCGAGATTACCGTATGGTGGAGGACACGACGCACTCTCCACCGTGGTGCCTCACGATGGTGGCGACCGGTAGGTGGCGCCCCGCCCGGTCCTTGCTTAACTTATTGGTTATGAATGTATCTCGAAGGTGTTCCTACGCCCTTACCCTTAAACGCGAGAAATTGGCTTGCACATGGGTTCTTGTGTCTGACCCTTTCAGGCTCGGGAGCTAAGCCTCGGGGATTGACTATTTCACGTCTAACTCATATCATTGTCCCAGGAGTTGCTTTCGACGTCGCTATATATAAAAGTCGGAACGTTAGCACTTGACCGACAAGAGGCCTTGTGTGCATAAAAGTGACATTAAATACCAATGCATGTATATCCATCCTGGAACTTTGGCTCAGTCGGTAAACGGACTGATATGCAGATCCATCATTGGTTCAAACAAAGACGACTGCATCGAACCCTATATCATGGTACCCAGGAGGTTTCTTAGTCCAGTGTGGTTTGTAATAAGGCAAACGTCTCTGTTATATATAAGCCATTAGTTTGACGTAAAGCACCCACACTTCATGTTATTTGTCAGGCCACACGTTCATGGCGCACAATGAGACCTTCCTGCCACGCTACTCGCTGGACAGTACCCGGATGGTCTTCCCGGCAGTCAACAGTAACGAGGCCACCTACCGGACGCTGGCTCTAACTAACACGGGCACAACTCCCATTCTGTACGACTTCGAGAAGGACACCACAGGGTGGGCATACTTATTACTAAAACATATTCATTATTATTGAAAATATAACTAACAAGTGCGACTACTTGGGAAGACACAATGAAATGTGCAAGGCCTTTTTTTTTACAAATGTGCAGGATTTATTTGGAATATTCAATATACCGTATTACCTGCACAAATCGGTGAACAAACTCGACACGTTACTAGCATCCAAAAACTAGCTCTGTTGTTTTGTATTGGACTGCTTTATTTAATCGCTCAATAAAAGATACATATACTGGAAGAATGGTTTGACATACAAAGTGGATGTACGGTACAAGATAAGAACACAATCGTTCCAGTTGTAGTAAGGCTGTCAAAGAAAGATCATTTCATTGTCGTATGAGGGTCATAGGCATTGGTTTGTACAGGCGTCCATAAAATTTGCTTAAACATATTTCTACGGAGTCCCTCACAGTCCGTCTCAGTGACTCTGTGTTATACCTGTTGTACAGCGTGTTTTCCTACAAGCCGACAAGCGGCCTGGTACCGGCGGGGGGTCGCCAAGTGTACGTCGTCAAGTGTCTGCCACGCGCCGTCCAACGCTACAAGCACTTGGCCAAACTGAGGCTCAACGCCATGGAGAAAAAAACGCAGGTCAGACCACGTGGGTTTGACGTCACGTAATACATGTGCTTGTGTATTGACTTGTGTGACGTCGCATAATACTTGTGTATTGACTTGTGTGACGTCACGTAATACTTGTGTATTGACTTGTGTGACGTCTCGTTATACTTGTGTATTGACTTGTGTGACGTCACGTTATACTTGTGTATGGATGTGTGACTTCACGTAATACTTGTATGACGTCACGTACTGGTGTTTTGACTTGTATGACGTCATGTAAAACGTGTGCATTTGCTTTTGTAACGTCACACGATGGGCGAATACATATCATTGGAAAGCGAGCACGAGACATATTTGCCTTGCTAATAAGGATACGTTACGTATACATGTATTTATATATATATATTTATTTGCGGCGCAAAGTATTTGTAACCACCCGACTTGTATGAATCACACCAACACCCATGAGATTATGTATTCTTCTATTAGAGGCCACGATGAAACCATGCAAAAGCTCCCCATAATAACTAACACGGATTCTTTGTGAGCCCCTGTGTTGACAGATACTGTGACCTCTTACCTCCAGGAGGTCGTGATGCTGGGGTCGGCAGAGGCACCGGAAGTTATCCTGGATGACGATGGGGTCCTCTTCTTCAAACCCACGTGTATCGGCACGACATCTAGCGGCCAGTACGGCGTGAAGAATGTCTCGCGTATCCCACTGCGCTTCGAGTGGCAGATGACGCGTGCCGACGGCCAGCTGCTAGCGGTGGAGCCATCTAGCGGGGTTATTGAACCCAACCAACACCAGGTAAACAGGGAGCTCTAACCTAGCCCAGTGGGTAAGCAGGCTGAGCTACAGATCAACAGGTCATGGGTTCGAACCCTGTCACCTCCTCAGCTCAGTGGGTAAGCAGGCTGAGATGCAGATCAACAGGTCGTGGGTTCGAACCCTGGCACCTCCTCAGCTCAGTGGGTAAGCTGGCTGAGATGCAGATCAACAGGTCGCGGGTTCGAACCCTGTCACCTCCTCAGCTCAGTGGGTAAGCTGGCTGAGATGCAGATCAACAGGTCGCGGGTTCGAACCCTGGCACCTCAGCTCAGTGGGTAAGCGGGCTGAGCTGCAGATCAACAGGTCGTGGGTTCGAACCCTGGCACCTCAGCTCAGTGGGTAAGCAGGCTGAGATGCAGATCAACAGGTCGTGGGTTCGAACCCTGGCACCTCCTCAGCTCAGTTGGTAAGCGGGCTGAGATGCAGATCAACAGGTCGCGGGTTCGAACCCTGGCACCTCCTCAGCTCAGTTGGTAAGCGGGCTGAGATGCAGATCAACAGGTCGCGGGTTCGAACCCTGGCACCTCAGCTCAGTGGGTAAGCTGGCTGAGATGCAGATCAACAGGTCGTGGGTTCGAACCCTGTCACCTCCTCAGCTCAGTGGGTAAGCTGGCTGAGATGCAGATCAACAGGTCGCGGGTTCGAACCCTGGCACCTCAGCTCAGTGGGTAAGCGGGCTGAGCTGCAGATCAACAGGTCGTGGGTTCGAACCCTGGCACCTCAGCTCAGTGGGTAAGCAGGCTGAGATGCAGATCAACAGGTCGTGGGTTCGAACCCTGGCACCTCCTCAGCTCAGTTGGTAAGCGGGCTGAGCTGCAGATCAACAGGTCGTGGGTTCGAACCCTGGCACCTCAGCTCAGTGGGTAAGCTGGCTGAGATGCAGATCAACAGGTCGTGGGTTCGAACCCTGGCACCTCCTCAGCTCAGTTGGTAAGCGGGCTGAGCTGCAGATCAACAGGTCGCGGGTTCGAACCCTGGCACCTCAGCTCAGTGGGTAAGCTGGCTGAGATGCAGATCAACAGGTCGCGGGTTCGAACCCTGGCACCTCAGCTCAGTGGGTAAGCTGGCTGAGATGCAGATCAACAGGTCGTGGGTTCGAACCCTGTCACCTCCTCAGCTCAGTGGGTGGGCTGGCTGAGATGCAGATCAACAGGTCGTGGGTTCGAACCCTGGCACCTCAGCTCAGTGGGTAAGCAGGCTGAGCTACAGATCAACAGGTCATGGGTTCGAACCCTGTCACCTCCTCAGCTCAGTGGGTAAGCTGGCTGAGATGCAGATCAACAGGTCGCGGGTTCGAACCCTGGCACCTCCTCAGCTCAGTGGGTAAGCAGGCTGAGCTGCAGATCAACAGGTCGTGGGTTCGAACTCTGTCACCTCCTCAGCTCAGTGGGTAAGCTGGCTGAGATGCAGATCAACAGGTCGCGGGTTCGAACCCTGGCACCTCAGCTCAGTGGGTAAGCTGGCTGAGATGCAGATCAACAGGTCGTGGGTTCGAACCCTGTCACCTCCTCAGCTCAGTGGGTAAGCTGGCTGAGATGCAGATCAACAGGTCGTGGGTTCGAACCCTGGCACCTCAGCTCAGTGGGTAAGCTGGCTGAGATGCAGATCAACAGGTCGTGGGTTCGAACCCTGTCACCTCCTCAGCTCAGTTGGTAAGCTGGCTGAGATGCAGATCAACAGGTCGCGGGTTCGAACCCTGGCACCTCAGCTCAGTGGGTAAGCTGGCTGAGATGCAGATCAACAGGTCGTGGGTTCGAACCCTGTCACCTCCTCAGCTCAGTGGGTAAGCAGGCTGAGCTGCAGATCAACAGGTCGTGGGTTCGAACCCTGTCACCTCCTCAGCTCAGTGGGTGGGCTGGCTGAGATGCAGATCAACAGGTCGCGGGTTCGAACCCTGTCACCTCCTCAGCTCAGTGGGTAAGCTGGCTGAGATGCAGATCAACAGGTCGTGGGTTCGAACCCTGGCACCTCCTCAGCTCAGTGGGTAAGCAGGCTGAGCTACAGATCAACAGGCCGCATCGGGAGCAACTTTCATCCAAACACATTACATTGCATCGGGAGGTCTCTTTGCCTTCATGTATTACGACACCAACATTTCTAGCCGATCAGAATTTTGCGTAACATGCATAACCCGTTTATTTTCGGGCCGAAAATATAAACTTACTACCGGATATTTGTTGTGGCGGTAATGCGTGAAAACATATTATCAATACATTGCCTTCGATGATTACAAAAAAACCAAGCAGAATATAGACCGGAATGTGCGAAACACACTGACTCCTTTAAAATCATTGACGTCCCCACTGCTGTCTACGTTATCGCTATGTAACCATGGCTTCAGATCAACGGGTGTAATTCCGTTTTTTGGCTTTTCATTGTAGTTTCATCGGTGGATGTTTAGTCCTAAGAAACAGGACAAGTTCATCATGAAACCTGCTTTGATAGCCTGGGGTCAAGGTCAGAGCAGCAGCTCGTCATCTGGCAGGAAACGCCAGTTCTTGATTCGCGCCATTGGAGAAGGAACGGTCGGCGAGATCAAGGTATGTCCGTTATGTACGTTATGTACATATAATATATTCTATATTTTGAGATTAACGATAATCAAATATCAGTTATTATAATTGCTCATGAAGTACGTGTTTTTATTGCAGATAATTGGTTTAAATCTTAGCTGTGTCCAGGGGCTTCCCGCTAGTAGTTGAGGGCCGCCCCGATAGCTCAGTGGGTTAGAGCGCGATCGCATTGAGCGCTCTGGTCTCCTGGGAGCCTAACGCCACGTAGATTGGTGGTTCGAGCCCCAATTTGGCCATGTCTTGTATTTCTTTGTTCTTCATTTGAGCCTTCTGTACTTATTGCTCGTAATTCCGGTTTAACTGAGAAATGAAAAAAGTTGTTGCACAATGCTACTTCGTATAATGCCCGATCAAGATCTACATTTGGAAATGAAAGAACAAATTAAGGAATTTCTGACTTGTTTTCTTTTTCTGCCGTTAGGTGGAGCAGGCGTACCTGGACTTTGGCGCCGTGGTTGTGGGCAGCACGGCCTCCAAGCACATCGCCCTCGTCAACGACAGTGACTGCAGCCTGCAGTACTCGCTCAGCCTCGTGCAAAATATCAGCGGCCCCTACCCTGATGAGGAGACTGCTCACGACCCGCAAGGTGAGAGCACACCCTCCTGATTGGCTGAGGGTGTAGTCACCCCGTGGCCCAGTCGGTAGCGTGCTCGGCCATGGTCGAGTGTGCTCTGTCTGCTGGGTCAGCCCAAGCGGCTCGGTGCGTGGTTCGAGCCCCACCAAGGTGAGAGCACACCCTCCTGATTGGCTTAGGGTGTAGTCACCCCGTGGCCAAGTCGGTAGCGTGCTCGGCCATGGTCGAGTGTGCTCAGTCTGCTGGGTCAGCCTAAGCGGCTCGGTGCGTGGTTCGAGCCCCACCAAGGTGAGAGCACACCCTCCTGATTGGCTGAGGGTGTAGTCACCCCGTGGCCAAGTCGGTAGCGTGCTCGGCCATGGTCGAGTGTGCTCTGTCTGCTTGGTCAGCCCAAGCGGCCGGTTCGTGGTTCCAACCCCACTAAGGTGAGAGCGCTCGCATGCAGCGCTCTGGCCACCTGAGAGCTTATCAGCACGTGGATCGGTGGTTCGCGCCCCGCTGCGGCCATGTCTGTGTGGTCGCAAGGATAATGATCACATGTCCTTTTGCGCAAAGAGTAGGGGGCTACCCCTGGGGACAATGCTCCCTTCCTTCTCCCATTGACTCGATATGACCAGAATTGGTTAAAACGTCCTGAATATACAATCAACCAACCTCATTGGCTGAGGGGTAGTCACCCTGTGGCCTTGTCGGTAGCATGCTCGGCGATGGTCGAGTGTGCTGTCTGCTGGGTGAGCCCAAGCGGCCGGTGCGTGGTTTGAGCCCCACCTGTGCATATGTGTATGTTTTTTTGTGTACGATAGAGATCCCATATCTTTATTGTTACATTGTAGGTGGTTCCTCCCTGGAGATATGGTTCCTCTCTACCCTGACCTTTCTCATTGTCGACCCTTTCCATTGTCCCTTCCCATTGTCGACCCTTTCCATTGACCCTTTCAAATTGTCGACCCTTTCTATTGACCCTTCCCATTGTCGACCCTCAAAGCATCACAACGCCCCCGTGGAGGGGTCAGGGTCGGGGTGTCTGTAATACTTCCATAATCATGAAGACCTCTGCAATGGTAGATACTAAGGGCCCCGAACCGCTACTCAGAGCTTCCCTATCTCAGTGGTAAGGGGACTGAGCTGCGGACCAACAAACAGGTCGTGGGTTCGAACCCTCACACCTGCATGTTCTGTAGTTCCGTAGTCTCATGTCGACAGAAAATGTAGAGGTGCTTAGAACTGTTGCGGTTTTTGTGTTCAATATGTTAAAACATCATCTGCTGATGCATACATGAATGCGCAATATATATTATATATTATGTGAGTCGTGTACAAGTTTGTACTGTGGGCCCGTGGCCCGTTGAAGTTCAATCGATGTTACATTATTATTTAAAATGTGTCATCCAATGCATTCCATTGAGGTTTCTTGGCCTAGTTTAGCTTTCAAATAAGTCTAAATCTTCACAATTTCATTTGATTTTGTCATTGTCCGCATGTTGCTGGTGTTTATTTCACTAATGGTATCAGTCGCACCTCTTCCATGCCTTTCATACCTTTGTTTCCCTCTATATGTGGTAATTCTGCCAAAGAAATGAGAAGCAACTGGAATCAGACGTTACAATTATGTGCCTTTGAACACCCATGGCAACGTCGCCCACGAATAAACAACCCCAGAGGCCCCTCAAAACTGTTTTACCAAACCCCCAAAGTTAATATGGCTAAACTTAGTATCCCCACCACCTCCGGTCGCAAGTTTTGAGGGAGCACCCCCCCCCCCCCCCGCTCCACCTCCGGTGGTAACTTTATAACGAGCCACTCACCGATTGCAAGTCTGAACTGCCCCCCCCCCCATTTCATTTTGCTTCCGACAGCCCTACCCTCGCCCCTTGCCCCCCACCCCACACCCCCTGTTTATTTTACATAATATATGATATTGGTATCTGTATTCCAGCCTTGGCGCTGGAGACGATGGGCGGTGTGATACCGGCCAGATCTCGCGAGATCCTGCTGTGTACCATACGCCCTGCCCGCCGTCTCTGTTACCAGTGGACGATTTCCTACAGACTGGTGGCTGAACCTACCCAAGGTAAGCCTGGGGGGGGAGACTTTAACTGCCATGTCACCATCTCGTAAATGTCACTACCATGATTCTATACATGTATAGTTATACTTCTCACAATTCACCGGCCTATGTTGGCCCAATTCTGGGATGTTTCAATTTCACCGACCTATGTTGTCCCAATTCTGGGATGCTTCCAATTCTGGGATGTTTACAGCTTTATGTGTATCATCTTATTTTAATTGTGAACTTATATGGTGAAGCAATTACCAGATTTTGATAAAATAAAAGTTAGGAGCCTTACAACACAGTATGGGTCCTAAAGAAAAGTTACAAAAGTGAGCATTATTCGTTATTGTGCTGCTCGTTATTACCTAGGTGCCCTTTTTGGGATTGATTGATAACAAACTTGCGTTGCCATGGTTATCAGGCCAGGACGCTATCGACCCGTCACTGACGGAAGAGAAGCACCTGTGTCACGTGTTAGCAACGGGTGTCTTCCCAACCATGGCGGTGACAGATGCGCGTTGCTATGGCAGCGCCATGGGTATCAGCAAGAAGCAGTTGTGGGGCCTCTTCTCCGTTGACAAGTAAGACGTGAATTGAAGTTGTAGAAGGAAAAAAAACAGTTACGCATATACTGGATTCTTGGATCTTATCACACATGAGAAATGCGTACAAGAGACCTAAGAAAAAGTTATTCTTTATCCCGAAACTTTATGTATTACGCAGAAAAGTTATAACTGTTGAAGCGCATCGATTAGTTTGGTTAACATTACGAGTACTATCTTCATTAGTGATTTGTAACTCGGACCAAATTATAATTAAAGAAAAAATTGGAATTAAAAGCATATGAAAGCAACGCTCAGAGATATTGAGCTTCAGAACTTGTGACGCATGTATTGATTTCCACAAGGTATTTCATAACCTAGAATTGGTCAAGAAATACCTCTTAAAAAGTTTCATACATGGTTTGATCTTCCAGCTTCAACATCTGTCTCGACTCTGATCCTTCGCCCGCCGAGTTGATGTACTCCATGGCCACCAGGCAGAGCCACAATCGCCGGCCGCCGGTCTACACGCGCGCCATCTTGGATTTCAACTTCAGCGCGGCTCCCCTGGGTAGCGAGCCGTGTGTGGTGCAGCTCATGTTTGAAAACACCGGCACAGTCCCCAGTGAATGGTAAGTTTATGTAACGTGATTTTGATCCGTCTTTACCAGGCCATGTCTGCGTGGTCGCAGGATAAAGAACCCATCTCCTACGCAAAGAGTATGGGGTTACCCCCGGGGACATGGCTCCACTCTCCCTTCCTTCTCCCATTGACACGATATGACCAAAAGTGGCTAAAGCGTCCTGAATATACAACCAACCCTCCCTGTGGTAGCAGGATAAAGATCCCATGTCCTTCTACGCACAGAGTAGGGGGTTACACCGGGGACATGGCTCCACTCTCCCTTTCTTCTCCCATTGACGCGATATGACCAAAAGTGGTTAAATGTCCTTAACTTACAACCAACCAATTATTTTTACCGCCAATTGTATTCCATAGTTTATGCCATCTTCTACCCTATTCTGTTGCCATGAGAGGTGCCTTGGTCCAGTTTTATCCTCCTTGTACACCAAAGTGGCCGTGGACAACAGCAGCCTTTCGTTTCCGATGTCCAGTGTTTAAATAGCGTTTCATCAATCAATATGTGACGTAGCTAAAGACTGCTAATAACTGCGACAAAAAATCCATCTTCGGTATGAGGGGAGCCTCTTAAAGTCAGTTGGTAAGCAGGTTGAGCTCAGGGCTACCTTACCATGGTTTCGAAGCCTAGCGCCTGCCTTTGGAACATGTTTATCAGATCTCAGTCATGTTTCCAGGAGGCCAATGTAGCCTACGTGCCTAATAGCACGATTTGGACTTATATTGCCGTTTAATGTCAATCAATTCATATTATGAAGGGCATAACAACACTAAAATACCTTCTTTGTCATTACCGTTTCTCTTGATAGGGCCTTCCTTTTCCCCAACGACCTTCAAATTGAGTTGGAGTACTGGGCTGAAACCGGAGAATTTGACGCAGAAGAACTGCACGAGGTATGAAAAAAGTCCCTCATGCGAACACTTTATTTTCGGCAACTTTTCTGATTTCGGTATTTATAAATCTGTTCATTTCCCAGTTGCAACTGACCAGTTGAATAATTATACTACCGGTACATGTATTTAAATTTAAATTAACAGTCATATTGTAAAACATATGATCGATCTATATGAAGCATTTGCTAGATATACTTAAGGTAGTGCCATGTGTTAAATTAGCTTCTTATATATACCTCAGAGTCAATAAATTTAGACCTAATAAAGTTAATAATAATTTTGCTTTACTTTTTCTTGCCAGATGAAGGTTATGGACAACAAACTGTTTAACGTAGATCCGAAGCAGGGCAGCTTGGAACCTGGGGACTGCCAGACTGTGACCTTGACCTACAACCACACTATGGCGGGAACAGATCGTCTGCCCGTTCTTCTGAAGCTAGCACGAGGACGCGAGATCTTGGTAAGCCATCACATGTCTCCTTCCCGTGAGATTTATATATGATACGAAATCAAGTTATCGTATGGAATGGTTAAGTATGACACGATAATACTCTAATCTTTGTACCATGTTAAAGTTACTCTTACAACACTTCGCCTTTACGACGTCTAAAAATTTTTTCTAAAAACGTACTGACTGGATCTGTTGTCCGATCTTACTTAGAGTTTTTAAGAATTGTTTGCGTTATTATAAAGGCTAAAAAACAGCGGTATAATCCAAATCTGATGACGTAATGCACAATGGCAAAACTGCTGTATGAGTACCTTCAATATTCTTTTTTTATGACGTTTTATTTAATGTTTTCTTAATGAGTTCATATATCATCTTTATATGGTGAGTCATCTCTATGCAAATATGTGCAATGATGTCAGATTTTGGAACTTAGCCATTCGTTCTCATAGTCACAAAAAACAATCATCAGTCTCTTAACCTTCGAGAAGGAGAAGAAACTGTAACACCTGTTACTCTACATATCCTTTAAACCGTCAGACCTAGACTACCGTAGAACCGCTGTTACGGGTTGATGCATTTGGCTACTTAATATAGAGAAGCTGTGGCACGCATTGGCGGTTCTACGGTACTCCGTCATGGCCTGCAAACCGCTACGCATCACAACGCCCCCAATGGGCATTTTGGTCGAGATTTTGGGGTCTAAACATATTTTACAGGCCCGTGTAGCCTAAATGTTACATTATGCACACACTGTTGAACAGACCTACATTACATATGTGATTTTGAAATATGATCCCGTTTCTCAGTTTGGCAGAGCAATTAATGTTTGGGGTCTAAGCATACTTTACTGACCCATGTAGCCTAAATGTTACATCAGGTACACACTGTTGAACAGACCTACATTACGTATGTGATTTTGAAATATGATCCCGTTTCTCAGTTTGGCAGAGCAATTAATGTCTGGGTAAGTTTATGTTCTATGGGATCGACGCATCGTCTCATGTTATCGCTAAGCGAGTCCGTTGTCAGCTTGCTTGTTCAGCCGTTGTAACGTCCAGTAGTAGTGTGGGTCACCTAGCAACCGATTGCTGTAGCGAGAATTATCACCTACCAGTGACGTCATGCAGGCACTTTAGCTAAGGGTTTATTATGATTTGCTAGGCTGATATCTTGGGTGATATTCAGTTGTTTTCAAGAAACGTTTTACGCATGTTGCACTTCGGGTATCTAATATTATTGATCTGGCGATGTAAGTGTTACTTTGTGCCTTAAGCGTTGAGCTGTGAATATGTGAGATAATAAGGACCTGCTACTGATATTTTCAGCTCGGCTCTTGTCGAGATTTATGTTAAATTCGGGTGTTTATTAATGCAGGGGTATACTAAAAGGCGTGGTAACTGATAACATTGTTCATGCAAAGCGTGAATATTTTGGTTCATACATACGCGCAATATGTGAATGTTCACGGTGTCATTTGTTTGATGGTAACTTACCTGTATTAAGATGCGGCAGTCTAGGCTATTACTGTTTTCCGTCTTGTATTTATCAAGCATATTAAGAGTCTTGAAGCGTGGTATATTTGCATGGCATGGCCTTGTGATATGTGGTCATAGATTGTAGACAGCGTGCAGTACATAATCAAATCTCACCCCCCTTGCCTCACCGTCTTCACCGACAACCGCTTCAACCCCTCCCCCCATCCTTTCCAATCTCACTGAGACTTAACTGCAATGTACTACATCCCGTTGTTACAGTCACTTATATCTCCTCAGAGCCTAGGTGGTAAAGAACGCTATGTGTATTGTGTTCGACCTTGTGCGACGTGAACCTCACATCCATTTGACCAGGATAAATTAAATATTCTTGCAGGAAGAACTACTGTAGGCAATTGTAGTATTTTGTGATTGTGAATAAAAAATATAGTTATAACAAAATAAATAACTTATTAAAAAAAACAATTTGACTTTCGGCCTGAAATTACATATATAATAATATAAATATATTTAGAATAAATTAATTATTTAATATTTGGCGAACAAAGATGTTTAAGATATGAATAGATATGTATATATATATTATATTTGCTGCCCTGTCCTGCAGCTGAACTTCGTGGGCGTGACTGTGGAGCCGGAGCGACGCTACATCCACTTCCCGAGCAGTCGCTTCCTCTTCACGCCGGTGCCCATCGCGGAGAGTAACAGCCCCAAGCAAATCTACGAGCTGTACAACGGCGGCGCCGTCCCCGTCAAGTACGAGATCGACCTCTCACCACTCGAGCAGGTCAAGCTGGTCAGTTCCTGCCTCCTGACTTACTCCTGATATATTCCGCCTGTCGTCGCAATCAGAGGTGTTAATGCACAATGGTTGCGCCTTAATTCTGTGTGAACAGTTTTGGGGAGCGTGTCAAGACATTTTAAAGCTGGGCGCGAAAAGAAACGCCTTAATGGTGATTTCGCGACTATTGAGGATTTCGCAGACTGCTATTATAATAACGGATCGCGGTAAATAGGCAAAGGGTCTTCGTGATGATCCAGAAATTGTACGGATAACGATCTCCAAAAATTGCGAACAGCTGATCGCGAATCTCCAAGAATTCCTGGATGCCAATCACGGAGATCGGAAAAGGTATTCCCTCCTTTCCATAAGACACGTTTCGGCTGCCATGTTCCTTGTCAGGTGTAATGAAACCACCAAACTCTGCCTCAGCCCGATCTAGCCGTCTGTCGTTTCAACGACAATGCTTATTACAACTATTACAGCAATCATCTTATTCCTATTCATCTAAACATTTGCTTCTGGAGTCGTTTGGAAGACTGTTTTATGCTAAAACTACAATTTCGTTATAAGCTTTATTAAGTCATAAGCTATGCCAGTTAAGCAAGTGACACCTTAGGCTGTTTATCATCCTAAGATTTTTGACATCAATTCATAACATTTCCTGTTATCATATATATCTGGGATACGCATATTCGTCATGTAATATGATTTACATGATAAAATTGACGTCTAACGGAGCTAAATATTTCTGTCGCAAGAGCACAAATGACTATTAGACTTGCCATGTCACATTTTTATTAATTAAAACAGCTACCGTATCCTTTGCATGTTTATCTGGGATATGCTTGCTGCCTGTGATATGTTGTTAAATGATAACATTGACGTCTAACGGAGTCAATTAATTTTGTTCCAGGAGAATTATGACCATGAAGTCTTCGAGTGTCTGAACCCTGTTGGTGAGATTCTCCCTGGCAAGAACGCTGCCGTGGAATGGAAATTCTCACCACTGGAAGCCAAAACGTACATGGTGAGCTAAACGTGTCTTTTTCTATTCAACATGATGTAAAATAGTTACTTGTAATTTAATAGTCTGAAAATGGATGTGTTTTTGTGTTTTTTTTGCAACGGCGCCATATGAAAATATCGAGTAAATTCGTCTGATGAAGAAAGTCATATTTGTACTATAATTTACTGCATATTGTATTATGTGTTGGCAATTAATACAAGGCGATCTGGTTGTCATGAGAATCTTATTGAAATTGCACTGTCCACCAGGTTGACATTGCAATTCATATCAAGTCAGTGAGTATTCATATGTATAGCGTTTGCGTCTGGCATGACTTCCCCTAGTTAATGGTTATATGTACAGTACGTACTACCCTTCCCCCATGAACAAATTACATGAGCGAAAGATGATATGAATGTAGTATGGGACGATGAAACCCCTCCCCCCCCCCCCCACCCAAAAAAAATATAAACAATGGCTGAAACGATAACGCTGCCATTTTGTTAATGAACAATGTCTCTTTCCCTTTGTGCTATCATACTTTCTGTCGCACTTGAAGAATTATTTTACCTTTATTTAAAAGTCATTTCCCTCTAATATGTTCTCGAATTATCCTAGAAGCCACCGCCCTACATTCATAGCACCATTCAGCTTTACAACCCGAAACCCCAATCAAATTAGCCTTACATACAGCTTCAACGATTTGGCACAAGATCGACTAATACCTGCAACTAGAACTATATTATTACCTACTCAGATATGATATTTAAATGTACTCATCATAGAAATAGTAAATACCACTTTCCTAGGGCTTGAATCCCACTTTCAGAGCATGAATCTTACTTTCAGAGCCTGAATCCCACCTTTATAATGTAAATCCCACTTTTATAGTGTAAATCCCACTTTTATAATGTAAATCCCACTTTTATAATCTAAATCCTACTATTACAGAACCTGAATCCTACTTTCATAAAGTCTAAATCCCTCCGCGTTGCTCTAGTTCATAGGTGTCATTATACCAATAGCGTACCCATATTAACATAGCGACATGTTTTGTTCACATTATATAAGGGTATCCATTTCTTATACCACGTAACTTTAATACTTCATGTACCGTAGTTGCTCGAATAAGCGCCCCTGTTGGAATAAGCGCCCGTTTGAATAAGCGCCCGATTAATGAGACACAATAAATAAATAAGCGCCCGGGTTTAGATAAGCGCCCGGGGGTAAATAACCTCCAGGGAGCCAACATTCTTACTACTGTATTATATTAACCGATACATTTGATCAGTATACAATTGCAGTTATTAAAGTTTTGGGACCTTGATGAAGCTTGGTCATGTCATCCGTTTGTATTGTATTATTTGGTCAATGCTGTTCAAAATCACGCAGCATCGCGCCGGTGTTGACAAGTGGCTGCTTTAGAAAATGTGCCTGGTTTGGAGCTATTGAACGGCTTAAAGGGGTGGCGGGTTCATCTGGGAGGCCGGTTTTGAATAATGACCGATTAAGAGTGGTCGACGGTTTAAACGGGTGGCCGGTTTAGACAGGGGACCGGGATTTGAACAAGACCTACCAAAAGGTTTTATGTCCTACCGACCGCACAGAAACTTGGTACATATTCGTTGGAACCAGCCTGATTTATAATATGAGGTGCTGCTTGCCAGGAACCAGGCAACTGTTCTTCAATGTCTTGGTCTTTAACTGACAACAACAGGTAATGTTGTCTAGCTCAGGTGATAAGCAGGCTGAGCTGCAGAACAAGAGGTCGTGGATACAAACCATCTGCATCTGGGACAATTTTTTCGGCTCAATGTTATTAACGCTTTCTGGCCACGAAACTTAAAGTTGCATGTCGAGCTCTTTCCCGCCAAAACTAATGAGGTCAAAATACATATAAGAATCAGTCCTTGAATCATTCAAGACTTCTTTTATCTATACTCCACCCATACGAGACTGCCAAATAGTGTATCTTAGCCTTGTCCGTGATATCAATTTACCACAAGTTTTCATTTTAGTTGTAAACGTCATCAGTTTGTGTGCTTCGCGATGCCTTGGTATAAGAAGCAGTGCCGCTACCGAGTTCTGTGGTGTCCCGGGATAGACACGTTTGCCACACAACAGCCGAAACGGCGATGTTTATCAGGTTTCTGAATTTATAGAATGAAACAATCGAGTTTTCTGCAAATTTTGATATAAATTTTGCCTAGGATTAGTTTTGGCGGGAAAGAACTCCACATGCAACTTTAACACACCAACATTGTCTCTGGAGGTTCTCTGGCCAGGTAGCTCAGTGGGCTAGAGCGCTCGCTCTGAGTGCTCTGGCCACCTAATGGCAAGTGGATCGATGGTTTGAGCCCCGCTGTGGCCATTTCTGTGTGGTCGCAGAATAAAGATCCCATGTCCTTCTTCGCAAAGAGTAGGGTGTTACCCCCGGGGACATGGCTCCACTCTCCCTTCCTTTATCCATTGACGTGATATGACCAACAGTGGTTAAAGCGTCCCAAATATACAACCAACCCAATTTAGCCTTCATGTGTGAAAAAACCTGGCTTGCATCACCCCCCTCAACTTTTCATTAATTTCCAACAGGTGGATGTTCCTATCCATGTCCACAATGGAGACACCGCTATCGTCACCTTTACCGGCGTCGGCTATGACAAGCGACACATGGGCGACACTATGCCCATCACCGACAACCATGACATGTCAGGTGTCCCGAGCGTCCAGAGCGCCCTCATTCCCGGACAGGTCGGTACCCGCCTGGTGTACATTAACTTTGTTGATGTCATCAAGGTGTACATCTCTTCGCATAAAATCCACCATCTTTGAAAAAGCATGATTCGATCGCACAAAGCTTTCTGGTGTTATCTTCTGTGTTTTTACCGAGATAAAGATAATGTTTTCTATAGGAATGGAAGAGACTATTTAGAATTGATGATATTATTTTAAAAAATATCCCAAAAAATGTACTTACTTAAATCATTTGATAACGCCATCTTGACGTTGCGTAGAGACCGACGTATTACCCATGACACATAGCGCGTATGGCATTTTAATATGTCTTTGCCTCACAGCTGTGCTGTCTGTCAGAAGAGCGCGTATCCCTGGGCAACGTTCCATTGTTCAGTCGCGCGCGTAGAGTCGTGGCAATCACAAACAAGTCCACACAACACGCCGTCATCTTCAAGTGGCACGTGACCTCCAAAAGTGACGCCAAGGTCAGTAGACGTCACCCTGCACGTGGGTAATGCTGAACAAAGTGGAGATATCGTGGATAACTGTTGGTGGTGGTAGCTGCCCATTTGATACTTATATTGGACATCTCTTTAAGGTAGCAAGGTGTCAATTGCCTTGAGTTAGCCAATGCTGCAAAGAAATTCTGGATGAGCTTACCTGTATGGTTAACAGCTATAAACTTAATCAATAATTGGAAGTCACTTTACAGTCTTCTATTTCTTCTAAATTGATTACTTGATAAACTAACATCATAATACATGTAATACTAATATGTTTTACAGTCTATTAATTATCCCGCGCCCTGTTGCAATTTCCTATTTCTCTTTTGATGAATCTACCTACTACAAACATCTATAGACATACGCATGTGGTTTGTTGGAGTCGGGTCGATAATTGGTTATTGTCTGCTTGGTTACTCTTGTCGTCTCTCGCTCTTTAGATTCTGTCCATCAGGCCGAGTCAGGCCAGTCTTCAGCCAGGAGAGGCCCAGCTCTGCAAAGTCACCTTCATAGCGTCTGGGTCCCCGTCCTTCTTTGACCTTGACCTTGTATGTGAGGTAAGTTTATTGTCTTCAAATTTGGGTGTTGTGTGTTCATTGTTTGGTTAATTTTTCTAGAAACAATTGAAAGTGTAAGCTATTAATGATAAACTTTATGAACTTCTGCAGGAATCTATATAGTCTTATTAGGACTTTTCAAACAATAAGTTGCGTGAGGTAAGGAACAGAGACCATGTCCCTTTAAATATATTTAAATGAAGAAAAATGGCCAATTAATTGAAATCTATATTGAATTATGGCGTCCTTTGCACAGAGGTGTAGGACAAAGATCCCATGTCTTTCATCACAAAGAGTAGGGATTACTCCCACTGTACCTTGACCCTTCCTTGGGTCGCAACACAATTTCCTACCAACCAATGGTTCAGAGGTGGCACTAACTAGCGCCGGTATGGGACCTGCCTTGTGCAGTGAGTAGCGCGCTAGATCGCGGACTAGACCGACAGGTCAGAGTTCAAATCCCGTCCCGTGCACTGAAACTGGGTCACGTTTTATTTATTCATCCTTCATCGTCGCGGGAGGTTACTTGGCCCAGTTTTTAACTCTTGTGTATACAAAAGCGGCCTAAAACACCAATCCCTATCATATGAACGCAGGTGACCAACATGACGGAGTACAACGAGTACAGTCGGCAACTGGACCAATGGGAGACCGAGAAGAGACGCCAGCGTGTCGAGTTCACCGTCACCGAAGAGAACCCGGATGCAGATGACAGGCTGCCCTCAGTCGAGGTGCATATTCAATCGGAGATTTATCACGAGAAATTGTGCAGAAACGTAATTTAAACGAATTGCTTTCAATATTGAAGATTTTCATGGGTTGTGAGAAGGAAGTGACGCCATTTTGGATTCAGTGTAAGCAAATTCTCGTCACCAACCAAAGGTGAGACATACGCACTCCGAATTCCTAATCTAGGCCATATATGTTTAGAGTTTAGCTCATATGTGCACAAAGATTAAAACATTAATACAATTATTTAATTCATCTATCCACCAATGGCTTTTTCATCATGTAAGATAAAAACTGGTATCTGTAGAGTAATATAATGTATGTGCTCCCTCAGGACCGTCCCCCAAGCGGCCGACTGCGGTCGCTGGAGAGTGAAAAATCGCGAACGCCATCCCCAGACGCCGACCTGACCAAGTACAGGGTAAGTACTTCCGGTTCCATTGATTTCAGTATCGCAAAATTACACCCTTTTGCTCTGTTTATTATTATATGTACATATAAAATGACAACTGGGTTCATTTCTGTATCGCAAAATTACCCCCTTTTTCTCTGTTTTATATTATATTTACATGTAAAATGACAATTGGGTTCCTTTCAGTATCGCAAAATTATGCCTTTTTTCTCTGATTTATATTATATTTACATGTAAAATGACAACTGGGTTCATTTCAGTGTTACAAAATTACAGCCTTTTTCTCTGTTTTATATTATATTTATATGTAAAAGGACAACTGGGTTCATTTCAGTGTCGCAAAATTACAACCATTTTCTCTGTTTATATTATATTCCAGACGCTGCCGCCCATCCGGCCCTGCGCGGTGCAGGACGACCGCACCCGGGAGCGGGGTCAGCGGCGGTTCAACGAGGCCTTCTGGGCGCGTCCCGAGCCCCCCAAGCCCTTCCTGCTCCACCTGGGGGTGACCGCTCGCACCCACGACACTGCCCAGTACCAGCAGCACTTCCCCGACCAGTACAACAACTACATCATTGATAGGTGAATTTCTCTTTTATTATTATTTATGTGTGAAAAAATCTAATTTTTTTTTTGTGTAATTATTTTGAAAATAAGATAGTTTCCCGTCGACCAGGACGACGTTTTTATTAATTTTTTAAGTTTAAATATTATGTATTTCTCCGGGATGCCGTCTCAGGTGAAAGAATGAGGCGCAGCATAATAAGAATAATAGCGGGAATCGTCTGCTTAGATTATGGTAGTTGAAGAGTGCACCTTTATAGTCATTTCTGTGTCGTATTTGGCTACAAAGGTTGTGTATATGTTGATAAGTGTATGAAAAAATATGTTGAGTTTCGGTCGTTCTTCCATTTTAGCCGCCCACCATTAGTTTAGCATAATTCACGTATTACTCACACCTAGCGCTAATCATGGAAAATAATCTATTTCGTGAAGGTTAACATAGTTCTTGTGTGCACATATCTGTTGTCAGAATGCGGCAGTTTTCTCGAACCTAGGATTGAAAAATCTTGTTTCTTAAACAGGATGCTATGTGACCAAGATGGCGGAGCAAAAACCAAGATGGCGGCCCGGGAGGAGAAGATCACGTGTCTGAGCACGGAAGCTGACCTCGTGGCCGGAACAATGGCCAACGTCATCAGGTATGGGGTGCCACGTCATCGAATTGTGTGTACCATTGGTGACGGTCCCATGGCTGTAGGCCTGACGTCATGTGGGACGTGGGCGTCACCTGATCTCAAATTGTGCCGTCATATATCAGAATGAGATGAGGGTTTGAGGATTTTAGTGCGAAATGAATACTTGAATAGGCCTATTAGACACTTGGACGCTTATATAGCGTACTACTTTCACGTCAAGACTATAAGATTCATGATTTTACAATTGATTACGGTACGATAAGCAATGGCATGAAACAGTAGTCTTGTTACAAGGACTTCCTCTATCGCGATGAAACCAATTGCAATCAGCTTGTTTAATCTGATTTACGCCTTTTTGTTGACGCAATCTAAGCGTAATGTTGCTGAACCTGTATATCTATAGGACCATAACAGATAAGGAGTAAAAATGTCAATATGTCCGAGGTACTATTTGTATTATAGGCGTATCGATGATCATCGTTACTTTGTCTCTACAGGGGTTTACTGGATGACAGCCAGTTTCAGGAAGCGTGTGCGCACGTGATCAACGCCCCAGTGCCTTACTTCAGCCAGTTCTCACCAGACAAACCGCCTCGCTCGCCCCCGAAAGAGACCGTCAGCGACATTCTCATTGGGGTCCAGGACCGCGACTCTGCAAGTACAGCCCAGGAGCCAACCGGAACCGAGGTCAGTGGTCACGTGAGTGCGACTGAACCAATGGGAGAGCCGGTGGGCGAAGACCTCCAGTCACCCCAGCCAATCGGGGGAGAGTTCGATGGGTTCAGATCGCCGTTGTCGGAGCGCGACGCGGATATCTTGGATACGGACTCCCTAGAGCATGATCCCGTCGATGTTCCGTTTTATCTTTCGCCGACGCCATCAGATGAAGGGCTGATGGAAGTGGAAACCCGACAGAACATGTCGACATCAGCCGTAATACAATATATACTGACCTTCGCTTGTAGCCGCAGCTTTGAATTTCCTCTGCACCCGTGTGGGTGGTGCAAACAATTCTGACGCACCTGCTTCTGTTATATAACTGTCTACGCTATATACAGCTGCGTGCTCCACGAGTTTTCCGCCTCTTTCTTCTCACGCAATGAACTGGCATTTCGGCAGCAGCGTTCTACGAGTTCTGCATATTGCCGTAGCACGCGGTCTACAATCTTCGTCTCTATAATTAGGCGTTTGTTTGGCAAACATTTTGGCGAGCGACAAGTACTCAAGCCGCTTCGTATGTCTTAATTGTCCGCACTATACGATATCATAACTTTTCATTATGCACGTCAACTCACGAGTCACATATATACTACAACCTCTTTATCGTTTCGACGGCCGCTGTATCTACCAATTTTGTTTCTTGCATAAGAAACATTTTCTACGATTTCTGCATTTCTCCACGAGCCTCGTTTCTGCTACTTCGTTTGTCTCTTTACGAGTGTCGCGTCTTCTACAAGCTTTGTGTGATCTGGTTGAAAATACTGTGGTTTCGTTGCCAGTTGATATAGTTTCTTGATCTGTCCTCCGTCTGACGAATCATTCATTTCGCTGTCTTACATAAGCTTGTCATTCTGATTAAATGGATTATAAGTACGATAAGAGTCAGTATATGCTGGCATATCTGGACATTTCCATGTTAGCATTAAGATATGAATCATCCTGTATATATATTTTTCTGTAATTTTTTGACAATCAACAAGAGTCATGTTGAGAAAACTGATCGTTAAAAAGTATTGTCCATTAATATGTGCGACGCGGCTACGTTTTTCTTATTTTTCATCTTGGTGGATGTTTATTCATATCTTATGACCAGTCGCAGGGTTCTTCAACATCCCCATATCACGTTTAAGCTCCTAAAGAAAGCGTTTTGTATCGATACCATTTTTTGTGTAAACAAAATTGTTCATTATGTATGTTACATTGGCCAGTGACATCGTCTTGAAACGTCCAAATTCGATCTTTCCATGCAGCACTCTGGATCCATCCGCGTTGGTAGCGTGGCAAGTAGTTCCGGTACCAGCTCCAAGTCCTCTAAACGGTCGAAGAGCTCCGGAACTTCTGAGGGCAGCAACTTGACTGTGAAACAGAAGAGATCCCCCACGGCTGCCGACATAAAATTGACTGAGCTGCAATCTCTCAAAAAGTACGTTTTTCTCTTTGGGAATTGATGCGGGTTGTGAGCGATAAAAGCAGGCTGTCCAGCACACCCTCATGAAAAAGGAGGACAAAAGTAGGAATGGAAATACAGAAAAAGTAGGACAAAGTAGGACAAAGTAGGAAAATAGAAGCAAAAAGTATGACTCAAATAGCATATGTAGCAGCATTATTCCGGATAAACAGATAACAAAAAGTTTTATTACTGAGAAAATGCTTTTTTAGAACATTTCTTATATGCTGCTCAGCTGTACCTGTATTTTCATAATTAGAACTTGACAGACACTAGTGTTGATTTAAAGATATATCAGGACGCAAAAACAAAATACCTCTGACTTTTGCAATAATAGAAGTGATATGCACACTTCTACAGCAATTCACGACATTTTGAAATTGCGCCTGGTGAAGCAAATACCAAAAAGTAGGAAAATGTAGGTATTTTGAAGAAAAAGTAGGAAAAATCGGATGGAGACGAAAAAGTAGGAACAGTAGGATCACTGGACAGCCTGTAACAGTGATAACTGACTTTCTTACGTCTGATGACGAAGCGAATACAGCACGACTTTAATATTTGATATTTAAACATTTGGCTTTTTATTGTTTAACTGTAACATCATACAATATGCAGACATGGACAGTACATCATTCAGACATCCCACCACAATACATTAGGACAGGATAACCATTATTAACATGCTAAGGAAAGAGTCGTCGCATCTGTATGCCGAGGCAATGCGCGTCTTCACATTTAAACTGTTCTAATGAGCATCTGTATGGTTATCATCCACGCTACACGGGACCACCCAAATGGTGGTTGGTGCGCTTGGCTTTGTTGACTGAGCAAGCAGTGTCTATTATCGTGCGGGATAAACTCATATACATGTCCTTCTTCGAAAAGATACGACACTCGGGGGCGTGGTTTCTCGCCACTCTAAGCTTAATCCTCGGTAGTGACGCGATATTGCCGTCATTGGTTACATTGTCCTTCTCGACCCAACTAATATACGCTGCGCATACATATACATTCAGATGACTATTTAAGTCATTTAAGTAAATGATGACTGACGCTGTACATGATTAGGATGTATTCCTCCTCGCATTCTAGGTCACCGGAGTATGGAAAGTTGACGGAGTCCCTGCTGGAGAATACCTTGATGAATATCCTAGAGGAAGCGTTCTCGGAGCAGTTTAACATCACAGCTCGACCGCGCATGATAGCTTTGCCGCCCAAGCCGACGACACCCAAGGCTGGTCGGGGGAGTGTCTCCAAGTGATGCGTGACCAACATAGGTCACCAGGTCACAAGGCGCGAATGGCGTACGGTTCGCGTTGAAAACGCTCCAGATCGCGAGGAGAAACTAAAAGCCGAAATCATGATCACATGACTAATGCGACCTACTAAAAGCCGAAATCAAGCTATCATGGCCACATGGATCGAGCGACGTGCATATGTATATATATCGGAAGGCGAAGGGAAACTAAAAGCCGAAATCAAGTGATAATAATCGAACTTCAGGGCTCGAATTTGTTGTACAGTGTCGATTGGTATCCTGTGACAAAAACTTGATACTTACATCCTTGAAATTGTCATAAAGATGAACATATTGCAGTAGTCGCCTCATTCTCTTTGCATATATATGTATTTCTATACTGATTAAGACAAAACACTTCGGGACTACACCGGATGGTTCGTTTATAGCAGTATTATCTGGTTTGTTACAAAAGTTACCGAACAGTAATAAATTATAACTGAGTGAATGCATAAACGATGCGTATTCGAAACATCCTTCTATCTGTTATAAATAACAAATCTGTAACCGAAATATCGTTTCGCTTTTTTATCACATTATGTTATAATGTTCTATGTAACATTATGTTACGTCTCTTTGTGTATTACCGATACTTTCGTTTTATTCACTGATAGGATACTTTCATTTTGGGTTTGTCCTTTGCTGGAATCCATGGGTGTACGAACATATATGCAATGATGGCCCAATTTCGCCCTTGTATGCACAAAACCGGTCTAAAACACTTCATGTAATTTACTATAGTCAAATGATGTGTCTGTGAATAATTCAGTTGGTTTTAAAAGACCATGATAAGTGGTCTACTTCTATAGGAAGCCATTCCGAAACTTATCCTGCATGTAATCAGACCACCCTGACCTCTCCACCACACTGACATGGGTCGCTGTGGGAATTGACTGCTGGCGCCTGTTATCGAAGAATACTTTTATCATATTAAGCGAAGAGTTATTTCTTAACGTGGTGATTATTTTCTTGCAAGATATCGCTGTCAACGTGCGTTATGTCATAGAAACCAAGCACTGAATGATGGTGGATATGTAAATGAGGCTTTGCCAGCATGACGGTTATATTTGGGCATCAAAAACGAATGTTTAATATTCCTCACAGTGGCTCCATGTTGCCTTCCCTATTCAAGTTACCATAACAGCAGAAATAGTAAACCTCTGGAACATCTCGTCAAACAGAAACTAAAATGTGTTAAGTACATTATATAAGAGTTTGTCTCCAATGATTACCTTGCTGAAACTGATTTATACAAGATTGCCATATTAAGACCATATCACTTAAAGAACAGTTTCTCCATAGATATCGTGGAGTTTCTTCTTCCAGAAGCACCCAGAAAGTGTCTTTTCCATGCTCCGTCCAAAAGTATACTGTGATCATCGTTTTTTAGTTATTTTGTAGAAATTATCACCGAAGCCATTTATAATATTATTTTGTTGATGTATGAAGTTTGATGCTTTAATAAAAGCAATTTCCGACAAAAGGTGGTGTTCAGTAATAAGCGATGGCATCGGTGTGTGACATCGAGGTAGAAAGGAGCCAGGTCTCCAGGAGTAATCCCGCTAATCCTTGCGATGAAAGACATGATCTCTGTTTTCTCCACAAACAGATTCCATGGATGGGGTTCGAACCATGCACCGGCCGCTTGGGTTAGCATAAAGAACACACTCCGAAATAACCAAAGGGGCCGCCCCGATAGCCCAGTGGGCTAGAGCGCTCGCATTGAGTGCTCTGGCCACCCCGAGAGCCTAACGGCACGTGGATCGGTAGATCGCGCCCCGATGTGGCCAGGTCTGTCTGGTCGCAGGGCAAAGATCCCATGTCCTTCGCCAAGAATAGGGAGTTACCCCAGGGACATGGCTCCGCTCTTCCCTTCCTTCTCCCATTACTTTTTGCCATATGACCAATAGTGGTTAAAGCGTGCTGAATACACAACCAACCGCATTAGCCTAACCCGCTAACTTCTAGGCCGCTCTTTACTACGAGACAATTCGAAAAGAAAACGAAACACATGAAAAGTTATTCTTAATTAGATTTGTTTTATTTCATCAAACAAACTTTAAATACGACGTCACGACTCCACTGATTCTTCTATGACATCACGACTCCACAGATTGTTCCATGACTTAACGATTCCACAGATTCTTCTATGACGTCACGTCCGCACAATGTCCCATTAATATACAATTCCCGTGACGTCATGACGTCCCTTCTTCCTCCTGGTCCTTGGCATACTGTGTGAGGTTTGCGCATAGTCTCTGCTGGTGGCTGCCCAGCAGAGAGCGAGTCTTGCTCGCCCCGAGGTTTAGTATCCCGACCATCTGGCTTCGTAAGATGTCGATGTCTGGTAGATTGGCGTACCACGTCAAGTCGGCCCTCGTCAAAATCCGGTCGTTGACGGCGCCACCTGTCAAATAAACATTAATATTATATTGATTATATTATAGAGTGTATTGTGACATTATTAAGAAAATAAATAGGAGAAAAAATATATATAATCTATATATCGTAGCAATCAAACCTGGTGACATATGAAAATACCTTGCTGCCTTAAATAAAAAAATGGGTTGCGCATACCAATAATTTCATGCGGTTATGTATATATTATTTATGTCAAGAGGTATACAGTAACGTAGAATACATGTCAATGGTCGGTAGGAAAGTGGCGTTTGTCAGCGGGTGTTTGTTAGTCAGCGTCTTATGTACATATTTCATCATCATTGTCGGTCAATAGCACTTGTGCTAATGTTGACCTACCTTTTTATGGGGGCGGGGTTTAGGGTTACCAGATCGTGGGGGCTGGTATGGGTAAATTCTACACGTGACATTGCCGGTTTTGAAACATCGACACACGACATTGGCATGCAAAGTCCGCAACCGAAAATTTCTATACTAATAAAATGAAGCTGTCTGTCCCACTATGCCGCGGCATGCAAGAGCCCATTGGCATCAGCAGCCGCCTTGAACCTATTAATATCCAGCCGCCGCTCTTAGATGTGACAAATCTATCGCATGTGTCAACACAACCGCTGGGTGCTTATCACCTTATCCCGCGGCATACTATCGCCTGCGGCGGGCTACCTGGCTTGGTGCCAACAGTAATAATATTTCTCCCAACGCCTTATCGCCCGAACCGTCATCAAAACAAACAAATCCCGTACTGTCTCGCGTCCACAACTTCTCATTAGTAGCAAGAGAACGAACTCTGCCCGGGGAACCTTGCCTATTTGAATTGATTTGATCTTTTTGATCTTTGATCCAATTTTACAGTATAATTAAGCGGTCTACACGTCAATTCTATAGACCAACCAGGACGTCAGACAGATTTTATCCACTGAAGGTAGTAGTAATACGTTAAATGACGAACAACGGACGGAAAACAGACCCTTTTTTAACTCAATCAACCCTTTTTTTCACTCAACAATGTATGAGCTTGGGCCTTAGTTTTACTGGACTGATATTCGTTTATATCGTGCTTTAGCCGCAATTTGAGTAGTCTGTACTGGATGCACAATAATTGCACAGGGTTTAAATATCCTTAACATATATGTCCCGTTATTCCGTAGCTCCCGGTATCAATTTATGTCAATATGATTATCGATATTATTTCTGCCCAATGTCTACCTTCTGCCTGCTACTATTTGACGTATGAAACAAAATACTGTCATACTGTTATTTCTTTCGCTTATTATTACGAACGCTAAACGTCCCGCGAGCGGAGCGAGCGGGGCGGCTAGTAATACAAATTTGACACAGTTGTACAATGTACACTTCGAAAACTGGACATTGGACCCCCACCCCCCTCCCTTTACCAGACCTCATGGCAATGGCTTCCAGAAATCAGAAACTACAAGTTCGCGCTTTATAAGGGACTGTTCTGAAGGCATTTGACACATGAATACATGACTAAGTTTCATGACATGACTATATTTTACACATATTATTCCACGCATGCTATACAACAATTCTCGCTGCGTAACAAGCCCCAGTGAATTGTTCTCTACACATTGTCTGACTGTGTAAATGTTAAGTTGATGAAAAATAGAGGTTTCATCACACGTAAAAAAGTAAAAAAAAACTGCCATAATGCGCTAATTTGGAGGACGTAGTACACAAGGAAGCCATACTTTGCCACATGAGATGCACCAGAGATGCGCCCAAAAAAGGGTCTTTATCAACATGTCCGTTTATTTATTGTAATCAATGTATGTGTACTTACGGAGAAAAAATATAAATACATCATTTCCAGTCATAACGTTTTGTAAGTTTCTCATGAAAAATCTTTCTGTATGAGTGACTTTAAGTTTAGGTTTTACCAAAGTCTTAAAGTTGCATGTCGAGCTCTTTCCCGCCAAAACTAATGAGATCAAAATACATATAAGAATCAGTCCTTGAATCATTCAAGACTTCTGTTATCTATACTCCACCCATACCAGACTGCCAAATAGTGTCTCTTAGCCTTGCCCGTGATATCAATTTACCACAAGTTTTCATTTTAGTGGTAAACGTCATCAGTTTGTGTGCTTCGCGATGCTTTGGTATAAGTAGCAATGCCGCGACCGAGTTCTGTGGTGTCCCGGGATAGACACGTTTGCCACACCACAGCCGAAACGGCGATGTTTATCAGGTTTCTGAATTTATAGAATGAAACAATCCAGTTTTCTGCAAATTTTGATATAAATTTCGCCTAGGCTTAGTTTTGGCGGCAAAGAACTCGACATGCAACTTTAACTAAAAGTTAGGGCATGTTATTCATCAATGTTATATACAATGTGTTTAAGTACACAACGTCCATTGATTAAGTTTAGGTTTTACCAGAGCCCTTACCTAATAAGACGAGTTCCGGCATGTTAGCCGTCAACTTGATGACTTCTTTCACTTTGGTTTCCTTGCCGAAGAGGAAGATCGTGTGACTGGTGAACAGCGGGGATACGTTAATCCATTTCGTTCCCTCCACCGCTTGCCTGCAACGGCAGCAAGTACGAAATGACTTATACCGGGTAAGAAATAAATACATAATACACAATGTAAACGAGCATGCTACATCTCGACCCCACCGATTTCCTCTAATGGCAATAACACACAATAGAAAAAACCGTCCTGCATGGCGATTTATATGCATCAGACTCCGGACAGATCATAAACCTGCTTAATTAACTTCCCCTGCTTCATAAATTTAGAGGAACCGATTTGAGTGTCAGCCTAAGACACCAACATCCCAGTTTCATGGTTGGTTATATAGTCAGGACGCTTGAACCAAATCTGGTCTTATTGCGTCAATGGTAGAAGGATGGGAAGAACGGCGCCATATCCCTGGGGTAAACCCCTAATCTTTGTAAAGAAGGACATTGGATCTTTATCCAGCGACCACATAGACATGGCTACCTCTGCTCGAACCACCGATCCTCGTGCCGTTAGGCTCTCAGGTGGCCAGAGCACTCAATGGGAGCGCTCTAACCCACTGAGCTATCGGACGGCCAGTATTCTTAAGTACATGACCCATCATACATACACCAATCGCTTTGAAGGATACATACGAAATGACCAATCGCTTTACAGCATACAAACGAAATGACCAATCGCTTTAAAGGATACATACGAAATGACCAATTGCTTTAAACCATACATACGGAATGACCAATCGTTTTATAGGATACATACGAAATGACCAATCGCTTTAAAGGATACATACGAATTCACCAATCGCTTTAAAGGATACATACGAAATGACCAATCGCTTTAAATGATACTTACGAAATGATTTTATTTCCGATTTGTCTGAGAAGCAGGTTATGCTGGTAGAACTTGTAGGATATTTCCTTCTGCTTGTTGAATGTCATGGACATGGGCTGCAGTACCAGCAACATGTTGGACTGATCCAGCATGGCCTTGCATCGCTTCACCAGAAACCGTTCATAGCCATTGTCCTGTTAAAAAACAAATTATATAACTTATTTAATATAATGATCAGCGTCCAATATCCATCATCTGGCAGTAGCATTACAGTAGGGGTCTGGGCATAATAGGTAAGCTTGCAAAAGAGTTGTATACAATGGGATTCATGATGAGGAAACCAGTATGGTTAAAGAGAAGACATGTATAACATGTTAAGATGCCACACAGTCAATGATAGAATGTTTTATAGTTACTGCTACAAAGGGGGCGACACAAAACATCTCTCCAATTGAGGATAAAAGCCACTGTCTGAGAAAAAATCACGCTGTCTGGGACAAGATACCACTGCCTGGGGCAAGATCACAGGGCCTGGGAAAAGATCTCACTACCTGAAACTAAGATTACACGGCCTGAGACATGATACCACTGCCTAGGATAAGATCCCACTGTCTAAGACAAAATATCCCGGCCCGGAATAGGATGCCACTGCCCGAGACATGGTTTCATTGCTTGGGATAAGATCACACAGCCTGTGACAAGATCACACTGCTTGTGACAATATATCCCTTCCTGGGATAGGATCCCACTGCCTGGGATAGGATCCTCTGGCAGTGGCCAGAGACATGGTTCCATTGTTTGGGATCAGATCCCACTGCCTGGGATAGGATCCCACTGCCAGAGACATGGTTCCATTGTTTGGGATCAGATCCCACTGCCTGGGATAGGATCCCACTGCTAGAGACATGGTTCCATTGTTTGGGATCAGATCCCACTGCCTGGGATAGGATCCCACTGCCAGAGACATGGTTCCATTGTTTGAGATCAGATCCCACTGCCTGGGATAGGATCCCACTGCTAGAGACATGGTTCCATTGTTTGGGATCAGATCCCACTGCCTGGGATAGGATCCCACTGCCAGAGACATGGTTCCATTGTTTGGGATCAGATCCCACTGCCTGGGATAGGATCCCACTGCCAGAGACATGGTACCATTGTTTGGGATCAGATCCCACTGCCTGGGATAGGATCCCACTGCCAGACATGGTTCCATTGTTTGGGATCAGATCCCACTGCCTGGGATAGGATCCCACTGCCAGACATGGTTCCATTGTTTGGGATCAGATCCCACTGCCTGGGATAGGATCCCACTGCCAGAGACATGGTTCCATTGTTTGGGATCAGATCCCACTGCCTGGGATAGGATCCCACTGCCAGACATGGTTCCATTGTTTGGGATCAGATCCCACTGCCTGGGATAGGATCCCACTGCCAGACATGGTTCCATTGTTTGGGATCAGATCCCACTGCCTGGGATAGGATCCCACTGCCAGAGACATGGTTCCATTGTTTGGGATCAGATCCCACTGCCTGGGATAGGATCCCACTGCCAGAGACATTGTTCCATTGTTTGGGATAGGATCCCACTGCCTGGGATAGGATTCCACTGCCAGAGACATGGTTCCATTGTTTGGGATCAGATCCCACTGCCTGGGATAGGATCCCACTGCCAGAGACATTGTTCCATTGTTTGGGATAGGATCCCACTGCCTGGGATAGGATCCCAATGCCAGAGACATGGTTCCATTGTTTGGGATCAGATCCCACTGCCTGGGATAGGATCCCACTGCCAGACATGGTTCCATTGTTTGGGATAGGATTCCACTGCCAGAGACATGGTTCCATTGTTTGGGATCAGATCCCACTGCCTGGGATAGGATCCCACTGCCAGACATGGTTCCATTGTTTGGGATCAGATCCCACTGCCTGGGATAGGATCCCACTGCCAGAGACATGGTACCATTGCTTGGGATCAGATCCCACTGCGTGGGATAGGATCCCACTGCCAGAGACATGGTTCCATTGTTTGGGATCAGATCCCACTGCCAGACATGGTACCATTGTTTGGGATCAGATCCCACTGCCTGGGATAGGATCCCACTGCCAGACATGGTTCCATTGTTTGGGATCAGATCCCACTGTCTGGGATAGGATCCCACTGCCAGAGACATGGTTCCATTGTTTGGGATCAGATCCCACCGCCTGGGATAGGATCCCACTGCCAGAGACGTGGTTCCATTATTTGGGATCAGATCCCACTGCCTGGGATAGGATCCTCTGGCAGTGGCCAGAGACATGGTTCCATTGTTTGGGATAAGATCCCACTGCCTGGGATAGGATCCTCTGGCAGTGGCCAGAGACATGGTTCCATTGTTTGGGATAGGATACCACTGCGTGGGATAGGATCCCACTGCCAGAGACATTGTTCCATTGTTTGGGATAGGATACCACTGCGTGGGATAGGATCCCACTGTCTGGGATAGGATCCTCTGGCAGTGGCCAGAGACATGGTTCCATTGTTTGGGATAGAATCCCACTGCGTGGGATAGGATCCCACTGCCTGGGATAGGATCCTCTGGCAGTGGCCAGAGACATGGTTCCATTGTTTGGGATAGGATCCCACTGCGTGGGATAGGATCCCACTGCCAGATACATTGTTCCATTGTTTGGGATCAGATCCCACCGCCTGGGATAGGATCCCACTGCCAGAGACATTGTTCCATTGTTTGGGTTCAGATCCCACTGCCTGGGATAGGATACCACTGCGTGGGATAGGATCCCACTGCTAGAGACATGGTTCCATTGTTTGGGATCAGATCCCACTGCCTGGGATAGGATCCCACTGCCAGAGACATGGTTCCATTGTTTGGGATCAGATCCCACTGCCTGGGATAGGATCCCACTGCCAGACATGGTTCCACTGTTTGGGATCAGATCCCACTGCCTGGGATAGGATTCCACTGCCAGAGACATGGTTCCATTGTTTGGGATCAGATCCCACTGCCTGGGATAGGATCCCACTGCCAGACATGGTTCCATTGTTTGGGATCAGATCCCACTGCCTGGGATAGGATTCCACTGCCAGAGACATGGTTCCATTGTTTGGGATCAGATCCCACTGCCTGGGATAGGATCCCACTGCCTGGGATAGGATCCCACTGCCAGACATGGTTCCATTGTTTGGGATCAGATCCCACTGCCTGGGATAGGATCCCACTGCCAGAGACATGGTACCATTGTTTGGGATCAGATCCCACTGCCTGGGATAGGTTCCCACTGCCAGAGACATGGTTCCATTGTTTGGGATAGGATCCCACTGCGTGGGATAGAATCCCACTGCCAGAGACATGGTTCCATTGTTTGGGATCAGATCCCACCGCCTGGGATAGGATCCCACTGCTAGAGACATGGTTCCATTATTTGGGATCAGATCCCACTGCCTGGGACAGGATCCCACTGCCAGGGACATGGTTCCATTGTTTGGGATCAGATCCCACTGCGTGGGATAGGATCCCACTGCCAGAGACATGGTTCCATTGTTTGGGATCAGATCCCACTGCCTGGGATAGGATCCCAATGCCAGAGACATGGTTCCATTGTTTGGGATCAGATCCCACTGCCTGGGATAGGATCCCACTGCCAGAGACATGGTTCCATTGTTTGGGATCAGATCCCATTGCCTGCGATATGATACCACTGCCTGGGATAAGATCACACTGCCTGGGATAAGCACTGCATTGGATATGATTCCGCTGAATGGGATGTCCTCCCACTGCCCCAGACAAAGTCCCACTGCCCCAGACAAAGTCCCACTGCCCCAGACAAGGTCACACTGCCTGAGACCATATCACACTGCCTGGGACATAATTCCACTCCCTGGGCAAACAGAAGAAAAAGATACTGCCATGACAAAATGCCAAAGCACACGGACAAAATTCCACTGAGGACAGTCTCAAGACTTATGGACAAACTACAGACAGTCTCAAAATATAAGGATAAAATTCCACCAAGGACAGAGTCTTAAAACATAAAAAAAAAAAAAAATCCTACCAGGGATATAATCTCAAAACACGAAGACACTATTCTACCAGAGACATGATATCAACACCAACGATTGAGCCTACATCATGGAATAGAGATCATTACCAACCTTGACTTCCACTACTTGAGTTGATTCCCAAAGCTTTTTCTTCATGATTGAACATTCTTTGTGTATTTGATGTGGCAGCAATGGGAGGATGGGTTGGGTGATGGCATCAAGGATCCGCCGCTCCAAGGGGCCAGCTTTTGGCTTTTTTATTTGGATCTTACCCCTGTGGCGACACTGCATCCATGGTGTTATGTATAGCGCTCCTGGAAGGTGGATTTGCTAAATATTTACAATACATTTATTTTGCTACAATAATATCATATTATTCTTTATTCATGCTGATCGTTCATCAGAATATATATATATATTTATAACAGATTATATAACATTGTTGGTTTCATGGTAGAATAAATACACCTATACTCTAGCTGTAGATGGACGGGTGAGACAGAGGTGGGAGCTAGCTCCTGGGGCTGCAGAGTAAATAGAGGTGTTAAGTTGCTGTGTCAAGGGATTAAACTGTTTGTCATGTGTACTGTTACACCACACCACTGGAGGAGACCCCTGCACTGGCCGTAAGTCTGCCACTTACACCTCACAGCCTCTAACCCTGTTTGTGGCTAAAACTGGCTGCAGTAAGTAGCCCATAATTTCTGAACAGAATCACTACCTGTATAACGCTCTGCTAGCAGAGGGAACTCCTTTTTCATATCACCTCTTTTCTATGTAACTAACAGTACTTGGTTCACAAATGGTTTTGGATAGTTGTTTAAGTTGAATTTTATATTTCTGATATAGAATTTGAAAATTTAGATATAATCTACTGGGCTTGCATTAGCATTCGCCATTTGGCGAGAAAATTCGGGATTTGGCGATAAGAACTTCCTGGACACTTGCCAAAATGGCGAATATAAAATAAGTGTTTAACCCCATTTATCAACTGTTCCTCTGGCTATCGAGGCATAGATGTGCCTGGAAAACACATTACATGGTAGATCTACTACATTCATCTCCAATTATGAGATTTATAACCAATTTATAACCAATATATTTGGCTAATTTTGGCTAATGTTTTTCCACGGAATTAGCCAAATTGGCTAATGAAAAAAATATCCTAGCGCGAGCCCAGATCTATTGTTGCACAATCAAAATAGAAGAGCTAAAACATATTGCAAAATATTATAAGATCAAAGTTCAAAGCGCTATAGTAATAATATAGTTTGAAAGTAACATTGCTTCTAATTTAATGGGGGAGGAGGAGGAATTTTCCAATTTCTACAAATATCGTGCTGGAAATTCTGTTATGGGCTATTATGGACTACTATATTATGGATCATTATCCGGCAAGTTGTTTTTTTGTGCAATTTTTGGTTTAACAATATGAGTAGTTTCAGCTTCCGCTGTACGCCTGGGTTACGCTTGTCAGTCTTGCGCCCCCCCCACTTTTCTCCACCTCCCGAACTTGATACCAACAAAGTAGGGGATCCAGTACAAACAGGGGAGGGGAGACCACATTCATGGTTTTTAAGGGACGTTAAAAAAAAAAGGGGGCGGGGAGGACTCCCGCCCCTGTGTCAGCCCCTACTCTCACTAATTTGTGGCCATTGCGACATCAGGTGTATTTCCCTCCCTCGGAAAGAGATGGGGAATTAACGGTAAGACAAGCATCCACCTTTAGAAACTGATGGAAAAGTAGCAATTGATCCTGCTCTGATCGTTAGCTACCTCAATTCCCATGGGAGAGAGAGGGTGGGGGGGGGGATATTTTTCATCAAAATACACCTTCAGAAATAAAATATTATAAAAAAGTAATTTTGGTTACATTTGGATGAGTACCCCCCGTATCAACACCTCCCCCCCCCCCACCACAATTTGTACATTGTACATTAGTGCAAATATGGCAGAGCTTGATTCATTTTTGGTTGTTACTGGTGCAAAGTTGTTATTTCTTGCGTTCCAGAACGCCTGACAACAATTCTACTGTGTAAAATTAAATGCTAATACCTTTTTCTGTAAGTTATATTGGTAAGGGAGGGGTACATCGTTATACCAAAACCAACCAAAACTGACCAAAACCGAGCTGAGGGGAACAGTTTAACTTCACAGAAGATCGATTTCGGTTGGGATCTTTTTTTTTGTATAAACTTTATTTATTTTGCGAGGTTTTCAAGGGTTCTGGTCACACTTATACCTATATAGAAGCTATAAGGTAGAAGCATAAAAGGGCGGAATAAGCCATAACGGTCGAATACATGCGCCATCTTGTTTTATCACGTTCGCTGTGTCATTCGCCGCGAGGCAGAGTCATTTGTAGAATACGGGTCAACACAGAAGGCAAAACATCCAAGTAGAGTGTATCTTGACGTAAATCAACTTATAAAATCAAACCAGACCGGCCTGTAAATTCACACTAAATATATAAACTATGGTTGAGTAAATCGGTCAAAGCCCTAGTGCCGTTTGCGTTTGTTTTCTTCCAGGGATGACCAAGTGTCTGAAGTCAGGCAGAATTTCTTGAACTGGTGGACCGCTTCTAACTCTCCCAAACCTAGCAGACTTCGCCCCAGCTCCTGGTATTGACCCTGAAAAATGCTGTGCAGCTTCTCTACGAAATCTGAGAGCTTCTGTGTCTTCCAGTCCACAGCCTGTTTCAAGATGGCTGCATGCAAGTCTTGTTGATCCATGGAAAGCTTTGACGACAGCCGCTTGAATGGCTTTCTCCTTGAGCTGTTGGCATCGCTCACAAAAGGTGTCAATTGCTCAATTGAATTACCTGGTGAGGTGTTGGCATCGCTCACAAAGGTGTCAATTGCTTAAATGAATTACCTAGTGAGGTGTTGGCATCGCTCACAAAACGGGTCAATTGCTCACTTGAATTGCCTGAGGTATTGCAAGGCATTGCTCACAAAAGGATTGTTCCCTGTGTGAAGATGTCCCCCCTGTATCTATCATAATGGCCCCATACAAGTGCATAGAAAAATCTCAATCTTATGTACAAACTCATATGGAACAATCTCAATCTCAATATCATGTATTCTATACAAGGGGAATAATTTAGTGACTTGATAACACCAGGAGACAGCGCTGCAGTTTATGCAGTTGTGTATATATAACAGGTGCTGGCAGCTGGAGGCGCCTGGTGGCCATTTGTCAACAAACAAGATGGCGCAGGCATTCGCAGTTTGAGCCACTTCCGCAGATAGAAGACAGGTATATCTGCTATTACTGGCAATAAATACAATTAGTATTAGATATATTTCTATCTGTACTAATACTACATCCAGAGAATATGTGTCTTCAACATGCTAGCTGTTTGGTGTTGGTATAATTATGCCGGTTTTGGTCGGTTTCGGTTGGTTTCAGTATAACGATGTACTGGTAAGAGAGCGCTGTATGATATATAAATTCACTGAAGCGATGCAAAACATCTCAGATGTTGTCGTCGCTTCGCTCTGCTAATGAGCGGGGTGCGCTTAGAAGCAAGACGCTGTTGGCGGTAGCCTCAGCGGCTTCCTTGCAGGACTAAGCCAGTCTAAGGTGACGTTTGTAACAGGCTGAGTTGGACACCATTTTGTTTTATTGATAGCTGCATTAGCCCAAGTCACGCAATTCAAAATGTGACACAGGACTAGCTGTGTGGATCCTTGGCCCTTGACTCGTTTAAAAGTTCAATAACTGCTTGATAAGTCCAATTGTTTACATGACGAACAAACAAATAGACACAATCTCCCATTATCGGTCAGTCCACAACTTGGGGTCACTAATGATATGGCAGTAAATATCATCGAAAAACACATTCGCAATCAATAAACGTACAATTGAGGTATGCTACATAGTGACCACAATCCGTTTACATGAGATGGCAGTCACTGTGAAGAGAAAAAGATATAAATCATGGACGCTAAAGTTTACCTCTTCGCAGTGCCGACATCGTAGCCAGTGTAAAACTAAATACCGGAATCCTTATAAAACAGCGACAAACGTTCATGTTGCTCACCGGCGCGGATGCCGCCACACAGAAGGGCCGCGTCGTAAACTGGTAAAGGGGCATGCAAAATTTAGGGCCTCTAACCAAACCCCACCATGGCCTATGCCTAATGCCTAAACATTTAATTTAAGCTAATGCCGAAACTTAATTTTAACCTTATGCATAAAACCAAATTTTAATCTTGTGCATATAAAACCAAATTTTAACCTTATGTATAAAACCAAATTTAACCTTATACATAAAACCAAATGTTAACCTAAGATTCCTAACCCTAACTTGAATCCTAACCGGCCTTTCCATTGGGCGGCCCTAATAGATGTGCATTCGGCCTCGTCGACCATGTCATATAGTGAAAACACGATTCATTTCGCAATAGCCGTGATATGTCGCTAGAATTGCAGAAGTAAAGAGTAGTTGACTATCATCATAAGTTCATCTGTGTGTTTTACTGATATATATATATATATATATATATATATATATCGGTAATCGGACATGACGTAACAGGTGCCCTACAGCTTTTTCCCAGCTGATGTTTTTTAAAGTACGCCTCTTAATTATATCTCCAATATCATCGCCACTTAATTATCTCATCTGATCTGAAACATCTGGAAAAGCCAGTATGGAGGTTTACTATAGCCGGCCTGCATATATATTATATGTCTTCTTGGGAGCGTGTGCAAAGTGTGTGCTCCTCGCGCAACGAGCACGGTGGTGGGTGCTCGTTCCGCAAATCGTGATCATAGAGAGCTAGCTGGGGTCTTGAAGGGGGTAAATAGTCACACGCGATACAGGCATATTGACATTCGACATTGACCCCCAAATACCGACACCGAGGATCTAAAAAAGCGATATCGACACAGATAGTGGCATTTTCGAGAAAAAAAAAACGACACTGAACTTAGCCAAAAAGCGATACGGTAGTACGGAACGTACGTCGTGACAAATCGACATTCGACAGTGAGAATTTTGAAAAATCGACACGGTACACTGGACCCCCCCCCCCCCTCCCTTCCAGAGACCCATAAAGACCGTTCATAATTTTTTTTTACAATAATCGTGCAATAATGTACAGGTTGGTTGAGCAAAATGGTATGTATTGATGCCTTAGATCGTCTCTTACTTTTCCGCTGCTTGATTGCTTGGTTGTATATTCAGGACGCTTTAACCACTTTTGGTCAAATCGCGTCAATGGGAGAGTGGAGCCATGTCCCCGGGGGTAACCGCCTACTCTTTGCGAAAAAGGACACGGAATCATTATCCTGCGACCACACATACATGGCTACAGCGGGGTGCGAACCACCGATACACGTGCCGTTAGGCTCTCAGGTGGCCAGAGCGCTCGATCAAGGCTAGCGTTCTAACCCACTAAGCTATCGAGGCGGCAACCTTCCGCTGCTTAAAATTGTTGTAAAATTGTGTTTCGGGAATTTCTTAGGGGTGTGCGTCGAATCTGGTTTTGTGGGATCTTATCTGGATTCGATCCGTGGGTTTGAATCGGGAAACGGAAGTTGAATATTGATTAAAATGATCCAATCAGGATGAAAAGGGTCAAATCAGGATCTGAAGGGTCAAATCGGGATCCGAACGGTCAATCTGCGCCCTGGGGGTCAAATCTCTATCCGACGGCTAGAATTAGAAATTAGGTTCTTAGAAATTAGGTTCTTAGTTTCTTAGAAATTAGGTTCTTAGTTTCTTAGAAATTAGGTTCTTAGAAATTAGGTTCTAAGGCGTCAATCTTGATCCGACATGTTTTATGTTCGCCGTGAGCACGCTATCGGAACCGAGAAAGAAACATGTGTCTATGCCTGTAACATAAACCCATCCGGCACCGAATTATCACGGATATTCATTGCTAGCTGGGACCGGCTCAACATCCCCCAAACCGGTGAACTACACACCAAGTCTGTGACATAGTGCACGTAGCTTTCAACTTACGATGAACGGTCATGCAAAAAACTCCTTTTTTGGCAGGTGACAGTACAATTTTCCACAAAAACATGAAGAAAATGCTTGTCAGAGCCTGAGACGCAAGTGACCGTGGTGCACGTTACGAACAATTATTACGAGTTGTAATTAACTACTACAATAGCATTACATCTGAAGGCCTCTAAAATGCTGTATTCTGACCCAAACCGCCCTGCTGCCCATGCAATCGACAATCGTTGCCATAGCGACGCTGCATAGAACAATGAAACATGACGTCACGCACAAAAGCATTATAGTTATAGCTTTAAATTGCCCGCTTACATGCCCAGTTGCACGTGCCATGTTTCTTGGCAACGCTATATATGGTATAAAAAGGCGACTGTCCAACTATATGTGGAAATGATTGCGATTTGCGGACAGTCAGTCCCAAATTGCTTTACTTTGCCTTTGGTCCTTGCATGCGGAAATTAAACCAAAGAAGCAGAGACAAGTTAAAGCCTTAAATTTAGATTCAACTCGTAATAATAGTAATAGCGCTAGTTTTGCATGGCGAAAACTCTACGCGGCCTCGGGCGGATAATGAAAATTGGCGGGCTGCTACAGCTTGATGTCGGGCCAATGAAATTGCCTAACGCCCCGCTAACTCGCGCTATTGTTATATTTGCACACTCTATAATCGTTGGTAAGATAAAGAAAGAACACATAATTTCATAAACCACTAAGTGTGAAGCATTGTAATATGTAAGGAGAAGCCATAAGTCATCTTAGGGTCCCCTTGGAAGCGGTATTTTTTTTCCGATGACCTGTTCTATATCGCAGTTCCATAGTCCGGGCAATCTAGGGATATACCCAAAACAAATTGCAATAGTAATCAAACCCGTTTTTTCTTATTCCATAGGTATCTTGGAATGGTGTTCTCAAAGTCTACTTAAATCTATTCATTGGAACATATTTTTAAGAGGGTGGCTTACTTTACTCTATTAACCCCACAAGAAGCAATATATTTTTAAATAAACGGAATGGCAGGGAGGTGATGCAGTTGAGACCCGCACTACGAATCGTGATCTTCATAGCCATATTTCCAGTGTGCGTGATAGAGGGTTATCTAATCTACAAACTGCAACAAACATAGAGAAAATATATTGTATATGAACATTTCTAGGAAATTTTAAATTAGGAACCTCTTTTCCTGTTTTCCGGTTGTGGATCGACACAGTGTATTTGCATTGCAAGTTGGATATGGGTCTCAGGTTTGACAGACTTTTCATACATGGTCCGATATTCCCAATTCACTCGATTGTTGACGTGTTTTAACCTGATCATATAAATGAAATACGTATGCGGAAGGGGAAGTGGGGGAGGGGGGGGGGGGTCAGAAATTACAATGTTTTCTTTCGCCACGACCAATAATGTATATTTCATCTCTATCAAAAGTGAAATTTCACCGGTACATTTGGTACTGAGCAAGATCCAAGGGGGAAGGGGTCAGGGTGGGCCGGGGTAGGGGCTTTACGGAGGGGGTTTACGGAGGAGAGGGCAGACACTCCAAGTTTGGATGGTACCTCAAGTTATTAGAGGGAAGACACCCCAAGTTGGGGCGGTACCCCAAATTTGAGTCAGCCTGGTTAGAGTAGGGGAGACATCCAAAATTCGGGTGATGCCGTGGGATAGGGGGGGGGGGGGAGAGACCTTTCAAATTGCAGCTCTACCCAAGCTAGGAGAGAGGAGACACCCTGAGTTAGGAGATGGAAGGCCCTTCAAGTTAGGGGAGGGGACGCACCCCAAGTTCTGCAAGGGGCCCCAAGTTAGGGGAGGACTGGTGGAAACCCCAGGTCTCGCTGAAAGTCTTGAAGTCGGCAGACGTGTATTGAGGGCCACAGTCACCGATCACCACATCAGGAATCCCATGCCTTGCGAAGTGATGTTTTAGTTTTGCGATTACCGTTTTAGATGTTGTGTCAGGTAGAAAGTCAACTTCAAAGAACTTACTGAAGTAATCGACAGTCACAAGGTAATTTATTCTTCCCCTGATGGAAAACAGATCAGTTCCGACCTTCATCCAGGGCCGCTCTGGCACCTCATGTTGGTGCAGTGTTTCAGCAGATTGCTTATTCACACACATTGATGCACAGGTACCACAGGTTTCGATGTACTGACGGATATCATTGGACATCCCTGGCCAGTATACCAGATCACGAGCACGGCGAAGACAAGAATGGATACCTTGGTGTCCTGCGTGAACTTTTTCCTTCATTTCAGAACGCAGTGATGTCGGGATCACAATGCGCTCACCTCGCAGTACCACGCCGTCCTGCACAGCGAGTTCATCCCGATGATCGAAGTATGGTCTTAACTCCTGTGGGACCAAACTTCTGTGCTCAGGCCATCCTTTCATGATCGTTGATTTCAGCAACAGCAGTGTATCATCCATCAGCGAGGCATTGCGAATGTCTTCCAGCCGAGAGCTCCGGATGACTGACTGAAACAGATTGTGTACAAAGTCAACAGAGTTCAATCCTTTCTCTGCCAGCGGAGCGCGTGACAGAGTGTCAGCTAGAGGTATCGCATTACCTGGCTTGTAGACAAGTTCGAAGTTGCAGACTTGACTACGCAGTAACATGGATTGTAGTCGTTTCGGTGCTTTGGACAGCGGCTTTGCAACTTGATAGCAACTAAAGGTTTATGATCCGTTGTGACGCTCACACGTCGTCCATACGTGTAATGGTGGAATTTCTCTAACCCAAAAACGACAGCCAACATTTCCTTCTCGATTTGGGCATCTCTTCGTTCCACTTCTATCAATGACCGACTAGCATAGGCCACTGGCTTCCCATCTTGCAGAAGAGCACTCCCCAGACCATAATCACTCGCATCATTTTCAATAGTCAATTCTTTGGTCGGGTCATAGAAAGTCAGTACGGGCATAGTAGTGATCATCATCTTAATTTGCTCGAACGCTCGTTGTTGGTTGTCAGACCATACCCATGGAACGTCCTTTCCCGTGAGATTGCGAATCGGTTGCATGATGTTTGACAGATTAGGTAGGAATTTAGAGAGATAATTCGCCATCCCCATGTAACGACGAAGCTCCTCCATGTTCTCAGGGACCTTCATCTCTGTGATAGCCTTGACCTTCTCAGGGTCAGACTTCAGGCCGTCCTGAGTGATCAAGTGTCCCATGAAGATTATGCTACTCATCCTGAGTTGCATCTTGTCCTTATTTAGTTTCATACCTTTCTCTTGGCACCGAGCAAGAAAGAGATTCCAGTTCCTGTCATATGTTGCGACATCTTCTCCATGTATGACAGCATCATCAGCTATACATGCAACACTAGGCAGGTCATCCAGTGCTTCCAGGATCTTCTTCTGAAAGATCTCAGATGAGGCTGCTGTCCCGAAAGGCAACTGGAGCCACCTGAATCGACCGAAGCATGTTTGAAAAATTGTCAATTTGCTCGATTCTTCATCCAGCTCGACGTGCCGGTATCCTGAACAGGGATCAGCTTTCGAGAACACTTTAGATTTACTCATTTCATTCAATGTGGCTCCAAGATTGGCAACGTATAATGTTCACGTTGTAAAGCTTTGTTCAATACTCGAGGGTCAATACATATTCTGAGTTCTCCAGATTTCTTCTCTGTAATAGCCATTTGGCTCACCCAAGGGGTTGGCTCATCAATAGGTGCTAGTACTCCCATTTCAATAAGTCTGTCCAGTCCAGTCTGTCCAGACACCCAATGTTGGGGTGGTAGCCTAATGTAGGAGGTAGGGAGACATTCAAAATTCGGATTTTACGGTACCCTGAGATAGGGGAAGGGAGACACCCCGATTTATGTGAGGGGAGACACCCCGATTTATGTGAGGGGAGACACCCCGATTTATGTGAGGGGAGACACCCCGATTTATGTGAAGGGAGACACCCCAATTAAGTTAGGGTGGTGCCCCAAGTGAACACCCAACCCCCGTTTTCAAATTCCTGGATACGCCCCTACTACTGTAAAAAAAAATTTAGGGGTTGGAGGCCGACACGTGCGGGAGGAGTGGTGCACAATCCAAGTTCAAGTTCTCCTAAGTTAGGAGAGGGGAGACACCCTAGGTTAGGGGAGGGGACACAAAATTGTGGTAATCGGACAATTTATGGAAAAGTTACAGTCTATCACACTGGAGACCTATCCGGCGCGCTGTACACTGTATCGACAGCCGAAAAACCGGGAGATGGGTTCTTCATTAAAAAATATGTAGAAACTTTAATATTTAAGATGTTTTATTTCTGTTTGTTGTATTTGGTAAATGAAATAACACTCCATTACATATAGTAGAGGGAGGATACGCAGGTCTAATATGCAGAAGGGTTCGGTCTATTCTCTTTACCCCGTCAAAACCGCTCCACTAAGGAACATTTCAGAGTCGCCTCCTCCCCCATACCACTGGCAGCAAGTTTTAAATATGCGCTTATATATAGGGGTACCCTTTTCAGCATAAATGTCCGCTCTCTCAGGTATCAATGAAGGGGCACGTACCCTAGCTGGGACCCCCCCCCCCCCCCCTCCGGGGGTCTACGGAGGGGTCCACAGAGAGCCGGGCCGAGAGATATGTCATATATATGGTCGACCGCACATGCTTATTAGCGTAAGACCGTAGGCGGTTATAGGCGTTCTGAAGCGGTGAGAGGGTGGGGGGGACTATAGTGGGGGGGGGGGGGGCGGCAGCTAAATGCATAAAACAAGATATGTGGAAAAAATTGAGACCTAGGTGACCGCGGGCACATATATAGTTTAGGGTCTGAAAAGGAGAGCATGTGCCCCCTGTACCCCCCCCCCCCTCCCCCCCCACCCCGAACCACCACTTACGGCGACCTCTAGCGACTTGCCGTTAAAACACTTTTAGAGATAACGGAAGTGATCTCTGGACTGTGTACCGCGCATGCGTATGTACTAACCGGATAATATCGTAGTTTCGTCTGCATGTGTCACGAAAATACAACAATTACGTGTCTGTGACGGTGAGATAACAGTTCCAAATGTATCGTTTACCTAACACAGATTTTTGACAAGGCGGTGTTTTCTTCAACACCTTTTGGCGATCACGTGATGTGATTTGCAAATGAACCTAAATCCAGTCGTGAGCACCCAATGTTTGTTTACCTCGATTTGCAAATCATGACATGTTTATAACTTATAAGATTTATGTAAGCTTAGTTCTGCCAACACCATGAAAATTCCAACCCTGTCAATCTAACATGCGCTCTGCTGGGTAAACCTTAGCAAGGTTCACAAGTCACTGTAGCTGAAAGTACTTAAATTTGAATAAAAAAAAATACATTGCCAGGGCAGGGGGGTGGGGCACATGGGAAGGGATGGGGGGGGGGGGGGGTTGTGCTGGAAATGCCCCCCTTGTATAAAATACATGATATTGACACCCTCTCCACACTATGTGTTTGTACGGTGCCATTATGATAGATACAGGGGCGGTATCTCAGCATGGGATACCGGGGTGGTCAATGTTCCAGTTGGCAAGGGATGGAGATGGCTGGTTATTATTTATTAAACAGACTTAAATTTATCATAATGGCTATTCGTACGGGTCTGTATGAATAAACTATGTAACTATTCGTATGGCACATAGTCACATGACGTATAGATTATCCTGGGCTCGAGTTAGCATTCGCCAATAGCCATTTGGCGAGAAAATTCGGGATTTGGCGATAAGAACTTCCTGGACACTCGCCAAAATGGTGAATATAAAATTTCGACTAGAAACACATTTTTATTCAGGTTTTTTTCAACAAATGGAACCAGAAAATCCTCAAACAAATATTTGGCTAGTTTTGGCTAATGTTTTTCTACGGAATTAGCCAAATTGGCTAATGAAAAAAATATCCTAGCGCGAGCCCAGTTATCGCGGAGCCGAGTGCCGTATAAATAGTCTGCCATGTTATAATCGTAGTAAAGAATTGGAGTCTAGTGCTGTATGAACAGTTTACCGTATTATTTAACTTTATGAAGAATTATTATTATATAGAGCAGGGTGGCGTATAAATAGTCTGTCGTATTATTGGTAGGCCTACGTGAGGAATTAATCAACATGGGCTCAGTCAGCTGGGTTGGTGGGGATAGGGGTTAGGGGGGGGGGGGGGGGGGCTCAATCATCATGTGACTAGGCCCTGATTAGCTAGCATATTAGGCGGCCGCAGATAACCGGAGTGGATTAGCTGTCACGTGACTGGTGCCGTACGAATAGCAAACCAACTGATTCATACAGACCCGTACAAATAGCCACAGCCTAAATTTATTGCAGTTCCTATGTATTATTTTTTTGAATGACGGAATGGTCATGTATGGCTATTAATCTAACTTGACATTAGTAAGCGAGTCTATGCAATGTTAATGATACCAAACCTTTTTTATGAGACAAATAATATCTTAACACTCCATTCCAGTTAGCAAAAGCTCTGTCGCCACCATACAAGGCCATATATCATGAACATGATGACATGAGTTAGTTGCCATGACATGTGAACATAGTCCATGCAATATATAGACTGTATATTGTTTAAGCTGCAAACTCATTTCTTTTACTTTGTCATTTCCATTTGGTCCAATAAGCGCATGTTGGTGATCGAGGCAGTTCTAAAGGGAGTGAAGAGAGGTTAAAGTCCTGGTCCGGCTTATAATATGTAGTGTTGTGGAAATGGTTCTGGGTGCCTGCCAACCAGGTTTTCAGGCAAAAGTTGGGGTGCAATTTCTAATACGTATGCAGCTTTAATAGGTTGATAACTCCTGCTACTGATGCCTTATAATTGGGGTTGTAATCTGGCTGTCTTTTGAGTTTCACACCTCCTTGGAAGGTTGATATGAGTTGAGTGTGTAGGCGGATTATTAGTCTTGTGTCCTTGAAGACCTGCATCTGGCAAAGTGAATAATTGGATAACCAAGCTCCAAGATTAACTACTGTAAACTGCTGCTAAGACTGACCTCATCGCCATATATTATATTGCCAAATTAGGGATAATAATGTTCGTGCAGGTATGCATCTCAAGTAAACATTAACATATATATAATGTAGACAATAGCAGAAGCTGAAGCTTATATGCTAACATAAAGTGTAACCTCACTAGTAGATCTATACAGATACCCACCCACCCACTCCTCCCCCCAGAAAGAAAACAAAACCCAAACAAAAAGGAACAACAAACTATCATGAAGGGCGATATTGGTAGTATTTTTACCACATAATAATTAATGTTAAAATCCTTCCAGAATATATATAAATGTTATGCTTTAACTATTTTATTACCACTACTATGGATGATACAATTGCTCATGATTATGAATGAGTAAAGGGATGAGTTAAATTCAATCTTATTATGCTACTTATTAAAGAAAGTAATAGCTGAATATCTGATGGATTTGTAAAAATGATCAGTTCTAGCTTTGGATATGCAGTAGCTCTTCTAGTATGGTATTATGACTGTGGATACTAGACCTTGTAACCAAATAAATATTGAATATAATGTCCAGGTAGTTTACCCAAATTATGGTACTGAGCAGGCTCAAATACACTGCATCAGACTTCAGGATGAAGTCTGGTTGAACATATATGGATGACACAAGGAACCAATGGCTGGACCATGATTTGCTAAGAAGCTTTATTGGTAAAACTTTGATATTGATAAATAGTTCATTTGTTAGAACATTGGCAATTCTGCTTTTGCAGAAGCTGTTGTTGTTTGCAAGTTGTCACCTTTGCTGACAAAATTTGTTCATGGTCAATATATATATATATATCATCTGTTCTTACGTTGACCAAGTTTCACTTTGGTATATCATTATTTTAGCCCACTTTTGTGTGCTTGAAGGATAACCAAGGCCAAGAAACACTCCAGGACAATGAAATGGGGTTGCATTATAGCCAGAAATCTACCGAGCTGATTTCTTAATGTCTTGGTATGTCTTGTCCTTACCTCATGACATGCCGTGCCAAAATACACTATGCCTTACTTAAAATCATATGTATGATAGGATCAAGCAAAAGGACTCTTAACATAGATCACAAAGCTCGCAATTGCTCAGGATAGATCAGGCAAAACGTTTTTATAGATGTATATAGACCCAAGTAAATGAGCTAATATATATAGAGCTATGCAGACATTATCATGTTTATAGCTTGCAAAAGTATATACTCAGACCACGACACTGAAATTGAAAGTTCTGATATCATCTATTTATTTACTCATTCCTGGGTAACTAAAGCAGGCGACACAAGTCCTACGTGTACCCATGGCAACCGAGCTATTGGTCAACATGACATATGGACCACCAACTAATGAGTGACAACGAGAGGGGCATTGTTAACTCGGGGATATGGCAATAAGCGGATCACGGCTTGTACCAAATGTATATGAAAATCAACCCTATTTTATGATTCATGTAGTGTATGTGTATAAACTTGACAAGTAAATGCGGGATTGGAGATCGCGCATCACGTCTTTAGGCAATAAGTTGGGATTTAGCCTGCCTGCAATGGAGCTTGTATAGCCATTTCAGACAATATTATCTTTCTTCCATATATATTTTGGGATGGGATGCGGTTCGTCCTGTTCTTACTGGACAAAGAGACGTGTTTATGGGTTCATCAAAAATAGCTTTTGTGAGGTGGGAGTCGCCCGTCTCTGGACCTGTGAGTCAAGACCTGTGAGTTAGCGTGGTATGGGACTCGCCCGTCTCTTGTTGGACAAAGAGCTGTGAGTTAGCGTGGTATGGGACTCGCCCGTCTCTTGTTGGACAAAGAGCTGTGAGTTAGCGTGGTATGGGGCTCGCCCGTCTCTTGTTGGAGAAAGAGCTGTGAGTTAGCGTGGTATGGGACTCGCCCGTCTCTTGTTGGACAAAGAGCCTTGAGTTAGCGTGGTATGGGGCTCGCCCGTCTCTTGTTGGAGAAAGAGCTGTGAGTTAGCGTGGTATGGGACTCGCCCGTCTTTTGTTGGACAAAGAGCCGTGAGTTAGCGTGGTATGGGGCTCGCCTGTCTTTTGTTGGACAAAGAGCTGTGAGTTAGCGTGTTATGGGACTCGCCCGTTTCCTGTTGGACAAAGAGCTGTGAGTTAGCGTGGTATGGGACTCGCCCGTCTCTTGTTGGACAACGAGCTGTGAGTTAGCGTGGTATGGGGCTCGCCCGTCTCTTGTTGGACAAAGAGCTGTGAGTTAGCGTGGTATGGGGCTTGCCCGTCTCTTGTTGGACAACGAGCTGTGAGTTAGCGTGGTATGGGGCTCGCCCGTCTCTTGTTGGACAAAGAGCTGTGAGTTAGCGTGGTATGGGACTCGCCCGTCACTTGTTGGACAAAGAGCTGTGAGTTAGCGTGGTATGGGGCTCGCCCGTCTCTTGTTGAACAAAGCGCTGTGAGTTAGCGTGGTATGGGACTCGCCCGTCTCTTGTTGGACAAAGAGCTGTGAGTCAGCGTGGTATGGGGCTTGCCCGTCTCTTGTTGGACAACGAGCTGTGAGTTAGCGTGGTATGGGGCTCGCCCGTCTCTTGTTGGACAAAGAGCTGTGAGTTAGCGTGGTATGGGGCTCGCCCGTCTCTTGTTGGACAAAGAGCTGTGAGTAAGCGTGGTATGGGACTCGCCCGTCTCCTGTTGGACAAAGAGCTGTGAGTTAGCGTGGTATGGGGCTCGCCTGTCTTTTGTTGGACAAAGAGCTGTGAGTTAGCGTGGTATGGGGCTCGCCCGTCTCTTGTTGGACCAAGAGTCATGAGTTAGCGTGTTATGGGACTCGCCCGTCTCTTGTTAGACAAAGAGCTGTGAGTTAGCGTGGTATGGGGCTCGCCTGTCTTTTGTTGGACAAAGAGCTGTGAGTTAGCGTGGTATGGGACTCGCCTGTCTCTTGTTGGACAAAGAGCCTTGAGTTAGCGTGGTATGGGGCTCGCCCGTCTCCTGTTGGACAAAGATCTGTGAGTTAGCGTGGTATGGGGCTCGCTCGTCTCTTGTTGGACAAAGAGCCTTGAGTTAGCGTGGTATGGGTCTCGCCCGTCTCTTGTTAGACAAAGAGCTGTGAGTTAGCGTGGTATGGGGCTCGCCCGTCTCTTGTTGGACAAAGAGCTGTGAGTTAGCGTGGTATGGGGCTCGCCCGTCTCCTGTTGGACAAAGAGTTGTGAGTTAGCGTGGTATGGGGCTCGCCCGTCTCTTGTTGGACAAAGAACTGTGAGTTAGCCTTGTATGGGACTCGCCCGTCTCTTGTTGGAGAAAGAATGTGAGTTAGCGTGGTATGGGGCTCGCCCGTCTCTTGTTGGACAAAGAGCTGTGAGTTAGCGTGGTATGGGACTCGCCCGTCTCTTGTTGGACAAAGAGCTGTGAGTTGGAGTGGTATGGGGATCGCCCGTCTCTTGTTGGACAAAGAGCTGGGAGTTAACACATGGTCTTGACTCCTATAAGCTTACCCATATGAGCTTCAAGCGTCTTTGACGACAAACAGACTCTCACCCAACCATTTTGAATCCAACTGTTGGTGTTTTGAGCTGTTGTTGAGCCCATGAAAGCTAACGTGGGTCGCGAATTCTCCCGGGACAATGGAATGAGTTCATCTACAGCTCAGCCTGCTTACTAGCTGAGTTAGGGAGGCTACCATTCAGCCGGTTTGCACGGTAGGACAATACGTATTGAAGCACGATATGGTCATTCCAACCCATCTATCATCGATATAGCTTAGCTGCACCTAGCACAGTGCAATCAATCTATGCAGGCCAAGGACGGGCCGGTTGGTTAAAGGCGATGGACAGGCTGGTTGGTTAATTTAAAAGGCGATGGACGGTCCGCTGATCATGCCCCTCCACCCGTGAAGGCGTAAAGGAAATCGATGTGCAAATTAATGTTCAGTCCTTCATTACAAGTGAGCAACCGACAGGATGTAAGCCAGTATGCCACATGGGTATAGATATAGATATTAATATACTGGATATAATGCAATATGTTATCGTGAAAAGGAAGTGGGACCCGGACCTGGTAGCGTACAATGAGACCCGATTATTGACGCTGGCTCTCCAGGAAGTAGATATCTATATAGATATCGTCGTTGTCAGTTTGCTATTGGCCTAGCCCTGAGCCGGACGTCAGTGTTGTGAAGAGTTTAAATGTGTGAATTAACGGTTCGGGACGCTCGTTTGGAGGCACGCGGCTGTTGCTTCGTCGTCATGACGTTTGGAAGATGGTGGCAGAACATCTCCCGTGATCCTTATCTTTATCTGTGCATTGTTGTGGCAACAACGCAACAGCGCCCTAAATTACATGCCACTTGTGTAAGCAATGACGTCTTTGTTTTGTCGGCATATTCCGCCTTAGATTGCGAAATGACTGACAGCGAGCAAGGCGACGGAAGCTCTGTATGTTTTCTCGACACGTTGATGTGAGTATAGCAAGCAAATATTGTTTAATAATCGCATGCGAATCATGATTCTTCCGGTTCGAATCATCTCATTATACTATCACAACTGTTGCTCGTAAATTTTGCTTTGTTGTTGTAAGCCTAGAGGTGAATGAAACATGTCTTCATAGTGATTATTTTGCAATTATTTTGATTTTTATGGTGAATCTATTGCCCAACGAAATGTATAAAGATGGTTGCACACTTATAATCCTTGTGTGATGCTCTTGGTCGATGCTCGTAGTTGGAACATTTGGTGTGTGAGAGATACGCGTTACGAGGTGGTATCCCTTACTTAGACCATGCTCTCTGTTGTGTTTCTGTATCTATTACAGGAATTCCAGACAGATGCGGTATATGGGATAGAAGACTAGTGCACGTCTCTTAATATGCCCTCTGTATAAATCTGTCAAACGTATTTTCCCTTTTGGGGTCCTCTGGTTTTTCTTTATATGTATACATGTACTCGTGGAAGAAATATACGTACCACTTGTTATAGTTACATTTTAAGAACTGGGATAGGGTCATATAACTGTAGCAGTGAGTCAAGCCATTCCTACTAGCCTCGGCTAGAAGTATCACTCCTTTAGTCGAAGAGGTAGAGTGGTTGACTTGAGATCGGGAGATCGTGAGTTTGACTCCCAGCTAGGGACCAAACCGGCCCCTTCCGTTACAATGGAGCCTGACACAGGTAGAACCCACGGCGGTTCTGAGACTAAGTAGTCCTGGTCTGAGGACCAAACCGGCCCCGGCCGTTACATAACTGACACCCATAATAGCATTATTAAAAACTCAACAACTAAAGCACGATAATAAAATTAGTCACATTTATATCTAAAATAATTTCACCACACTTTCTTAATTCAGAAAAAAAAAAACCTCTTGGGTGAAAACTTTTCCATTTTGAACCCGATAATCACTCGATAACTGTTCCATTTAGCGCTAAGTGAATTTACGTAGCCTACGTTTGGTTTATGAATACTGGCCCTGGAAACATATCCGGTGTTAACAGAATTTGGGTTTATTCCGGGGTCGGCTTAGGGCGAGTCGCTGTAGGTGAAGTACTTTCAAATATCTGGACTGCAGTTTGTACGGGGGATGATAGTCTGTTTGTGTCCACTACGTATTTGGTGACTTATTTTCTTCAAGCAACAGCAGTAAATGATAAGCAGGATATAACAAAGCTACAAATGTATATTATAACTGAGTTTAAATCAAGTCAATGTAAGTCAATAATTGTTTATTGAACTTAGTGAATACATAAATAAATAACAAGGGTCATAAATATACAAGAAACGTATTAATAACACATGTGTAGAGGACTCTAATATTAGACTTGTTGGTCGCTGGCGTTCGAGCCTTCCAGGATTATCATTGATTGTTTTGCTGTGTTTCTCTTACTTGAGTGCCAATGTTACTATTATCTATGCAACGACTTTCATGCTAAGCATGTGTGCTGCAGAAATGAAGCGCACATCACTGACCTTATATACCAATGACTGTAGCTAAGAGGATAAACACGGTGCAGACAAACAGGTCATGGGTTCGCGCCCTGACGCGTGCCGCTAGGCAGTTGTTATCCAACCACACTTCTCAGCAGGTTTCTCTGTTCATGTTGAGGTACACAATAGTTCAGAATATAGATGAGATTAGCATGGCTTAAGTACTCGAGCTTTGCGCGTGGGATTCATATTACAACTCCTGTGCAACTCTTGCACCTTATATTATGCCATATATGATGTCATTGTTACAACGGAACCGTAAAGTCATTAAAGAAACCGACGATGCATGTATTATTACCGCTTTCAAACGTTTCAGCATAGCTCACGTGTTACTCACGCCTAACGTTTACTACAATAATACATTTCGTGGGTTCTTACATGGAAGATGGGCCTCATTAATTGATGCAATCTGAACGGTTCATATCTACTTGATTACACGGGTGACCCATACCCAATCAACACTCCCTAACCGTCTCTGCACCCACCCCCCCCCTCCCTCTCCCCTCTCCCCTCACATACGCACACATATCTACACAACGCGGGATTATTATGGAGCGCTCCAGGGCTCGAGAGTCTCAAACGTTCTCGTCGTCTGACACGTGATGCACGCCGTTTATTGACCCGTTCTTGACCTCTACCCAACCCTCTCTGTACCAAGTGGGAGGGTGGGGGGGATGGAAGTGAAGATGGAGGGAACTGGGTACCGGGTAAAGGCGGGGGGAGGGAGGGAGGGAGGGGGGGGGGGGGCAATTTGCCCGCCGCGCCACAAACAAACCGAACCCCATCTTATGTCAACTCCCCATCCAGGGGCGGACTAGGAATTTGCCAAGGCGGGGGGGTTGCTCTCTGAAAACTTGCGACCAGGGGGGGTGCTCTCTTTTTGCCAAGGGAGGTGGGGGGTTGCTCTCTGAAAAACTGGCGACCGGGGGGGGGTTGCTCTCTTGCTAAAACTTGCGATCGGGGGGGGGGGGAATGCTCGGAGAAGCCGACTTTAACGGTGTATGTTCAGGTTCCCAAGGGGGGGGGGGTTGCAAACCCCCTAACCACCACCCCTTGGTTCCGCCACTGCCATCGCTTGCCATTTTTCAGCATATATATATGAATCTCTCTCTCTATATATATATGGTTTATGTTTTAGCATTGAGCTCCGCGTGGCAGCTCCCAATTAGTTGTTATGGTTGCCGGTCCGGGTTCTATGGCTGGACCAAGCCGTCCCCTGCCCGGGGACACAATTAATGCGGCCTTGGCGGAGTGGACTGACTTCTCTGCTGCCCGCCCCCCACACACACACCCCACCCCGCCTGTCTTGGGGCCACTGAAACTCTGACTCCGTCGCGGAGACCCCGGCAGACTTTCACCCCCCACCCCCCCCACCCTCTTCTCACCGTGTGCCCCAAGGACCTAATCTATACACCCCTACCTCGTGGCCCATTTGACCCCAGACCTCACCGTGCGCCCCACACCGGGACTGACAAGACATCATTATCCCCGGAACAGAACAACCCTCGTTGGCCAGGTTACTGTCCATTCTCCCAATAGAGGGCGTCTCCCCTAATGGTCATGGGGGTTGAGCCTAATTAGCTGTATCTGTGTTTAAAACCATCGCGGATCTAGTTCTGTCTAGTCTAGACCAAAATTTCTGTGAGATTGCATGACTTTGGACAGTAATTGTCATGTCGAGTAGAGGGTTTGTGGTTTATTATCAACAGCAATCGGGGCCGGCGCGACAGCTCAGTGGGTTAGAGCGCTCGCATTGAGTGCTCTGGTCACCTGAGACCCTAACGGCACGTGGGTCGGTGGTTCGAGCCCTGCTGTGGCCATGTCTGTGTGGTCGCAGGATAAAGATCCCAGGTCTTTCTTCGTAAAGAGTAGGGGGTTACCCCCGGGGACATGGCTCCACTCTCCCTTCCTTCTCCCATTGACGCGATATGACCAAACGTGGTTAAAGCTTCCTGAATAACCAACCAACCAATCAACAGCAATCTGTGAGCACGAACAACATCAGTGGCTTAATAATTATCAGGTATCCCAACTTCCTGAAGGAATCTATCGACCCAGGCGAAAGCCTGGTGTCAAGGTACAACCTTCACTGCTGCCGCCTGGCGACCGGCAGCGAAACTGTTCGTGAAAAGTGCTGCCCTCTATCGAATGGTGTAGCATTGATCTGTAAAAAAGCATGCCTTAGTCTTGGCGAGTGACTTCTGCTGCAGGGGTTGTGGGATGAGTGCGTCTTTACTGACTCAAATATAATCAATAATGTCTTAAAATTGAACTTAATAAAACAATGTGCAAAATAATAAATAGAAAGGACCCGCAAATAAGATAATATAATAAAAATTGTTTGGGGGCACACGCAAATATTTTTGAATGGAGTTTATGATGAGATCTAAATTCCATAAATTTGTATATTCTCTTACTGTAACCAGCTATTACGGCCCTAGAAAAATTATATGTTTATAATTTATGTGTTTATAAAAGATTTATTTATGAAATGCAGCTATTATATTCATTGTGGACTCAACACAAGTAGCCTACGTGAACCATTCCCAGTGCAGTTGTCCCATCTATGTCGATAGAAAATACTTGCTTCATATTATATTTGCTTTTGTTAAGTATTATGTTATGCATAAAATACATATCCGTTTATTTATTTTTTTCATTTTGCATGACATAATGGCATAACTCCAAAGACCTGTCCCCATTATTGTAATGTAAGAGTTTTGTTATACTCATCTGTTATATTCATGACATAGCAGTCAATCATTCACGTTGCACTTTGTCGCTTGGCAACCGCATGCAATCTTTATTGATGGTCCTCTATGTGCGGATGGCAGCCTCTGTAACTCAGCTTCAATTTGCATGGTGCCTGAGCCCAGTAGGTCGTGGGTTCGAGCTCTGGGACATGTGTCTGTTTCCCAATCCACTATCACTAAAACACAGTTTCAGCATTTTCACATTATGGAAATAAAAAACACCAACATTTTTACCTTATTGAAATAATATTAAGGTATAAATATATTGTACCGGTGATTTCGTTGTGGATTACGCAATGTATTATTTTGGGTTAAGCTTTCATGTGCAAGCAAGTGGCCGGCCAAAACAATTTTGAATTTAATTTCTCGCTGTCACTCACTGTTGGCTTAGGTCGGGCCAAGATCATCGGAACTTCTTGACGTCTATGTGTGAAAGCTGAAGTTGTTTAGTGTGGTATTTATTGTGAAAATCTTCGATACTGGCTATAATCATAGATATGTATCGCATTCTATAGTCATGTGAACGGTTTTATCAGTGGAACCCTGCTATTATGACCACATACGGTACTGAGCAAAAGTGCAAACCAGTGTACAAACCAGTGGATGGAGTGTGCCTAGTTCATTGCGTCTATTTCCATGTCCCGTCCCTGTGATCTTTCCTACCAAAAAGGACCACTCTTTTCTCACGCTAAATGTACCGGTAGTCAATATTAACTATAGTTTGTATAAGAGGAAGAAAGAATTACCAACAAAAACACAAACACAGTCATGACAGTAGATACAGGCGCTCTGAAAAGCGAATGGGGGAACCATTTTGCAAATCACTTTGCCCACTTTGCCAAGCATACATATTCACTTTTTTTTTTTGTACCTTAAATAGAGGCCAGCCTATAGTACGGAATAAACTAAATTACCAGATAATTACAAAAAAAAGGAACAAAAAGGATGACGGAATAATCATTTATTTGAACCAGAACATAGTAATGATACACACTGAATAACATAAAGGCTGGATAACATATATATGTGATTATAATTCACAAACAATGACACGTTAGTTATAAAAAACTTATAGTTATAATAAAAGAGAGAAAGAAAAATCGTTTTTATTTTAACCGGAACACAGTTATAATTTATATTGGATAACTTGAGAGCTGGATAACATATTTGTGTTTTTAATCCACAAACAATGACACGAACCTGTGGTCATTATACCAGGCAGTTTTCTCCTTCCAGCCTCAGTATCCCGTGCGTCTCTGTGTAGTCTCGCGAGAACGCGTCAACACGACATGATGAGGTGAGCTGCACTACATGACGTCACACCCCAGCCGACCCACGACTCTAGTCGCGCCATTGCCGACTCACGACAACCGACGTACGACAGCGACCATGATGCCGGTCAAAGCGGTGCGTGACTGGCTGTCGGAATATAAGGTATGTTGGCTTTATAATTAAATTCCTCCATGTCATGTATATGGTCATATAATACTAATAGTAATACTACTACTACTACTACTACTACTACTACTAATAATAATAATAATAATAATTATTATATTAATAATAATAAATAATAATAATAATACAAATTATTATTATTATGTTATATTGTTATTACTGATAAGTCATATTGCGTGAGTTGTCTTTATTCTGTCCTTGTTTATTAATTGAATATATTTGCAACCCTTTTCCTGCAAAAAATGAAATTGAATAAAACGTTATTGCGTGACCCAAGAGTATTAGTAGGTGATTCTTTTTTTGTCTGTTTACATCATTCAATGCTTCTGCGCCAGACGATTATTTTGTTTTTGTAAATAATTAATTTGGGTTTGCATACCGCCTATGACCGAACTAGGGAATATAACCCAGCCAGGCCTATCGGGAATAAAATAAAAGTGAGTCGAAGGGCGGGGAGGCAGGCACCCCTACATGTCCTGCTCATCCAGGATATTTAAGTGGAAGTAACTAACTGACGAGTTTGTGAACAGAAAAAAAAAATGCTGGCGATAGGTATGTATTTTGAGCGAATGTAAAAAAAAACGACGATGGGCATAGGGTTGGGGGGTATGGCCCAATAAGTAGGGAGGTGGGGGGGGGGAGCTGGCAAAGGGCCCCATTTCGCCCGCTCTTGAGGGATTGTGCCACATTAGAGCCAAAGGGATTGGTCTGTTTGTCATAACTTAACATGACGATGTCAGATGCACGCCCGAGTTGCCGCTTCCAGTCTCATCCAATGTTGAGTCTAGGGCCGCCCCGATAACTCAGTGGGTTAAAGCGCTCGCATTGATAGCTCTGGCCACCGGAGAGCCTAACGGCACGTGGATCGGTGGTTCGCGCCCCGCTGTGGTTGCAGGATAAAGATCTCGTCCCGTGGCCTAGTGGGTAGCGCGTTCCGCTTTTGTTCCGCTAGGGCGGTGCGCGGTTCGACCCCGGCCTGTGCATTATGATTATCTACTCTCTGTCATCGCGAAGAGTGATCGTTTCCTCGCGGAGACATGATTCCTCTCTACCTTCCTTTTGATCCCTTGTCGCGATATGACCTACACTGGTTAAAACGGCCTTCTTCTATAAATCAATCGCTTTGATCAAAAGACCATTGCCCCCGGGGAGGACCATTCACACATGTCCGGTTCCACGTTTCAAAGCAACCTACCCCCCGCCCCTCCCCCTCCCCCTGGCCCCCGGGTCAACGGGTCATTAATTTGAATAAAATATGGCGTGGTCTGCTCACTATATATTTACAATGCGTTTGGTATGCGACAAGTGATGCAGGACGCGTGCATACTAGAATCGCTGTAAGTGAGTGAATTGATATTTCAGTGTTGCCGCTTTAAATGCTTTTATTTATCAACAAAAACTTGCCTACATCCTGGCAATATCCCGGGTAGCTTTGATCTTTATCATGCATCCAAATCGTCGTTGACTGTTCTCACCATGGCCCTTGCCATCTCCAATATTGGGAAATACAAGAAAATATTCCCTAGCAAGGACGTCATGGTTGTCACCTGTTAGCTCTTATGAGGGTCATGATCAGCGAATTCTGATAAAGGAATTTTTGCTTTGATTTCATGTAACCCCCCACCCCCCCACCTTCCCAAGGAAATGAAATATTGCCCTCTTATGCCTCGCCTTTGTACACATGTCTCTAGTTCCTGCTATACACGGATGACACTATGTGTCTCTGTGTTAGCTTCAGAAGTTGCTGCTAGGAGTTAGCCCAGGCTGCATGAACACATATTTCATCGAATTAAACTTTGCTTCATGTGTACGTGCATGCAGGTCCTTTGTGCGCATGAAGGTTAACTTGCGCCATTAAACCTACCGGGCCAATGGATTGCGTTGGATGAAACTTTCCGCTGGTACAGGTTACAGGGTTCGAACCCACGACCCGTTGATCTGCAGGCCAGCCTGCGTAGCAACTGAGCTCTGGAGGCTCCTGTAATGGAGCTTCCAATAATAGTATGGGGGTGACCGACCTTGCTTTAAACATGCGGTACATTACGTCGCCCGTATAGTCCTACAGCGACGAGAAGCAACTCAATGTTGTTCCGTCTTGACTGGTCCAGCTTAGGTGGACAATAGCTGGTCCATCTAACCGCAAGATTGTCCAACTACCCTTTGGTATAATATGTGGAACAGTCCTCGAAGCTTCCTACCAATTCTGAGCCCAAACCGGCTGAGCTGCTTTGAATATAATTACGCATCGCCTGCAAGATGGATGCTTCCGAAAGGGCGTCATGAATAGTACTGAAGTCGCCATAGAAACTGGTGCAATTTGGACACCCAAACTGCAGTTTAATGTTCCCTCAAAAGGCGATAGGAAGCTTTTCACTATCGATTAGGAAGCGGTGTCCGCGACCCACGACGCGAATGGCATCATTACATTCACAAAATGCGAATGGTCTCATCACAATGTGGTCTGGCTTGGGCTCTCTAAGTGCGTGTGTGATGCCACGTTAATGGATCGTGTCACAAGGCAAGGCACAAATTGTCTTCTTCCGCCGTAGGCGGAATAGATAGACAACGTGAAAACATTCGTAAAATAAAAACGCCAGGACAGGTGCAATTATGCTGAAAAAAGCCACCGTCTTGCGTCGCCCATATTCTATGTTAGGCGTGAGTAATACGTAAGCTGTGCTAAAACAATGGTTCACCCTAAAATGGAAGAAACAGCTTTTTTCGCACACGGGGTTCCTTGACAATCCTCATGCATCCACCCATCCGGAAAACAACATAACCGGATAACAGTGAGTCCTCGGGCTTATTATCCGATAATGTCGGTGTTCCTTGGACAATAACTTACACATATACTTTTTATGTTATTACCCATTTAATTATATGGGAAAGGAGAGTTATCGACAATAATGTCGTTTAAGCCAACATTTCTGTGTCCACAAATAAGTTCGGAGTTCCGGGTTTCGGGGGAGTTAGATAATAATTGGGCTTTTCCTTTCTAGTTACTTGCGCCTGTGTCACACGATGCTCACGGAATGCCGCTTTCCTGTACGAAAACGATGCCATATGCTTGGGACTAATTAGGTTCCGGTCGGTATTATGTATGGTATTGACTACCAGCAGGCGTGTGCGATGGGGGGTATTGTTTGGTTATTATCGACGTGAAGGGGCTCGTCTAACCGCAATGGATGCAATTAATTTCTAAAGGAAGTCTTGTGGGGTTTTTTGGGGTTTATTTTCCCCTCTCCCTATGTCAGATACTGCGGTCGCGATGTGGCTGATGGGGGAGAACAAGTAAAATCTCCACAAATACGGAAAACTTCAAAGGACTATTGTCGGCGCATTCTGGTTTGTTTGGGCGGGTTGTAGCGTTTCAGAAATCCGACCCAGTTCTGATGGGAAGGGGGATAACAAAACGGCTGTTCAGAAAAGGATGTAATTCATAAATGGGCTGCGAGCAAACCTTAATGGGAGGAGGAGAAGAAGAAATTGAACTGAAGGGAATGGGGGGGGGGAGGGGGTGTGAGAGGAAGAGGAGGAGGAGGATAGGGTCTGGATCGGATGAGAATTAAGGAGGGGGGGGAGGGGGAGAAAAGCGCGGTTGGCAAGTACAATATGGGGACTACTCGACGTGGGAATCTGACATCGGTGTCTCCGGCTCGTTAGGGACATGAAAGGGGGCCGCAAAAACGGCAGGTGTGTGTGTACAGGTATGGTATCGGTGGTTGGGCGGCCCGGGGTGCGCGGGGACCAGGTGCGAGCCGGCGTCAAGCACACCTGAGGCCTTGATTGCTCTCCAGCCAGGTAGGGTTTTATGGTGACTGGTGGGCCTGGGGCGGGGCGGGAGGTGAGGGGAAGGGGGGCGAGGGGTGAGGGGAAGGAAAGGGGGGGTGAGGGGAAGGAAAGAGGGGGGGGGGTTAGGGGAAGGGAAGGGGGGGTGAGGGGAAAGGAAGGGGTGAGGGGAAGGGAGCGGGGGGTGAGGGTGCAAGGGCGGTTGGTTAGGGGAAGGGAAGGGAATGGGGCTGAGGGGAAGGGAAGGGGGGGTGAGGGGAAGGAAGCGGGGGTGAGGGGGAGGTGGCGGGGGCGCTGGTGAAAGGTGGGGGGAAGGAAGGGGAAGGGTGGAGAGGTGTGAGGGGATGGAACTGAGGTTTAGGGTGGGGTGGGATGAGGTTGGGAAGAAGGGCATGGATGGGAGCATATGATGAGGCATGGGGTGATATGGGGGAAGGGACAACATTGTGAGAGAAAGAGGTGAAGGGGTAAAGGAGTGACAGGGAAGAGAGGATAATGGCCAGTGTGTGTGAGAGAGAGAGAGAGGGAGAGAGAGAGGGAGGGGGAAGGGGGGGCGGGTGAAGGTATAAGGAAGATGGTTGAGGAGAGGGGTTGAAAATGAGAACCGTATCGAGGACGTGAGCAGGGTGTGGGTAGGTGTGGGCAGGGTGTGGGTGTGGGGTGGGGGTGGGGGTGATGGTGCGGATGTGGGTGACTGTGGGTGGGGGTGCGGGGCGATACCTTGTGATATATATTTTGGCCTGTGACGGCCATGGAGGGGTTGCTAGGGAATACTCTTGTTTCTGGAATGATATCCTATAATATCGAAGATGGGTAGAGAACTCTCGAGAACGGCCAACGACGACATCGATAATGCAGAACTCCCCCTGTGTTACCTGAACGTCGGTTTTTGGTAACGTATGAGAGCATTGAAAGCTGCACCGGTGAAATAGCCATTCATGTGCTTAGTACCCATGCGATGAATGTATGTGACGTTCCCAACCTCTTCCCCCATATGCTGCCGTAGTGAGTAAGCATCTCCGGAAATAATAGCGCCTTACACCACATGTACGTATTGCGAAACTCGTGTGCGTGTGTGTCTATTATAATGAGGGTAAATATTAATGGATGCTCCGTAACAAATATTTAAGTTGAAAGAGCACCTGTTGTTGTCCATGGTGCGTAAGCTGCCACTTAGACATAAACTATAGTGAAGATTTTCCTTTAGTTACCAACAAATCTGATTTCCACCGCTTCTTACCATAGACACATTACTTGAGATTTCAATGGAACCCATACAGATTTCGTCACTAACGCTTTAGGCACATAATGAAAGGGAATGCTGGATAGCAGCCTAAACAGTAGTTTTCAAACGTTGGCTGATTGGTTGGCATCAGGCCGTCTGCGTAAGTCTTTGAATTTACAAATCATTTGTTGTGATGTGAGTATTCATATTTATTTCATTACATTTGTGCTTACGACCGAGTAGGCATTGGTTAGCATTAGTTCGTGTATATATATTTTGCTGAAGATAATTAGATGATAAAGTTATGTGTCATAGGTCACCTTGGTGTGTGTTATGGATAAACATCCACTTGCTAACGAATCGCTTAAATCGAACGATTAAGCTATATACCGTTACAGATTCGTGTTCTCAATGCTCCTTAGCTGATGTTTAGCGAAGGTTTCTATTTTTAAGGTCTGACCCACTGATTTTGTAGCAAGTCAGGGCTATTTAAAAAAAAAAATTGTACTTTTTTTTTTCAGGGTTCTGTAGTATATAATGCCTATGTGTGGTGGTGATATCTGCGGATGTGCTGAAATGTGGAGTGGGTGTTGGGGGGGGGGGGGCGGGCGTTCTGGCGGGCGCGTATCAGGTAACTTTGTGGTGCGGACAAAGCTGCCTTCGGCCGAGGAATTAAATTCCTAGCGACGGCTGCGTCAAGCCCCCCGGTAGATGGCGCTGTGAGGTCGTTAAGGGGGTGGGGGGGATCAGTGGGTGTTGGTGACAACATCCAAGTCATGAGTCATTATAAAGTGAGACATGTTAAGACATATGACGGGGGTGATGGCGGGGTAGGGATGTAGCTGATCAGGGGTGTCGCCATGGTGCCCCGAGGGGTGGGCACAGATCGATGACTCGCTGAGGGGATGTGGGTGAGGGTGACAGGGCTTGGGGGTGGCCGACGGAGGAGGTGTGTGTGGACCCGCGGGGTGTATATGCCCGCCGACGGTGTATATACATTACCTCCAAGATCTGATGTTTCACTTTTCTCTTCATGTTTTCTGAGTCTTCATGACGCTATGGGTGAAACACGGTGTAAGGTGACCGGATATTATACTTAGCCGTAAGCTATTTTTATTTTCATTTTTTTATTTTTACATAGGGTTCAATGTTCTTTGTCTGTATGGAAGAGAGTGGTTGTGCAAAACATAGGGCTCATCGTTTGGTAAGTGTAACCCATTTTAGTCACGACATCTGAACAATATTGAACGATCAAAGCTGTCATGTTCGTGACGTAGATGCAGGTTCTGGTTTAATGTTGATCATGCTAATTATCGGCAGATAAATGATTTATTTAAATTTAATTATTTTAATGAATTGATCCTCTTGAGAAATGAGGTAACCAGTACGTCTTCGATGTATTGTATTAATAATATGAGGAATACAATTTTACACTGCGATATTTTGTGACGGAGTTTTAACTAAAAGACGCATTATTACGGTCCGTTTTATGCGTACAGCGCACCGGGAGAGCGCACCAGCCCTTCATGGGTTTTGTAGGGGGGGTAAATATTATACTCCGTCACATTTTGTGACGGAGTTTTAACTAAAACACGCATTGTGACCAGCCCTTCATGCGAGAATCTGTATTACGTCACGAAATATCGAGATGGGCGACTATTTATTAATATTTTGAGTCATATGGGATCACCTATGGGATGGGATTATTGATAATACTAATCCTGAATGACATTAACGGGTATTCTTTGATGTTGGCACAATGTATTGGGATTCATGTTTGTGGGGTGTTGTCCTGGGTTCGTCGCCATAGCTATAGCAGCCACACCCCTAGACAAAACCCATGTTACGCTGTCAGTGGGGTGGTGTCATGGGTTCGTCGCCATAGCTATACCAGCCACACCCCTAGACAAAACCCATGTTACACTGTCTGTGGGGTGGTCATGGGTTCGTCGCCATAGCTATACCAGCCGCACCCCTAGACAAAACCCCGGTTACGCTGTCAGTGGGGTGGTGTCATGGGTTCGTCGCCATAGCTATACCAGCCGCACCCCTAGACAAAACCCAAGTTACACTGTCTGTGGGGTGTTGTCCTGGGTTCGTCGCCATAGCTATACCAGCCACACCCCTAGACAAAACCCATGTTACACTGTCAGTGGGGTGGTGGTATGGGTTCGTCGCCATAGCTATACCAGCCGCACCCCTAGACAAAACCCCGGTTACGCTGTCAGTGGGGTGGTGTCATGGGTTCGTCGCCATAGCTATACCAGCCACACCCCTAGACAAAACCCAAGTTACACTGTCTGTGGGGTGTTGTCCTGGGTTCGTCGCCATAGCTATACCAGCCACACCCCTAGACAAAACCCATGTTACACTGTCAGTGGGGTGGTGTTATGGGTTCGTCGCCATAGCTATACCAGCCGCACCCCTAGACAAAACCCCGGTTACGCTGTCAGTGGGGTGGTGTCATGGGTTCGTCGCCATAGCTATACCCGCCGCACCCCTAGACAAAACCCAAGTTACACTGTCTGTGGGGTGTTGTCCTGGGTTCGTCGCCATAGCTATACCAGCCACACCCCTAGACAAAACCCATGTTACACTGTCAGTGGGGTGGTGTTATGGGTTCGTCGCCATAGCTATACCAGCCGCACCCCTAGACAAAACCCCGGTTACGCTGTCAGTGGGGTGGTGTCATGGGTTCGTCGCCATAGCTATACCAGCCGCACCCCTAGACCAAACCCCGGTTACGCTGTCAGTGGGGTGGTGTCATGGGTTCGTCGCCATAGCTATACCAGCCGCACCCCTAGACAAAACCCCGGTTACGCTGTCAGTGGGGTGGTGTCATGGGTTCGTCGCCATAGCTATACCAGCCGCACCCCTAGACCAAACCCCGGTTACGCTGTCAGTGGGGTGGTGTCATGGGTTCGTCGCCATAGCTATACCAGCCGCACCCCTAAACAAAACCCCGGTTACGCTGTCAGTGGGGTGGTGTCATGGGTTCGTCGCCATAGCTATACCAGCCGCACCCCTAGACCAAACCCCGGTTACGCTGTCAGTGGGGTGGTGTCATGGGTTCGTCGCCATAGCTATACCAGCCGCACCCCTAGACAAAACCCCGGTTACGCTGTCAGTGGGGTGGTGTCATGGGTTCGTCGCCATAGCTATACCAGCCGCACCCCTAGACAAAACCCAAGTTACACTGTCTGTGGGGTGTTGTCCTGGCTTCGTCGCCATAGCTATACCAGCCACACCCCTAGACAAAACCCATGTTACACTGTCAGTGGGGTGGTGTTATGGGTTCGTCGCCATAGCTATACCAGCCACACCCCTAGACAAAACCCAAGTTACACTGTCTGTGGGGTGTTGTCCTGGCTTCGTCGCCATAGCTATACCAGCCACACCCCTAGACAAAACCCATGTTACACTGTCAGTGGGGTGGTGTTATGGGTTCGTCGCCATAGCTATACCAGCCGCACCCCTAGACAAAACCCCGGTTACGCTGTCAGTGGGGTGGTGTCATGGGTTCGTCGCCATAGCTATACCAGCCGCACCCCTAGACAAAACCCCGGTTACGCTGTCAGTGGGGTGGTGTCATGGGTTCGTCGCCATAGCTATACCAGCCGCACCCCTAGACAAAACCCAAGTTACACTGTCAGTGGGGTGGTGTTATGGGTTCGTCGCCATAGCTATACCAGCCACACCCCTAGACAAAACCCAAGTTACACTGGCTGTGGGGTGTTGTCCTGGCTTCGTCGCCATAGCTATACCAGCCACACCCCTAGACAAAACTCTTGTGACACTGTCAGTGTGGTGGTGTTATGGGTTCGTCGCCATAGCTATACCAGCCGCACCCCTAGACCAAACCCCGGTTACGCTGTCAGTGGGGTGGTGTCATGGGTTCGTCGCCATAGCTATACCAGCCGCACCCCTAGACAAAACCCCGGTTACGCTGTCAGTGGGGTGGTGTCATGGGTTCGTCGCCATAGCTATACCAGCCGCACCCCTAGACAAAACCCAAGTTACACTGTCAGTGGGGTGGTGTTATGGGTTCGTCGCCATAGCTATACCAGCCACACCCCTAGACAAAACCCAAGTTACACTGTCTGTGGGGTGGTGTTATGGGTTCGTCGCCATAGCTATACCAGCCACACCCCTAGACAAAACCCATGTTACACTGTCAGTGGGGTGGTGTTATGGGTTCGTCGCCATAGCTATACCAGCCGCACCCCTAGACAAAACCCCGGTTACGCTGTCAGTGGGGTGGTGTCATGGGTTCGTCGCCATAGCTATACCAGCCACACCCCTAGACAAAACCCATGTTACACTGTCAGTGGGGTGGTGTTATGGGTTCGTCGCCATAGCTATACCAGCCGCACCCCTAGACAAAACCCCGGTTACGCTGTCAGTGGGGTGGTGTCATGGGTTCGTCACCATAGCTATACCAGCCACACCCCTAGACAAAACCCATGTTACACTGTCAGTGGGGTGGTGTTATGGGTTCGTCGCCATAGCTATACCAGCCACACCCCTAGACAAAACCCAAGTTACACTGTCTGTGGGGTGTTGTCCTGGCTTCGTCGCCATAGCTATACCAGCCACACCCCTAGACAAAACCCATGTTACACTGTCAGTGGGGTGGTGTTATGGGTTCGTCGCCATAGCTATACCAGCCGCACCCCTAGACAAAACCCCGGTTACGCTGTCAGTGGGGTGGTGTCATGGGTTCGTCGCCATAGCTATACCAGCCGCACCCCTAGACAAAACCCAAGTTACACTGTCTGTGGGGTGTTGTACTGGCTTCGTCGCCATAGCTATACCAGCCACACCCCTAGACAAAACCCATGTTACACTGTCAGTGGGGTGGTGTTATGGGTTCGTCGCCATAGCTATACCAGCCGCACCCCTAGACAAAACCCCGGTTACGCTGTCAGTGGGATGGTGTCATGGGTTCGTCGCCATAGCTATACCAGCCGCACCCCTAGACAAAACCCAAGTTACACTGTCTGTGGGGTGGTGTCATGGGTTCGTCGCCATAGCTATACCAGCCGCACCCCTAGAAAAAACCCCGGTTACGCTGTCAGTGGGGTGGTGTCATGGGTTCGTCGCCATAGCTATACCAGCCACACCCCTAGACAAAACCCATGTTACATTGTCAGTGGGGTGTTGTCCTGGATTCGTCTGCATAGCTATACCAGCCACACCCCTAGACAAAACCCCGGTTACACTGTCTGTGGGGTGTTGTTCTGGGTTCGTCTGCATAGCTATACCAGCCACACCCCAAGACAAAACCCATGTTACACTGTCAGTGGGGTGGTGTTATGGGTACGTCGCCATAGCTATACCAGCCGCACCCCTAGACAAAACCCCGGTTACGCTGTCAGTGGGGTGGTGTCATGGGTTCGTCGCCATAGCTATACCAGCCACACCCCTAGACAAAACCCATGTTACATTGTCAGTGGGGTGTTGTTCTGGGTTCGTCTGCATAGCTATACCAGCCACACCCCTAGACAAAACCCCGGTTACACTGTCAGTGGGGTGTTGTCCTGGATTCGTCTGCATAGCTATACCAGCCACACCCCTAGACAAAACTCCGGTTGCATTGTCTGTGGGGTGTAGTCAGGGGTTCGTCGCCATAGCTATGCCAGCTATGCATAGCGATGTCTGGTAATTAAGGTAAGCTAGGTAAGGCGTGGGTTGAGAGGAGGCGGGGCGGGGCGGGGTGGTGGGGGGTGGGGGTCTCAGGGCATGAGGGTGAGGGGTGCGGTTATGTGGCTGGATGAGTGTGTGTGTGTCGTGGGGGGGGGGGGGGCTGGCGTGTTAACATACGTCCCGGTTACAAACCAACATCTCCTGCGTACAGCGCACCAGCCCTTCATGCGGGGGAACCTGCATTTACGTCACGACATATCGACTAGTTCTTGATATTTTAATGAGTCATATGGGATCATGGCAATTATTTCTTATACTGGTTCCGAATAAAATGAACAGGTATTCTTTTATGATGGCACAATATTTTTTTTGGGAATCATGTCTTGAAAGTCCCGCTTGGACCCAGGAATTGGACTCCTGGTAATTAAGGTGAAGAAGGTAAGGAGTCGGTTGCTAGGAGGCGGGATGGGCGGGGGGCGTTGGTGGGTCTCGGGGCATGAGGGTGAGGGTGCGGTTAAGTGGCTGGATGAGTGAGGGACGGAATAGCGTGCTAATATACATCCAAAGAGCGTGCCATGCTCGCTGTATACACTGTCTATAAGGTTGTTTTTTTTTTGGGGGGGGGGGGGAGGGGTTCCAATTTCAAAATAGATAATCCAAGTAAACGCAGGTCATAAAAAGTGGTATAAATCGTAAACAAGCTTATATAGATATCTATAAACGTTGTAGGGGCTCCCAAAAAAAGTGCAAGAATCATCATCTAAGATGTTACATTTCTTAAGCCATAGTTTCGTTATCAGCGTTCTAGTCAGTATAAGATATTGAAAACTTCTCACTTTACTTTTTTATGGAACATAGATACGGCCGTTTATGCATTTTCTTCCAGTTGATATCGGTTTAAGTTCAAAACATGTTCCCACTTATGCTCATTATTGCACTTGAATGGGATAGTTTGTATACGGTGTTGGTACGCGAAAACACATACTTTGGGCACCGTCATAATGAGTTGACTTTACAGTCACAACCTTGGTTATTGCTATTGTCTATAAGGTTGTATGTCTGTTTACTCCCACGTCCAGTTACCGTTGGTGACACGCCAAAAAACTCCATCATTTGCCTGTGTTATCTGATTATATTCCCGGGTCTGCCTCTGCGTCAGACTATTGCTTGAGACGTATTGCAGCCGTATCATGAATCCGTATTGTAGTGGTATCGTGACTTCGTGAAGCGGAATTTAGCTATACGCCTACCATGCGATATCGCCATCTAGCGGCCGCATTTGAAACGCGGTGCTCGTGTAGAGATGGTCTTTGGGTTATAATGCCCATGCGGTAGCGAGTCCCAGAAACAATTATGTGTCACTGTAATGTATCCTTCCATAAGTTGCACCCATGAGTTAATATTAGGACATGATGAAATGTTTCACCGAGGAAAAAATTTGCTTCGTATGTCGTCCGCAGCTCTTAACGTAAAGAGACGAACTAACTAGGGATGGTCCCTGTCCTATCGGAAGAAAATAACGTATGCCATGGACATCCAAGAGGTACACGGCTAACTAAGGACTGAACGCAATCTGTGTTAGTATTGGCTGTCTCTCCGGAAATGACATGCACCGCGTTAGTTTAAACCAATTTATATTTTTGTGGGCGTTGAGCACGTTTTTAAAGTATCCGTTCAGGTGAACCATTCGAATATTCCGCCGGGCATTAACAAAATTCCTGCGCCGCGGCGACAAAAAATATACATGTATATGCTAATTTCTCGCTTCATTTTCTCGCCCACCAAGTCAAGATGCTGACAGTTATCTTTGTACCATGGTGATGACGTAACAACATTGGTGGAACCGTTGGCAGTTATCCAATTACTTTATGCATAACAAATCGTGACGTCACACATGATGTTTGCTCCTACGGCAGTCGTAGTCATTCCGGCGCCTCTGTTTATGCGTCTTTCGTCACGTGCGAACTGGATACCATTTTCATCTCAGTTTGCTCTCTCTCAACATGTTTGCCGTCTGTGGCAGTTTATCTCGTGTCTCTCCTAACCGTTATTCCCGCAAACAATTCTCAAATTTCACCAATTCCTGGTTTTCTCAAATTTCTCGAAGTATGGCATTACTCCAATGTATTTATTCTTATTTGGCTTGTTTAACTGTTATATCTTGTTTAGGGTTTTGTTATGACGAAAATTTTCAATTTTCGTCATATGTCGGTCGGTCGTGTTTGTATGTTTGTTTGTATGTCTGTCTCACTCAAAAACGGGAAGTCTCCTTGTGGCCTAACGGCTGTATGTATTAGTTCGCAGTCTTTAGTACCTAATAGCTAGGCTATATGGCTACAACATTCTCGTCATGCAGGTCGAAAGGTCAAAGGTCAAGGTCACAGCGATTTTTTGAAAAAATAACTGAAAACGCTTATATCTCCGTTAATATTTAAGCTAGAGATCTCGGATTAGTTTCAAAATGTGCCCCTCTTTTAGGTGCAGTTTTCGAGTATTGTTTACTTTTTGATGCGTAATACTCATTTTCGAGCAAAATGAGGTAATAGGTTTTGCGCAAAATGCACAAAATGACCTCTGTCAGTTTTCACGCTTTTTGACACATTTAACATCAAGCTATCGCTATGCGGTTCTAATATGTCATAGAAATATGAATTGTGATGACTTGTGTTGAATCTTAGAGTTTTCTGATAAGTCACGTGACGTCACGATGACGTCACTTTTGGTACTTACAAAAAATCATCAAAAATCAGAAAAAAATCAAAAAAATGCGAGAGTAGCATCATATTGTAGGAAAAGTAGTTCCTCGTATAGCTACAAACTAAAAACAATACGTTCCTATCTTACTTCCGGTTCCAGGGCCGGGGGAATTTCTCTATGGGACTTCCCATGTTAAAAGGGCTGTATCTTTAGGCTGGGAAAAAATGTTTTGTCGCGTATGTCGCAAGTGCCTCCAGCAAACAACACCGGAATTTTTGTCTTAGTTGAACATGACGTCTAGTAGCCACAGTGCTTACCATATGCAATTAGAGCAAATAGTGACGTCACAGGATTTATTGGAAATTTAACCAGTGGTGAAAGATACGGCTTTTTGGTGTTAGCAGAGGCTCCCACGGGTGTTCTATTCAAGCCATCACTCAATGCTTGCAGCTGTGGATGGATAATACTAAGCTGAGTCATAATCTGTCAACATGGTTCCATAGCAACATTACTTTTCGGTATATAGTCGAAATCGTTTAACATGGGATCCTATGGGGAAAAATGAACTTGATCGAATATGACCTACTTCGGTTCAAGCTATTTCAGTCTCCTTCGCCACACAGTGAGATAATATCATCTTAAAGCAAGTTATAAGAAACACACGGCGATCTCTGTATTACTTTTTGTTTCCATGGCAACGAAGCCCCTGGCCTAATGATAAACATACAGATTCCTGCCATTGAAAGAAAAATCGTCAAAAATCAGATAACAATGCTAAAATTGCATTCTTTTCGCCAACTAGTTGCCAATAAGCATCTTCAGATCACTTAGTGCTTTAACTAGGCGGATCTTGTCTAGTTATGGCGCTAGAGCGCTCCGAAGTGGGACGACACCTTCGCGGGGCCGCCAATGATGAGTGAATGGAGATTGTTTCCATCTTGAAAACAACGTCAAAAATCAGAAAAACAAGCTAGAGCTGTGATGTTTGCGTCAAATGGTAGGGAACATTGATGGTCAGAAAAATAGTAAAAGAAACAAATTGGTTGCTATATCGCTTCGCCTACAGTGTTCTTTGTTCTTGTCGTCGGTCTCCGTGTTTCCGCAATGATAAGCTAATGCAATTTTTGGCCATTTCGCCAAGCCATAGCTGAAGGACTAGTCTTTCTATCGCCTAGCTCTTTAATCGAATACGTTGTGGCAGTAAAGCTTGGCATATTGCCGCTTGGACGTTGTCGTGCGTCACGTCATAACGTCACCATGACGTCATGACGTCACATATCTTACGTAGGCTATTACTCAGCTATTACAAGGTATGGCGACTTTCGGGTTACTTGACGTTGCAGGTCGTGTTCAGGGACAGTTTATGCCCTGTGTAACTTTTTTGGCGCAGGGGATAAGTATGCGTCAAAAATGACGTCATAGCTAACGTGCTCCTACGACATGTTGGATTTGCTTCATTTTCAGCCACTTTGGCAATAGCTGTCATAGCCCGAGTTGATACGTAGGTATATTAAAGAAATAGAAGCCATCTTAAGCATTTTTGCAAACGTCAAATGACGTCATGTCGCGTCACGATGACGTATTATTAGATAAAAAGTAAAATTCGTAGCGCCATTCATAATGAGTCAAGCAATCGCTTTTGAGAAAAAAAAATCATGTTCACTTAAACTCTAATATGGCATTAAATTGGCGGGCGGAAGATGCGTTACACGACGCGATCCTCACGTCATCGGCACAAACGACGGTGTTACCTGTAATTTTGTTAATATCGGTTAATTGCTCATTGCACATTGCTCAAAATAGAGCCTGCGGTGCGCACGTTGTCGGATGAATGCGCTATTTGGCTCAAATTTCCCGTTATGCGCGCTGTTTAGCCCGAATTGTCCCCGTATACGCGCTGTTTATCCAAAATTGCCCGCTATATGCGCTGTTCAGCTCAAAAAGCCCGTTATATTCGCTATTTAGCATAAATTGAGCGTTACATGCGCTTTTTAACTGACAATTACCCGCTACATGCGCAATTGAGCCCAAATTGCTCGTTATACGCGCTGTTTACTCTGAATTGCCCCTTAGATGCCCAATGTACCTAGAATGTCCTGTTATACTTGCTATTTAGCCCAAATTGCCAGGTATGTGCGATATTTAGCTCAAATTGCATGCTGAAAGCTCTAGTTTGCGAACCAAAAGCTCTATTTTGCGAACCAAAAGCTCCATGTTGTCAACAAAAAGCTCGATTTTGTAAACAGAAAGCGCTATTTAGTAAACAGAAAGCTATATTTGGAATAAGTTGCTATCCCACGCCGATATCTATGCTCAATTGCTCTCTGAAGGTCATATTTGGCCCAGCAAAAGCACTATTTACCCCAGATTGTACCTTAAAAGCTCTATTTGGGCCAAATTGTATGTGTAATGGCCTACTGGGTCAAATTTACTCACTAAAACTCTATTTTGCCCGCTGAAACCTCTATTTGATCCAAATTGTCAAGTGAAGGCACAAATTGACCCCTCAGATCCCGACTTGACCCCTCAGATCCAGATTTGACCTCTCAGATCCAGATTGACCCCTCAGATCCAGATTTGACCTCTCAGATCTAGATTGACACCTCAGATCCAGATTGACCCCTCAGATCCAGATTTGACCCTTCAAATCCAGATTTGATCCCTCAGATCCAGATTTGACCTCTCAGATCCATATTTGTCCTCTCAGATCCAGATTGACCCCTCAGATCCAGATTTGACCCTCAGATCCAGATTTGATCCCTTAGATCCAGATTTGATCCCTCAGATCAAGATTTGACCTCTCAGATCCAGATTTGACCTCTCAGATCCAGATTTGACCCTCAGATCCAGATTTGATCCCTCAGATCCAGATTTGACCTCTCAGATCAAGATTTGACCTCTCAGATCCAGATTTGACCTCTCAGATCCAGATTGACCCTCAGATCCAGATTTGATCCTCAGATCCAGATTTGACCCTTCAGATCCAGATTTGATCTCTCAGATCCAGATTTGATCCCTCAGATCCAGATTTGACCTCTCAGATCAAGATTTGACCTCTCAGATCCAGATTTGACCTCTCAGATCCAGATTGACCCCTCAGATCCAGATTTGACCCTTCAGATCCAGATTTGATCCCTCAGATCCAGATTTGATTCCTCAGATCCAGATTGACCCCTCAGATCGAGAGTTGACCCTCAGATCAAGATTTGACCCTTCAGATCCAGATTTGATCCCTCAGATCCAGATTTGATCCCTCAGATCCAGATTGACCCCTCAGATCGAGAGTTGACCCTCAGATCAAGATTTGACCCTTCAGATCCAGATTTGATCCCTCAGATCCAGATTTGAACCTCAGATCCAGATTTGATCCCTCAGATCCAGATTTGATCCTTCAGATCCAGATTGGACCTCTCAGACCCAGAATTGACCTCTCAGATCTAGATTTGACCTCTCAGATCCTGATTGACCATTCAGATCCAGAGTGATCCTTCAGATCCAGATTTGACGTATCAGATCCAGACTTGACCTCTCAGATCCATATTGATTCCTCAGATCCAGATATCATTCACAGACGCCTATTTTGCCTCTCAGATCCATATTGACCTTTTCAGCTCCCCATTCGACCTGGACATCCACATTTGCCCTCTCAGATCCCGAGTAGTCATCTGGCATCCCCACTAGACCCGTCAGACCCAGATTTAATCTGTCGGATCCAGATTGGACTCATATGATTTTTATTGACTCCCTCACAACCTGATGGAAGCCGCCAGATAGAGATTTGACAACTAGGATGCAGATTGACCCGTCGCATCCCTATTTGACCTTCAGATCCCGATTCGACCTTGGTGATCCTGATTGAACATTGCTAATCCAGATTGAACCCAACGAAACCAGCTTTGACCCGTCGTATACCAATGTGTCCCACGGATCCCGTTTCGAACCGTCGACTTCGACCCTGCACATCTCGATTTGTCCCACACAACCCTAATCGACCCATCAGATCCCTATTGGTCCCCCGAATCCTGATTAGCATACCTATACGAAGACCCTGCGGACCGCCACTTGCGAAGGACAACCCAAGGCATCATCGATACACGCCTGATCACTTCAGGGTGATTTTGTTTAGTCCTCTAATGAATGACCAGTGGCCACGGTGCTGTCATCCCAACACACCCCCTCCCCCCCCCCCCCAGGAAATCCGGAAAAAAAATTTGGGGAAAATTTCACAAAAATGTCATGCAGCGGCAATGTGAGAGACGACCTTGGGCAACAATACACACCATTTGGGCCACTAACTTTTTACTTTTTTTTTTTTTTTTTTTTTAAGTCCACACTAGGTCGGCACGAGCATTTGTAATACCATTCACTCAAGCCGCTGACCTAATTCCGAGGCCCCGTCTTGACCTCAAAACCACGCTATCATATTCAATGTAAAGTTCAAGCCAGGGGACCGAGCATATGTACTCAATGTACCGGAATCTAGAAATGGCCCTCATTCCCTTAATAATCATCGTGGAGGGTCGCGGTTTGGATCACCATGTTCAGAAAGACACGTTCTGTGACCCAAAGTCGATTTTCGTCATCATCAGTGTCCCACTGAGTTCTTGTTTATTATTATCACTATTTTGCGACTTTTCCGCATGATACCGTTTACGGCGTTTTCGCTCTTTGTTCATTATTAATCTATGTTAATCGTTTTTTTGTTTATAAACGATGCGTGTCAGCAAACCGACTTTTTGGGCCGCATCGGATGCCATTTTGGATTTTGACGATTGGGGTGCGGTCCGGATTTATTCCACCTCGAGGCCCCCCCCCCCTCCCCCCTCTCCCCTCTCCCCTCCTCTCCCTGCCCCGTCGCCACGCCGCGCAACCTTCATGTTAGCGAAAGGTGAAATTATTGTGTGTGGCGGACTTTGGTTTTCGGGGGTGGTGACGGGCACGGCGAGGGGGGGTGGGGGGGTATCACCTTCCCCAAACTGGACACTGACACTGTCCGTCGGCCGGGGGTAGCTTGCCAGGTATGGGAGCGCGACCCTCCTTCGGTAACCAACAAACTACGTATGTATGCCGAGAGGGGTCGCAGACCTGCTGCACGACACCAAGGCCTGCCCAGACCAGCCAAGACCACGCCATAACATACCAGCCCATTCCAGACCAGCCCAGACCACACAAGCCCAGACCAGACCAGACCAGACCAAACCAGCCCAGATCACACCAGCCCAGACAACACCAGTCCAGACCACACCAGTCCAGACCAGACCAGACCACGCCAGTTCAGACCACACCAGACCATACCAGATCAAACCACACCAGTCCAGACCAAACCAGCCCCGACCACACCAACCCAGACCAGACCACACCAGCCCAGACCAGACAACACCAGCCCAGACCACACCAGACCATACCAGATTAAACCTGACCACACCAGTCCAGACCACACCAGACCATACCAGATTAAACCTGACCACACCAGTCCAGACCACACCAGACCATACCAGATTAAACCTGTCCACACCAGTCCAGACCACACCAGACCATACCAGATCAGACCATGGCATGGGCGTGGTCCTCCTCTGCTCCAGGGATCTCCTGTGTCTCCTCCCTTCCGTCCACCCCCCACCGCCCACCCTCACCCACCTGGTCACGTGTTCTTCCCTTCACGACGTACCCCCACCCTCCGCCCCATCCGCCCCCACCCCACAGTCCGTCCCCACCCCAAACCCCACACCCCACACCCCACACCCCAATCTCCCAACCGCATGACACCCGCACCCCATCGCCGAGACATTACCTTCATTTTTGCAGGTGCGGTGGCTATGCACAATACTGGCTTAGCGGAGGCACAGCAGCCAATCTGAAACACCTCGGCACCGACCGCCGCCCCCCCACTCCCCAATCCCCTTCCGCACCCCTCCCCCACCTACTCCCCCACCTACTCCCCCTCCCCCTCCCCCTCCCCCTCCTCCTCCTCCACCCCTCCCGTTCCGCCACACTCTCGTGGCAACATCCCTCCTGTAGCGCCGCCACCGTGCACCCCCCCCCCCCCACCCGCCACTGCGACCTTCGTGTGGAGAGGTGGGTAGGTGGGGGGGGGGGGGTCAGGCTGGTTTAGATCTGGTTTGGGGTGTTCGTTATGGGGCGAACCGCTGTCAACTCCTCCCTCTCGGGAAAGTCGATGAGGGGCGGGGATCAAAGGGGTGGGGTGGAAGTGTGGGGGGGGGGGGGGGTGGTAGGCACAGGGCGTGGCAGGGTACGGAGCTGGTTGGGAGGGGGGGCCGAGACTTGGCTACGAGAGCCGGGGGCCATCGGAGGAGAGGTACGGACAGCTGGCCGGACACATAAGCCGATTGTCCACAAGAGCCAGGACTTTGTCATGCGAACGGAGTTCGTTGTCAGCAGCGAAAGTTTGAGGAGCCGGGGGGGGGGGGAGGGAGGGGAGCGGATGGTCGTCGGTGGGGGATGGGCGGGGCGGGCGGGGCGGGCGGGGAGGGGGGGGGAGGGTGGAGGGGGTGGCGGGCAGGGGAGGGTAGGAGTGCACACTTATCAATACCTGTACGTGTCATCACGCGCCAACCCCACAGACCGCTCCAAGACAGTTCCCAGGGGCCACCCACATGACCTGGTGCTTAGCACGACGTCTCGCACCAAACTGTGTCTAGAATCCATGTTCATGCGGGATAGAGCTGATCCCGTGTCTTCACAAAGACAGGGAAGGAAGTTACTCCAAAGGACAGGGAGCTACTCCAGGGAACATGGTTTCGCTCTTACCCTTGATCGTTCCAACTGACCTATTGCGATGTAACCTTCATATCTGACTGTCTTTCTCAACTCATCTAAGCTTCCCTGGATCGACATGACATGTTAAATCAATGTAGTAAATATACCACGAGAGTAATATGTGAGCTATGCTAGACCAATGATTCGCGCTAACATGGAACAACAACTCCGTCTTGCTTACTTCATTCGTACATCCCTGTATTATCGCCACCCACTTCCCACGTGTTCTATCACAACCATCTCCTCTGTCTCTTCATCATCCACTTATCTTTTTCGCACTCACTTGACTGCGACTCATTGTGACACCCGGTCTGCGATAAACCAATATCATACTCTACCACTTTATACTTTCGAAAAGGTTGGGTTTGTCGCCTCTCATGCAGGGTGAGATTTGATAAGAAAATGCATTTGAAATTGATTCTCGTACGAGGGGTTATCTCGCCACAAATCTTCTATCCTATCCTTGCCAAAAGTCTCGGGCGGGATGTCGGAAACTTGTGCTGAGATAAACCCATCTCGCACTCGAAACCGATGCCATATGCCTATGCCTTCATCGTTTTCATCATCGCTTTCATCATCGCTTTCATCATCTCTTCCCTGGCTTCAACTTCTTCTTCACTTTCTCCTCGGAGAGAGACGAACTCATGACTACGCTTAGCAGACCGTGTAACTGAGGTTTTGTCTAGGGGTGTGGCTGGTATAGCTATGGAGACGAGTGTAGCCGGGTTTTTTTTTCTGGGGGTGTGGCTGGTATAGCTATGGAGACGAGTGTAGCCGGGTTTTTTTTTCTGGGGGTGTGGCTGGTATAGCTATGGCGACGAACCCATGACAACACCCCACAGACAGTGTAACCGGGGTTTTGTCTAGGGGTGTGGCTGGTATAGCTATGGCGACGACCCCATGACAACACCCCACAGACAGTGTAACCGGGGTTTTGTCTAGGGGTGTGGCTGGTATAGCTATGGCGACGAACCCCTGATTACACCCCACAGACGGTGTAACCGGGGTTTTGACAATGGGGGTGTGGCTGGTATAGCTATGGCGACGAACCCCTGATTACACCCCACAGACGGTGTAATCGGGGTTTTGACAATGGGGGTGTGGCTGGGTATAGCTACGGAGAGAATCGTGGCATGAGCGTGGCTCTGGTAACAGGTACGACCGTCATCTCCTTGGTGACGGCGGTCGCTGCATCAGGCGGAGTAGGTCCACACGAGTGACGTCACCTGATTTCTTCGCGCTGAAATGATTTAAAGTATAATGGAAACTGGGGGTTTAGCCATTATTACTACGGTCATTACTGGATGAGGCGGGGGGGGGTAGGGGCGGGGTATGCGCGCGAGGCGTTGCCGATACGTCGCCATGGCAACGGTTGTCTATGGCGGCGTGCGGGTAATATAAGGGGCGCCATACCGGTGGAGGACATGAGGGGACCACGCCCTGCCGCGATCAATACCGGCACCTCCCCTGGCCCTCCCGTTACCATGGCAGAGAGTTACCTTCCAATGAGCCCCACCCCTGGGGTCGTATGACTGGCCGGCTGGTGGTGAGGGGGGGGGGGGGTGGAGGGAGGAAGGGAGGGAGGGCGGGGCTCGAGGGGAGACGGGGGAGATTGACGGAGGGGTCTTACCTTACCGGACTTTACAAGGTGGACAATCGAACCCCTCAGACAACGAGTCGGCGGTATGCGCCTCCGTGGATGTGATCTTTGGTTTCCTGGGGTGGGTTCCTGATATGTTTACCCGGGTAGGCCGCCGGGGTGAGGGGTTAGGGTGGGCGTTGGGTATTGAAAGATGCAGACGTTGGGTTTGGTTGTATGGGTGCGGCAGGACGAATTCTTACAATATACCCGTTTATTTATTAACGTAACTATTATTATGGCTATATATGATTAATATAATATATGGTGAGTGGTTGGCATCCGTCCGTCTGCGAAAGAGACGATGGATTTGCAGCTTTTGTTTTGGTTTAATTAGTAAGACTTGTTTTCGCCGCATTTGAGCTTATGACTGAATAAGCTTATCCGTGACCGACAGAGCTTACCGCAGTCGTCGCATCGATGACCTGTCGATAGGTCTTGCTTAGTACTCGCTGAATGCCTAGATTGGCGTTTCAAATCCAGTTTTCTCAAACCAGAGCCCGTCGTGTTGGGCCATTCCCTCACGCACGACACGTGACCATTGCCTCGTTTCGCACGAGACGTACCCATCCCCTCTTTTGGGATGGTATATCCTAGACTGAGATTAGTACATATAAATATACCTCTATTAGATTTATTTAGCTATAACGGGTATATTGCTGAAGACAAGCATGGCAGACAGGGATCGTAAAATCGTTCCTCGTTTGAAAAATCCAGAATCCAGTATTATGCAAAAATAAAATGTAACATATATCGCTTCGTTACAATACTGCCCCCCCCCCTCCCCGTCCTCCCGTTCCTGGATATTTCGCACAATGATAGTAATAATAATAAGAACTTGTTATAATAACTTTTGGTAATCAAAATGTTAACCACAAAGTCTTCCTATTAGTCATACCAGCATATCGTACGCGCAAACGACCAATGAAAAAATGCCATTATTTTATCTGAAACGAGAAATATGTATCGTCCGGATGTATTCATAGTGTGAACAGGTATACGTGATCATCCATAACACTTATAAATAGGAGGAGGTTAGTTTACAAGTGCACAAAAGCGCCATAAACCAGTAAACCAATACCTTACGTCACCATCTCTTAGATAGTCCTACCATTATTAAAAGCCCCATGAGATACTGCTTGGCAGATCTAGAAAAAACTATTTCTCATGTATCAGGAATACGAGACACTAATTGAAAGAAAAACAGTTGTCACAATTTTATGCATTCTCGCTATGGGTCCCTTGTCCCACGGTGTGACGTTTTGTACTGGGTGGGAGCTTCAGGTCCCTTGTCCCACGGTGTGACGTTTTGTACTGGATGGGAGCTTCAGATGGTACAAATAAGTCAAGAACTTGGGCCGGATGCAGAGTCTGCTTCCGCTTACCCATTGCCCGACATGGTTCCCAGGGTGCTAAATCTCGCGCGCCCCCTAGAGTAGTGATTTTTCTTTCGTGCAGTACATGACGTCATAGGATGAATATTAATGCGTTGTAGAATCATCAAACTATCGTGTTTACGGGTCTGTGGCGCATATTTAAAGTTGACCAGTAGTTGTTACGGACACCTTATACAAACAAGAAGTCCTGTTTTTTCTTACTATACTATATTTTTTTTCTTCGCATGGGATCTTTAAATATAGTATCGTTATCAGTGTATCCCCTTTCGTACATTAATTGGGAAATATAGTAAATAATCATCTTCTTTCGGATCATTGTTTGGTTCTTGAGCGGATCTGTGCCTTCCAGTACCACCGTCTTTGTCTCAGCTTAACATGCCCTCCTTGTCATGTTGGCATTTTAACGTATATATATATATCTTTATTCGTGAAAACGGTTTATAAATACAGAATTTTGTTAAAACAAGAATGCTTTCAGGCCTCCGGCCCGTATCACTTACTGTTGTAAACATGTTTCCATTTTAACGTCACATCCCCTAATAGCTTAAATGACATCATGTCAACCATTGTTCGGTATAATGCAAGGTAAGTGGCATTATAATATTGGAAGTCTTATTTAAGATGTCAGTTTCAGATTTTTGACGCCATTGTTGTCCTCGAGCCAAGTCTCCATAAATAAGATACACGCAGATAAATACAAGCAAAGTAAAAACAGTGACTTCCACTTATCCCTGCTACAGAATGGTGCCTGATTTCACGTGGGAGATTGTTCCACCGGCAGACGGAAGTGGGGCAAAGCGATAACGTTATTTCTGGTTTAAATTGGTTGTTTAATGGGTCAGTGAATTTTTTTTTCTCCGAAAAACAAAAATATTATTTGCAATTTTGGTTTTAAATTGTTTTCAGTTGTGCGTTTATGGCTTTCCTAGGGATTTGTTAATGGCGTCTTGTCATAAAAGCTACGGAGCAATAACATATAGATGCAATAAATGAACAATATAATATTTTTGCTGTACCATGTTATTTTCCTATGAGCCTTGGTTAACCGAATTAGTCGAGAAACATGTGTAATACAAGGGGGATTTCTGTGTGCCATGTATAACAAATAATAATAAAGTAGATGAATCGGATGGCTATGAGGGGAGGAGAAGGCCATCTTGCGGAAATGGTAATGCGTTTCTCACCTGTATCTGTGAATGAGCTTTACATGCGACAGACGAAGAAACTCTTCATGAAAAATCATTCAAATGTCATGGAAAAGTCATGGAAAAGTCTTCGTGTGGAAACCCTGCAAGGGGCTGCACGAGTGGCCTCGTGGTTAGCGCTATCTTTTTTTGTCGATTGGGCTCTGCCAGGCCAGCCATCGTGCCACAGTTCGCAACCCCCTCCCCTCTGTGATTATCACACGATGTTTGTGCAGCCAACCGAACAAAATACGGGGTCACTCCACGAGCACATGGCATCACCAGCTCTACCCTTGATTGATTGACTTGTCAATAAGTGCTCCGGCCACCTGACAGCCTAACGGCACGTGGATCGCTGGTTCGCGCCTGGCTGTGGCCATCTCTATGTCGTCGCAGGATAATTATCCCACGTCCTTCTTCGCAAAGAGCCAGGGGTTACGGTAACCGGGTTACCCCCGGGGACATGGCTCCGCTGTTCACGTCCTTCTCCCATGGACGCAATATGAGCATATTTGGTTAAAGCGTATTAAATCTACAACGAACACACCCTTGTTTCAACTCGTTGACGCTATATGGCCCTGATTGGTTACAATGTCATTTTCAGACGAAATCAGAGCGGAATAGATAAGTATCTTACTGATGGTCCGATATTGGTCGCGTAATAATTATTCATACCGTGAAGTACTAATCAGATTAGTACTTCTCGTTTCCATGGTAACCGTGTGATTAGTAATCACACGGTCATCATGGAAACGGATAGTTACGAAGCCCATCCCCAGATTTGGGTTGATCAGTACATTCTGTAAATATGATTGGACAGGTCTAAAAGATGTTGAAGTTGAATATCATTTCCGCTTTAATGCGGGTCGTATAGTGATTTAAGAGGGAGAAATACAGTGATTTTAGAGAACGGTTTGATTTCTGTGCTAAATGCCTAATTTAGGTCGCGTGGCAGAATTCATAATATAAGTGGTCTGGAAGGGGGGTCCCTGGAGTGTTTTGTGTCAATTTTTTGCATTTAAAGTGGATACTTCACTGTCGATTTGCCGAGCAAATATTGTAAAATTATGTGGGTGTCGAAGTTAGAACTTTTCGGTTTCAGAATTTGGATGCCAATATCCGTTGTCGATTTTTTTTAAAAGCCTCAATGTCGCCTGCGGTCATGTCCCCCTACCAGACCCCCACACAAAACCTCGTACAGTAATCGTGTACGGAGAAGCATAACGTTCAACTGTGATGCCGTTTTGTCCTTTCTCATTCATCTCCCCATACAGAAACGATCTCACGACGTAGTACGCAAACATGTGTTCTACGTCAAGAAATTTCATGACGTAGTACACAAGACAGGAATTGTACCCACATGAGATGCGCCATTTTGTGGCCATACAAGGGCTTCTTAGTTCAATTATTGCATACTATGAATTCACGAAATAAGCGTAAAAAGACATCATAATTCCACTGAAACGGCTTTCTGGTTATTTGTGGATGAAAAAAAACATACTGTTGTGGCATACATCGTTTTCTCTATGTGCGGAACTGTTGGCCGATAGCTACAAGTGAGGAATAAGTCTTTTCCCTACCTTACCGTATTGCCGGGGATTGAGTGCTCTGGTCACCTGAGAGCCTAACGGCACGTGGGCCGGTGGTTCGAGCCCCGCTGTGGCCATGTCTGTGTGGTCGCAGAATAAAGATCCCATGTCGTTCTTCGTTAAGAGTAGGGGTTACCCCCGGGGACATGGCTCCACTCTACCTTCCTTCTCCCATTGACGCGTTATGACCAAAAGTGGTTAAAGCGTCCTGAATAACTAACCAACCAACCGTATTGCCGGGGGGAGGCGCGAGCAAATGTCAAAGGAGACAATTACTTCCATTCACACTTGTACGTATATCTGACAATAAAACACCACCGAGAGAACACAGCATGCCCGTATTCCGTATATATATATATATATATGCCTACTTACATAATACATAAATACTCACCGGCAGTCCGCGTACAAATAAATAGATTTGCACTTGACAACCATTGGGACTTAATGGTGGTGTGGGAGGTCTGCATGTACGACAAACGACGGTTGGCCAGCCCACGTGACCAATGAATAGCCGGCCACGACAGTGGCAGCTTCACCATTATTCCATGTTTTCACCTGGTTATTTTCATCGCGCTGCCCTCCCGGGCTATACAACGTTATTAATACCACTCTTCTTGTAAATGAATGATTTAAAATGCACTTTCCTATTATGTTTTTGTGTTTATTATTGCGTTTTACGTTTTATCACGACGGCGTTCATTGTGGTGGACCTGACCGCCGTAATGTACGATGGCCATTGTCCGTAACATTTCTATAATAATTTATAACATATGTATTCATATTGGTATCATTTACCTCACACGTCAATCTATTTAAGAAGTTCCAGTTGTAAATACGTAATAAAATCCAGTAATCAATTCCTGATACTGAAATGTTCATTGGAAAAGTTGAAAAGGTATCATCATTACAGTTTAATAGTTTATTATGTTACGTGACTTGGCTTGCCATTGAGACAAAAATCTTGAATAATTAAACTTTTATATGATAACGCTGGGATGAAATCTCGAGAAGGATTCTCAAGCTGAATAGGTTTAGCAGCGAAAGGCTAGCCCCAACGTTACCTGGGGTGACGTTGAACCAAATCATATGGATGAATGGTAGTTAATTTAGTGGTTTTGTCGACTTGTGTAATATGAACTTTATATGCGCTTCATTGTCGTCGCTTTGAATTAATCGATTAATTAATTAATTAATTGAGTTTTATGCATCAGTTAAAAACTAGTGCCTAGAGGGATATGTGATATTATACATTATACAAAGGTGGGTTGTCATGGCAGTCTGACATGCGAAAGCTTCTTCCGTCCTCCAGATTTTCTTTCATTTGTGGTTGGTTTTGTATGTATGTTTATATATGTTTATATATGTATGGTTATTTCATCGCGCTGCGCTTCCGGGCTACACAACGTTAAAATAATAATGATTTATTCCAAGGAGGACTCTGCCTGCGCTTTCAAATCGACGGGGAAATAATTCGCGTTGCCGTCCGGTGGTTGATGCTGGAATCAGCTTGGCAAAGCCATTTATGGAATAGGGTTTTGGGCGCATGTTGGAAGGTCATCCAGGATATTCTCCCACCCCCTCCCCCTTCCCTAAACCGTTATACATACAACAAACTACCCCCAATCCACCCTCCAAAACAAGCTCTTTAAGCACACCCCTATCATACCTGCATCAAACTACCCCCTGAAGCCATTAGACGCACCCCCTACCACACCTGCATCAAACTACCCCCCAAACCATTAGACGCACCCCCTACCACACCTGCATCAAACTACCTCCGAAACTATTAGACGCACCCCCTACCACACCTGCATCAAACTACCCCCCGAAACCCTCAGACGCACCCCCTACCATACCTGCATCAAACTACACCCGAAACTATTTGACGCACCCCCTACCATACCTGCACAAAACTACCCCCGAGGACTATTTGACGCACCCCCTACCACACCTGCATCAAATTACCCCCCGAAACCATTAGACGCACCCCCTACCACACCTGCACCAAACTACCATCAGGCTTCGTAACGCACATTGCCCCTCACTGCCCCCCCCCCCCCCCTCTTCCCCGGTCCATGCCAAGCGGTTCTGAACCCTCTACTTCTGACAACACTTTACATTCGCCCACCTCATCACCTCCCTAATGACCCCACCACAAGGGCGGTGTTCAATATTTTATTCCGCTGTCATCAACATCTCTACAGCCTGACTGATAACTCTATTAGAGGAGTCCTGTGGAATTGAGGACGTCGGGGGAACGAGGGAGCGAGAGAGAGAGGGTGGGGCTGGTGGGGGAGCCGGAGAGGAGAGAGTGGAGAGGCGGGATGAGTTGGAGAGGAGGGGTGTTGGGGCGGGGGGTGAAGGGGACGTAACAGTTGTACTGATGACGACAGGGTAGGTTAACTATACAGGTATGCATCATGTGAGGATGTTATTACGATGCCAGACGGTATAAAAGGGTTTAAGCTGCATAATAAGGTTGGTGGGTGTTGAGGGGTGTGGGGGTGAGGGACGATGGCGGGTGTAGGTAGGTAGGTAGGTAGGTAGATTCGCATCCAATTAAGATAACTCTCCATTCGTCGCTCCATATTTTCGCCATACCTGTGCAATTAGTATTTTTTGCCCCAGACTTTCTGTCGCTGGGTGTTCGCTGTATGTCAACCCCACTGATCGCGTGTCACATGACATAGGAACCCACAGAGGGAGGGAGCTGTAGCCACGAGTTATGACGACCAAGGGGTACTTTACACAGATATATATGTCTCGGCCAGACCATTGGCGCCGCGAGAGTTGTCTCTGACAGATGACGGGCTTCTTGGGTATGCTGCCTTCGAAGATGACCTTGCCCTGACCTTCGTGCTTATTCAAGCCCCATATTGTTACATGAAATGTCATACCCGTTCGCTCATGATGTAATGAAAAAAACAGATAAAAACATGTGGCGTTGAGAGAAGGCATAGATTTTTTAATTCCAATCTTTGGATACACGATTCATGAAAACATTCAATGGGAAAACATTGCGTGTTTGTTATATGAACCTCTCAAGAAAGTTCTGTCTCTGTCAAATTAGTAGCAATCTTTTTGAATGCTGTTTTTCAATCTAAATATATTATTTTATTTTTATTTTTATTAGTTTCTTGTTACGCATCATTCATCGTAAACAATATGTACAAAACATACATTAGGTATAGCGTCATAAGCTAGTTGATCTAAATTGTAATATGTCTCATATATACTGTCGAACTTTGTCATTCTGTAGATTTAGATCTTAAATAAAGTTCTGATCTTAACAGTTTACTAAGAGAGGTCCATTGTGTTTTCATCTTCGTTCATATCTTTATATCTTAATTTTTTTATTCTAAATATATTGTGCATAACTGCAAACTGTGTTAATTTCTGCTTCAAATGTTAGGATCTGTGTTGATATGTAATAATCCACTCATTTTTATATAATAAAATCTTCAGGTTATTGATGAGTACCGTAGAACTGCCGTTACGTGTTCATGCGGTGTGCAGTTGCAGGCCCCGGCAGGCCGGCCGCCTGAGTACCGTAGAACCGCCGTTACGTGTTCATACGGTGTGCAGTTGCAGGCCCCGGCAGGCCGGCCGCCTGAGTACCGTAGAACCGCCGTTACGTGTTCATGCGGTGTGCAGTTGCAGGCCCCGGCAGGCCGGCCGCCTGAGTACCGTAGAACCGCCGTTACGTGTTCATGCGGTGTGCAGTTGCAGGCCCCGGCAGGCCGGCCGCCTGAGTACCGTAGAACCGCCGTTACGTTTTCAGGCGGTGTGCAGTTGCAGGCCCCGAGAAGCCGGCTGCCTGAGTACCGTAGAACCGTCGTTACGTGTTCAGGCGGTGTGCAGTTGCAGGCCCCGAGAGGCCGGCTGCCTGAGTACCGTAGAACCGCCGTTGCGTGTTCATACGGTGTGCAGCTGCAGGCCCCGGGAGGTCGGCCGCCCGAGTACCGTAGAACCGTCGTTACGTGTTCATACGGTGTGCAGTTGCAGGCCCCGGGAGGCCGGCTGCCTGAGTACCGTAGAACCGTCGTTACGTGTTCATACGGTGTGCAGTTGCAGGCCCCGAGAGGCCGGCTGCCTGAGTACCGTAGAACCGTCGTTACGTGTTCATACGGTGTGCAGTTGCAGGCCCCGAGAGGCCGGCTGCCTCAGTACCGTAGAACCGCCGTTACGTGTTCAGGCGGTGTGCAGTTGCAGGCCCCGAGAGGCCGGCTGCCTGAGTACCGTAGAACCGTCGTTACGTGTTCAGGCGGTGTGCAGTTGCAGGCCCCGAGAGGCCGGCTGCCTCAGTACCGTGGAACCGCCGTTACGTGTTCAGGCGGTGTGCAGTTGCAGGCCCCGAGAGGCCGGCTGCCTGAGTACCGTAGAACCGTCGTTACGTGTTCATACGGTGTGCAGTTGCAGGCCCCGGGAGGTCGGCCGCCTGAGTACCGTAGAACCGTCGTTACGTGTTCAGGCGGTGTGCAGTTGCAGGCCCCGGGAGGTCGGCCGCCCGAGTACCGTAGAACCGTCGTTGCGTGTTCATACGGTGTGCAGTTGCAGGCCCCGGGAGGCCGGCTGCCTGAGTACCGTAGAACCGTCGTTACGTGTTCATACGGTGTGCAGTTGCAGGCCCCGGAAGGCCGGCTGCCTGAGTACCGTAGAACCGTCGTTACGTGTTCATACGGTGTGCAGTTGCAGGCCCCGGGAGGTCGGCCGCCTGATGGCTGCCAGCATTGGACCTTTATTACTGAGCTCCTGACTGGCGTAGAACATCCTAACCAACCAATTTATATGAGAAAACAGAGAACTCGACAAACAGTCAAAGGCATACTCATAGGAGAGGGATATTCGTGTTTGTATGTTCTGCCTCGCAAACAATATTGCAGTAGTGGATGATTCATTTTGCTACGTTTATCTCCAGCCTTTATGCGTCACGCAGCATATGCGGGCTGTCACTGATGACATTGTTATGTTGTAATATGGGCCACTGCATGGCCTTTTAATACAAATAATGTTTATACATGTATATATACATAAGGGAGTATTTTTGTTGGGATACCGCCTTTAGTATACATGCCCGGGCCGCCTCGATAGCTCAGTTGGTTAGAGCGCTCGCTCTGGCCACCTGAGAGAGCCTAACGGCACGTGAATCGGTGGTTCGCGCCCCGCTGTGGACATGTCTGTGTGGTCGCACGATAAAGATCCCATGTCCTTCTTCGCAAAGAGTAGATGGTTACCCCTGGGGATATGGCTTCACCCTCCCTTCCTTCCCCCATTGACGCGATATGACCAGAATTTGTTAAAGCGTCCTGAATATACAACTGAATCTAACCTAGTAGACATGTGAATGATTGTGGCCACGCTTGTGTTGCTTGCAGTCCCTGCCAGAGTCTGAACTGAACACGTACTCCAACACTATCCGGCACAATGTCGAACTTCTCAACGCCATCTACGACATGTTTGAAGACGAAGTCTCTCAAGAGGTGAGTTGTCCACTCACGACCTTAAGATCCATATCATATATATTTAGTGCGATATAAGTTTGTAGATTGTATGTCAAATTGCCGTTAAATCTATTTAAGTTTTAAAAATATTTTAAGGATATTTATAGGTTTAGATTTTAGGGTTTAGCCCTTTTATCAAACCGTCGATTGTTTCTGGTTATTAGTTATGATTTCCTTTCGGTACTGATGCAAAACACTATAACACTAATGAGGTGCGGAAGATTTTTTTGGAAATTATTGAATTGTCGCAATTATCTGGATAACCTGTCAGAATTTTTGTCCAACCGATCAGTTTATTGCCATTGCAGATTGTTGTTATTGCAGATTGTTGCCCAACTTAGCGGACAATTAGCAAACCTAGATTCTAGTACTATAAAATTCATTTCGTCAGAAAAAAAAGGAATAATTTGTAATAAAATATTAATGTAGCTTCCGTGACCTTAATCACACGCTTCGATGTATCGTCCGTCTTGGTATTTTGTTTTCATTGATCGTTTCAATCTTTCAAGGGAATGGTAGAATTTTTTCATTTAACACACTTTAAATACATCCCTAACTCTAATTTATATCCCTAAAATGTATCTTTCCCTTCACTATGACGGTAAAGGGAAGTGAATTACGTAATAATTTGTTTTCCTATTATGGCGCCATCTTGCCGTTGCGTAGAGACCATAATTTTACCCAGAATTCATAGCACATGCGCCTCCCATTGGATTACCATAATCTGCGATTCGAGAAGTCAAAGTCTATTGTAAAAAAAAAGCAAGCTACCGACGAACGTTAATAATTCATAGGAACGTTCGCTCGATTGGGGTAACCGAACACCTGACATGAAGCAAGCAATAAATTACCTACACATCGTCTGGTGGAAATCACCGGCACTCACTTGCGCTGGGCCTTGTGTGTGGAGTCAGTCAAGTAGTTAGTTTAGAGGGCGGACACCCGAGGCGCTGGGGGTAAATTGTCACGAGGAAGGGGGGCCGTTGAGATGTATGTAGTCCTCAGTCCTCAGGGCCCTCGTGTGAAGTCCCCTCCTCCCTCCCTGGACGGTGGGTCGGTGGACTGACTGGGCGATGTTTGCACCCAGGGGGGTCACTGCCTTACCGCAGTGGTGGGGGTAGGCCACCCATGCCATGAGGAGAGCGAGAGAAACGTACGCGATTTTGTCGCCATCGAAGGAGAATATTATATATAGGTGAACAAAATGGCGTCCAAATTAGACGCTGACCGTTATCCAATGTATATCAGGTAAATGGGCGAGCTGATTGAGACCACCGGGCGTGGGAAGCACGAGAATGTGTGAGGAAAATATAGAGCATTTTCTTTTCTAGATGATAGAGAGAAATTTAATCTCAGATGGGCACATTGAAGGAAAATGTAGGTTTCTGCTCAGAGAAAACAGGCGAAATTGGAGTGATTTGGGCGGCATATATGGGTATGCGTAATTATGTAGTTACCCCCCCCCCTCCGCCCCTAGGGTGTGTCCAGTGCCGTGTCCCATTGACCAATGAACGGACTCCAGAAGTGCGCCACCCTCGATGCTTCTGCGCCACCCTCGATGGTGCTCGGCGTCTTCGCTAGAGGGCGCTGCGTGTTTGCGGTCCCCGGGGTTGGGGATCAAGAGGGGCGCCCCCTGTTGTCATCGAAAAAAGGCGGGAGAAGGTTTAGTTTTCTGGTGGGGTCGATGAGAAGGGGCGGGGGTTGTGGGGGGGGGGGGGGAGGGCAAGGGGGGCCTCACGTGGTTCCGGGGAGGGGATGGGGTGGGTGGAACTTTTTTTTATTGGAGAAAGGCGGGAAGCGGTTAAGTTTTCTGGTGGGGTCGGTGAAAACGGGCGGGCGAAGTGGGGGGGGGGGGGCGGTGGGAGTGGGGGCTAACGTGGCTCAGGGAGAGTGGGGGAAGGAAATGCGGTCGGATGGAACTTGATTTTTTTCCGTTTGCCCGGTCGGAATAGATCCCCATTGTGTCACGTACCCACCCCCCCCCCTCCACCCCGTTGCGTGCTGCTATCACTATGGTTACCTGCACCATTACGAGGCCCCACCGTCCCACCTTTTTATTGACTTATATTATTGGTGAGTTAATGAAGACGCGACTCAACCTGGTGATGGGCCTGTCCATTGAGCGGTACATGCTGTGGTCTCCAGTACCGCTCTGTGGAGCTCACTTTGCCGGTCACTTAACCCATGCCAAATGAGGCAAAAAAGTTAGTCGCGATGTGCATTGCATTCTGTGTGTGGTAATGCCACGTAGAAAGACAATCCATACACCATCTTCCCATGGATGTTAAAGCTCCCGAAATGTAGGCGTGAGTCATACGTGAGCTATGCTGAAATAAGGATTGACCCTAACTTGGAATAACGGCCATAAACCGAGGCAGAACTGTTTTAGTCACTTGCTTATAGTATTCAAGCGCTGCACATGATCTGTTTGAACTACACGTGTTTTCCTTTAAATACTTACATGCACCATCTTATATTTTTTTACATTTTAGAAACAGTACTATAAGTATCTCAAAATTATGATGCATATGTTTTATATCTCTTTGATTCTGTAAAACAACAAGTTCAACATAAAACTGCGCGGTTTATTTATATCGCACGCGGACGTAATAGCGAGCCGCGGTCGACATCACACATAATACCGTAACAGCGAACAGGCGCGCAGGGATATAAAGCCGGCCACCAACTTCTGCTTCGGTAAACAAATTTGCTCCTCTCCGGATAGCCCACAGGCTTTCAGGATTTAAACCAAGATATAATAGACTTATTTGACATGGAGAAGAGGTTGGTAATACAACAAATTACAGAATATATTTCTTTAAATCTCGCCTCTCTGCCAAGAAGATATGTCTGGAGACAGGTGTCCTACAGTCTCACAAGAGACCCCGACATCTATTTTTCGTCAGATGACGGTTGTTAACTAGAACGCCCAGAGTAGCGTCTCACAGAATTCGACACGGCTATATTTTATTGTTTCATACACCTTTCTTCCAACCATATTTAGCAATACTATGTCATTTTTGCACATAATGGAGTACATGGCAAATTATAAGTTTCTTAAGAAATTCTTAGAAATAAAAGAAAACCTAAATAATTACAACTGACTGCCGACTATGCAAGAGCCAGCGCGGCGTCAAAAATAAAGTCCATTCTTTTGCGAGTGGTCTTCTACACTATGACTTATTTTTTAGGTTCAATGTTTACAGCCTCTTCGGAACGCTTCCTTACGCGGTCAGCGTAGATACAGCCGCTTGGGCTATTCCAGCAACCCAGTTCTACTAGCTCCAGCTGACTGTATAAACTACGCCCACTACGCGCACTGCGTTAGTCTACGCGCCTATGACCGTCATGGGGCTGGGGCTGAATCTAGCCAGGGTGTTCTACATTGTCTCTTGTCTCTATGCCAAGTATACACTATACATGTGAGGTGTTGTACGTTGAATGGCCTACCCTGAACGTTGGCTCCACGCCCTGTGGATTAAATCTAGTCAATATACGTGTTCTACACTGAACGTTGTCCCCATGCCCTGCAGATTGAATCTCCAGGAAAGCATGTCTTCTACCCTGAACGTTGCCTCATCACCCCGTAGATTGACTCCACATCTGAACACATGTTTTCTACCATCACCGTTGGTCTGCGCGCCTTGTAGATTGACCTCTGAACACATGTTTTCTACCATCACCGTTGGTCTGCGCGCCTTGTAGATTGACCTCTGAACACATGTTTTCTACCATCACCGTTGGTCTGCGCGCCTCGTAGATTGACTTCTGAACACATGTGTTCTGCAGGTGATGGACCCTGTGTGTCACCAGCTGTTCGACTTCTACCGCTCCGCGCACCCAGAGCTGCAGCGCTTTGCCATGGAGGTGGTGCCCGTCATGGTCTGGGCCTACCTCTCAGCCATCAGCCACAATGACAAGAAGGTAAGTGCGCCCGCCATTGCTGTCTGGGAAAATTACCGTGTATTTGCCGTATAGAGGCCGCGCTTACAAATATTAAAAGGAGCCGATTTCTGCGCTAAGTACCGTATATGTCCCGTTAGAGGCCGCGGTTAGAATTATTAAAAGGATTAAAATGATTCTTGTTTGAACATAGCGTGTGTTGTTTCAGCACCTTCTATCCGTTCTGTTAATTTAATTACTTAACCGCATGAACAGATTGGACTGTCGACCCAACCCTTTAAATACATTTGAAATACTACAATAGCAAACACACTTGCTCAATTTGTTGTTCCTTCTCTTGTTTATTATTATTACTTGTACTATTAGTCTGCGATAGGAGAATTTTTTGACACAAGGTCCACATTTCTTGACAATATCGCCACAGGGAGCAAATACACACATATTAAAAGCTTGGTACTAAAACAATAGAATATTAACCCATAATGGCTCACCACCACGCTTCTTCAAGAGACCTGAAATATGTTGAAATCGCTCCCATTTTCTGGTAAATCCCCACACTGGTGCCGCTGTGACCCATTTATTTGCTATATATTTGTCCCGGAATCTAGATTTTATTTTCAACCGATTTTGCTCATCTCATGTGCCAGATTTCACCCACCTCCCCTATTGCCCCGCCCCATCGCCCCACCTCCCCTATTGCCCCGCCCCATCGCCCCACCTCCCCTATTTGCCCCGCCCCATCGCCCCACCTCCCCTATTGCCCCGCCCCATCGCCCCACCTCCCCTATTGCCCCGCCCCATCGCCCCACCTCCCCACCTCCCCTATTGGCCCGCCTCACCGCTCCACCTTCCCTGTTGCCCGCCTCACCTCCCTACCTCTCCTATTGCCCCGCCTCACCTCCCCACCTACCCTATTGCCCCGCCTTACCTCCCTTACTCCCCAATTGCCCCGCCTCACCGCCCACCTCCCCTGTTGCCCCGCCCCATGGCCCCACCTCCCCTATTGCCCCGTTTCACCGCCCATCTCCTCTGTTGCCCCGCCCCACCTCCCTTACTCTCCTATTGCCCCGCCCCACCTGCCCTGTTGCCCCGCCTCACTTCCCTGTTGCCCCACTTCACTTCCCCGTTGCCCCACCCCACCTCCCCACCTCCCCTGTTGCCCCGCGTCACCTCCCCACCTCCCTTGTTGCCCCACCCTACCGCCCCACCTCCCCTATTGCCCCACCCTACCTCCCCTGTTGCCCCGCCGCACCTCCCCACCTCCCCTATTGCCTTACCCTACCGCCCCACCTCCCCTATTGCCCCACCAAACCGCCCCACCCCACCTCCCCTATTGCCCCGCCCCATCGCCCCAATTCCCCTATTGCCCCGCCCCGCCCCACCGGCCCGCCCCACCTCCCCTATTGCCCCGCCCCATCGCCCCACTTCCCCTATTGCCCCGCCCCATCGCCCCACCTCCACTGTTGCCCCGCTCCATCGCCTCACCTCCCCTGTTGCCCCGCCCCATCGCCCCACCTACCCTATTGCCCCGCCCTTTCGCCCCACCTCCCCTATTGCTCCACCCCACCGTCCCACCTCCCCTGTTGCCCATCGCCTCACCTCACCTATTGCCCCACCCCATCGCCCCACCTCCTCTGTTACCCCGCCCCATCGCCCCACCTCCCCTATTGCCCCGCCCCATCGCCCCACCTCCCCTATTGTCCCACCCCACCGTCCCACCTCCCCTGTTGCCCTCCCCATCGCCTCACCTCCCCTATTGCCCCGCCCCATCGCCTCACCTCCCCTGTTGCCCCGCCCCATCGCCCCACCTACCCTATTGCCCCGCCCCATCGCCTCACCTCCCCTATTGCCCCACCCCACCGTCCCACCTCCCCTGTTGCCCCTCCCCATCGCCTCACCTCCCCTATTGCCCCACCCCACCGCCCCACCTCCCCTATTGCCCCACCCCACCTCCCCTGTTGCCCCGCCGCACCTCCCCACCTCCCCTATTGTCTTACCCTACCGCCCCACCTCCCCTGTTGCCCCATCCTACCGCCCCACCCCACCTCCCCTATTGCCCCGCCCAATCGCCCAAATTCCCCTATTGCCCCGCCCCGCCCCACCTCCCCTATTGCCCCGCCCCACCGCCCCGCCCCACCTACCCTATTGCCCCGCCCTTTTGCCCCACCTCCCCTATTGCTCCACCCCATCGCCTCACCTCCCCTGTTGCCCCTCCCCATCGCCTCACCTCCCCTATTGCCCCGCCCCATCGCCTCACCTCCCCTATTGCCCCACCCCACCGTCCCACCTCCCCTGTTGCCCCTCCCCATCGCCTCACCTCCCCTATTGCCCCGCCCCACCTCCCCTATTGCCCCACCCCACCTCCCCTGTTGCCCCGCCGCACCTCCCCACCTCCCCTATTGCCTTACCCTACCGCCCCACCTCCCCTGTTGCCCCACCCAACCGCCCCACCCCACCTGCCCTATTGCCCCGCCCCATCGCCCAAATTCCCCTATTGCCCCGCCCCACCGCCCCGCCCCACCGCCCCGCCCCACCTCCCCTATTGCCCCGCCCCATCGCCCCACTTTCCCTATTGCCCCGCCCCATCGCCCCACCTCCCCTGTTGCCCCGCGCCATCGCCTCACCTCCCCTGTTGCCCCGCCCCATCGCCCCACCTACCCTATTGCCCCGCCCTTTCGCCCCACCTCCCCTGTTGCTCCACCCCATCGCCTCACCTCACCTATTGCCCCGCCCCATCGCCCCACCTCCCCTGTCTTCCCGCCCCATCGCCCCACCTCCCCTATTGCCCCGCCCTTTCGCCCCACCTCCCCTATTGCTCCACCCCATCGCCTCACCTCCCCTATTGCCCCTCCCCATCGCCCCACCTACCCTATTGCCCCGCCCTTTCGCCCCACCTGCCCTGTTGCTTCACCCCATCGCCTCACCTCACCTATTGCCCCGCCCCATCGCCCCACCTCCCCTGTCTTCCCGCCCCATCGCCCCACCTCCCCTATTGCCCCGCCCTTTCGCCCCACCTCCCCTATTGCTCCACCCCATCGCCTCACCTCCCCTATTGCCCCTCCCCATCGCCTCACCTCCCCTATTGCCCCGCCCCATCGCCTCACCTCCCCTGTTGCCCCGCCCCATCGCCCCACCTACCCTATTGCCCCGCCCCATCGCCTCACCTCCCCTATTGCCCCACCCCACCGTCCCACCTCCCCTGTTGCCCCTCCCCATCGCCTCACCTCCCCTATTGCCCCACCCCACCGCCCCACCTCCCCTGTTGCCCCACCCAACCGCCCCACCCCACCTCCCTTATTGCCCCGCCCCATCGCCCAAATTCCCCTATTGCCCCGCCCCACCGCCCCGCCCCACCTCCCCTATTGTCCCGCCCCATCGCCCCACTTCCCCTATTGCCCCGCCCCATCGCCCTACCTCCCCTGTTGCCCCGCGCCATCGCCTCACCTCCCCTGTTGCCCCTCCCCATGATGAATATTACAATAGCCTCTTCTCCATGGAGGAACTCCAGTCTGCCCTGAGGAAAACTAACAACACTTCACGAGGGCCAGACAATATCCCATACCAATTCCTGAAACAACTACCCGATACATCCTTGGAACTTCTTCTCGACATATTCAACTTCATTTGGCAAACCGGGCAAATACCCCCATCGTGGAAAAAGGCGATAGTCATTCCTATCCCTAAGCCTGGGAAGGATCACACCAATCCTTCTTCCTACCAACCAATAGCTCTTACAAGTTGTATATGTAAAACACTAGAAAAGATGATAAATAACCGCCTTACATATTTTCTGGAAACAAATAATATCATCACTAAGTTCCAGAGTGGCTTTCGACAAAACAGAAATACCACCGATAATTTAATACGATTGGAGACCTATAGACGCGAGGCATTCATCGAACACGTGGTGGCAGTATTCTTTGACCTTGAAAAGGCATATGACACCACATGGAAATATGGTATTTTAAAAGACCTCCATGATATGGGACTCAGAGGTCATATGCCAAATTTTATTCAAGAATTCCTAAACAGACGTCTATTTCAGACAAGGGTCGGAACTACCCTCTCCGAAGTATACGATCAGGAGATGGGGGTTCCCCAAGGCAGTATCCTATCTGTAACCCTTTTTAGTATTAAAATCAACAGCATCATAAAATGTCTCACTAATAACATAGATCCTTCTCTATTTGTTGATGACTTTTTGGCCTGTTTCAGGTCCAAACATATGCACACAATAGAAAGGCAACTACAAATGAACCTCAATAAGTTGCAACAATGGTGCGATGAGAATGGATTTAAATTTTCAAAAACTAAAACAGTGTGTATGCACTTCTGTCAACTCCGGAAACTCCATCCGGAACCTGAACTTAAAATGAATGGGGATCAAATACCAGTTGTGCCAGAAACAAAATTTCTCGGCCTTTTATTCGATAAAAAACTGACTTTTATACCCCATATTAAACAATTAAAACAGAAATGTACCAAAGCACTTAATATAATTAAAGTGCTATCTAATACAGAATGGGGAACAGAAAGAGAGACATTATTAAATATCTACAGAGCCCTGATACGGTCACGGCTGGATTATGGGTCGATGATTTACGGATCAGCACGCAAATCATATTTGCAGATGCTGGACCCTGTGCACAACCAAGCACTTCGTTTATGTCTGGGAGCTTTCCGCACATCTCCTGCGGAAAGCCTGTACGTGGAGTCTGCTGAGCCATCTCTATACTACCGTAGAGATAAATTAGCACTACAATACGCACTTAAGCTCAAAACAAATCCCAATAATCCTACCTTTGAAGACGTATTCCATCCAAAGTTTACAACACTATTTGAAAACAAACCAAAGACAATACCCACCTTTGGAATTCGAGTCAATAACCTTTTGACAAGATACAATACCAATTTCAACGATATACGAACCTGGCATCTTCCAGAAATCCCACCATGGGAAATAGAATCTCCAAAACTTCTGTTAGAACTAGCAACTTACAACAAATCTGACACAGACCCATCACAATTTATAGAACTTAAACATACTATTCACATTCAACACCCCAACCATTTCTCTATATATACCGATGGCTCAAAAGACTCCCACAGGGTGGCCGCTGCAGCGGTGGCTGGTGAACACCAGTGCAGCAACCGCCTCCCAGACCAATGCTCTATATACACCGCGGACGCGGTGGCTCTAATGATGGCACTTGGATATGTAGAACAATCACTTCATGACAACTTTATCATATACTCAGATTCATTATCTTGATTACAAGCCATAAAATATCGGAAATATGAAAATCCCTTAATACAAGTTATACTTATAAAATGTCATGATTTAATATGCAATGGAAAGGCGGTAGTGTTCTGCTGGATCCCTAGCCATATAGGCATAGAGGGCAACAGTCTAGCAGACGCTGCCGCCAAAGAAGCTCTAAATGACGACGTCCTTCCAGTCCAGTTTCCATACTCGGACTTGAAGCCGTACATCCAAAACGAAATTACTAGACATTGGCAGTCGTCCTGGGACGAGCAATCCTCCAACAAATTGCAACGGCTTCAGCCTACTGTGGGTACCAAACGGCCAAGAATCCGCGGTAGGCGGAGGGACGTTGTCATTCAGAGACTCCGAATTGGACATACGCACCTTACCCATTGCTATCTCCTCAAAGGAGAACCACCTCCCGAATGTGTGCCCTGTCAGGAACCCCTGACTGTGGAGCACATTCTGTTGAGGTGTGTTGACTTTCAACAAACAAGGGATCAATATTACAGAGTAGAAACTATGAAAGAACTATTTAATAATATACCACAGCAACAGATTTTAGATTATTTATCTGCAATAAATCTAGTCAAATGCATATGATATCTAGTCAACGTTTACAGCCAAACAGTGCGAACGATTTTAGATTATTTAACTACTAGTTAAATGCATATGATATATTCTACGTTTACTGCCAAACAGTGCATTTTGCTGTAATTATTAATCTAAAAATCTTGGTTTTAAAAACCAACTCATGGTTTTATATTCTGACAATTTTTGACTTTACCGTTTCGCCATTCATCACTTTCATGGTTTTATGACAATCTACTCAATCATTTTACTTGATATCTTCAGGGTTTTATTAAACTATTAATCGATTTCACAAAGACTGCATTCATGGTTTTATTCATATCACGTGTATTGATTTTCAGGGTTTTAATATTGACTAATATTGACCAGTATGGCACGATATAGCCTTCCAGGCTGAAAGTGCCGTTAAGCCCCAATCAAATCAAATCAACCCCTGTTGCCCCGCCCCATCGCCCCACCTACCCTATTGCCCCGCCCTTTCGCCCCACCTCCCCTGTTGCCCCTCCCCATCGCCTCACCTCACCTATTGCCCCGCCCTTTCGCTTCACCTCCCCTGTTGCCCCGCCCCATCGCCCCACCTACCCTATTGCCCCGCCCCATCGCCTCACCTCCCCTATTGCCCCACCCCACCGTCCCACCTCCCCTGTTGCCCCTCCCCATCGCCTCACCTCCCCTATTGCCCCACCCCACCGTCCCACCTCCCCTGTTGCCCCTCCCCATCGCCTCACCTCCCCTATTGCCCCGCCCCATCGCCCCACCTTCCCTATTGCCCCGCCCCATCGCCCCACCTCCCCTATTGCCCCGCTCCATCGCCCCACCTCCCCAAATTCCCCGCTCCATCGCCCCACCTCCCCTATTGCCCCACCCCACCGTCCCACCTCCCCTGTTGCCCCTCCCCATCGCTTCACCTCCCCAATTGCCCCACCCCACCGTCCCACCTCCCCTGTTGCCCCTCCCCATCGCCTCACCTCCCCTGTTGCCCTTCCCCATCGCTTCACCTCCCCAATTGCCCCACCCCACCGTCCCACCTCCCCTGTTGCCCCGCCCCATCGCCCCACCTTCCCTATTGCCCCACCCCACCGTCCCACCTCCCCTATTGCCCCACCCAACCGTCCCACCTCCCCTATTGCCCCGCCCCATCGCCCCACCTTCCCTATTGCCCCGCTCCATCGCCCCACCTCCCCTATTGCCCCGCTCCATCGCCCCACCTTACCTATTGCCCCGCCTCACCTCCCTTACTGCCCGGTCACCTCGCGCCACACACCCCTACCCTCCCCCTCCCCCCTTCCTCCCGCTATCCCTCCCTCCCCTCATCTTCCCTCTGTCTCCCGTCCCCTCCGCTTCTTTTTCCACACCCAACCCTACCTCCCTCCTCCCCCTGCCTCACCCGTCCCTTCCCCCTCCCTCACCCGTCCCTTCCCCCTCCCTCCCTACCCCTATCCCCTCCCTCCCTCCCTTCACCCCTCTCTCCCCTCAACCTGCCTCTGTTCCCCGTCCCCTCCCCTCCCCTTCCCACACCAACCTCTAACACCCTTCTTCTCCTCCCTCACCCGTCCCTGCCCCCCTCCCCTCACCCTCCCTCCATCTCCCGCCCCCTCCCCTTCCCACACCCACCCGTGGACGCCCCCACCCCCACCCCTTTCGATCGTGCATTAGGTCTACCATTAATTACCGTGTGATAAAACTCAGCTAGTAATACCTTAGCCCAAAGTTTTGTGAGTGTTCCTCCGAATTGAACCCGTGTTAAGGAGCGGGCGGGACCGAGGCTGTCAGCTTTAATCCCGGACATCAGCTGTAAGTCCCTCACCGAAGTCACATTCCCCTTATCAAGTTTCATATCTTAGGATTCGATACCTCTACCAAAGGATTTGATTTTTGTTGGAAATGATTAATTAGTAAAAGGGATGACGAGTAGTAATTAGCTCGCGTCTTATTTTCTGGATACAACCCTGGATGATTTGTGACGTCTACGATACGGGACGTGATCATCACGTTGATCACAATGGGGCCGCCCCGATAGCTCATTGGGTTAGAGCGCTCTTAGTTGCATTGAGTGCTCTGGCCACCTGAGAGCCTCACGGCGCGTGGATCGATGGTTCGAGCCCCGCTGTTGCCATGTCTGTGTGGTCGCAGGATAAACATCCCATGTCTTTCTTTGCAAAGAGTAGGGGGTTATCCCCGGGGACTTCGCTCAGCTCTTATCTTGTTTCTCCCATTGACGCGATATGATCAGAATGAATTAAAGCCTTCTGAATGTACAACCAGCTAACCCACTTATCAGAATGCCCGGACATTCTGAGTCAAAGAAAAACAGGGATCATGATATGAAGATCCATGTCGTCAGTACTATGATGCACTTTCACTTGACTCAGTCTTATCCAGGAGACGGTTGCCAGAGAGAGAGAGAGAGAAAGCCCGGTGTTTAAGAATGGGGGCCTGTTTCACAAATCTAATTTAATTATCTCAATGTTCTCGTCGGTGCAGTGTCAGCAGTGAGTTCACGAACGTGGCATTAAACATCCATCCATTGATCCGTTAATTTTAATATGGATAGGTGCGACCTAAAAAATGCGCGCGTATATTTATTAATTCAGATATTCACTGGCACGATATCACTTCGGCTTGCCATAACGCATATCTTTGTTTTCGGGATGAAGTATACCGTGCACGTGCTTGTGACAAATCGTTCGGTTGCTTAGAACTCCCATTGTGACGTCATGTTTATAACATTTTGACGTCACAACTACTCAATATGCTCTGCTTGGAGCTTGGCAACCGACATTTAGCGCATCGCTTATAAATTAACTTTAATTTTAAATATACATCCATTGTTAACATTGAATAATTTATTCGTAAATTTTGTGTGGGGCAGCTGATTTAATTATTAAAGACATGACATAATATGCTTCGACCTCTCTTTGCTTGAACATATTTATGTACAGCCGATATTTACTCCGAAAACGTTTCATTGGGGACTGTTACGCGAAATGAAAGTCCTAAGCCTATGCTTGAAATGGACTTTGAATATGCATGCATGTTACCTTAAGAGCTCGCTTGCGCTCGCTATAAATAATAACAAAACAGTAACATGATACTAGTAATAGAGATACAAATACTAATAATACAGATTCAGGGTACTAATGATACAGATACAGGGTACTAATAAAACAGACCCAGGGTACTAATAACACAGATACAGGGTATTAATGATACAGATACATGTACTGATAATACAGATACAGAGTACTAATAATACAGATACAGGGTACTAATAATACAGACCCAGGGTACTAATAATACAGATACAGAGTACTTATAATACCGATACAGGGTACTAATAATACAGATACAGAGTACTAATAATACAGATACAGGGTACTAATAATACAGATGCAGGGTACTAATAATACAGATACAGGGTACTAATAATACAGATGCAGGGTACCAATAAAACAAATAGTAGGTACTGATAATAGAGATACAGGGTACTAATAATAGAGATACAGAGTACTAATAATACAGATACAGGGTACTAATAATAGAGATACAGGTACTAATAATACAGATGCAGGGTACTAATAATACAGATACAGGGTACTAATAAAACAGATACAGGGTACTAATAACACAGATACAGGGTATTAATGATACAGATACATGTACTGATAATACAGATACAGAGTACTAATAATACAGATACAGAGTACTAATAATACAGATACAGAGTACTAATAATACAGATACAGAGTACTAATAATACAGACCCAGGGTACTAATAATACAGACCCAGGGTACTAATAATACAGATACAGAGTACTAATAATACAGATACAGGGTACTAATAATACAGATACAGGGTACTAATAATACAGATGCAGGGTACCAATAAAACAAATACTAGGTACTGATAATAGAGATACAGGGTACTAATAATACAGATACAGAGTACTAATAATACAGATACAGGGTACTAATAATACAGATACAGGGTACTAATGATACAGATACAGAGTACTAATAATACAGATACAGGGTACTAATAATACAGATACAGGGTACTAATAATGCAGATACATGTACTAATAATACAGATACAGGGTACTAATGATACAGATACAGAGTACTAATAATACAGATACAGGGTACTAATAATACAGATACAGGGTACTAATGATACAGATACAGAGTACTAATAATACAGATATGGGGTACTAATAATGCAGATACAGGGTACTAATAATACAGACACAGGGTACTAATAAAACAAATACTAGGTACTGATAATACAGATACAGGGTGCTAATAATAGAGATACAGGTACTAATGATACAGATACAGAGTACAAATAATACAGATACAGAGTACTAATAATGCAGATACATGTACTAATAATGCAGATACATGTACTAATAATACAGATACAGAGTACTAATAATACAGATACAGGGTACTAATAATACAGATATGGGGTACTAATAAGGCAGATACAGGGTACTAATAATACAGACACAGGGTACTAATAAAACAAATACTATGTACTGATAATACAGATACAGGGTGCTAATAATAGAGATACAGGTACTAATGATACAGATACAGGGTACTAATAATACAGATACAGGTAGTAATAATACAGATACAGGGTACTAATAACACAGATACAGGGTACTAATAATGCGGATACGGGCTAGTAATAATACAGACAGGGTACTAATAATACAGATACAGAGTACTTATAATACAGATACAGGGTACTAATAATGCAGATACAGGGTACTAATAATACAGATACAGGGTACTAATAATGCGGATACGGGGTAGTAATAATACAGACAGGGTACTAATAATACAGATACAGAGTACTTATAATACAGATACAGGGTACTAATAATGCAGATACGGGGTACTAATAATACAGATACAGGGTACTAATAATACAGATACAGGGTACTAATAATACAGACCCAGGGTACTAATAATACAGATATGGGGTACTAATAATGCAGATACAGGGTACTAATAATACAGATACAGGGTACTAATAATACAGACCCAGGGTACTAATAATACAGATATGGGGTACTAATAATGCAGATACAGGGTACTAATAATACAGACCCAGGGTACTAATAATACAGATATGGGGTACTAATAATACAGATACAGAGTACTTATAATACAGATACAGGGTACTAATAATGCAGATACGGGGTACTAATAATGCAGATACAGGGTACTAATAATGCGGATACGGGGTAGTAATAATACAGACAGGGTACTAATGATACAGATACAGAGTACTTATAATACAGATACAGGGTACTAATAATGCAGATACGGGGTACTAATAATGCAGATACAGGGTACTAATAATACAGATACAGGGTACTAATAATACAGATATGGGGTACTAATAATGCAGATACAGGGTACTAATAATACAGGTACAGGGTCCTCATAATGAAAATGAAGCATATTTACCGGTATAGAGTCTATGCGTTCGGTTCGTAATCGGCTCTCTTTTCTTAATACGAGCCTTTAATAGTACTATGACTACTCAACACAACGCGTTTCGTGAGAATACAAAGTAAAGACGATCTGATTGAATTACTATATATGTTATTGCTTTTGTTACAGAGGAGTGGCGGCAGCGAAGCATGCCTCCTTGGAATCTATAACCTGGTGAGTTAGTTTTCTCTATAATTGTGCATTGGTTTTCAGTTTGTATTACGATTGGGTGGGTGAGTATGGGTGGGGGGGGGGCTCTTTTTATATAATTAGATGTCTACCCTAATATTTCAATATCACTTTTTTGTCGGTTTTATACTTTCACATTTTTTGTGCTATGATGTGGCATTGCATTGAAGCAATACATCGGATGGTATAATGCCATTTAATCAGCTGTTATTGTGTTGTATTTGGATGTATTTACATCCAAATACATTGTATGCAACTAAACCCCTTGTTAAATTGTGTTATCTCTGCATATCTAATTGATGGGTGATGCTGTCGCCATGGATACCACCGTCGCCATTAGTGACATTGTCTTCCCTGGTTACCTGATTTTATTTAATTTATGATTTACTTTATTGCGTCATTCGTAGGTCAAACCATATTCCGCAATGTCTCGCCTAATTTGATATGTCGCCCGCTGTTAAAGAACAGTGATTTTATATTATATCGGTAGATTGATATCACGCAATTCACATTAAGCTTATTCATAACTGTGATCACCACACGGAAATGAGATCCTTGTAGGAGTAAAATCCCGTTCAGGTGTTTTTTTTCGGTAATAATATTATTAATTATTATATAGTTATTAGTTGATTACTAGACGAGTGAATGCAATTCTCTCTGCGGACAGTTTCGAAAAAATGTCGCACACGGGATATTGAAGATTGAAGCCAGATTGGGGGTGGTGGGGCAGAAGAAATACAAGTCTGGCAGATTGAAATTTGAAAAAATTGAAATATCTGACAGAGGTCCCGCCTACTAGGACACCGATCTATTGACGCTGCTTCAGGTTTGCCTCTAGATTAATTTGAGCAAAAACTAGATTATTCAAGTTGATTCCATTTCGAAGTGATCAGGCCTGATTAGTCCAAGCATACCAATCTATCGGCAGAGATTGTGAAACCACTATGACAAATCTAACTTTGGTTTGTCTCAACGATCAACATATGATATTTATTTAATGATGGCGTCTCTTTCTCCGAGGGGTTGATGTCGTGTTTTCCGTAGTACTAGACCCACCGTCAATTCTTGTACGTTAATGGCAACTGCTTGGTTGGTTGGTGTCAATCGGAGACGGAAGGGAGAGTGGAGCTATGTCCTCGGGGGTAACCCGCTACTCTTTACGAAGAAAGACATGGTATCTTTATCCTGCGACCACACAGACATGGCCACAGCGGGGCTTGAACCACCGATCCACGTGCCGTTAGGCTCTCAGGTGACCAGAGCACTCAATGCGAGCGCTCTAACCCACTGAGCCGGCGGTAATGGT
>OZ025265.1:22265242-22365522 GCA_964019135.1 Arenicola marina
CTGGCTTTAGGTTGGCTTCATTACAAACTGCTGGCTTCAGAAGCTCTATCATTGCAGGAAACTGCTGGCTTTTGAAACGTAATAATTACAGAAGCATGCAGCTTCATTACGACAGAACGATGCTGGCTTTAGAAGCTCTATCGTGACAAGCTTTAGAAGCTCTATCGTCACAGGCTTTAGAAGCTCTATCGTGACAGGCTTTAGAAGCTCTATCGTGACAGGCTTAGAAGCTCTATCGTGACAGGCTTTAAAAGCTTAATTTTTTACAGTGTGTCTTAGAATCTTTTTCATTACGGATCGTGCTGGCTTCAGAACTCTGCTGGTTTCATGCCGTGGCTGATCTCCCCAGCTCACCTGTCACACAGACCAGCGCCCAGGACCTTCACGCTATGTGGTATCCGGTCGTTAAAGTCCCCCGTTGGAGATGTAATTTTCGATGTGAGTCAATAAATTATCACAAATGAAAAGCATTTTCCGCCAAGCGCAGCTGTCACTCGTCTCATTGATGACAGTCATATGGATCTCCATCTACGTAGAGAGAGAGAGAGAGAGAGAGAGAGAGAGAGTGGAGAAGGGAGAGAGAGACAGAGAGAGAGAGACAGATAGACACAGATGGTGACTGGGTGCTCAAATGGCTGTTATCCGCCTGAAGCATGTCCCCGATGGCCGTTACGACAATGCTGCGGCCGGTAACACGTTGTAATTTGATGCTGGTCATTGGCTTCCCGGTCTATTTGTCACGATAAATACCCGTCTTTTTTGGATCGATACGGGGTAAAGTAGGCACGGGTCACCCCCCCACCCCCTGCCCTGAAACAGATGCTCGGCTCGTCCTCGGGTTCAATTCCGTCATGCACACGGACGTTGGTGGCTGGAGGAGAGGAAGCGAGGGTAGGGGGGGGGGGGGGGGCGATGCACCAAGCATTATGCCGGTGTGCGTGCGTGAGACCCCCATTTACGATCATGTTGCCTACGTATGCGGCTGAGGATTTTATTTCAATGCACTTGTCCCTGTTTCTTATTTTTGTTTACTAATTATGTAGAGCTGTTTTTCCTCCCTTGTAATAGCGACCGGTGGTGGCTATCAGCGGTTGCCACTCATGCTCGTTAACCGCTTGCCCCCCCCCCCCCCACCGTCCCTCCCTCCACCTCCCCTATGCGCCCCCCGTCCGTCCCTCCACCTCCCTTATGCCCCCCACGCTCCTCCCTCCACCTCCCCTATGCGCCCCCCGTCCGTCCCTCCACCTGCCTTATGCCCCCACGCTCCTCCCTCCTCCTTCCTTATGCCCCCCCCCCACGTTCCTCCCTCCACCCCCCATTTGCCCCCATCCCCCTGTCAGTCCCTCCCTCCACATCCCCTATGCCCTCCCCCCCCCCTCCCCTGTTGCCCGGCGCTTGCCGCTCCGTACGTAAATTCATCTGATCTATCATTGTTAACCATTCGTGGTCTGAAAAATCTCCAACCGTTCTGTTTTTTCTGGGCTGTTTTTTTTTTTTTTTTTTTTTTGAGGGTGAATCGCCTTTATATGTTGAGTTACTCCTGTGACATCATGCGTCGTCTTTCTACCGCTGCTGCTGCTGTTTTCCCATAAATAAGCGCCCCATTGTCTTCTTTCTTCTTGTTTTGGCTTGGTCTTTATTTTGCCTCCAGCGTCCTCCTCTGTGCCATGCTGTTGAAATTTAAATGCCGTGTTGTAAAGAAGTTCAAAGAACCCGTCTCCGTTTATGTTTCTCGTGGCCACGTGGCCCGCTGCCCCCCCCCCCCCCCCCCTCGCTGTTCCCCGCTGTCCCCCCGCTGTCCTCCGGCCGCTCCCCCGCGGTCCCCGCTGTCCCCGCTGTCCCCTCGCATGGCGTGCTGTAGCAGACGCTCTGCTCTAACAGATAGCGACTTCCGTCCTACAGATGGTGGGGATATGTAGGTGTGGATCCCGGGGGAACAAGCCACGACCAACGGAAAGAACAATTACAGATGGCGGGCGCAAAACTATAGCGGTTATCGAAAGGGTAGCGGAAGGCGAACCAATGGGGCGGGTGGGGTTAAGGTATGTCTAAAACTAGGGCAATCACCGCAAGGGTAAGAGGGAGAAAGGGAGGGGGGGAGGGGTATCTAAGACTAGAGTAAGCTAAGGGGAAATGGGGAGGCGGAGAATGACGGAAGGTCTAAAACTAGGACAGTTACCGAAATAATAACCTGAAAGGATGGCAGACGCAGAGAGAGAATGGATATATTTATAATGCTGGCGGGAGATAGTAGAGGAGGAATGGTAAGACGTGTGGAGATGGCACGTGGATATAGGCAAAACAGAGCCGCAGCAGGCTTAGTCGTAGAAGTAGCGGTTGGACATTCAGTGACACGCACACAGCAATACTAATACCAAGACGCTATATAGTCCAAACTGCGCAGATGACTAAGGATGACTGAGCACTATTTAGTAAGAGACTAGAGACTTCAAAGATAGAAGGGCACAAGACAACGACCAAGATTGGGAGACACAGACATGCAAGATGGTCATGGTAAACAGAGTGGGGTGGGGGACACAACACACACACAAACAGAAAAAAAACAACGAAACGTACGAAACTGCTAAGCTGCTGCCGGGGCTAGCTCTGTATTCTCCAGACGGCCTCGGGCGGAAACAGACGCGACAGATGACCCGTGGCTAATCAAATGTCACCCCCCCCCCCCCCCCACCCCCCCACCCCTGCCTCCCAAACGTCCATATCGCGGCGCTTGGGACTCAACATCACGCCTGAATTGTTTTATTAACAATTTTCGATTTCCTCCGCTTTTGCTTATCGCCAACTGTGGGATGGCTTGAAGGCCCGCGGACGTCAGCGGATGGTGCTGCCCTCCGCTATAAAACGGTGTCAACGGGAATTAAAATCCAAGTGGCATGGTTTGGGAAATCAATAAAATAGACTTCTATAGCGTTCGAACTCCAAGCCACGGGGGGCTGTTTTTTGTGTCTGTCTGTTTGTGATCCACTTGTCTAGGCGTTAGGCCGGTTGTCATTCAAGGGTCTCAGGTTAGCAGCTTCTCCCATGTGTCATATTACCCACAGATCCATGGACCCAATGAAGGACATGCACCTTATACCACTACTATAAGGAACAAGATCTATACGGAACAAGGAAAAACACAACTAAACGCCATGGCGTGAAATTCAATCCTGAAACGCGGAAGCAAGCTCTTCCAAGCTGCAAGCTATTACCAATGCCCATGTCGCGTTGTAGAAGGGCTGTTGATATTACGTTTCGCTCATGTTTGTTCCACTTGTGTCTTTCCAGGAGGTCATTGATAAAGATGACAAGCCCAAGGTCCAGACCTTGACGATCCCGACGCTGGCTGCGCCGTCTGTATACCACGAGGTAAGATCCAGCTTCCGGTCGGTCGGCCACGTGACCCAGCCGTTTTGTTTGCCAGCAGCGCCGTCTGGCGGGAGACTGGATGCCGCTGCTTTGTTGTCGCTTGTAGCGCCGCCTTGCGTGAGCCTCTTATGTCACGTCACGTGACCTTTGTGTGTTGTAACTAGCAGCGCCCTCTGTGAGAATCACGTGACCACGATGTGTGGTGACCAGCAGCGCCCTCTATGAAAGTCAAGGGACCTAGATATATTGCACCTATATATAGAGCAGCGCTCTTCGTACATGTAAAGACTCATCCTCTGTTGGACATAGCCGCACCTGTCGCACACCCTAACGAGGTGGCCCACAATCGACTCAACGGTGCAGAAACAGCCAATCGCCCTGGACGGACGACCCTGCCAATGGCCCCGCCATTAAGGACATTAGCTGCGCTTTCATTTCCGCGTATTGGCTTGTGTTACGCGTTGGGGCCCTCTGTCTCCCTCTCCCCCTCCCCCCCCCTCTCCCTCTCCCTCTCCCCCTCCCTCACCCCCTCCCTCTCCCTCTCCCCCATGGCGGTTGTCATGCAGGCAATGAGGCTCGCGGTTTGATGCGAAGCCCCAGACAAAGGTACAGTAGGTCACAAAGGTGGGATGGGGAGGAAACAATATAGCCCCCCAACCCACCCCTTCCCTCCTCCCCCAGTCCGGAGTTGGAAGTGCTGGGTGGGTTGGAAGTGCTTGAGAGAGGGGTGGCAAGTGGGGGGCGGGGGGGGGGGTGTATCGGGAAGACCAGGCGGATGGACGGTCCATAGGCGGAGAAATTAGAGGACGCTCTTGGGTAGCAAAGGAAATGAAAAAAAAGGAATATTGGAAATGAGACTCGAGACTGATAGTATAGGTCGAGGTACAGGGAGGGGGGGGGGAGGGGGTGGTTGACGGTCTGGAGGTGAAGGGGTGGGGATGGGTATGGGGGAGGGGGTGAGGGTGTAGGAGGATCTCGTGGTTGTAAATACAGACCCCGGTGTTGCTGAGTGAAGGGCAAAATTGTTCCTAGGGGTAAATAAAGGGGAATTCATGGCTACCGATCTCTGGTATATTGCTTGGATGAAACCGTGGGAAATTGCCCACCAATCGCCACCCTCTTCAATTACCCCCCTCCCCCTTACCTCCCCCGCCCCCAGCCATCCGCAACATCACCCCCCCCCCCCCTCCCACTCCCTCTCCTCTCTTCCCACAGACAGCCTCGGTCAATACATGGCCTGGGGCTTCAGTACCGGCCCTGGCGGTGGGCAGAGGAACCACGCCCGCGGAGAATAAACTAGAGGGTTCCCCAATGAACTTTGGAGAAGGTCCAAGGAGGGTAACGGGCGGTGAGGGGGAGGGGGGAAAAGGGGAAAGGGGGCGGGGGAAGGGGGATGGATGAGGGTGGGATGGCGGTGAGGTTAAGGGAAGGAGGCCGGTGTTGATAACGGGGGTTGAGGGAGGGGTACTCATGTTGGGAATTTCTCCCCCGCAAAAAAACGTCCCCGTTCTGACACCAATTCTGATTGGTATGCAATAAGTTTTTGCTACATCGCTGTTAAAAAGTAAAAAAAAAGGATTACAAAAATATGTTGTATGCTAGATTCCCACCTCCGTCAACCAATCATTTTCGCCTCATTGCATACTTCGAATATCTGACAGAATTACTAAATTTTCAGCTGAGTGAACCCCTGAACTATTGTTTTGTAAATAATGACCACCTCAGTACACACTGACCGCTAACGGCAGGTGATTATCTTATTGCAATCTCGAGTACGAATCCCTACACGTTTCTTCAAATATCCGATAGGCGTCGCTGCCCTCGGTGCAGGAGGTGAATTGTGGGAGGCTTCTGTCGGTGGAAATGTTGAACTATTTTTTTTTTTACATTTTAGTAGATAAATCTAGCTGGTTGATCTGTTGATGGCTTGGCGAATGACAGATTTAATATGGGGATGATGACAAACTGCAGTGAGATAGCATGATTCATGGGACTGAATGACGGAATAAATGCCCCCCCCCCTTGCGTACACGCTACACACACATAAATAACCACAATTCAATCCCCGCCTTCACTATGGGGTACTTGGCCTATCTTTCCAGGCCTGCCCCCTCACCTCGCCTACCCTACCACCTTCACCCCCCTCTCCTCTCCTCACCTCACCTCGTCTACCACCTTCACCCCTTCTCCTCTCCTCACCTTACCTTGTCTACCACCTTCACCCCTTCTCCTCTCCTCACCTCACCTCGTCTACCACCTTCACCCCTTCTCCTCTCCTCACCTTACCTTGTCTACCACCTTCACCCCTTCTCCTCTCCTCACCTTACCTCACCTCGTCTACCACCTTTACCCCCCTCTCCTCTCCTCACCTCACCTCGTCTACCACCTTCACCCCTTCTCCTCTCCTCACCTTACCTTGTCTACCACCTTCACCCCTTCTCCTCTCCTCACCTTACCTTGTCTACCACCTTCACCCCTTCTCCTCTCCTCACCTCACCTCGTCTACCACCTTCACCCCTTCTCCTCTCCTCACCTTACCTTGTCTACCACCTTCACCCCTTCTCCTCGCCTACACCCTTTACCCCCTCTCCTCACCTCACCTCCCTTTCAGCCTTCACCCCTTGCCGCCAGCAGTCACCCCATCACCCCCCTTGCCGCCAGCCTTCACCTTCTCACCCCCTCACCCCCTTGCCGCCAGCCATCACCCCCTGTCACCACGTGCTCGTCGCTAGCCGTGCTGGCTTGACGCTATCATCCCCCGACATTTCCATGGGTCTTGACGAGGCCCGAGTCAGAGCAGTCCAGGCAGTCACGATAAGCGATAAGACGGACTGGCAAGATGGCCGACCAACCGGCGGGAGAAACTCTGCCCCGCCCCCATCAGCCACCCTCCCTAGTCGTGGGAAGAGAGAGTGTTCGGTGGGAGGGCGGTGCGGGAAGGGTGGGTGGGTGGGCACAATCGCCGCCGGCCTTTACACCATGGTATCCGCAAAGAACATCTGCGCATGCGCAAAACGCTGCGCAATCTTCCCCGGTAGGTGACAGCGACAGCAGATGTAGATATCGGGTCGTCTTCCTCGTCCACCCACTCATAGTTTGAGGGCCTCCCCGATAGCTCAGTGGGTTAGAGCGCTCACCTAGAGTACTCTGGCTATCTGAGAGCCTAACGGCACGTGGATCGGTGATTCGAGCCCCGCTGTGGCCATGTCTGTGTGGTCGCAGGATAAAGATTCCATGCATGCTCTTCTTCGCAAAGAGTAGGGGGTTACCCCCGCGGACATGGCTCCACTCTCCCTTCCTTCTCCCATCGACGCGATATGACCAAAAGTGGTTAAAGCGTCCTGAACATACAACCAACCAACCCAGCCACTCATAGTTTGAGGGGCCTTTCTGGTGTAGTGGTTAGCGCACTATTCCACAGACCAATAGGTCTAGGGTTCGAATCCGGAACTGGACACTGGGACGTGTGTCATCCTTTCATCATTCAGCGTCCCGGGAAGTTCCATGGTCCAGTGTAACCCTATTGTGTGCCCAAAAGCGGCGAAAAACACCAATTCATGTCAGTTCATTTCTCATAGTACTCGTGTTGTTATTTACGAGGTCGTTGTTCTCAGTATGTCGGTATCTGATATTGATACCTTGGTATCTAATTTTTAATTAATTTAATTTTCTTAATACCGGATATATATAATATCGTTCCCTATATATATTTGGCTCTCGCATATGCCTGATAAATTCAGCTAGTTTCCATTGTACCATTATTATTGTACCATTATATGTACCTATATAATTAGTTCCTATTGTACCTGAGATTTATTTGGTTCCCATATGGCACCTGATATATAAGTCAACTATAGGTTTCCATTGTACCTGAAATATATTTGATTTCCTTGTCACTTGACACCTATCAGGTTTTCTTGTTGACTGATATCATTATGGTTTACATGGTACCTGATGTATATATTCGTGTTTCATGGTATCTGTTACATCTGTTTTATAAAACTCCCACGAGACCGACGATTGCATTGTACGCTGCGTGACGTTGCTAATTTAATTGAATCACGTGATATGTATTCCTCCGCGTGCCATGATCCCGGCGCTACCTTCGCCTCCCGTCTTCTCACGTCCCGCCGGATTCTCTCAGTGGCGATGCCTGAGATCCCACTATAATTACCAAGCGGATTCTGGATCTGAAGCTGGGATGATCCCGGGCGTGTCCAGACAGTCCGTCCGAAGCTTATCGCACTAGGCACCGCCCAGATCTCCCCGGGTCGGTTTCCCCGCCATTAATCTTCTCGTCTCTCCTGGCGCTGGAGCGGCTCGTCTGTCGCTCGGGGAGATGATGGAGGGGGTAGGGATTGGGGTGGGAAGGGGAGAGGAGATCGGTGCCGGGCCCCCCGCGGTGGCACAGGGGGCAGAGCGCCAACGCCCATCCCAACATTGCCTCGTATTGAGTCAGTTGTATTGGGCTCCAGTCGCAGTTCGAATCCCACTCTGGCCTTGTCAGTCGCGGTTCGAATCCCACTCTGGCCATGTCAGTCGCGGTTCGAATCCCACGCTGGCCTTGTCAGTCGCGGTTCGAATCCCACGCTGGCCTCTCCAGTCGCAGTTCGAATCCCACTCTGGCCTCTCCAGTCGCGGTTCGAATCCCAATCTGGCCTTGTCAGTCGCAGTACATAGGATGCAGCCATATATATTTTCCAACCTCATTCACCCAATTTAGAAGCATGATGAATATGCACACAATATCAATATCACTACCACAACCTGCCGGACTACTTTCACCCTTTTTGTCAACATTCTGCATTTCTCCGTCGGTTTATAATACGTCATTAGCATTGTCCGACATTTCCGCGACGCATATCTTGCATCTCACATGTATTTGATTGTGATATCTTGCATCTCACATGTATTTGATTGTGATATCTTGTATCTCACATGTATTTGATTGTGATATCTTGCATCTCACATGAATTTGCTTGTGATATCTTGCATCTCACATGTCTTTGCTTGTGATATCTTGCATCTCGCATGTATTTGCTTGTGATATCTTGCATCTCACATGTATTTGCTTGTGATATCTTGCATATGACATGCTTATAATATCTTGCATCTCGCGCTTGTGTTTATTTACATGCGATCTGTAACGATGACGTATTGTTTGTTGCAGCCGCCCAGCCTGGCCGCCCTGGCCCTGACGGAGAACGCCCTGCTGCACTGTCAGCGAGAGGAAGCCGTCACCATTACGCTGGGACCCCTACCACAGGTCGAAAACATCAACGCGCAGAACCGGTGGGTGACGGACCTGAAACGCCTGCCCTCACCTCCCCCCCCCCCACCCCTTCCCCCACGCATCCACCCGCAACTTCCTCTTGGCCCCACCCCCATCTCAATCCAGACTTTAAGTATCACCCCTGCGTTCTTCAACCCTCTTCGCCCCTCTGTCATCTTTGCTCTCGCTTCTCTTCTCTACTCTTGTCTATCCTCTCACACCCTCTTTCTTTATCTTCTCACACCCTCCTTTTGTTTTCTTTTCTTCTATCCCTGATCTCTTCTCTCGCCGCTCTCCTGTCTGTTATATCCTTTCAAACCTCTCCTGTCTCTTCTACCTCTCAACCCTCTATTCTCTCCCCTCACTTCTTTCCTCTGTCCTTCGTCCCTCGTTCTCTTCTCTTATCCACCCACATCTCTTTTTTTTTCTCTCTTCTCGCGACTCATTCCCTATTCCACCCCCCACCCCTCCCCGCCTCCTTTCCCTCCTTCCCCTTTCCCCTCCCGCACCTCCCATACTCCTCCCTCTTGTCCCCCCCCCCCACCTCCCTCCCCGCCTCCTCTCCGCCCGCCTAGTGACACGAGACACACGGTTTATCCCTCGAGTTACAAAACATTTTCACAACAATTTCATGATTAAGTAGGTCGCTCGCGTTGCAATCATTATGAAATGATGAAATGATCGTCCTTCGGGACTGATCCTGCAGACAAAATGCCAGTGCGCCTTCAGTCTGGCAAGCACATGGCATTATATAGTGCACACACTAATCGCGCGTGCCAAGCTACTAATGTGACGCGCCTGACAGGCTAAGGGGCGGATCCAGGAATTTGACAGGGGGGAGGGGGGGGGGGGTAGCAACAAAATGTGACTTTACGATGTATTTCGTTGGAAAACCAGACTTTTGTAGTGTATGCTCAAGTTCCCAAGGGGGGCAACCCCCCTACCCCCCCCCCCTCCCTAGATCCGCCCCTAGTCGTCAGTCAATGTTCGTTTATTTTCACCATGTGCATTCATAACGTGTATAACACAAATCGCAGTAACAAAACTGGAGCTTCCAATAAAAGTGTTTTTCAACGAGATATATCGAAACTTAAAGTATAACACATGGTGAAGGTGACCCCAACTAAGGCCAACCTGGGCCGCTATCATCAGGGCCGCCTGAAATTATGATCTAAATTTCATGACGTTCAAGCGTAAAAAAGACAAAGAGAATGAAACGAAACAGAGAACTTAAAATAAATAAACTTAAAAGAAAACTTATTTTTTATTTATACAAACATTACATAAATGAGATTACAGCCATAGATCTGGTTAATTCTAGTTCGTCATTAGATTGTACTTCGAAAGACCACATAATATTCACGGTCTGCCTGTGTATCTGTTTTTATATCAAGACAGGTATATTTATACAGGTATATATATATCAAGACAGGTATATATATACAGGTATATATATATCAAGACAGGTATATATATACAGGTATATTTATATCAAGACAGGTATATTTATATCAAGACAGGTATATTTATATCAAGACAGGTATATATATATATGACATAAGATGTATATTTAGATCAAGACTGTCTTGCTTTTTCATGCTCTCTTGTTTCTGTTTTGCTTTCCTCCCGTGTAAAATCTTGCGTACTCTGACGTATTTTTATCTTTAACCTTTCATTAACTCCAATTTCTTGTTTTAAAATTACAATTCCGATTGTTCACCCTCCTTCTCTCCCCTCTTCTCTCTTTACCCCCCCCCCCCCCCCATATCCTTCATCCCCCATCTCATCCCCTTTCCTCTCTCTTGTGTACACTCACTCCCTCTTCCTCCTCCCATCACCCCCACCTCCTCTCCTTCCTTCCCCTTCCCGCACCTCTCATACTCGTCCCTCTTGTCCCCCCCCCCCCCACATCTCCCTCCCCGCCTCCTCTCCGCCCGCCTAGTGACACGTGGCACACGGTTTATCCCTCGAGTTACAAACATTTTCACAAAAAATATCATGATTAAGTGACGCGTGCCAAGCTACTAATGTGATGCGCTTAACAGTGTAACAGGCGAACCATCTGTACTGGCCGGGGCCGTATTCATAATCGTCACTTAGGCTACGCCACGAGACTTAGCGCTAAGTGGAAGATTTGTCAAGTGATTATCAGGTTCAAAATGCCTAAGTAGTCCCCCAAAAAAGTGTTTTTTTTTTAATTAAGAGAGTGCTAAAATTATATTGAAGAGGATTTTTTAATCATTTCACAATCATGAGCACCACCACAACGAGCTGGTGAGGCTAAGACGAAAACGCACTTTGCGTGCGTAACTTACAAGGGGATTATGAAAACGACCCCTGGGATATACCTGGTCGATTACTGGTCTCTAGATTACCACACTTGTATCCCGCAGTGTTGTAGTGTCGTATTCGCCGTTTGAATCTTATATTTATTTAGTGTCTGTATTGTTGGTAAACTGAAAAATATATATTTTTTTTAAATATTTCAAATCATATCGCGACCAAACCCCCCCCCCCCCCCGCCGTGACGTCATGAATAAAGTAGTTATCATATTTGTGTACGTGATGAAAGAACTGCGTTGAATTGTCTCGCTGTAGTCATTGCTGAATGTTATCATATCTGTGTACATGATGAAAGAACTCCGTTATGAAAGTTTCTCGTTGCGGTCCTTGCAGAATGTCAGTCTTGACCTACGTGCTGAGCTGTTACAACGCTGACATTGCCAACCTGTCCTCAAGGTCACACCAGGCTCTGTGCAAAACAGCGTCAAGGTACGTGAATAAGGTCAACATATATAACTTCTAACGGCGAAACCGAATTGAGATAATTTATTTGTTTACCTTTACCGTTTTTTGACGATATATCCTTGCACATATTTGGGTAGTATTATAACTGTAGCGAACTGGCTGTTCTCTTGCCTAATAACACCATTCACTATAGTTATAATATTCGATTATAATACTCGATTATAACGCTCTAGAATCAGTTAATTACTCGCGTATAACGCTCCAGAATCAGTTAATCATTCGCGTATAACGCTCCAGAATTTATGAATGGAATGCCCACAATGACGATATCCATATCTCCCTGCTCCAGACTGTCTCGGACAGGATTTGAGAACCTATCCGGAGATGACACCGAGTCCATCACAGTCAGTCTGAACGGGTCCGAATCTTCCACTTCCTCATCCCGTGGATCCAGAAAAGGTGTCCAGTTCCGGCGAGATCCGCGCGTTAAGCTGAGCGCCCCCTTCCTGCTCGAGATCCTGAACGGCATATACTTTACCATGTGAGTGGATCCCTCTGACCTTGATCCGGTAGAATATGCGTTCAGGGGCGGATCCAGGCATTTGTCAAGAGGTTGGGGGGGTGGGGGCGAAGGGGGTTGCGACCGGGGACTGGGGGTTGTATCCACAAAATAAAATGTCGCTTTACGATGTATTTCGTTGGAAAACCAGACTTTTACAGTGTATCTCCTCAAGTTGTCTCAAACAAAGAAAGCAAACAACTTGCAACTTTGTTCTTAGAATGTCACATGATATTTTTGCACCTTACTTATATAATGTGTGCCTTATTTCTATTGGGGCCGCCTCGATAGCTCAGTGGGTTAGAGCGCTGGCATTCAACGCTCTGATCAACTGAAAGCGTAACGGCGCGTGAATCGGTGGTTCGCGCCCCACTGTGGCCATGTCTGTGTGGTCGCAGGATAAAGATCACATGTCCTTCTTCGCAAAAAAGTAGAGGGTTACCCTCGAGCACGTGGCTCCACTCTCCCTTCCTTCTCCCATTAACGCGATATGACCAAAAGTGGTTAAAGCGTCCTTAATATAAAACCAATCTTTGTTTCTATTCACCAGGTTCAACGGACAAGCCAGGGAAGGCATCCAGGCACTGGAAGACGTCCACAACAGGGCCTGCTATGAAATGTTTACCGACGTTCTTCTGGTGAGTAGAGAGAGAGGTCTATCTTTCCATTGGTTCCATACATTCCTTTGTTGAGAGAGCGTGATATTAGAAATGTGGAAATAAAAGTCCTTAAGCCTTAATCGCCTCCCTTGCTCAGTTGGTAAGCAGGCTGAGCTGCAGATCAACAGGTCGTGGGTTCGAACTCTGGCACCTGCACATGTGGCGTGTTTCATTCTAGCCATATCATAGTCCGGAGAGGTTTGGGTCTAATTTAGACCTCATATGTACAAAAGTGGCCTAAAATCTCAATATTTCTGAATTACAAAAATGTTACCTCTTAGGGATTACATAATAAGTTGTAACTATATTTTCTATCTGTACTATTATTGTAAGTATATTTTATATCTGTACTATTGTTGTAAATATTTTTATATTGATAGGGCGATAGTTTCTATCAAATTTTAATATCATTCTCATTTTGTTTCGTATTATGGTCCACGTGCTATAGGTCACAAACGCGATTCGCAACTCGCTGGAGTTCAATCCCTCTGGGCAGCCACAGGACGGGCCAATGGGCATCAGCATCGCCCTCTCCCCGACCCAGGGCAACCCCGCCTTCTCCAAGAGCGCCATCACCAACGCCTCCTTCCGGACGAAAAAGCTACCAGGTGAGGAGAGTGTTTTCGCTGCGATGATGAGTCGTTCTTTGTAACGGTTGCTCATCGTGACAAACGTGATTGGATGATCTCACTGTGACGTGGTCTGACGTCATTTAGAAGTCGTCGTCTTAGCAACGGTTGTTCAAGGCAACAGACTTTCGTAACCACGGCGGCATCCACTGTGTCTGTCGCATGTAGCTGTATGTATGTTGGTTTGTCTCTTGCAGCGTTGACTGCCGCCTGTTCTTTAGAAGTTTGTTCTTTTTATGGACCTTTTTTCATGACTTTACGTTTGAGTTTAAATAGATATCACTTTACATTTCATATTGTCGTTAGGCGAAACTAATGCATGATGCAAAGACAAGCGTGATAACTGCTTTGCTTCATAACGCTACTGTGTAGGTATTGATCATTTTGTGTTGGACATAACATTATAGTTGATGGTTGTTGGTGGTGTACATTCGCGCATGAAGTCTTAACACAAATGCGGAATTTTTCCTCGTGCACGTCTTATGATGATTTCCATAACTACATGACGTTGCGTTACAATTTATACTTTTTTTGTATTTGTTTTCCATTGAAATGCATGGTGTTTAAAGGTGTGATATTTTCGTTGTGGTATTCACGTTATGTGTATGGGTATTTCGCCTTTTCCTTTCTTCCTTTAACAGATTATTTCATTTCGAATTTTGATTTTGATTTTTTCTCTCCACCATTTCTTTCACCCTATATATATATTTGTTGTGATAATGGCTTGCCTTACAGACGATATTCAGTCTCCGGATGGGGGCGCTGATTGCACGCAAAGCTCTCCTTTATCGAAGGAGGAGATGATGGTGCTGCAGGCCAACATGACCCGCTACGAGCTTCTGGATCTCTCGGATCTGGAGCTGGAGCGCAAACACCACCAGCTGCGCAAGGCCATTGACCTGGATCGCCGCCAGGCGGAGCTGCTGAAGTTTCTGGACGACGAGGCGCCGGATATCCAGAAAACTGTAGAGAACATCCGGCGGTCGGATCCCATCTCCGCCCAACAGTGGGCCAACAAATTCCCCGAGGAGGAGTCGGACGGGGACGCGGAGGATGGAGGGGGGAACAGGCAGGGGCAGGGGCAGGAGTCAGGATCCGGGGTCAAGGTCAAATCCCCGAAGAATCAGGCGAAGAGTAAATCGGGTCACGAGGTCAAGGCCGGCGGCAGCGGTCACTCGATTCGAAGGTCAACCAGTGAGACGAAGAGGTCGTCGGGGAGGGAGGGTAAGCTGCTGGGCAACATTTTCCGGAGGTCATCCTCCAGGCAGGATGAGAAGAAAGCGACACCGACACCCGGGTTGAAGAGGTCGAACAGCGACATGCCAAGGTCACCTTATGACTCAGCAACGGCAGACGCCAGGGAGTTCCGACGCTCGGCCAGCCAGGCGGAAACGCCGGAAGTCGTCACCGACGATGAACTCTTCTTCCACGACTCCCCGCTGCGGAGGGCAAGTCCGGGGTCAGGGCCGGGGTCAGGGCCGGGGTCAGGGCTGGGGCCAAAGGACAAAGGTCACGGCAGGCGAAGCTCCTCGGAGCGCCGCTCCTGGAAGCGGACGAAACAGGCGAAGGGAGGAGGGACGCCGGCCAGCGAGGTGTACGAGAACTCGGCCTACGAGAGCAGCCTGAACAGCCACCAAGCGGACGAGAGTGAACTAGCAGCCAATAAGAACCCGCGATCTTCGGGCAGGAAGAGCGGTTCCTTCAGGCGACGGAAGCAAAAACGCGAAAATAGTACCTCTAAAACAGGTATCGCTTGTGTAACCCGACTGTGTGTGATGCTACCCTACTTGTTAATCATCCCTGATTGATTCACTTGCTGGGTGTTGCAACCGACCAATCAGACAGTATCCAGCGATCATATTAGAAGTCTTTCCCCTTGCATTTCGCGACAGCATTTACAACATTCATCGATTTCCCTAAAATGGAAGGTGTCCCAAATTATTGGTGTTATTGCCCAATCCTGCTGCTGACATCCGTTATATAGTATAGTCGATGCTTGCCGTCTGAATTGGGGAAAATCGCGTGACTTTGCTTAACGTGTTTTTAAAAGGCGAGGACTGATGGGTTACTTGGTCACTCTATCTAGGCTCCGATCCATGATTAATCTTACCACTAATATGTGATGACAATGCACTGTGCTTGCAACTCGCTATTTCAACTGCTTGTAATCAGTCACTAAGCTATCGTACTTAAGGAACGTACCGGGAATAGTATTCATAATTCCTACTTATTATAATTAACGTGGAAAATTTATAGAATTTAATTATAATTTTAGAAATTTAGCATATTTTTAGAATTAGCGAAGTGCCCGAAATCAATTAAGATTGAACGTAACGTTGAGTTGTGGCGACTGCGACCAGGGCGTTAATAGGCTTGACTGGCATTCACACGTAACTCGCGAAAGATATTAATACTGGCCACCTGAGATCCTGACTTCCATGTACTTAATTAAATCACTAATTAGGGGGAAAGCTACTAAACTCATTGATAAGGCCCACTATTGTATAAGTGCCACAGCGTCAGTGCTCTGCCTACATTTTATTTGCTTCTAGCTAAGGGTCATGGTAGTTCTGTGTCTTAAGATATGTACATGTATCTTGGTCTCATGATTCAGCGATTGTTTTCTGATCTTGCCTTGTAGGATGTACGGTGTCGCTGCTATTTAGTTATTTCACATGCATTTATCATACGCATCTGATATCACTTTCGTGTTGCGTGATATATCTTGAACTGCTTGCCATAGTTAAGCAGATACATATTGTGGACGCCACTGCTGCCCGTTGTCATCTGATACCTATATCTGCGTGTCTTTACAATCATTGTCTGACTATGTGTCTCTTTCCAGCAACTTCTCTCCATCATGTCAGAGATCTGTCGTATCTTCATTTTAGCGTTGTATAATGTTTTGAGCTGACGAAATCTCGGTCCGTGTACCGGATTAATGTATTATTACCTCACATAATGATGGAATTATACCAGTGGAAATTCCTCGATGAAAGTTACGATGCTTATCAGAGGGGGCGGAGGGGGGGGGGGCAATATTCACAGCTGTACAATAATATATTTTTCAAAAATGTCTACTATCATATCATGTCATAAAATAATTTATAAGAATTTTTACATAACATCGGAGGGGGTGGAGAGCAATATTGACAGCTGTACTATAATGCATGTTTCAAGAATGTCTACTCTTATCATATCATGTCTGTCATGAAATAAATCAAAAGAACATATATATATATGTGTGTATCTATGCATAAATTGTCGGTTGTATTCATGCCGCTCGTGTCTGTGTCATTCCAGAGGATATCGACGTTCCCGAGGGAGAATGCTCCACCCCCGGTACCACCACCGTCGATCCGCCCAACTACGACGACGTCATGAGCAGTGACCAGGCGCCCGCGGCGGCCTCGGGGTCCGGCAGGGGGGGTGAGAGCGAGAAGTCCGGAGCGTCCAAGTCGACCGCCAAGCTGACCAAGCCGCTCAAGTCCATCATGAAGAAGGGGGGCAGCAAGGATGGGGATAAGGGCGACAAGGAGAAATCCGGAGGGAAGATCCAGAAGAGAGAATCCGGGCGGGGGCTCGGGGTCGGGGTGGGCGCCCGGGGGTCGGATCTCCTGGATGGGAGTCCGCACGCCAGCCCTAGGCATTCCATGTCGGTCAGCGCCGGGTTGTCGTCGTCCACGTCGGCGTCGGCCGGATCCGGACCGCTAAACGGCGACGTGGCCGACCCGTCCGGAGTCACCGTCCAGGTTGTCCGGAGCAGCTCCAGCGGCGTCAGTCGCTCCGTCGTGGATCACATCGAGCTGCAGCAACAGCAGCAACAACAGCGGGATCATCACCATGGCAACAGCGCCCATCGGCGGACGCCCAGCGCCTCTAGCGGCGGCGGGGCGCCTCTAGCGGGCAAAACGTCAGCCAATCAGAGCGAAGCGGCGTCCGTGGTGACGATCCAAGCGCGCGGATCCGGGATCCATTCCAAAGAGGCGACATCCGTTGCCAAGGTGACGATGCCCTATTCCATGGGGTACGAGGAGGAGGGGGATGAGGAGGAGGATGGGGGGGATGAGTTCGGCGGCGGCGACCCGGACGACGTCGAGTCTATAAATACTCCTCTGTAACCGTGGTTACCACATCCCGGTATCTCATTCCTTTTCCCCATATTTGTAGAGGGTTAATTGCGCTGTTAAGTTAAGTTAAATTATTGCTAATATATTGTTTTATAATCATCCATGCATGATATAGATCAGGAAGTAACATTCTACCATATATGATACCTACCTTCTTAGCTACAAAAATTTAAATGTTATTTCAATAGGTAAGTCGCAGTCACAGACCGTTAAATTCCTGAGTGTATCTGACTGTTGTTACCATCCCATACGGTCTCATCAGTTTAAAATGTAGACGCTCAATCTCTAATCATGTTATATAGATTGAACAATCATGGAGATAAAAAAAAAATTCCTACGGCGTACGTTTTCCCTCAGCGCCAGAGTGTTTTTATCCCTTGAATTATACTGACGACTTAAAGGACAAGGCGAGATTGGACTTAATTAAAGGTAAAAATCCCACTTCCACTCAATTCATTTCCAAATGGCGTCGTCTTCTAGTTGCGATGGAGACTTCCTGTGATTGGGCTCTGTTTATATACAGTCGCTATGGTAACAAACAATTTCATCAGTTTATATTGTCGGTCCCTTCGAGGAGTAGTAAGTAAGGTTATTAGGTACAAAAATCATATGCGAATGCGCAGTAGGCCGCCGACAATAATAGCATTAGCTGAGCGGTGCCTTGTTTTAGTAACGTTGTTGAACTGATTCTCTTGTCTGGCGGATCTAAGCTATAGATTGGAGTAACAGTAAGTGAGTGACTTGCTCACATTGTAGACTACATAGCGGGGATACCTTTGGATTTACCACGTGGTTCGAAATCTGTACTTAAGGCAGTACTATTTATTGGGTTGTAGATAAGATGCTAGTATTATTATGTATTGGTTCTTTATAGTTTATAGGGGTACACCCGTAGGTCATACGTCAGCAAGTCACTTTTTGATACGATTCTTCATGCAGTTCTCTTGTCGTGGGAATAATTCTGATGTTGAATTTTGCCTGATGCGCAAATTAAGTTTCTCCCATTTTGTCACTGTCTCACATTCTTCAGATTCACATTCTTCAAATAGTAGAAATTGTTTTCGCTTTTTTTTAAGTAAACTTATATCAAGGCATGCATTATATCTGGTGCAAAATTTCCGATGTACTTTAAGCAGCCATGACATTGTAAAATACGGACTGTTATGTAGGTATTATGAACTAAGTATTCATTGTGAATTATATAATTCTGAAAGATAAAAACACGGAACATGCCAGCCATGAGTCCATGAGTCCCAGGTCTGTCAAAGGTGACCTGTTTCCGTGTGAATAATCTGGCGGGAACAGTGAAGGGGCGGGGGGGGGGGGGGGGGCGGGTAAAGAAAACATAAATATGCCTCTCTTCCCTTCGGTGTTCGCCCGGTGTATGTCTGTGTTTGGGGCGTACCCCCAGGGTATCTCTATTCCCAGAATTTGGTAAAGTTCAAGGTCTTGTATGTTACTTACATATTCTCATGGCGTGGGATTTGACATCCAATTGATTTAAATCAGGGCCTTGTTTTGACCTTTTTAAAAAAGGAAGAGTTAACTACAGGTCAGAGATTGAAGAGACAATATAAATGGTACGGGGGGAGGGAGGACTTAACTTGGATGTAAATGTATAGACTTCCGGGGAATATTTATTTGGAGACTGTGTGATAATTCCATCACCAAACTGGCAGAACTAAAGACAAATAATCCACATTTATGATACGGAAATGACCTTACTGGCATCCAACATGTATAGATATATATATCGACCCGGTTTTGGGTTTTTAAGTTCCATTGTGCGGAGTCGCCTCCACGCCGCGTTTTGGTACAAAGTTCAGTTATCATCGTAATATTTATGCAAAAAAATGTGATTAAATTATCCACCATGTAGCAAAGCAATCTTTCAGGTCATCAAGAGTGTAGCGTATTGAACAAGAGATGTATTCACATTTGTTACGTTATGTATAGTAGGAAATAAAACATGGTTGGCTCATTCACTCGTTCTGTTCAGTTGAATTTCACCACTCGATTAACGTTGTAATGATCAATGGCCGTAATCAAACACGACACGTAGGCCACGCCAATAGACTTAGCGCTAAGTGGAATATTTCTCTCAGCTCTCCTAGACTAAGGCACAGGTGAGCGCTCTTAGATTAAGAAACAACTAGTTGTGTTGCCTAGACCGTAAGGAATCCCTGGGCTCTGATAGACTGTAAGGAACACCAGACTATGGAACATATGAGCTCTCCTAGACTGTGAGGAACACCTCAGAGAAGTTGGCTAACTATGTTCAGAAGCAATGGGAATCCAGTTTATACGTGCTATAACTGGATATTCACTTACAACCCTTTTTATCGATATTGGGATATTACGCTCGGGGTCCTTTATGATGGAAATAAAAAACAAATAATTCTTACCCCAGAAATATTTATTTACATGATAAGCATCGACTTAATGCCATCACAATTTCAACAATATGACGTCATATCTGGACAATGACTTCACACAAGATTGTTTCAGGTGTTTGACACTGAATATAGGTGAGGTAATCGCACGTGCTATATACCGAGTCAGTATAAACGAATATATATAAACAACATATTTAAACAAACTTCATATATCAGTGCAACACTTCAATGTCCGAAACAACCATGGCTTGTTCAGAACACAAACAATCCTCCATCTCACATTTCGGAATCGTACACGACAAGAGTATCACAGAAATAAAGTTTTGATGGGGGCAAAGTGTTCAAAAAGTTAACCACAACCAGAATACAAGGTGCTAAAATTATAGTTAATTTTAAACGGTTTCATACATAATATTTATCTTGATATTCCTGTACCAATAAACTGATTTGATTGATTCCTCATTGACCAGAAGAGCCAAATTGCTAATTTATATAAAATTCAAACGCTTTTTATTTTATATTAAAAACTGGTTCACCCATAATGACAGTTCATCGAACACGATATAATGCGCTTCGTAATGTAACGTATGATATCAGCCGACATGAGATAATGCAAGAAAGCAACTTTGGACATGAGGGCCAGGACCACTTATTGCGCCAAGTATTTTAATTCTCACATTTTAATACTGGTCACTCCAAAAATAAATGACATTCCAGACCAATAGAAACGTTCCAGTCCCATAAAAAAAAGCACTTCGATTAGAGGAAAATGGATATGCCCTGTTGTATGCATAACCTCCTAGCACATGCTTTATTCACCGATTTCGTATTGGTTCATTTTGTTTTTGCGACAGAAAAACACAATGAATAGGAACGCGGCAAATATGGCAAGAGGTGAATGTTGCGGGGCGTTTTCATTGGTTGGCGAATTGTGAAGAGACGGCCGCCAGACCCCACTTGAGATTGGTCAACATGAACTTGAGAGCTCTCGTCCACTGTTCCTCGGAGTTAAACTGGATTCTAAAACACAGAAACATAAACATTAACAAACAGACGTAAATCCATATTACCTACTTTCAGGATTCAGGAAATTCTTTCTTTTATGGATCTTGGTCTACGATAAAGTTGTGTCCGGAAGGAACGGCTATTCCAGTTAGGGACGGACCATTTGATATCCAGGGGGTTCGAGTTGGGGGGTGGGGTGGCGGGGCTCTATGTTCATTTTGTTCAAAAAAAATAAGTTGGCTCTGAATTATAAAAATCTTGCTTTGCCCGTTACCGAAAAATAATAATACTCGTCCTTACAAGAAAACAATTCTGCCTTCGTACTATTAAACTGAATACATTTTGCAGATAAAAAAAAATCATGCCACCACAAGAAATATTCTTATGCCTATGACCAAAAAGTAAACAAATTTAGCCATGGCGGAACCCCCACAATGGCCTCTACTCAAAAACCATAGTTCCCCCTGGTTATCAAATGATCTGTCTCTTATAAGCGCCCGAACTTGACATCAGCGTCTCAGTGACCTACTTGATCGAGTAGGACGCCCCAGTACTCGTGTCCTCTATTCGACCTTTGTCCATTTTGTACGGTAGACAGAAGCTCGTATCGCCCTTCACCACCTCCTCCTTGAACTAAACAAACATAGGGAAGCCATCATTTAACGTTAAGCGTAATGTTCTGTTAGCCGCCATGTATGTATATAACAGAAAAGTAATTTCACAATATACCTCAAAATCTCGTGCGACGATTGACATAGATCACCATATTAACATGTTATAGAGGGGAAGCTTTGTAAACAATGACCAATAATTAATATGCAGTGGTGTGACCACCATTCATGGCCTGTACTTTCAACAATGTATAATACCGAAAAAGATCACGAATTAAAAGAAGACATTCCCTTTTTCTGAATCCTACGAGATAATAAATTAATCGCGAACAAAATCCAGAATTAAGGACATGACAGATCAATTGACGAAACTATTTCACCGATTGTCTAGATATGAAGATTTCATCGGCGACACTATTCTGCTGACTTCTAAAAGATCATGAAATGATCGCGGACACTATTCTAGTGAAAGCTGTTGTCACGATATGCCGGTACATGTATTTCGTACTTTCTGTGTTCGCTCCGTGGCCTGTTACTCCCAAGGAGAGTCGTTTTCCCACGGTTTGAGCACCCATTGTATCCTTAATAACGTTAGTAATGTTAATTTGGATTTTTTTTTATTAAATATTATTAATGCATAATAATGAGTATTAATTTAAAAAATATTTCTCTCATTTATACTTGGCGCTAGTATTCTTGATGCAGTCATTTACTCACCTGTTGTAAGCAGTCGAGGAAAGCAACCATGGCTTGATCAAATCTGGATAGGACATAAAATTGATGTAATATGCCATGCATACAAACAGTGCCTTTATAAGTACAGGCCGGATGCATTGAAGATGGCGGGGAGGTCTTTGGCCACGTTTAGCCCTCTTGCGCATTAAAGCGGCCTAACAGTTTCCTTTCATTTTTTATTAAATTGATATTTGGCAATATTTGCCTTGATGGTATGAGAATGAATTTTTTTTCTATCACAAATGCCACGAGGATATAAATTACAGACCTATACTTGTTCCATACAAGGTGTTCCTGGCTATTTAAATCAGAGCAGAAGAGCTTACTGTTTAAGGGGAAATGTATACTACATGACGATTCCATATATATAGTACCTATGTCGATATATACGTTTATCCCATATTATTAAAGCGGTGTAGGAGGGACTCATTAGAAGCAATTTTGTATTTTGGAGAAATAAAGAAACATTATTTCAACGTTAAAGCTTTGAACGTGCACAGAGTGTCGCCCAGTAGGGGGCGTTTCATACTCACTTGGTGTCCCAGAAGAAGCGGATCCCGCCGTAACCATAGAGAGGAAGCTCTTTGGATTTATCCGTCAGAGATTCCACGAAGGAATGGTTTCCATACGGCACCAGGCGATATCTGTGTGGGAAGACCAAAGTCATACGTAAATCACCAGCCGGATGGGTCAAGTTGTAATATAATTGAAAGGAAGGTGTTAAAGCGGGTGTCCAACCTAATTTAATCGCGATCTGCAGCGAAAGTTCACATCTTAAAAAATTAAATTGGCGAGTGTTAACGCTTCGTTTCAGCCGACTAGTAAGGAGAAAAAAATTAAGGCAACCCGCCCCCAGCAATGTCAAGCAGAGCGCCATTTTGCCGGGAGCAGTGACGCGTATTGTGACTATTCATGTGGCGCCGCCTTATTTTATCACTCGCGGACAGAGAGATCATGGCCGCGATTTACAGATGAACAGCGGCAGTTCCAAGCCGCCCAGTAGACCATGATCTTAGTGTTTCATGGAAAAGAACCATCCAAACAAATTGATATACGTCTTGCGACGATTGATTCAGCAACAATGCCATGATTGGTGTTAGAATCGCAGCTCTTTATATTAGTGATGATCCCGCGCTCTTGTTTTGCTCACACAATAGGCGTAATTTCCGGTTTGAATAAATTAGAGTATCGCCTCCTGATTGGTCAATCGCGGACACACCTCCAAAAGGGGCTGCCGCCTGGGTTGGCGGCGAAATCGTGCCCGGCGGTCACTTCTAAATTTTATTGTGAGCTATAGATAGGACGAAAAATTCTGTAATTTGGAAGATAGACAATTGGGTACTATATGAATCGGTAAAACAGCGTTAGAGGCCAGGCTGGCGGTTCCCTTTAAGCAAGCCTGGCGCGTGCACGTTTAGGCGTGCTCCATGTCTCTTATCTTTGCTTTGTAACGCACATACGACGCGTCGTAACCGCAGTATCGTAACTGTCGTAACTATGTCGTCACTATGTCCTGATACCGCTTGAACGCGGCGAAAAGCTTATCAACTATCGCATCAAACCTACATTATTAAATGAGTTTTATTAAAACACACGTGTCCAATAATAGCGACATCGACAATATTCTGTTAATGGTAAACGTGTTGAAGAAATAGCCTAAAATTTAATAGAACCTGTTTACCAAGATACTTGTCATCGATAGTTCTACGCATGATCAGGAAGATAAACTATCAATGTGATTCCGTTCTCTCAATAGTTAAAAAAGGCATTGTTACAAGTATGTGTTATGTAGGTATATTTGACAAGAAAGTGCCGTGATCCAGTAATAATAATAATAATAATAATAATCATCATAATAATAATAATAATAATAATAATAAATTGATGGGAGTTGTTTGGGAACAAAATTTCTACTGAAACCTCCGTCCCACCTTTCAAACTTGAGGTTCATCTTGTTGGCCAGCGAGTGAAGGAGCAGCACTGTCTGACCCCAGGCAGCGTTAATCTCATTCCACTCCACCTAGAGAGCCAGATGCAAAATCCAAAAATGTGCATGGTTATTATTATATAATCTCTGACAAACCAAGAGTCACAAGTGTGGACGGCTTGGGCATTAATGGCTGCGAAGAAGTTTTACTAGACCTTACTGATTACATACTCATCACATCGAGACAAAGAAAATTTAGGTCTGCAGGCTGTGTTTTATTTTTGTATTTTTTTTTTGGGGGGGGGTGGGTATGAGGCTAAATACCCCCACCCTCTATCCAAATATAACATTGTCGTTTATTGAATTCCTGAGTATTGAAATACATTTCTTAAAATTAAAATAAACAGACGGTCAAACATCCTGTTTTGCACCGGGAGTACGCTTTTGCACGCTTTACATGATACTAATATATTTATATACATAGGTCTCCAGACTGGCTATAATCTTCTTGTGGGAGGTTATAATCTTATCATCGGATCTTCTGTGTCTTCGTATGTACAAAGGTCAAATCTATTATCATGAGTATTGTCAACATATACAACTTGCAAAACGTTAAGAGAGTAAGCACCAATACAAACTATATATACATCAGCTGTGAAATACTGACCGGAACACTCGGCAGTCTCCCCAGACGGAAGTTGTTTATTGTTCCAAAGTGACCGCTGTGCCTGTGTCAGATAGAAGAAGTAATTTAAAGTTAACAGTCAAATCATAAAAAAAAAAAAAATTAGATCGCCACTCTTGCAGCGTAAAGCTTACACTATATACTTACACTAGATGTATTTGATTGCAGTACTATTCGCAAGTACAACGGGAAAAGATGCACACGTAATAAAAACGAAATAATAAAACACATATAAATATCTAATAGATATAAATATGAATATATAAATATCGAATAGCGGTACATATGAATACATAAATATCTAATACTGGTACATATGAATATATAAATATCTAACACTGGTACATATGAATATATAAATATAAAATATCAATATATTACATACATTAGCATCTCTACAAGGTGGACGCCGGTTACATAGAAATATCGGATATCGTTAATAAAAGTTGATCATTCCATGTAACATCGACATAAAAGTTAATAAAACACGATCATAACCCATGTAACATCCACATAAAAGTTTATAAGACACGATCACAACCCATGTAATATCGACACAGAAGTTATTAAAACTTGATAAAACTATGTAATCTCTACATAGAAGCTAATAAAACTTGCTCAAACCTGTAATATCAACACCGATGTTCTTCTAACATGAAGACCACAAGAAGGTGCCAGGTACCATTACAATTTGACGTAATATAATATACGTACGTAGCCGATGTGAATAACGTTCGCAGATCACTAATCTAGGCTTCATACTTAGCGATTACATGACGCTTACCATATATGGAATGTTGCGTTGAAGACATTGGTTTTCTTGAGTTTTTCCAGCTGCGCTTCGGCATATCTCAGCTGGTTGTCGACCCCTCGTTGGGCCTCCTCATACTCCAGCAACTGTCGCTTGTACTCATTGTACTCCTTGAAGTACCTGCAGGGTAGAGATGACGTCACGGCCTCATTCCCTAGTACTCCAATAATATTGCATTTCTCGCAGTTATTTAGATGTAGCACCTGACCGGGATATTGTTATATATTCAGGACTTTTTAATCAATTCTGGTCATATCGCGTCAATGGGAGAAGGCGTAACAATACTTCTACAGATATTCCGCCATGCAACAATGATTGTTTTCGGCCAGTTTTGCCCTCACAACTTGGACCACGGAACAATGAATAATTTTGGATGAAATATGCCCCCAGATTAGCTCACCGTGAGCCGATTCGAACCCAGAATCTGCGGTCTAGGACTCTAACCACTACGCTGGAATCCCATCCCCACCCCTTGACAACCGATATTCCTTAATTAAATTCACCATCACTGAAGAATTCATTCACGTACCGCTGCTCCTCCTCATCCAGCTCCTTGGATCGTTTCTTCTCCTTCTGGATCTGAGTCCGGATCTGGCTGCGCTCGCTCTCGATGCTCTGCAGCTGCCGCTTCAACGCGTCCTCCTCGTGCTGCAACTGTGACGTCAACAATGCACGGTTACTATGGCGATGACATCTGTGACGCAAACAATGCACGGTTACTATGACGATGACATAATGCAGGTTACTATGGCGATGACATATGTGACGCAAACAATGCAGGCTACTATGGCGATGACATTGTGACGCCAACAATGCACGGTTACTATGACGATGACACTGTGACGTCAACAATGCACGCTTATTATTGTTACTATGGCAAGGACATAAATAAAACTCCATTATCAGTCGCCCTAAAAGAAAACGTATCTTTAATAACTCGATTTAATCTACCCATTATATTCGTGGTTAGTTACCTACAACCCACTGGCGTTAACTTTCTGCAGTGACATGTTTTGTTCTATTCTGTTTTTTTTTGTTTTTTTAGGTGGCTCCCATGCTAGCGACTGTCAAGTCTTAATGGGAATCTTCTCAACAGATGCCAATGCGTTTTTTTTTTTTTTTTTCCCTTGTCAGTTCATTCCATTGCATTCGTTTATTGGCATTCTGGTGGAATAAATATATTCTTGATCTACCGTATTTGCTCGAATAACCGCCCGGGTTATTATGTTTCTCTAGTAAAGAATTCCCCGGGCGTTTAATAAAACGGGCGCTTATTCGAGCAACTACGGTATATCGTTTTTGCGGCCAAAAATACTGACATTTCAATGCCGGTTTGCCCCTTAGAATGCAAATATTCGGAACTAAATAACGGTAAAATTAAAAGAAGTTACAAGAACTCATTAGAGAGCCTAAGGTCTCACAACATATATATATATATTAATGGTTTGTTTTACTTCATACCTTCTGTGTCACTTGTTAGACACATATTTCCACAATTTACCATCTCGCCAAACATTCTGAACGAAGACATTCACTAACAGCGAGTATTTATTTTGGATGGAGCCCAGGCATTAACATTAACTAAGACAAACCATACTGCTCCCAGGTTTCTCGAAGGAATTGTCAAGCCTATAACCTCATAAAGTCATACAGAGTATCCCCTAGTCACCAATGCCACACTGCCAGGCATCTCGGCAAGCGGCATTCTGGGAGACCGAAACTAACCTGTTTGAGATCTGCATCCAGAGTTTCTTCATTGGAGCTTTCTTCTTGTCCACATATCTTTTCCAAGAAATCTCTGGAAAACATTTTCATGTTATTAACCTATTACATACATGGGATACTCGTCATTTAAAATACTCCATTATGTTTTCCCATCTTGGAACTTACTAGACCACACCAATCTTACTAATTAATATCTATTCAAGGTCCGGACCTAAAAATCACCAGCAAACGTTATCGCAATTGCTATTGACCGACAATGAGAAAATGGGAATAGGACGCCAACCTATAGTCCTTGCATTCGTCTTCTGTTATTTTCAGTTGTTGGTCCAGTTGATCAAGAAGATTATCTGTACATTCCTTATTAGTGTTGAAAAAAAGAAGATTTATTAACAAATATATCGGGAGTTAAATAACTAGCAATGGCTTGAGTGCACAATGTTAGTGTTAAACAGCATGAATTCCTTTCCATTAATCAATAGTTTCACTGATTATAAGTATCTGTCACACAGATAATTTAGTTTGTTATACGTGTTTTAATACGTTTTATGTAGGTCTCAAATCAGTTTCTACGGGGTAGACACATTTCAATGACAAATTGTAGTTAATATCTGATAGTTCTTCGAGAAATTCTTGTTAATACTGATAGTTCTTTGACAAATTCTAGTTAATACTGATAGTTCTTTGACAAGTTCTAGTTAATACTGATAGTTCTTTGACAAGTTCTAGTTAATACTGATAGTTCTTCGACAAGTTCTAGTTAATACTGATAATTCAATGACAAACATTTTGTTCCAGTGAACATTAACAGTGCAATGACAAAACATTGTGTCCTAATGAACACTGACAGTGCAATGACAAATATTGTGTCCTAGTGAACACTGACAGTGCAATGAGACAGTTTGCCCTAGTGAACACTGACAGTCCAATGACAAACAGTTCTCCCCGTAAACACTGACAGTGCAATGACAAACAGTTTTCCTAGTAAACATTGACAGTGCAATGAAAAACAGGTTGTCCTAGTGGACACTGACAGTGCAATGACAAACATTGTTCCAGTGAACTCTGACAGTACAATGACAAACAAGTTGTCCTAGTGAACACTGACAGTGCAAGGACAAACAACATGTTCTAATGACCGCTAAGGTAAGGTAATGACGAACTTGTTGGTTTAATGATAATGTCAAACATCTTGTTTTAACGTTTCCTGTTAAATGAGAACTGATAGATAACGAAAACGGCATGACTCGTTATTGCTGGATAGATCACTAAATATACATTAAGCTGAATATATCACACGATTTGCGCAAAAGACGCTTCAACGATACCTCGCACAAGGGATGATCAACCTCAGACTGCCCAGACAGGACATCAAACAGCTCGCTGGTAACCTACATCGAAACACACATTGAAAGCACATTAAGCTCTAATATCGGAAATCTTGTACATGCTTAACAGGTTTAATTAAAGTCGATTGTTAAAGGAAGAAGCTTTAAATATCTGTACCTGGTAGGTCATATCGAGACAATGAAACAGATCAAGACAGAGAACCCCCATGTCTCTGGGAGTAACCCCGCCCCCCCCCCCCCCCCGCCGCCCCCCCCTACCCCCTAGTCTTTGTGAAAGAAACACGGGATCTTTATTCTGCATAAACATTCGCACAGGAAGTCGGGCTTGAGCCACACACCGGCCGCTTGACAGAGCAGAGAACACTCGACAATAACTAAACATGCTACCCACTATATACAGCCTGATGCCTATGCTTACGTGTCAGCTCAACAAACAGGTGTGCATTAGTTTTAAATCTTCTTTTAAACATACAGTTATTTTTTCCCCCATTTGAAAATGACCATTGGCGGGGGGGTGCTGTATGAGTAATTCTAAAAACTGAGGCATAACTTACTTTGAGTTTGATGCTGAGATATTCCCCAGAAGACGGTGGCAACTCCCCAATGAGCGTGAAGTCATTCGCGCTGGTCATTAACTTCCCAGCAGGGACAGCATTGCGGCTGACATTTTCAAACAGCACATCACTGGGAATGGCAGCTGCCTCCTTGGTGTCTTCTGATGACTCCTGCATACCCAATACGCAAGGGAGATACAAGGCCTATTAACACATTAAATATATTTTGTATTGATAAAATGTCCCATCTGAGATTCTGGTATCAAATGCATATTGCCGGTACTGTCTTGACAAGAGTCCACTTCAGTAAAACCAAACCAGTACCAGTATACTACCAAACAATTGACTTATAATATGTAGTTCTCCGGAAATGGTTCTGGGCGCATGCCGACCCGGTTTGGAGGCCAAAGTCCGGGTGCGGCTTCTAATATGCATGCGGCTTCAAAAAGGCAGTTTACGGTAATGTTCCTCTATATAATACAATCAACAGGATATACATTTGAATGTATGACAGATGCTTGAGAAAGCTTGTTACAATTCATGACAAAACAATAAAATACAAGGCATGTTGAACAAGTTTTAGTCATATACCAGAGGAAAAGAAACAAAACACATTATTCATTTTCTGTACCTGTATACTTACATTTCCAGATACCTTCAATATATACAGGAAAAAGATATAATTAGAAAGGGCTGATGATTTGTCCTTAGCTACGTCACGGCACTGCTTTATCATGTTTATTGAGTGTACCTGTTTGTCAGATAAATCTGGAATCAGATCAAGTGTTTCTTCTTCTGCAAGGCGTCCAGAGGCACTCCTTTTCACTGGCACTACAAATATACCAGTAACTATCAGAAAAACTGTTGCTGACATCATATCAATTCAAGTAATTCACAGACATTATTACCTATAACAAGAACTAATGTAGACATAATGGACTGACTTGAAGTGATCTAAAAGTAGCCCATATTGTGAATCACATATGTAGTACTGCATGTCAAGGTCATAAACCAACCTTGACATCGCCACAATATATGAATAAACCAGTATAAGGTAATACACAATAACACAAAGTTTGACAGTATGACATTCAGACAGTTTGCCATTGCACCAGCCCTACCCTGCCATGCATATCCCGGAACAGAAGCTACACAAGCCAGAGAATCATGAAGTATAACCCATATGAGACCAGGAATTGGTAGAGGTGTCTGTGCATCATGTAGCTATTTGCTCTTATCAGTAAATTGCCTACCATCAAATATGATGACAAGTAATTCCACAAGCCTCGACCCTTATCCTGAGTCTCCAAAATGTTGTCCCAGGGTTCCAGTTTATATAATGTCCTGACAGTAATGGTGTAGTCCCTACAGTAACAGTGATGATTATCCAGCAGTACTCCTAATGTCTGACATATTTACATTGATGCCTAAATTATGGTTCATTTTGATGCATATATGCTTACTGTGCTCAGAGTAAAATCAATAGTTTTTTTGTTTTTTTTTACCTGAGAACAATATCTATGTGAAGAAAAGACACCATTACTGTTGGAACAATATTATGGGATCAATGTCAAGCATATTTTAGTTAGTTATGTCTAGTTCATGTAAATCTACATCTATAGACAATTTTAAGCAACAAATGTCTAAATTTACAATAATATATTGTATGGAAAATATGGCAGACAAGATTTTCATTTTTCATCATGTCTACCATTTGCAATTTTGCTAGCAAAATTGTTTAAATTAACCACCACACAAATATTTGTTGGATCCTCTTTATCCGACATCGGTTAATCCCGAAACCCCTCCGCTATCTGATATATTTCGACCTCTAACAGGTCTAATTACCCTCCTTTAATCTGACATTCGCTTTCAGACACCGACACAGCTTTTCTGCAACTAAAATACTTTTTTCTCTCATTTATCTGACTAATTGGCCGGGAAGCCGTGCCGCATAGTTTGCTTTCACCCCATTCTTTTGTTGTGATAGATAGCCTGCAGACTGTTAATACAAATAATTAATACTAATAGTTATCGTTTTCAAATATCGAGCCTAAAGGTGTGATGTCTTTATAATTGTCTATTGAACCATGCCTAATCCAAATAATAACTTCAGGTAGCTTCCTATAAAATGTATTACAGAATTATTTCTTGTCACAGAAACTCGACCAATTGCCATGTGCATATGCAGCGCCATCTGGCTAGTCCTGTCACCATTTGCAACCTCGGTCCTAACCTTTGTAACTGTGAATAAAGGCCGGTGAATTACCTGTGGCAGAGGCCGATGCTATTGTTCTTAAGTTCAAAGTGTGCAACTGAAAACACCCTTTAGCGGAGAGTCATATGCTAACGAAACAGGAAACCAAGTTGCATTCACAGGTACCTGCATCCGCCAAAAAACAAATGTGGCAGATGGTTGGTCGGGAAAAGACTTGTGCTCCAACATTTATTTGCTAGTCGACTCCCTACTAATGTAGGGATGTCGGAGGATTTTGAAAAATGTTGTTGTTTTGGACATATTATACATCATTGTCAAGGTTTTCGATAGAGAAGAACATTGGTGAAATCTAAATTTAGCTATCTTTTACCGAAAATGAATGACATGAAAAAATAACTTTTTGTTAAATGTCAGTTTTCTGCCATATTTTGGCTAAATCTTTCCACCATGTTAAATTATACATATGTAGTATATTACAAGCAACCGTTATTATTGATTAACTTATTTAGATGCTGTACATGAGATAAAATAAATATTTGCTGTGTTAGTTTGTAAAATTATGGATAATTTACATCTAATTTTACAATAGGTCTATATATATCTTATATACCAAAAACATAATGACGCAGAAAGTAACAAATATTTAAAGTTATTCGATCAGTTGTTACTCGACAATACATTTTTTTTTGCATAGTGCAGTGATATGAAAGATTGAGCAGGTTCAAGGAAATATATTTCAATAGTAATTAAATAATAATAATAATTAATTCTTGCATTAATCAGGCTTCAAAATGTAACAATGTTAAATCCTGGTATGATTTGCCTGGGAAACAACTGTTTGAATAGCTTTAAGACTAGATATAGTTTTGTGATGCAAGGTACCAATACAACTTATTTTGATGCGCAGTCAGTCAAATGCCATATAATTTTAATAGTGATGAAATTAATTACCAGTAAATAGTAAATTAATAGTGAGTACCAATAATAGGATAGTATTATTTAGGAAAAAAATGTCGAATAATGTTATACCTGATATTAGTTCTCTACAAGTATCTGCAGATCCCCTTGTTTTACATCCTCCTGCAGCTTATAGATATATACTATGTGCTTGTTTTGATCATATACAACATTAAACCATTCAGAGAAGCCTGGCACCTGTGATACATCACCGTTTATCAGACTGTTACTGTATAACATCACTTTTTCTTAATCAAATAGGCGTGTCATAATTATATGGGAAAATGGCTTTCTTGTAGACCACATCATCAAACTTGTACATAATTATTTTCTGCTTTTTAACATGTCATCCACTTCTCATTCAGAGTTTAGGTTCAGTCACAGTGGGTCCAGAATGTTTTTCCAAAATATTTTGATCATAACTTAACCCAGTTAAGGGAAGATGGCTGTATGCATGAGCAGTTTTAATTAAAATTTGCAGGGGAAAATTGCTGTATGAGCAGCTTTAATCTATTATTATAAAGATAAATATTTTATTTTATTGATTAAAATAGAATGTCACCAGGCAATAAACATTAAACTTGAAAAAAGGTCTAAATTCACAACTAAACACAAAACCGGAAGTGAGCGATATGGAGGGTAATCGTATTCATGGAGCAGACGCTTTGCGGTAGGTAGATCTCAAATGCCATGCGATCTTTTGCGATCGTCTATGGAGACAAGGTAACGATATTTTCGGTTAGAACTAGGTTCAAACTTACACAATAAACAATGCCTATGCTTGCCAAACTAGTTTCAAATAAATACTGGGCCCTTAAAATCTTGACTAAATTCAACTATAAATTAAGGTAACTTCTGATGTAGGTATGATCATAAACTTAGTTTCGCAAACATCTTTGAAGCTTCTTCTTTCTGTTAAAAAGGTCGGTTAAATCATATTGCCCCAAAATCCTTTGCAACATCCTTTCAATCATGTGACCTATGTCAAGAAACAAAATGGCAGCGCTCATGATTTCTTGTCCAGCTCGCTAAGACAATCGTAAATATATCAACGGAATATTTGCACAAAGTTTTAACCAATTGTTCCTATGTATTCGAAAATTGCTTAGCTCAATTTTGATACCAAATATGGGTAGAATAGAACAATATTTCTTTGCGAAATATATGCAAAACTAGGACCTGTATTTCACATGCTGTCAGAATAGCGTGGTTGCTGTTCGCGAATTCACAGACGTCCCTAACTAATGTCAAAGGATTTTAACATTGCTACCGTTGTGCCCCTAGAGAAGCGGGCTTGCCTGGGGGCACTTGCGCCAACACAAGTGGATGATATCTGATACAAATTCCCCTAAAAGAGTACAAAACCAATGCTAACCTGTCAGCTCGGAATAAGAGCGTTGTCCCAAATTAGCAAAAGAATGGTCCAGTTTCAAAGGTTGGTGACATTTTTGACAGACAAAACTGACGTAGGTCGTGCCAGCCTTGCCTACGTCAGGTCGCTGATTCGCCATTTGACGGACCTACAGCTCACATAACTGGAAACGTAAAATTGTTCATGTCATGAAGACATCCAATGCGTAAACAAATTAAAGTGTTAACCAATTTTGGGGAGAACGTCAACTCTTATTTACTCCGGAAGTTATGCTATTGATCTATGAAGGAGGTCGCTCGCATCGTTCCACTGACAAGGCCAAGCTCCCCGCACGGTGGCAAGCTAGCTTTTACCGCTGCTGTCGGCTGGGGGCAAGTTTCAAGATTCTTGAAAAACGGTCCAATCAGCTATAATTTCTTGCAATATTATAGATTTTAAGAATAAAACATAAAAATAACGAGGTTTCTGTATTTAATACAGCAAAACACATCTTGTACTCTATAAAAAAAGTTATAATTGTGATAGAACTCTTTCTTTTCATCACCTGATTTCACGTGTTATTAGGCTTAGGCTGGGTCCCAGCACTAATTTGTAGAAATACGCGACGCATTTTTCCTATCGATCTGCGCAGCGCCGCCCTGGCGGTGTGAAAATGCATTGACGACGTAGGCGTGGAGCCCTAGCGGAGTGGGTCGGAGGCAGAGAGTGTGACAAGGCTTGGCCACCTAGCGGATAAACACAGTGCGACTCCTTTTTGATAGTATCTAAAACCCGGATTAACGCAACGAGTTTCTTCGGCATTCGCCAGGGGACGCTGCCGTCGAACGCCCGAACGCAAAAAAAATGTTCGGCTTTAATTGGTCAGGAACAAATTGTATTAACTAGCCTATTGCCTGCAAATCGCGCTCATTTGTAATTCAATAACAACTTAAAGTTACTCATACAGCAATTATTCTTCGGATAATAACATTCTATTTCAATTACTCTACTAGATCTGCAAAAACGCGTGGACTTAATTGTGTAGTACCGTAGTACACAAGAAAGCCACGCGTTTTTCAACTTGAAAAACTGTTGATGACTTAGTACTACTACGGCATTGCTGGGCATTTCACTAATAATACTAGCGTTTCGCACCGGCTACCCCCCCCCCCCCCCCCCCAACACCCTCTGCCCCACTTCTATGTCCGTCGATTTAGTAGTACATTTCTTAAAAAATATTTAGAAAATCGTAATATAGGTGAAGAGTTGTTGAACGAGCATCTCTAACTGATATCAAAATGTGTGCTTCCAAAAGGCATTATATATTTTTTAAGCTCAGTTGTCATCATCAAACACCTTTCAGTGCTTCGAAAGGAAATGGCACGAAGTCTTCAACTTCCATAACGTGTTAAATCAAAAAGTTAGTACTATAGAATACTCAATGACGTAAAGCAGTTACCAAGATAACCAAGCAATATATTTCAAATGTTACTCAGCTTTAATGTCTTGGAAACTGTCAACTATTAACTTAGGTTAACAGTAAATGATAATTGATAATTTATATTGTGCAATTCTAAAGTATGTCTAGCGACTGTACTTTCGTTCGGCCTTGACCTTCGATTCTGAAACGCGCGTGAATGATTTGGAGTGTGTTACGCAGGGGTAGGTTTGTTTATCTTTTTAAAAGATCTGTTTAATGCACGGGTTGATTTTGAAACGTGGCATTTTTCGAAATTTTGAAGTTCTTCTGTAATCGATGTTTGGGTGTCATAAGCTATTTGTTGAAGAAATCGTGTCGTTTGTCCGTTCATCTCACATCTGTGGATAAACTTTTGATTTTGAATCTCGACCTTCCTTGTAGACTTGGACTTGTTCTTGTTCAGTTGTAGCCTCTCCGGAAGAGAATTTCATATGAGAACAATACTCCTTTTCTTGGGTTACTTGCAAACTAGAGGGCATCAGAATATCTATGGAATTAGAATCATAAAAAAATATTAATAAATAAAAAAGTTAGATATCTATGCCACTTTCTAAAGTCAAAGTAAATGCCGTAGACACACGTTTCGGCCCATATTTTCCGCGAATTTGCCTCGATCACTCTTAAAATCCCTGACATGAGAAAACAACTCTAAAACTTACGTTTGTACTGCGATGTTGTCCTTTTTTAAGATACAAACAATATTTCTCCATGCTGACACTCCATTGGCAGCAGACACACTTACGCAAATAGACTAAATCACAGAAAATGAAAGGCTCTATAGTTGCCATGGCATCCTAGTAGCTGGTATAAATATAAAGCAGATATTATTCAAAGCACGCTCAGTGCCATGGCAACCATCATTTTATGACGCGTGTTTTAGTATTTTGGCGACAGTGCGTTTTCTGCCAACAGAGTGTCAGCATGGAGAAATATTCTTTGTGTCATAAAAAAGGATAACATCGCATTACAAAGGTAAGTTTGGTATCATTAAAATGGTTTAGAGTTACTTTCTCGCGTCAGGGATTTTGAGAGTGATCAAGGCAAATTCGCAGAAAATATGGGCCGAAACGTGTGTCTACGGCATTTATGACTTTGACTTTAGATTTTAGACTGCAGTCTCATTTCCGGTCCGTCTAATTACCGAAGGGGCTTGGAGGAAGCCGGGATTTACCGTAGGGGGCTTGATGGAGGGGGTTGATGCTTAAATGAAAGGGGCTGGCGTGCAGTTTGGATTATAATTTAAAGAAACGAAAATACTAATTGGCAAATGGGACCAACTTTACAACCCCCCACCAAAATTGAAAAATTGCCTGTAAAAAAACTGTCTAAAAAGAGGCCTGAAAAGGCCTAAAAATGAAAAGAAACTGCCTGAAAGTGTAAAATTATGTCATTTTGGGCTACTTACAGGTTTATAATGTTCAGTTAATCGGCAAAACATAGTGACTTAGCGATTGATGCAATATTGTTGTCGGTCGCCATCTTCGAATGCAAAAGTGACGCCTTGGATGCCGGGAGCATGGCGAATACTGTCGAGCGCTCGCCTTGTGTCAAGGTATGAGAACATGCTATATACACTCGATGCCGTATTGAATAGTAGCGAGTAATACCTTAAAAACTAGTATTCCTTAAAAATAGTACAATATTCCTTAAAAACTATTATAATATTCCTTAAAAAGCTTAAAAAGCTAGTATAATATTCCTTAAAAAGCTTAAAAAACTAGTATGATGATCCTGTAAAACTAGTCTAGAATTCTTTAAAAAGCTAGTATAATATTTGTTAAAAAGTAGTATAATATTCCTTAAAAAGGTAGTAAGTACTTATAATATATCTAAAAGTAGTCTAAAATTTCTTAAAAAACTAGTATAATATTCCTTAAAAACTACTATAATATTCTTTAAAAACCTAGTATAATATTCCTTAAAAGTAGTATAATATTCCTTAAAAGTAGTATAATATTCCTGTAAAAGTAATCTGAAATTCTTTAAAAACCTAGTATAATATTCCTCAAATATAGTATAATATTCCTGTAAAACTAGTCTAGAATTCCTTAAAAAAGTATAATATTCCTTAAAAACCTAGTATAATATTCCTTAAAACTAGTCTAGAATTCCTTAAAAAGCTTAAGAAATTCCTTAGAAAGCTAGTATAATATTCTTTAAAAATGTAGTAAGTACTTGTAATATTCCTTAAAAGTATAATATTCCTTAAAAATTACTATAATATTCCTTAAAAGTAGTACAATATTCCTGAAAAAAGGTAGTACAATATTCCTGAAAAAAGGTAGTACAATATTCCTGAAAAAAGGTAGTACAATATTCCTGAAAAAAGGTAGTACAATATTCCTGAAAAAGGTAGTATAATATTCCTTAAAAACTAGTATAATATTCCTTAAAAGTAGTACAATATTCCTGAAAAAAGGTAGTATAATATTCCTTAAAAACTAGTATAATATCCCTTAAATGTAGTACAATATTCCTGTAAAACTAGTCTAAAATTCCTTAAAAACCTAGTATAATATTCCTTAAAAACTAGTATAATATACCTTAAAAGTAGTACAATATTCCTGTAAAACTAGTCTATAATCCTTAAAAACCTAGTATAATATTCTTTGAAACTAGTACAATATTCCTAAAGAACTATTTGCTATATATTTCTATTATTCAACTAAAGTTAGTAGGTTGGTTTCCTTGGTTACATTGTTTTTGTGTTGTCTATGTCATGTCTGGATTCACGTATAGCACGTCCGAGGTCATGAAGACAGCACAAGTGACAAATGGAAATTTCCTCGAAATGGCATGTGCCGAAATAGGGCAGCGACATCTGGCGATTGATTATGATACAAGTGGTGCCATCTAGCGAGTTATTAAAAGACAAGTAGCGACATCTATGAGAGACTGATTCCTTTGTTCATACAATCAAACATTGTCTTTCGTGCAAGTCGCGGTGGCGCATTGGTTAAGCATGCGGGCTGGCGTGCGTAAGGTAGCCGGTTCGAGACCAAGCAGTGACCTAAGCTTGTACATGTACGTTGGTTCGTTCCCTCATTGTAAAGATATGTGAGTAACATTCCATTAACCACAAAAATGCTGGTAAAGTGGTAGTTTAAGACAGTTGGCTGATACATGAAAACGGTGGTGAAGACAGTAGGCTGAAACATAGAAAAAAGCCCCAAAAGGTGGTAATGGGCAGTAATAAGACAGTAGGCTGAAACAAACATAGGAAACAGCCAAAAATGGTGGGGGATAGTAAAGTCATTCATTTATTTATTCATTCAATGATCACACGCTTTTCATTTACATGATATCATCTTTAAATCAATCAGTAACTTTGATCTTCTTTGTGGTTGTTGTTGTCTTCTCTGTTCTTCTGCGCTTTCGTTGTCCAGGTTTCTTCCCCCCCGAGGTGTTTGTTTTTTCATTAAAAGCCCCTTCATTTAAGCATCATCCCCCTCCATCAAGCCCCCTTCGGTAAATCCCGGCCCTCTCCAGCCCCCTTTGATAAATTGAAGGAATAAATATATGAATGATTTGCCATTTATTTTTAATCCAAGATGCCGGCAAGCCCCTTTCATTTAAGCATCAACCCCATCTATCGAGCCCCCTTCGGTAAGTCACGGCCTCCTCCAGCCCGCTTCGGTTGAAGGAATAAATAAATGAATAATTTGCCATTAATTTTCAATTAAAAATGCCTGCAAGCCCTTTTCATTTAAGCATCAACCCCCTCCATCAAGCGCCCTTCGGTAAATCCCAGCCCCCTCCAGCCCCCTTCGGTAAATTGAAGGAATAAATGAATGATTTGCCATTCATTTTTAATTCAAGATGCCCACAAGTCTCTTTTATTTAAGCATCAACCCCCTGCATCGAGCCCCCTTCGGTAAATCCCGGCCCCCTCCAGCCCCCTTCGGTAAATTGAAGGAATAAATGAATGAATGATTTGCCGTTTATTTTTAATTCAAGATGCCTGCAAGCCCCTTTCATTTTAGCATCAACCCCATCTATCGAGCCCCCTTCAGTAAATCCCGGCCCGTTCCAGCCCCCTTCGGTAAATTCCACGCCCCCTCCAGCCCCCTTCGGTAATTTCAGCTCCCTCCGGCCCCATTCGGTAATTAGACGTACCCCTCATTTCTGGCATAATTATGTGAAATTTAATCCAAAATATAAGTTTTAGGCATACTTGTTTTAGCTGTATCTCAATTATTGCTAGCGATAAATGCATAAAATTTTCTACATACATACAGTGATATATATCACACTAAATCTAACCACCTGTTATAATTAAAAATAATTATGAGAATTCAATTTAAATTTTAATATTATTAATAATTTCATTTTTTTAAATGCGTTCTCAAAAAAAGTAGGGAGGGGTGTTGTAGTAGTTATCAAGGCCCCAGCATGTAGTTTTTAGGATTCCTATCTCTGATCTCGGTTGAAGGATTGGTGCAGGGGTTGGGTAGGGGGCCACCAACTCCAGCTGCAACCCCTGTAAGATATGAAATCATTTTTCACCAACTTTTCTGCTAAAACTGAAACCCTCCCCAACTTTTTATTTTTACCAACTGCATTTGTACTGGGTTAGACATTTGGCATTGTTCTCTGCAACAACGCTACAAGGTTGGGGCTACCCCCATTCCCAACCACTCCCTACCCTTCCAGTTCTTTGTCTTCCATCCAGGTATATAACCAGACGTAACAAATTAAGCCGGCTGGGTAACCAATAATGCACCACCTTCTTATCCCATAGTTATCTTGTTTGTACTTGATGGCTAGGGATATTCCAGAGCAACCTGTATGGAGTGGGTGGGTGGGCGCTGTCGGGGAATGGTGGTAGATGCTTGTGTTATTGTTATGAATTGATTGGAAAAGGTGTTGTTATAAAATGAACTAGACTAGATTCAGAAATGGGTGCAGCAACGTATGGTATGGATATCCCTGTGTCATATGGCATTGTGACTTTCTTTAACATATCAAAATAGTGGCCATACATATCTCTCACAGAGATATGCTGAGTTTTCATTTTGAAATGATTATTTCAACATAATATCTTAGAATAACTGATCACGATTGAGGAGGTTTCTTCAAAACGTGACTGCCATAGGGAAGACAGTTTTCCGCCTTCAATAAGGCCTTCCTGTCAGGAATTGAATGCATAGCCTTGAAATCAAAACGCTCTCCCATTTTTCCAGGCTGTAAGCCGACTGCTTGAATTTGAATCGCCTGCTTCTAAACTCTTAAAACTGTTTTCGCTCAATTGGTACAGCCTCGCTCTTATAATCATGATCGTAATCATAAAATGTCCAAGTAATCATGCCCTCTGTCACAGGGAATTTGCAGTTAAAAAGTTTGGAAATCCGGCTACATTCCTAGGCTCCAGCATGTACTGGTAGCTTAGCCCAGAACCCTAGGCTGTGTATGTGCTGAGACAGCAATAATAGTAATACCAGTCTTGTATTTCATTGACATTAGCCTTAGCCTCAGCAGATCTGGAACTGGGTGGGGGGATATTACAGTGATGGGGGTGTGCAGTCCATGCCATGGAGGGTTAGCAGTGAGAGAGAAATATTTGGTTAAACCCATATGTTCTGTAATTTTTATATTACTATTTTTTTTTTTCTATGTCAAATAAGTATATTTTGTCTTGAAATGAAATAATGAAAGCCCTAGGCTATCAGGGGAGAAGCAAATTTGTTCACCGGAGCAGAAGTTTGTGGCCGGCTTTATATCCCTGAGCGCCTGTTAGCCGTTCGGTATTCTGTGTGATGTCGATATCAGCATGATATGTTTTACTGACTCAACAAGATATAAAACATATATGCATCATAACTTGGGGATACTTTTAGTATTGATTCTAAAATGTAAAAATGTTAAGATGTCACATGTAAATAGGTTGGCCCAAGTGCCCCCTGAGAAAAGAAGGTATTCAGTCCTGGCCCAAAGAAAGCACTCAGTGTATGCCTATTAGAATCTTAATTGCATTAGGTGCAGATGCATTACTAATCTCTTTAACAACTACTTCACATCTCTGGCCGGTATACCCCCACCCCCTAGATTAAGCTCTGGAATTATACATGTCCTGTGACTTATACCATGAGAATGGTAATATAGTTAATCATACAGTTCAACAAGAATAGTCACTGTAAAGGTATATACATTAATACAATTCGACACATAATATCAACTCAGAGTTTAGACCAGTTACTGAATGTTTTATCCCTTGAAAAAAACTGATCAATTGCTTCCATCAACATTGTCTGACCATATTGTGTTTAACTCTTTGGCAGTGCTACATGAACTTGGTTTTAATGTTTCATTATTAAAGGCTTGACAAAATGTTACCGTTATAGATATTACCATGGTAGACAGTGTGCTACACTAATGCTAGACCGGCGGACCTAGTCAATTATTTAACTGGTCGGCAGCTGATCTTGTAACTATTTCATCGCACTTTAAACTCTATGATACACTGTTTCAGTGATACCACGAGTGACTGTCAGTTTCAGGCGAGCTAATGTGTTGTGTAGGTTTTCTCCTGTTATATGACATAATACTGAAAGGGCACGCTGTGCCGTCATCCTATTTGCATCGTTTGCCATATCTCAATTATCCTTTCGCACAGTCGAAAAAAAATGGGGCACTTTGTGAAAGAGGACAAGCCTCCAAAGGCAAAACTGCTATATACTGTATAACAATTGATTAATACTGATAATTAAAGTACAACACCGGCAATTATTAAGGCCACTTGTACATCTTCCATTCACTGGGATGAGTGTTCTCTGGAGAAGGAACATGGACAGAGTTTGTTCTTATGCAGTCATTTCAGCTGAAGCTATATACAGGAAGTTTACAGGGTTCTCCATCATGGGGTTTTGTTTGTAAGCGCATAAGGGGCAGTTTTCCGCTCGCTGTAATCTTCAAAATTACTCCTGCAGCAATATTTTTCTGCAGAAAACTATTGAATGTGTTGAATGGAAATGATGTAAGAGGACATGTATTTAGGGGTTTAGTATACATGTATATATACAACACACATTGTAGACAATAAATAACAGGACCTGTTGTTAAGCCATTTTTTTGTTGAGAAACTGGTGCGCAGCTTTCTTGTGTGCTTCGTCATCAACACTCAGACATCACTGACGGTTTTCTTGCGTATTAACACGGATCCATTTTGTATAGAGTTAACATTAAAACAATATGTCGCTCAGATATCCCCAGTAGACTATTAAAAAAGTCACATTGTAGGTGGAAAATTGCGGTTTTGAGCAGCTTTAAGTAAAACTGTTTTTTGATGGATAAATTCCGTGAGGCGCGACTGCATTGGTTTCCCTTATGGACCTCTGTTCTGCTCTAATCGAAAAGCAGTTGTCGTGGTTGCTCTGTGAGACATCTGTCGCATATCTTACAACAGCGGCTGTCTATGCTCCCCGTCTAGACATAGGAACTGCGGCTGTTTTTGCTCCCGTTCTAGACATCTGTCCGCTTTCTTTGAGCAGCGGTTGTTTTGGTTCCCGCTGGAGACATCTGTCCTCGACTATCTAAATGGACAACTGTCCGCTCTTCTAGAACGGCGACTGCATTGCTACTCTTCTAGTCATCTGTCCGCTTATCCAAAACGCGTACTCAACCGTCAAGCGACTGGCGATTTGTGCGTGTGAAGGAATAAAGCAGGGGGCTAGATTGGCTATAGCTCCCCTGTATATGGGCCCCGGAAACTGGTTTGGCTTCCGCGTGTCCTACTACCTCCCGTGCCGCTGCGGTATCAGATGCCTCGCGTCGGCCGTCTATTGTCATTTATCTTCTCGCGGCGCCAGTTTCCATAGCGATCCCCAGGAACTATTTTTTGAGTGCGGAAACGGACGAGCCTATTATACCTGATGCGCACGAGACTATTGCCATGTTCGAGGTTTCTTATTGTTTGTTGTGTGAGAATGATCCTAAAAACTGTAGCGTCGTCAACGAGACATGTGAATGGTCACGCAGTTCTTAGATTAGGTGAAGCTCTACACAGTCATGTATACCCAGTATGTATAGAGGAATGCATTAACCTTCTTTGAAGAGAAGGATTTAGCTGTTTAACGCCTGAGGTATGATTCTGTGCTAGCCTTGTAATTCCTCTAAATGCGATTATGAGGATTATATTCCTAATATGACCGTCATATGTTAAAGGGTCCTTCTAAAAGACAAACCCTTTATATTGAAGTGCCATGCAATGTCTCGATGATGGTCTTGATGTTGATCACATACCCAAGCTGTAATATGTTTAAAAATAACCTTAGTTGGATGTGTGCGTTATTCACAGTTTGTATCTGTAATGCGGGGGCCCGGCCCGTAGCTCAGTGGGTTAGAGCGCTCGCATTGAGTGTTCTGGCCACCTGAGAGCCTAACGGCACTTGGATCGATGGTTCGAGCCCCGCTGTGGCCATGTCTGTGTGGTCGCAGGATAAAGATCCCATGTCCTTCTTCGCAAAGAGTAGGGGGTTACCCCCGGGAACATGGCTCCACTCCCCCTTCCTTCTCTCATTGACGCGATATGACCAAAAGTGGTTAAAGCGTTCTGAGTATACAACCAACCCTCTGTAATGCGTGTTCCCGCACCATCAACACCGCAGCTCACGGATCTCGTGTTGGGAAATAAAAACTTTCATCCCTCCTTTAACTAGATCACCTGTAAACAGAGCCGCAGCTTTGTCGACCGCCTCACAGGAAACAAGGAAGAACAATTTGCTGCCCGGTAGCATGAAGGAAATGGGCTGTTCGCGTTGCCATGGCAATAGAATTCTGGTGTTCGACTGATTACTCATTATCTGTTTGGGCAGGTGGTGGTGTGGTGGAGGAGGGGGGGGGGGGATAGGGGGGCTGCGGGGTTTTTGGTTCAGGTGACGGTTGGAATCTAGCTGCCCACCCGCCTTCCAAGTAGCCATCCTCCCCTGCCCCCCCCCCACCCACCAGCCACCCCCTAGTTCAGTTCTGTACCGAGTGAGGCTGTGATTCCGATCGACGTTTTGTGGTCGCTGGAAACAGGTGCACGCGATTGTGATGTGAAGATGAGCCTCCAGTAGGCGCCTGATCCCCGGGGTTCCCATGGCAACCGCTGAAAACAAACAATTATGCAGGTGGATTACGCTATCAAAGGGAGGAGAGATGGAATTTCCGCCCTCGAGTCATTACCCGCTGAACCAGTTCTACCGTCAAGATCAATCTCAATCCGAGTCATTAATTGTTTCCCCGTGAGGCCCTGTGCCTCCCTTGAAGTCAATGTGACGGTCTTCAGGTTCTGGACTCTCCCCTGTTAACGGGGGCAGATGTACCAGCATTAATTGTAGCCCGATGAAGCTACAAAGCCAAAGGGATTATTAAGTATCTTTCGGTCCAGTGAGAGCGTCATAACCATCGTTGCAACCCGACCCCTTCCCTCTTCACCATCGGCTATTACATCCCCGCTCACGCCCCCCACCCCTCCCCCCTCCCCACTCGTCTAACATGATAGCGATCAACCAGTTAGGCCAAGCCACGTATTCTATTTTTTGTATTAATTGTGCTTTATTATATTAAGTTTTCTTGGTCAAAGACATAACTGACTCTTTGACTCATTGTAGGTGATATCATTGCACATATTTCCTCTGATGTTACATTAATAATGACAACCGGGGTGCGGTATCAGATTCGATTAGATACTGCCTGTTTGGTTGGTTTAACATAGTAAGATGGTCATTGGCGGGGGGGGGGGGGGGGGCGGAGCCATGCCTCGGGGTAACCACTTTTACTCTTTTCGAAGGAGGGACATTGTATCTTTATCCTGCACGAAGAAATGTCCCCAAGGTCACCACTTAATATACTCTTTTCGAAGAAGGACATGGGATCTTTTTCCTGCGCGGTGCCATGTCCCAGGGGTAAGCACTTTTCGAAGGAGATGACATCCTTATCCTGCACGGATCCACCCCCCCCCCCTCGCCTTGTACTCTCTTGAAAGGAGAATCTGGGGTCGTTATCCTTTCTCACGTCGTGGACGTCGTGGGGCAAAAACCACGGATCTCCCGTTGGCCTGGCTGAGCCCACACGACGAAGCCGAGCGTGTAAATGTCTTTGAACCTGACCAGTTGTTACGTGTCTGCGTCCATATATACATTACAACACAGCCGTCTTTATGATCGATATTAATCTATTGTTAACGGTTCCAAACGCCCCTGAGCGACGGACGTTGGGGCTACGGAGGACGCACGGGGAAAATTAATTATACAAAAGGCAAGAGTTTTGCTCTCTTCCCACGCCGTTATCCCGGCGTGTCATTGCGTGCCTTGGCCGGGGCTGCTCCGCGCTTTGGCCCTGGTCACGGCCACACACTATGGTAACGCCTGTAGATGGCTGGATGGATGGATGGGGACGCTCATACTGGGCTTTCGAGGTAGCCCCAAGTGGAGGTGTGAGGAATGTACGCGGTCATGAAGAACATGTCCTGGGTATAGGCAGTCGCTAGTTGCCCTCATTAGTCTGTATTTTGTATTTAATATGTATAAAGTATATATATATTTATATATGGACATAATATCATTCGATGGTAGCTCTGTTTGTTCCGTTTGCCGTGTAGACCACTCGTCAAATACCAATAAACTACTACTTCTTAAATATTATAAATAATTATACATTATAAATAATATTGAATATAAATCGGAGTGACATGGATTGTGTAGCCATAATATTTAATGTGAGGGAAGGAATACTATTGAATGTATTGGGATGTCGAATAATATGATGTGGGGGACATGTAGCAATGAAGGATAATATTGTGTGGGTGGGGGGATGTAGCAATGAAGGATAATATTGTGTGGGTGGGGGGATGTAGCAATGAAGGATAATATTGTGTGGGTGGGGGGATGTAGCAATGAAGGATAATATTGTGTGGGTGGGGGGATGTAGCAATGAAGGATAATATTGTGTGGGTGGGGGGGATGTAGCAATGAAGGATAATATTGTGTGGGTGGGGGGATGTAGCAATGAAGGATAATATTGTGTGGGTGGAGGGGGGGGGATGTTGCAATGAAGGATAATATTGTGTGGGTGGGGGGATGTAGCAATGAAGGATAATATTGTGTGGGTGGGGGGATGTATGAATGAAGGATAATATTGTGTGGGTGGGGGAATGTAGCAATGATGGATAATATTGTGTGGGTGGGGGGATGTAGCAATGAAGGATAATATTGTGTGGTTGGGGGGATGTAGGAATGAAGGATAATATTGTGTGGGTGGGGGGATGTAGCAATGAAGGATAATATTGTGTGGGTGGGGGGGGGATGTAGCAATGAAGGATAATATTGTGTGGGTGGGGGGATGTAGCAATGAAGGATAATATTGTGTGGGTGGAGGGGGGGATGTTGCAATGAAGGATAATATTGTGTGGGTGGAGGGGGGGATGTAGGAATGAAGGATAATATTGTGTGGGTGGGGGGATGTAGGAATGAAGGATAATATTGTGTGGGTGCGGGGATGTAGGAATGAAGGATAATATTGTGTGGGTGGGGGGATGTAGCAATGAAGGATAATATTGTGCGGGTGGGGGGATGTAGCAATGAAGGATAATATTGTGTGGGTGGGGGGATGTAGCAATGAAGGATAATATTGTGCGGGTGGGGGGATGTAGCAATGAAGGATAATATTGTGTGGGTGGGGGGATGTAGGAATGAAGGATAATATTGTGTGGGTGGTGGGATGTAGGAACGAAGGATAATATTGTGTGGGTGGGGGGGGGATGTAGCAATGAAGGATAATATTGTGTGGGTGGGGGGATGTAGCAATGAAGGATAATATTGTGTGGGTGGAGGGGGGGATGTTGCAATGAAGGATAATATTGTGTGGGTGGGGGGATGTAGCAATGAAGGATAATATTGTGTGGGTGGGGGGATGTATGAATGAAGGATAATATTGTGTGGGTGGGGGAATGTAGCAATGATGGATAATATTGTGTGGGTGGGGGGATGTAGCAATGAAGGATAATATTGTGTGGGTGGGGGATGTAGCAATGAAGGATAATATTGTGTGGGTGGGGGGATGTAGCAATGAAGGATAATATTGTGTGGGTGGGGGGGGGATGTAGCAATGAAGGATAATATTGTGTGGGTGGGGGGATGTAGCAATGAAGGATAATATTGTGTGGGTGGAGGGGGGGATGTTGCAATGAAGGATAATATTGTGTGGGTGGGGGGATGTAGGAATGAAGGATAATATTGTGTGGGTGGGGGGATGTAGGAATGAAGGATAATATTGTGTGGGTGGGGGGATGTAGGAATGAAGGATAATATTGTGTGGGTGAGGGGATGTAGCAATGAAGGATAATATTGTGTGGGTGGGGGGATGTAGCAATGAAGGATAATATTGTGTGGGTGGGGGGATGTAGCAATGAAGGATAATATTGTGTGGGTGGGGGGATGTAGCAATGAAGGATAATATTGTGTGGGTGGGGGGATGTAGGAATGAAGGATAATATTGTGTGGGTGGTGGGATGTAGGAATGAAGGATAATATTGTGTGGGTGGGGGGGGATGTAGCAATCAAGGATAATATTGTGTTGGTGGGGAGATGTAGGAATGAAGGATAATATTGTGTGGGTGGGGGGATGTAGCAATGAAGGATAATATTGTGTGGGTGGAGGGGGGGATGTAGCAATGAAGGATAATATTGTGTGGGTGGGGGGATGTAGCAATGAAGGATAATATTGTGTGGGTGGGGGGATGTAGCAATGAAGGATAATATTGTGTTGGGGAGATGTAGCAATGAAGGATAATATTGTGTGGGTGGGGGGATGTAGCAATGAAGGATAATATTGTGTGGGTGGAGGGGGGATGTAGCAATGAAGGATAATATTGTGTGGGTGGAGGGGGGGATGTAGCAATGAAGGATAATATTGTGTGGGTGGGGGGATGTAGCAATGAAGGATAATATTGTGTGGGTGGAGGGGGGGATGTAGCAATGAAGGATAATATTGTGTTGGTGGGGAGATGTAGCAATGATGGATAATATTGTGTGGGTGGGGGGATGTAGCAATGAAGGATAATATTGTGTGGGTGGGGGGATGTAGGAATGAAGGATAATATTGTGTTGGTGGGGAGGTGTAGGAATGAAGGATAATATTGTGTGGGTGGGGGGATGTAGGAATGAAGGATAATATTGTGTTGGGGAGATGTAGCAATGAAGGATAATATTGTGTGGGTGGGGGGATGTAGCAATGAAGGATAATATTGTGTGGGTGGGGGGATGTAGCAATGAAGGATAATATTGTGTGGGTGGGGGGATGTAGGAATGAAGGATAATATTGTGTTGGTGGGGGGATGTAGGAATGAAGGATAATATTGTGTGGGTGAGGGGATGTAGGAATGAAGGATAATATTGTGTTGGGGAGATGTAGCAATGAAGGATAATATTGTGTGGGTGGGGGGGGTGTAGCAATGAAGGATAATATTGTGTGGGTGGAGGGGGGGATGTAGCAATGAAGGATAATATTGTGTGGGTGGAGGGGGGGATGTAGCAATGAAGGATAATATTGTGTGGGTGGGGGGATGTAGCAATGAAGGATAATATTGTGTGGGTGGGGGGATGTATGAATGAAGGACAATATTGTGTGGGTGGGGGAATGTAGCAATGATGGATAATATTGTGTGGGTGGGGGGATGTAGCAATGAAGGATAATATTGTGTGGGTGGGGGGATGTAGCAATGAAGAATAATATTGTGTGTGTGGGGGGATGTAAGAATGAAGGATAATATTGTGTGGGTGGGGGGATGTAGCAATGAAGGATAATATTGTGTGGGTGGGGGGATGTAGCAATGAAGAATAATATTGTGTGTGTGGGGGGATGTAAGAATGAAGGATAATATTGTGTGGGTGGGGGGATGTATGAATGAAGGATAATATTGTGTGGGTGGGGGGATGTAGGAATGAAGGATAATATTGTGTGGGTGGGGGGATGTAGCAATGAAGAATAATATTGTGTGTGTGGGGGGATGTAAGAATGAAGGATAATATTGTGTGGGTGGGGGGATGTAGCAATGAAGGATAATATTGTGTGGGTGGGGGGATGTATGAATGAAGGATAATATTGTGTGGGTGGGGGAATGTAGCAATGATGGATAATATTGTGTGGGTGGGGGGATGTAGCAATGAAAGATAATATTGTGTGGGTGGGGGGATGTATGAATGAAGGATAATATTGTGTGGGTGGGGGAATGTAGCAATGATGGATAATATTGTGTGGGTGGGGGGATGTAGCAATGAAGGATAATATTGTGTGGGTGGGGAGATGTAGCAATGAAGGATAATATTTTGTGGGTGGGGGGATGTAGGAATGAAGGATAATATTGTGTGGGTGGGGGGATGTAGCAATGAAGGATAATATTGTGTGGGTGGGGGGATGTAGGAATGAAGGATAATATTGTGTGGGTGGGGGGATGTAGCAATGAAGGATAATATTGTGTGGGTGGTGGGATGTAGGAATGAAGGATAATATTGTGTGGGTGGGGGGATGTAGGAATGAAGGATAATATTGTGTGGGTGGGGGGATGTAGGAATGAAGGATAATATTGTGTGGGTGGAGGGGGGGATGTAGCAATGAAGGATAATATTGTGTTGGGGGGATGTAGGAATGAAGGATAATATTGTGTGGGTGGGGGGATGTAGGAATGAAGGATAATATTGTGTGGGTGGGGGGATGTAGGAATGAAGGATAATATTGTGTTGGTGGTGGGATGTAGGAATGAAGGATAATATTGTGTGGGTGGGGGGATGTAGGAGTGAAGGATAATATTGTGTGGGTGGGGGGATGTAGGAATGAAGGATAATATTGTGTGGGTGGGGGGATGTAGGAATGAAGGATAATATTGTGTGGGTGGGGGGATGTAGGAATGAAGGATAATATTGTGTTGGTGGGGAGATGTAGGAATGAAGGATAATATTGTGTGGGTGGGGGGATGTAGGAATGAAGGATAATATTGTGTGGGTGGAGGGGGGATGTAGCAATGAAGGATAATATTGTGTTGGTGGGGGGATGTAGGAATGAAGGATAATATTGTGTTGGTGGGGGGATGTAGGAATGAAGGATAATATTGTGTTGGTGGGGAGATGTAGGAATGAAGGATAATATTGTGTGGGTGGGGGGATGTAGGAATGAAGGATAATATTGTGTGGGTGGAGGGGGGGATGTAGGAATGAAGGATAATATTGTGTTGGTGGGGAGATGTAGGAATGAAGGATAATATTGTGTGGGTGGGGGGATGTAGGAATGAAGGATAATATTGTGTGGGTGGAGGGGGGGATGTAGCAATGAAGGATAATATTGTGTTGGTGGGGGGATGTAGGAATGAAGGATAATATTGTGTTGGTGGGGGGATGTAGGAATGAAGGATAATATTGTGTTGGTGGGGGGATGTAGGAATGAAGGATAATATTGTGTTGGTGGGGGGATGTAGCAATGAAGGATAATATTGTGTTAGTGGGGGGATGTAGGAATGAAGGATAATATTGTGTTGGTGGGGGGATGTAGGAATGAAGGATAATATTGTGTTGGGGAGATGTAGGAATGAAGGATAATATTGTGTGGGTGGGGGGATGTTGGAATGAAGGATAATATTGTGTGGGTGGAGGGGCGGATGTAGGAATGAAGGAAAATATTGTGTGGGTGGGGGGATGTAGGAATGAAGGATAATATTGTGTTGGTGGGGAGATGTAGGAATGAAGGATAATATTGTGTTGGTGGGGAGATGTAGGAATGAAGGATAATATTGTGTTGGTGGGGGGATGTAGGAATGAAGGATAATATTGTGTTGGGGGGATGTAGGAATGAAGGATAATATTGTGTGGGTGGGGGGATGTAGGAATGAAGGATAATATTGTGTGGGTGGGGAGATGTAGGAATGAAGGATAATATTGTGTGGGTGGGGGGATGTAGGAATGAAGGATAATATTGTGTTGGGGGGATGTAGGAATGAAGGATAATATTGTGTTGGTGGGGGATGTAGGAATGAAGGATAATATTGTGTGGGTGGGGGGATGTAGGAATGAAGGATAATATTGTGTGGGTGGGGAGATGTAGGAATGAAGGATAATATTGTGTGGGTGGGGGGATGTAGGAATGAAGGATAATATTGTGTTGGGGGGATGTAGGAATGAAGGATAATATTGTGTGGGTGGGGGGATGTAGGAATGAAGGATAATATTGTGTTGGTGGGGAGATGTAGGAATGAAGGATAATATTGTGTGGGTGGGGGGATGTAGGAATGAAGGATAATATTGTGTGGGTGGGGGGATGTAGGAATGAAGGATAATATTGTGTGGGTGGGGGGATGTAGGAATGAAGGATAATATTGTGTGGGTGGGGGGATGTAGGAATGAAGGATAATATTGTGTTGGGGGGATGTAGTAATGAAGGATAATATTGTGTGGGTGGGGGGATGTAGGAATGAAGGATAATATTGTGTTGGTGGGGAGATGTAGGAATGAAGGTTAATATTGTGTGGGTGGGGGGATGTAGGAATGAAGGATAATATTGTGTGGGTGGGGGGATGTAGGAATGAAGGATAATATTGTGTGGGTGGAGGGGGGGATGTAGCAATGAAGGATAATATTGTGTTGGGGGGATGTAGGAATGAAGGATAATATTGTGTTGGTGGGGAGATGTAGGAATGAAGGATAATATTGTGTGGGTGGGGAGATGTAGGAATGAAGGATAATATTGTGTGGGTGGGGGGATGTAGGAATGAAGGATAATATTGTGTGGGTGGAGGGGGGGATGTAGCAATGAAGGATAATATTGTGTTGGGGGGATGTAGGAATGAAGGATAATATTGTGTTAGTGGGGGGATGTAGGAATGAAGAATAATATTGTGTTGGGGGGATGTAGGAATGAAGGATAATATTGTGTTGGTGGGGGGATGTAGGAATGAAGAATAATATTGTGTTGGGGGGATGTAGGAATGAAGGATAATATTGTGTTTGTGGGGGGATGTAGGAATGAAGGATAATATTGTGTGGGTGGGGGGATGTAGGAATGAAGGATAATATTGTGTGGGTGGAGGGGGGGATGTAGCAATGAAGGATAATATTGTGTTGGGGGGATGTAGGAATGAAGGATAATATTGTGTTAGTGGGGGGATGTAGGAATGAAGAATAATATTGTGTGGGTGGGGGGATGTAGGAATGAAGGATAATATTGTGTGGGTGGGGGGATGTAGCAATGAAGGATAATATTGTGTGGGTGGGGGGGGGATGTAGCAATGAAGGATAATATTGTGTGGGTGGGGGGATGTAGGAATGAAGGATAATATTGTGTGGGTGGAGGGGGGGATGTAGGAATGAAGGATAATATTGTGTGGGTGGGGGGATGTAGGAATGAAGGATAATATTGTGTGGGTGGGGGGATGTAGGAATGAAGGATAATATTGTGTGGGTGGGGGGATGTAGCAATGAAGGATAATATTGTGTGGGTGGGGGGGGGATGTAGCAATGAAGGATAATATTGTGTAGGTGGGGGGATGTAGGAATGAAGGATAATATTGTGTGGGTGGAGGGGGGGATGTAGGAATGAAGGATAATATTGTGTGGGTGGGGGGATGTAGGAATGAAGGATAATATTGTGTGGGTGGAGGGGGGGATGTAGCAATGTAGGATAATATTGTGTTGGGGGGATGTAGGAATGAAGGATAATATTGTGTTAGTGGGGGGATGTAGGAATGAAGGATAATATTGTGTGGGTGGGGGGATGTAGGAATGAAGGATAATATTGTGTTGGTGGGGGGATGTAGGAATGAAGGATAATATTGTGTGGGTGGGGGGATGTAGGAATGAAGGATAATATTGTGTTGGGGGGATGTAGGAATGAAGGATAATATTGTGTTGGTGGGGGGATGTAGGAATGAAGGATAATATTGTGTGGGTGGGGGGATGTAGGAATGAAGGATAATATTGTGTGGGTGGGGGGATGTAGGAATGAAGGATAATATTGTGTGGGTGGGGGGATGTAGGAATGAAGGATAATATTGTGTTGGTGGGGAGATGTAGGAATGAAGGATAATATTGTGGGTGGGGGGATGTAGGAATGAAGGATAATATTGTGTGGGTGGGGGGATGTAGGAATGAAGGATAATATTGTGTGGGTGGAGGGGGGGATGTAGCAATGAAGGATAATATTGTGTTGGGGGGATGTAGGAATGAAGGATAATATTGTGTTGGTGGGGAGATGTAGGAATGAAGGATAATATTGTGTGGGTGGGGAGATGTAGGAATGAAGGATAATATTGTGTGGGTGGGGGGATGTAGGAATGAAGGATAATATTGTGTGGGTGGAGGGGGGGATGTAGCAATGAAGGATAATATTGTGTTGGGGGGATGTAGGAATGAAGGATAATATTGTGTTAGTGGGGGGATGTAGGAATGAAGAATAATATTGTGTTGGGGGGATGTAGGAATGAAGGATAATATTGTGTTGGTGGGGGGATGTAGGAATGAAGAATAATATTGTGTTGGGGGGATGTAGGAATGAAGGATAATATTGTGTTTGTGGGGGGATGTAGGAATGAAGGATAATATTGTGTGGGTGGGGGGATGTAGGAATGAAGGATAATATTGTGTGGGTGGAGGGGGGGATGTAGCAATGAAGGATAATATTGTGTTGGGGGGATGTAGGAATGAAGGATAATATTGTGTTAGTGGGGGGATGTAGGAATGAAGAATAATATTGTGTGGGTGGGGGGATGTAGGAATGAAGGATAATATTGTGTGGGTGGGGGGATGTAGCAATGAAGGATAATATTGTGTGAGTGGGGGGGGGATGTAGCAATGAAGGATAATATTGTGTGGGTGGGGGGATGTAGGAATGAAGGATAATATTGTGTGGGTGGAGGGGGGGATGTAGGAATGAAGGATAATATTGTGTGGGTGGGGGGATGTAGGAATGAAGGATAATATTGTGTGGGTGGGGGGATGTAGGAATGAAGGATAATATTGTGTGGGTGGGGGGATGTAGCAATGAAGGATAATATTGTGTGGGTGGGGGGGGGATGTAGCAATGAAGGATAATATTGTGTAGGTGGGGGGATGTAGGAATGAAGGATAATATTGTGTGGGTGGAGGGGGGGATGTAGGAATGAAGGATAATATTGTGTGGGTGGGGGGATGTAGGAATGAAGGATAATATTGTGTGGGTGGAGGGGGGGATGTAGCAATGTAGGATAATATTGTGTTGGGGGGATGTAGGAATGAAGGATAATATTGTGTTAGTGGGGGGATGTAGGAATGAAGGATAATATTGTGTGGGTGGGGGGATGTAGGAATGAAGGATAATATTGTGTTGGTGGGGGGATGTAGGAATGAAGGATAATATTGTGTGGGTGGGGGGATGTAGGAATGAAGGATAATATTGTGTTGGGGGGATGTAGGAATGAAGGATAATATTGTGTTGGTGGGGGGATGTAGGAATGAAGGATAATATTGTGTGGGTGGGGGATGTAGGAATGAAGGATAATATTGTGTGGGTGGGGGGATGTAGCAATGAAGGATAATATTGTGTGGGTGGAGGGGGGGATGTAGCAATGAAGGATAATATTGTGTGGGTGGAGGGGGGGATGTAGCAATGAAGGATAATATTGTGTGGGTGGGGGGATGTAGCAATAAAGGATAATATTGTGTGGGTGGAGGGGGGGATGTAGCAATGAAGGATAATATTGTGTGGGTGGGGGGATGTAGCAATGAAGGATAATATTGTGTGGGTGGGGGAATGTAGCAATGATGGATAATATTGTGTGGGTGGGGGGATGTAGGAATGAAGGATAATATTGTGTTGGGGGGATGTAGGAATGAAGGATAATATTGTGTGGGTGGGGGGATGTAGCAATGAAGAATAATATTGTGTGTGTGGGGGGATGTAAGAATGAAGGATAATATTGTGTGGGTGGGGGGATGTAGCAATGAAGGATAATATTGTGTGGGTGGGGGGATGTAGCAATGAAGAATAATATTGTGTGTGTGGGGGGATGTAAGAATGAAGGATAATATTGTGTGGGTGGGGGGACGTAGCAATGAAGGATAATATTGTGTGGGTGGGGGGATGTATGAATGAAGGATAATATTGTGTGGGTGGGGGAATGTAGCAATGATGGATAATATTGTGTGGGTGGGGGGATGTAGCAATGAAGGATAATATTGTGTGGGTGGGGGGATGTATGAATGAAGGATAATATTGTGTGGGTGGGGGAATGTAGCAATGATGGATAATATTGTGTGGGTGGGGGGATGTAGCAATGAAGGATAATATTGTGTGGGTGGGGGGATGTAGCAATGAAGGATAATATTGTGTGGGTGGGGGGATGTAGGAATGAAGGAAAATATTGTGTGGGTGGGGGGATGTAGGAATGAAGGATAATATTGAATGTAAGATAGAAAGAATAATGTGTAGGAACTAAGGAGTATTATTCAATGGATAAAGTTGTGTGGACTGCATGATCTAAACTTTGGCAGGTAATTCTTTACTAATGATGTTCTACGAGGAGAGAGGTCTAGTCTCCGGTCGCTCTGGAGACTGGCATTACGGGTAGCATGGCGTCTCTTCATTCTAATTGCTATCTTAATGATCTGTAGGCAGTCTTAGAAAAACACACACTATAGTACTAATCATCCTTCGGGGAGCTGCCTTGTTAACATTTGAAGCGTGCCTCACTCTTCCCACCACAGCCCATCAGACCCTAAACAACTCCCAACCGAACCCGCACCGCACCCCATGTCACAACATTCAAACCCACCGCACTCCAGTGCACCACTTTCCACCCACCCTACTCCAGCCCCCGTGTCCACATATACCCTTGCCATACGCCACGCCACCCCACCACAATCTTTGCGTCCTTGCCCCTACCACACTACACCCCGAGATGCCCTACCCCACCACGTCACATATATACCACCACCGCACTGTACCCGACCCCTCCACACCCCACACCCCACCGTCGCCAACCCCATCACACCATGCCCCACCCCACTGCTTCTCACCCCACAATCACCCCCATCCATGCCCCCCACCACCCCCCAACCACACCCCCAGCCAACCCCGTATTCCCTACTACTCCTCCACCCCACCCCCACCCCCACCCTACCTTTCCCCCAACCCCTGAGGGGGGGGCCGACTGGATGGCTATCTGACTACCAGTAGTTCGTCTAATTGAAAGGTGTGCTGGCTGCAGTGCCAAACAAGGCTTTCCAATTAGTGAACGCTGAAGGGCCACCTGCCGCAGGCTAAACTGATACTTCCTGAAAGGAGACGAGGGGTGGGGGGCGAATCTGGGCGGTGGAGGGCAGCAGGTTACGGGTGCGTGATAAGGGTTACGGTTGCTTCATAACTGATGAACGGAGAGGGGGGGCCGGGGGGGGGGGGGGACGTGAGGGCTAGCAGTGTTCGGCATTGGTTTGAATATACCCCAGCAAAACGAGAAAAGAATGAAGCAAATTTCTATCTATCTGAGAAATGACGGCGGGTAAGGACCTGGAGATCATTGCACTGAGAGATACTTACTCGTAATCTTTTACTTATTTAATTAATCAGTGATTGTAACCGAATTTAAATATTCGCGCTGTTTATTGTTTCAATCAATATTATTGAAGAACAGTTTGCAAGATACTCAACATGCAAATTCAACATGGTTCGATACTCTTCGGTTCGGCAATGCAAATTTTATATTTTACGAGCGAAGAGATAAAAGTGAAAAGACCCCCAGGGTTCATGATATGAGACGTAGCGGGTGTGCATGCCAATAGCGTGATGTAGAACAAACTCCCCGCGGACAATTTACCCAAGCACAAATGGCACGATATAGCCTGACCAGGTTAAAGTGTATTAGTTTAAACATATTTTATTGGCAATTGGAAAGCAGGTACTCTGCCTATGTTAATTCCTCTTTCTGAACTTGAAACACAATGCTCATACATAGACATATACATAGAGTTGTAGTAGAATTTACATAATTAATAAATTCAGTCATAACGTTAAATACGTGATATTTAAGAGAATCGTTTGAAGGCTGCAATCGTGAACAGCTTGAAATATATAACGATTATCGTCAATTGATTAGAGACTGATTACCAAAAAGAATGGTGCCAATTGACACTGACGATAGAACATGGATTTTGCGAAATAGAATATCTCTAAAATTCGTATAAAATGGGCTCCCGAGGAAAAAAGTAACACAGTCCTCGTTCTCGGCTCCGCAGCGACAACTCGGGCTGTCTACAAGATTCATGTTGAACAAGTGAGAGTTCAGTGAGCTACAGTTCATACGAATACGCTTGTGCAATACAGTGACTATTCTGTTTCCAAAGTAATACAATTTGCGGTTGTCAGTTATATTCCCGGACACGGTTTTGTGAACATTTAAAATTGCTACTTCAAACGCTTTTGGTCGTGCAATGAAAGGGTGTTAAACACCTATCTAGAAACAAAAGGCCAATTTTATTGGAATTATGCAATGATCTTTATAATCCTACGAGGTGGGCATTTTCATGTGTATTTCAATATTGATAACCCCGATAAATTATGAATTTTATACCCAAAAAATCTTTATTTCCGGCCATAGATCCCTGGTATCATTTAAGCAAAAAGTGCATACGAGTGCTTGTACATTTAAAAACTCATTTTGTAGGATTGCACTTGGAGCAAAATTTCTGAACCATCTACAAGAATCACGGATGATGAAACATGCCGATTGGTCGATTTGTCGTTGAACTGAATGAACGATACAGGATGAAGACACTCACAGGCGTTGCTATATCATGTATATACTCGCGTCATATACCCGTATGATGAAGGGATCGATATTATTGGTAAATATTGTATTACTGGATGCATGTTCGTTGCTGTTTTCATAGGGGAACTTGTGTCAAAATGGTAGTATGGCCCACCATATCACGTAATTTCGGTGATGCCACCTGCAGTGAAGCCATAACGAAAAGTGCGTGCGTTTGTGGGAATCCCTCACCGCATGTTACATATTGACACAATAGATTAAGTTAATTTCAGGTCATCCTTTCATCTCATTGTCCCATGGTTTCCTCCGCCCATGTGTGCACGAGGGTGGCCAAGAACGCAAATTCACCCACAGCACCCTACCCCACCCCACCCCAGCCGACCCAGTGTTCACGCCAATAGTAATTTACCTGAGTTCAATATTGACATTTAATTTGGCTCCCCGAGCCGGTCCCGTCCGACAAAGCGGCTGGCTGAGTCTTATCGATTCGACTATAAATCTTTCCAGCTAAATGATACTCATATTTAGTTTGTTTCCGATAATTTGAAAAAAAAATCAATCTCTGGTGATGACGTCACGGGATTGTCCTATAGATACGAGTGGCGACACGTAGATTGGGACTGACAGCGGCACGTGGCGAATTCGGACGTGGTTCATTGATGGTAGAAGTTCTCCTGAGGGTAGCCGGCTCCGTGTTACAGACCGACTAACGGACACGTGCTATACGCGACACCGACTGTGAGCTACACTTGAGAACCCGCTAAGTGGCGAAGTTGTTATCATTCGTTAGTACCTCTCCAAGTCGTTGATTGGTAAGTTTTCTTAAATAATTGCTGCAAAGGTTGGTATCTTATTGGCGTTAGTATGCAGGGTCGCCGTCTATGATGGAGTCATAGACCCAAATGGTCTAGTGGTTAGCTGGCTCGGCTTTCAGCTTGTTTCTCTGCCAGGCCAGCCGTCGTGCCGACGAAGCCAGGGTATTCCTTGGCCCCCGCTCACTCACCGTTAAGTGCTGGGTCTCTCATCGACATTGTTAGGGGGTTACTTACCATCGTGGCTTACATGGTGTCTCTCTGCCCTACATCAATCCATCATCCATGCTTCATCCGCTAATAATGTTGCACTGGCGACATTTCCAATCTATACATGCGTGATGAACGATGCATTCGCACTAATATGTTTTTAAAATTGTAGACCTATCAGGCTTCGTCGATAAATGAACCTCTGTTTATAAATTAGAGCCCCATTTCCACGTCTCCAGAGCCTTATATTGCATGTTCAACACGATTTAACGTATATGACTGGGCTTTGCGCCGCAATGTATTCCCGCTTGGCCCTAAACTGTAGTTCTAGACGTTCTTGTCTTGTGTCTTGTATCTTGTGTGATACAGCCGGTATGTGCTAAAATAAGGATAGTGGAGGGGGCGCGACTGGTTTTTTTAAGGCTGAAGTACAAAGTTTCGTGACATCGGTATCGCTCAGTTCTAGCCATCTCTTCGTACTTAAATGTTTTCGTTTTAGTGATTAAGTTTGGCGTTGGTTTCTTATCAGCCGTATCGGTTTGTGATAGCAATTTATATCTTAGGTGAGTAAATATAAGCATACGTTGTATTGGCGTATATATTGCTCTATACATCCACTTGTGTCTGGGAGGCCGGCCCGGTAGCTCTGTGGGTTAGAGCGCTCGCCTTGAATGTTAATAATAATCTTTATTGCCATGAAGAGTACACAAATCAAGATAATACAGAACTGGTTGGCAAGGAGCAGAAGCCGAGGCTTATTCGCTCAAAAAAAATATATAATAAATAAAAATAAATAAAAAAATAACAACAACAACAAAAGTTCTGTCCACCTGAGAGCCTAACGGCACGTGGATCGGTAGTTCGAGCCCTGCTGTGGCCATGTCTGTGTGGTCGCAGGATAAACTCCCATGTCTTTCTTCGCAAAGAGTAGGGGGTTACCCCGAGGACATGGCTCCATTTTCCCTTCCTTCTCTCATTGCCGCGATATGACCAGAATGGGTTAATGTGTCCTGAATATACAACGAGCCAACCATTTGTGTCTGGAGCCTTTTCGTCTCCGAAAAGCCTGCTTAACCCACATGAGCACAGAGGTGCCCTAGGACACCAATCCGTCTGTCTATTGCTCCGTATGACGCCTACGTCCCGCGTTGTTACGTTGTTAACTCCTATCTCACACTGTGTCGGTGTTGGCTACGGTTTACCCCAGTCCTCCCCTGGCCTTCCCGGTCTATATACCGGGACAAACCGGGGCCACTTCGCCAAATTTTGGCGCGAAAACTGTAGGCCACGGTGTTAATACGGCGCTACGGTTCATCCCGGTAGTTTTGAACAGTTCAAAACCACCTGGGCGACCTACGGTTCACCACGGTACACCCCGGATCACCCCGGATTGACGACGGACTCACTACGATTGCCCAGGGTTGTCCAATGTTGTCCCCCGGTTTTCAGGACCCGGGGTAAACCGGGCCTATAAACCGGCACATTGTCAGCTAGCCTTAAACCGGAAGATACATCTCGCATGCTATTAAGAAATAATCGATTGTGTGACGTTCTAACATGATAGCAGGTCGACGTGTTGTTTCACGTTGTCAACATGTGACTACGGCGGGGAAATTCCAGTTGGCTGGCTGGAGTAGCACTCACGAGTAGAACTGATCTTTAACACACAGATTGTTTGTTTCCCGTTTTTGCTGCGGGATACACGGTAATCCGTCATCTTTCGTCAGCCCCGGGGGTCACCCGGATTGTCTGGTGGTTAGCGCGCTCTGCCAGGCCAGCCATCGTGCCGAGGTTCGGGGGTTCGCTCCTCCAGGCGGTTACTCCCAGAGACACGGGTTCCTCTTTACCCGTTGTCGCGATATAACCTGCAGAGATTAAAGCGCCCGAATTAAAAGGTTCCAACCACGTTGCAGATATCCAAGATTTCTATGTCCTCTTTCGAAAAGAGAATAGAGGGAGAGTTTATCCTAGTGTGTATGGCTCCGCTCAACCCTGTGGATTCGACATATCTATCTATATAACGTGGATAATTACAATCCTAGTGTCACTCTCACACCGCGCTACCGATCAAGATGAACACCGCGGTTTAATGAAACCCGATACATTGCACGGTATTGATTTTACCCCAACATCGATAATGCGTATTGGCGGAGCTAATGAACGTTGCCATCGAAAGCCCGTCGCTGAAACACTCCCTGCCCGTACAGACAAATCAGTACACTGTGAACTCGACAGCGTCATATCGGCCCAGTGTGATCATCTCTCTCCCTCTCTCTCTCTCTCTCTCTCTCTCTGTAGCTCACAAGGTAAAGGTAGGGGGCAGCCTCTGCTTGAGACTCCGTGTTACAATGGTATCATGAAGCCGTATGTTAGTGGTACCATGAATCCGTATTTTAGTGGTATCATGAATCTGTATCTTAGTGGTATCATGAATCCATATTTGAGTAGTATCGTGATTCCTTATTTTACTGGTATCATGAATCCGTCTTTGAGTGGTATCATGAATCCGTACTTTAGTGGTGTCATGAATCCGTATTTGATTGGTATCATGCCTGTCATTTAGTTTCCCGCAAATTCTCCATGTGCGAGAATTCTGCCTAGAACACCAATAGTTATTGACATTAATTAAAAATTGGATTCGATTCCCGGTCACCGGAGTTTGTTGGGAGTGGGGGGTGGCGGGGTGCAATATGTGAACTCCCCCTCTGAATGGACCGTTAGATCGTTGATATTTTGTGGGATCGAGCTCTATCAGGTCAGCGCTATCATCTTCTCATGTTCGAAGTCCACGAAAAGGATTGTAAGGTAGGCGTGAGATATGCTGAAAAAAAATGGATAGCGCCCTAACATTGAATGAAGACCGACCTAAACAGTCATGTAGGTGCTGCTGCACCTTCATTGTATTTTGTTGCCGTGGTTACCATGGGTTCAATCAGTGCTGGTTCCCCGTAACTGTAAGACCCGGGGTGTAAGCTCCCTGCTGACACGATTGTTGCCCCTCGTACCTCCGGCCTTCCCCCTGACCCATACCGGATCGCCCCATGCATTCTTCTATTCCTTCTTGTTATCCATTAGCGCTCTCCCTCTCCGCATAATCTGTTCTTGTTTCTTCTTGTTCTTCTCCCCTTTCCTGAGGGTATGTTCCTCTATCCGGCTACCAGAATGCGGTTTCAACTGCTCCGTCTATATCACCCCCCCCCCCCCCCCCCGCTTCCCCTTCTCCGTCACTTCCCACCAACCCCGTTCCCGGCTCTACAACCATCTTCCATGTTGCCTGTGCCTCGAGGGGGTGTTCCAAATTCGAGCTGTCCGGAAGTGCCGAGGCAGGCTCTCCGCTTTTCTTCCCATCTTCATTGCCACGTTCAATCCATCCTCCACACCCCGCCCGCTCCCCCCACTCATACCAATACAGGTCCCATTAGTCCAACGCCACTCTACCTCCCAGCCTCCTCCCCGGAAGGGATGCGCTTCCAAGTGACCGCCCCCCCCCCTCCCCCCCACACCCCCCCGCTCCCCCCACTCATACCAATACAGGTCCCATTAGTCCAACGCCACTCTACCTCCCAGCCTCCTCCCTGGAAGGGATGCGCTTCCAAGTGACCGCCCCCCCCCCTCCCCTCCCCCTAACTTTCGCCGTTACCTGTAATGTACCCCTCGTTATATGTCGCCTTAATACCCTTGACTCCAGACAACGCGCTTCTGAGCCGTTTCTCCCAATGTGAGGTTCTACCTCATACAGACACGACCACTGCGGCCCTCTAAGCTCCTACCTCAGCCTCACCCCCACTCGTCTCTTCCCGACCCCCAGGTCAGTTATCCCGGCCTGCCCCCCCTCTCCTCCAACCCCCATTCGTTTCCTCCCGCATCCCCAGTTCAGGTATCCCAGGGTCAGTCATCGCCCCCCACCCCCGCCCCTCCCCTTCGTCCGCCACCCGCTAAGCTTTCCTGAAACATACATTGCTGCAGCATGCCATCTTTGCGTCCCCCATCCCATCTTTCCTTCCGCCCTCTCCTTCCCCGCCCCCCACCCCCCACCGTCCCTCTCCTCCTCCCCAGCCCCCACCATCCCTCTCCCCCTCCCCATTCTCCCTCCGTGCCTCCCCCCTTCCCCGTCTTCCCGCCGTCATTCCCGGGGCAGTCGTCTTCGATGGAACTGCCCCCTCTCCTCCCTCCCCTCCCTCGCACCCCTCTCAGTCTCTCGATGAGGAAGAGGTTGGCATTGCAGTCCCATTTCACACCAATAGATAGGGCGCCCCCTAGAGGTAAAGTCCGTCGCCCGATGTTGCCAATTCGCGACCTGTATGATGGCAGTGGACATCGATTGACCACTAACAGAGGAAGCCTGGACGCTGATTGGTCCAACCCGTCTCTCTCATCAACCCCCACCCTCTCGCCATCCATTCTCGGTCGACCCCTTTATCGTCTCGACGCCTACCCATTCTCAAGTCACCCTCCCCCACCATCAGTTTTTTTTCCCGTGACAACCCTTTACCCCCTCCCCCCCACCCTGCCCCGCCTTCCCGCCCGCACTCAATGCCTACCCATTTCTCCAATAGCATTTCGATACCTTTTCGCCTCACCACATCCCCACCTCTTTCCTTCGTCAACACCCCTACCACTCTTGCCGTCCTCCCCCTCCCCTCACCCTTACACTCAATGGAATCCTCTCCCCCGCCCCCTCCCCTGTCGTATTTACCCCTTCTGTGGCGCGCACCCTACACCCTGCATCCGGAAACTCGCTCGAACTGGGTCACCGATCTGTGGCGGCCACCTATCTCACCCCACCCCCCCCCCCCCTCCTCCCCTCCCTCCCGCTCCCCCGTCGCATTGGTCCAGCGCTAGTCTCCCCCCCTGCCTGCCACCCCGCCCTCCCCCCTAACTAACGAGAGACCAGCCACCTGCCCGTATGTTATATTGTCATTTCGCGACGCACGACACGCATTGTCACTGCCCCCCTGCCCCCCCCCCCCTCCCTTACCACGGCGGCTTGTCACGAACGCGACAAAAGACGACGACCGACGTCAGTTGCCGTCAGAAGCCCTGAACGCCAGCGTCAGTGTCGGATCTGTCAGCGTCGGATCTGTCAGTTACCTACTCGCATCTTAGGATAAACGTTACACATCTAGAGTATCTATCATTGTAGAATAACGATTTCTTCATATACGGTCCCCCGCGCGTGCAGACACTGTCTGTCATCAAAGGCGTCACGGTTGCCATAGTAACAAATGTCCGCTATAGGTCAATGCGAGTCTCATGGGCGTCTTTGATTGATGAGCAAAGGATAATCTCGCATCAGTCCACAGCTGAACATCACTCGGGTGATTGTTAACCTGTGTGAATACCTGGACGCTGCTCGCTGAAGATATAGAAGGTGTGTTTATGTATGTCGATGGAGCTTGTAGTGTGTACGGTTGCGTGTAGAAACCCGGGGGATAGCTAGGTGTCACTCTTTGAATGAGAGTTTGATGTTTTGTTCGTAAATACATCGGTGAACACTCGCCGACGTTTGCGTTATGTCGTTAACAAGAGTTGATATTGTCCCGTGGAATATGCCGTTATGTTCAGTAAGATGTATGGGTGTTCCTCTCCATTGTTCCAGGTTTCGGGTTGGTGCGGTTCGCGTGGAAGATGCCGTTCCAACCAGTCGTTCTCAGTGGCCCGTCAGGGTCTGGCAAGAGCACGTTGCTCAAGAGAGTAATGAGCGAGTACAAAGACTGCTTCGCCTTCAGCGTGTCACGTGAGTAACTAACATATATGTCCCTCACAGTAAACGGAAATTAAATGTTTGCACTTTAGGCCCTTTTTGGGGCCACACCAGTGACGGATTTCACGAACGCAGTTTAGCCGACAGCCGGGCTTAGACGGCTAACGGTACCATGTAAACGATGGGCGGGCGATGTTAGCCGAATAAGCCCCGTAGCCAAACTATACTAAACTATGTACGTGAGATAGGCCACAGGGCTAAACTGGGCCAAGGAACCTCCCAGGACGATGAAGGATGAATGGATGAAATATGTCCCAGATTAGGTGCTCGGGACCTGATTCGAACCCTGGACATATTGATACCACCCTGCGATCTAGTGTGCTAACCACTACACCAGGGAGGCCCCTGTAGTAAACGGAATCCTCTGGAATGCTTCTAAAATGGCGAGTGGGAGAAAAGTGTTTCGTTACGTGCCGTTGCATTACAGCAGCTTACGTGGGGCGCATGGCAAGATAATTGGTTAATTGCTAAACAGTTGTTAAATTTGCCATGTAAATGTAGGGTTACGAGCTCGTAGCTCATAGTGGCACGCTTCCCTGCTGAAAAAGAGACACAAATAAATCTACATACCTTACATGTGCTTCGTAGAAATAGGTATTGTTATTGTAGTGAAAGTAACTAGCAATAATAATGGTCGTTCTTCCATGTTAGAGCGAACATTGTTTTAGCATAGCTCACGTATGACTCACCTCTACAGTTTAATATTTACAATGTATAATAATCCGCGTCGTGGGTTTTTACCTGGTTTGTTTGGTTATTCAGGACGCTTTAACCACTTTTGGTCATGTCGCGTCAATGGGAGAAGGAAGGGAGAGTGGGGCCATGTCCCCGGGGGTAACCCCCTACTCTTTGGGACGAAGGACATGGGATCTTTATCCTGCGACCACCGATCCACGTGCCGTTAGGCTCTCAGGTGACCAGAGCACTCAATGCGAGCGCTCTAGCCCACTGAGCTATCGGGCCGGCCCCGGGTTTTAACATGGAAGATGGTCCATAATAATAGTATTGTGGGTATACCCCTTTATAGTAATAGTCTTTGAGAATCTTACGATTTATTTGTTAATATGTGTAATGTATATTTCATGTACAAGAGGCTGTGATGCTGTAGTGCGGAAATAACTCCATACATTCAGCAATCCATTCATAATACTAGTGTTAGTATTGCGGGTTTGTTACCTTATTTATAGCAGTAGTGGTAAACTTTGTAGTAATAATACTAATATGTGTATGTGTAGATACACTAGTAGAAGTAATGGTAAAGATAGTAGCATTAAACATCTCGGTAATAGTCTTGATAGTGTTGATAATAGCACTGACCGCAATGGCAACCAGGGTCCGTATAACATATAACAGGTTTTCGTGGGTCAGTTCGACTTGACGGTGCTCCAAAGCCAAACCCGCTGCGCCCTCAGCATTCTTCACTCGCCGAGGCTAAAAGTACAAAGCCGGTGTTTTTGCCGCTTTCATGTACATCCGTCCTCTCGCTGCCCCCTCCCACTACCTCCCCTCCGCCCCCCCCCCCCCCCAACCCAACCCACACACACGCTCGCCTTGTATAAACACAGAGAACTACATGCGTGGGCCGCCGCGAACAAGGGATCCATAATAAATATATATACGTCGCTCGTTGTGAAGCGATGCTGTGTATAATGAATGTGCTAACGTAGAAAACCTGCTTTTTGGACGGTGTTAGCCGTAGAAAACGAGCGTTATTCTATATAATTTATTCATGAAGCCGCCCTAGGTTGGTTGGCAGCGCACTGCGCTAGGCCCCAGACAAAAATATATGAGCACGTGTTCAAAAATTCCCAAGCTCAACGCTGTGCCCATCAGATTAACGACCACGGCTACCGTCCCTAGCCTTGCCTATGTGTGTTAGCGCGCGTGTATGTGTGTGTGTGTGGGGGAGGGGCGGCGGGGAGGGGGGGGGGGATGTGCACCTGTGCCCTGGACCAAAAGTCCATCTATCTATCAAATTACTGATCACGTGACCGTAGATTATGGGCCATTATTGGTGGTAAGGCCCAGCGCTATAATATATCATTATAATTCATTCCGATCCATTCATATTTTACGATAGGGTCATATACCAAGCGCGCCCACACCCTCCCCCCACCGCACACCCCAAAACCCTTAGTCCTCCCTACCCGCTCACGTTACTATAGATGTGAGATATACAAATATCTAAATAGTGGAACCCCAATTTCCAAAAAATTAGGTTAGGCATAAATTACGTCATGCCTAAATTAAGTTATGCTTATCCGAGATCCTTTTGTGGAGGTATTACTGTTTGCATGCATATCAATCCATAATTGCAATTGAGTTCAATATTGAGGTGATTAGTGTAACCTTTAATGCTTTGACCCGTATTGCTATTCACTTGCCATTACTACGTTCAGGCATCCACGTCGTGGTGTGTTGTTGTCAGCATCGATAGGTCAAGGGAAAATCTCGTTACCCGAAGCCGGCGTTTCCATGACGATGACCTTCTCCAATGGCACACCCACCTGACACCGCCTCCCCCCCCACCCACACTCAAACCTCACCGGCAGCCCAAGGAGCCAAGGTGCTCGACTTGTGTTGCCGCGATACCTAGATCTCCGCATACTATGGGTCCGCTCTGTGCTGAGCCGTACTGTGCTGTGACCCTTTTTCTAGTGGTAGAGAATAGGTTGATCTGGCCTACCATTGACTGATTCATCCTAAACTTGAATGGTTCCATTTTCGCCCTTAATGATTCAAATTTCAATGGTTCCATCCTGGCTTTAAATGATTCATCCTAACCTTCGGTGGTTCCATCATCGCCTTGACTGATTCAGCCTAACCTTGAACCATTCCATCCTTGCCCTGAATGATTCATCCTAACATTTAATGGTTCCATCATCGCCCTGAGTGATTCATCCTAATCTTGAATGGTTCTATTCTAACTTTGAAGGATTCATCCTAACCCCCTTGATTGGTTCCATCATCGCCTTGAATGATTCATCCTAATCTTGAATGGTTCCATCCTCGCCCTGAATGATTCACCCTAACCTTGAATGGTTCTACCGTAGCATTGAATGATTCCATCCCGCCTTGAATGGTTCCATCCTACCATTGAATGAGCCATCCTAATGGTTCCATCCTAATGGTTCCATCCTAATGGTTCCAATGGTTCATCATAGCTTTGGTTAGACCTGTTTAACCATAACTTGTTCCGCCTGGCCTTGGTTAACTTTTAGTCTAATCTTGATTACTTTCACTAAGCCTATCCGTGACTTAGCCTTCCTCATTTCAGCTTGGACTAGCCTAACTTCCCCACAGTTGATCAATTTTCTCTGAATTAACCTAATCCAGCTCATTATATCATAGCTTGGCATAGACAAGCTTAGCCCAATCGTAGCTTAGCCTGGGCTAGCTCAATCTAGCCTGGCAGCTTAGCGTAGCCTATTTTATCTCCGCCTAATCTAGCAGGGTAGTGTTTCGATACACATGTTGAGGCAATGATTTGTGGCACGCTGAACTCTCCAAATCGATAATAACCCCAGGTTTTAGGCCCGACCTCGTAGATTAATTTACCGTTTTGTTATCGAGTTGGCGGATTGTATTGATTTGCAATGTTCAGTCACTTATGACGCAAGTCCTATTCGATATCGACCTGCATATGTTATTCGGTGTACCGCCTATAACCCGATAGCGTTTGGGGCTTGAATTGACGAATTGAATTGACGAGATATTTCGTCTATCGGCTACGTTATGCTGCTACTACAGAGAGTACAATCCATAGAACATGGTTGGTTGGTTGTAGGGAGTGGAGCCATGTCCCCGGGGTAACCCCCTACTCTTGGCGAAGAAGGACATGGGATGTTTATCCTGCGACCACACAGACATGGCCACAGCGGGTTGGTTGTATAGTCAGGACGCTTTAACCACATTTGGCCATATCGCGTCAATAGGAGAAGGAAGGGAGAGTGGAGCCATGTCCCCGGGGGTAACCCCCTACTCTTTGCGAAGAAGGACATGGGATCTGTATCCTGCGACCACACAGACATGGCCATAGTGCCATAGATGTAACGTAGTCCGCTCTGATATCGGTCCAGTCGCGGGTTAGCCGCAGCGGCATGCTGAGGGGACTAACATGACCGCAGCGGGGCACGAACCACCGATCAAGGGTTAGCAATGATGCTATTTATGCAGAGTGGTCGTTCTTCCATGTTATTGCAAATCATCGTTGCAGCATAGCTCACGTATTACTCACCCCTACTATTGAGATCAATAAATAACGAAATTGGGCCACAAAATGAAAAATGTCAATGTCCGAAAATGTACTTATGTGTAAATGATATGCGTTGGGTGTACAGTACAGTACAGTAGACAAAACTAATAATGTACCTGGGTTTGAAGAGGAGTCTGAAAATATACATTTTCCAAACATATGCGTGATATACGGGGACCCGTTTCATGGGCCCTGATATGTAAGACTGACGATGCACATGTGATATCAAGACGAAATCAAGAGACTTGAAGAACACATTCCGACACAAAGAATTGCAATGGTATATAAATTGATTTATTTTGATCTGAAAAAAATGTGGTTTATTGCCCTTAAGTCCCATATGCGACAATGTTAATGATTAATAGGGGTGTGTGTGTTTGACTTCACATTCCCCTAAAAAGATTTTTTTTTGCGCGCTGCGCATCAGCACTGGGGTATATTATGTCTGGTAAAAAAATCATAATTTGTCACCTTAAGTTATGCAAATGTCGCATTCTACCTTAAAAAAAAGATAACATGATAGCTGTAGAGATGTGGCAATCGACCTCAGCTGTACGTTATGTATGTATGTATTACATACGGTAGTCTATTCTGTAGATATGCCTTATATAATTACCTGTATATGTGTTGTCGTTGATGAATATCTATCTATATAGATATATGAATATATAGGCATTTATATTTATATCTGTCATGAATATCTATCTATCTATATAGATGTATGAATATATATGTATTTATATCTAAATATATATACTTGTAATAATTTGTATATATTTGTAATGAATTTATATGTATATATATATCTGTAATTATTATCTATGCATCTATATGTCTGTAATGTACGTATATATTATACAAGTATACATATTTATGTATGATGTGTATATCTGTGTTGTGTATCTTCCTCAGACACGACGCGGCAGCCTCGGCCCGGGGAGTCCCATGGGAAGGGTCAGTAGTCACTGCGCTGTGTAGAATTATATCATTATGGGTTATCACAATACCTATACACGTATAATAGGCTGGGTTTAGAACATGTGATCACCAAATGGTATTTAATGTGTCAGTTTGTGCCCGCCCCCCTCTCCAAGAAGAAAATCTGTATTAAACGAATTTGGATACCCCTTTATGGCCTCCGTGTTGGATATGAGAAGTATCAACTTTGTGGGGGAAAAAATGTCAAAAAGTTCAAAGCAACCAATGCTCAACATACCGGTTTACGGCAATACCAAGCCTTAGATGGTATAGTTGGTTAACGCGTCCTGAATACACAACCAACAACCAGCCAACCTTTTGATAGTTCTATAATGTCAGTTACTTATGCAGTTGATTGTGTCAATCCGACCGAACTTTGGTTGAAGTTTTATTGGTTCTTGGATTATTTTCAGAGTATTATTTCGTGACTCGCGATGAAATGCTCACGATGATTGAGAACGACGAGTTCATTGAACACGCCGAGTTCTCCGGTAACCACTATGGAACAAGGTAAACTAACGACATATAGCTCACATATTACTCATGCATAGTGTAAACTTATTGTGTATAATAGACCGACTATGTAGATAAATTTCCCTCAATCCGACTTGCAGCGTGACAAAGCTTGATAGAGTTTTATCATAGTAATGATGAAATTCTTGCAAAATTATATTGTTGACAGCAAAATGGCAGTCCGTGAGGTGGTGAAGACGGGGCGCATCTGTTTTCTGGACATCGACATGCAGGGAGTAAAGAGTGTGAAGAAGACGGATCTCAACCCCAAGTATATCTTCATCAAGCCCCCAAGCATGGCCACTCTGGTAAGACACGTACCCCTAACCCCCAAGTATATCTTCATCAACCCCCCAGGCATGGCCACTCTGGTAAGACACGTACCCCTAACCCCCAAGTATATCTTCATCAAGCCCCCAAGCATGGCCACTCTGGTAAGACACGTACCCCTAACCCCCAAGTATATCTTCATCAAGCCCCCAAGCATGGCCACTCTGGTAAGACACAGTACCCCTAACCCCCAAGTATATCTTCATCAAGCCCCCTAGCATGGCCACTCTGGTAAGACACGTACCCCTAACCCCCAAGTATATCTTCATCAAGCCCCCAAGCATGGCCACTCTGGTAAGACACGTACCCCTAACCCCCAAGTATATCTTCATCAAGCCCCCTAGCATGGCCACTCTGGTAAGACACGTACCCCTAACCCCCAAGTATATCTTCATCAAGCCCTCAAGCATGGCCACTCTGGTAAGACACGTACCCCTAACCCCCAAGTACATCTTCATCAAGCCCCCAAGCATGGCCACTCTGGTAAGACACGTACCCCTAACCCCCAAGTACATCTTCATCAAGCCCTCAAGCATGGCCACTCTGGTAAGACACGTACCCCTAACCCCCAAGTATATCTTTATCAACCCCCCAAGCATGGCCACTCTGGTAAGACACGTACCCCTAACCCCCAAGTATATCTTCATCAAGCCCCCAAGCATGGCCACTCTGGTAAGACACGTACCCCTAACCCCCAAGTATATCTTCATCAAGCCCCCAAGCATGGCCACTCTGGTAAGACACGTACCCCTAACCCCCAAGTACATCTTCATCAAGCCCCCAAGCATGGCCACTCTGGTAAGACACGTACCCCTAACCCCCAAGTACATCTTCATCAAGCCCTCAAGCATGGCCACTCTGGTAAGACACGTACCCCTAACCCCCAAGTATATCTTCATCAACCCCCCAGGCATGGCCACTCTGGTAAGACACATACCCCTAACCCCGAAGTATATCTTCATCAAGCCCCCTAGCATGGCCACTCCGGTAAGACATGTACCCCTAACCCCCAAGTATATCTTCATCAAGCCCCCTAGCATGGCCACTCTGGTAAGACATGTACCCCTAACCCCCAAGTATATCTTCATCAAGCCCCCAAGCATGGCCACTCTGGTAAGACACGTACTCCTAACCCCCAAGTATATCTTCATCAACCCCCCAGGCATGGCCACTCTGGTAAGACACATACCCCTAACCCCGAAGTATATCTTCATCAAGCCCCCTAGCATGGCCACTCCGGTAAGACATGTACCCCTAACCCCCAAGTATATCTTCATCAAGCCCCCAAGCATGGGCACTCTGGTAAGACACGTCCCCCTAACCCCCAAGTATATCTTCTTCAACCCCCCAAGCATGGCCACTCTGGTAAGACACGTACCCATGACCCCCAAGTATATCTTCTTCAACCCCCCAAGCATGGCCACTCTGGTAAGACACGTCCCCCTAACCCCCAAGTATATCTTCTTCAACCCCCCAAGCATGGCCACTCTGGTAAGACACGTACCCCTAACCCCCAAGTATATCTTCATCAACCCCCCAAGCATGGCCACTCTGGTAAGACACGTCCCCCTAACCCCCAAGTATATCTTCATCAAGCCCCCAAGCATGGCCACTCTGGTAAGACACGTACCCCTAACCCCCAAGTATATCTTCTTCAACCCCCCAAGCATGGCCACTCTGGTAAGACACGTCCCCCTAACCCCCAAGTATATCTTCTTCAACCCCACCAAGCATGGCCACTCTGGTAAGACACTTACCCCTAACCCCCAAGTATATCTTCATCAACCCCCCAAGCATGGCCACTCCGGTAAGACACGTACCCCTAACCCCCAAGTACATCTTCATCAAGCCCCCAAGCATGGCCACTCTGGTAAGACACAGACCCCTAACCCCCAAGTATATCTTCATCAACCCCCCAAGCATGGCCACTCTGGTAAGACACATACCCTTAACCCCCAAGTATATCTTCATCAAGCCCCCAAGCATGGCCACTCTGGTAAGACACGTCCCCCTAACCCCCAAGTATATCTTCATCAAGCCCCCAAGCATGGCCACTCTGGTAAGACACGTACCCCTAACCCCCAAGTATATCTTCATCAAGCCCCCAAGCATGGCCACTCTGGTAAGACACGTCCCCCTAACCCCCAAGTATATCTTCATCAAGCCCCCAAGCATGGCCACTCTGGTAAGACACGTACCCCTAACCCCCAAGTATATCTTCTTCAACCCCCCAAGCATGGCCACTCTGGTAAGACACAGTACCCCTAACCCCCAAGTATATCTTCTTCAACCCCCAAAGCATGGCCACTCTGGTAAGACATGTACCCCTAACCCCCAAGTATATCTTCATCAACCCCCCAAGCATGGCCACTCTGGTAAGACACAGACCCCTAACCCCCAAGTATACCTTCATCAACCCCCCAAGCATGGCCACTCTGGTAAGACACGTACCCCTAACCCCCAAATATATCTTCATCAAGCCCCCAAGCATGGCCACTCTGGTAAGACACAGACCCCTAACCCCCAAGTATATCTTCTTCAACCCCCCAAGCATGGCCACTCTGGTAAGACACGTACCCCTAACCCCCAAGTATATCTTCATCAAGCCCCCAAGCATGGCCACTCTGGTAAGACACGTACCCCTAACCCCCAAGTATATCTTCATCAAGCCCTCAAGCATGGCCACTCTGGTAAGACACGTACCCCTAACCCCCAAGTATATCTTCATCAAGCCCCCAAGCATGGCCACTCTGGTAAGACACAGTACCCCTAACCCCCAAGTATATCTTCATCAAGCCCCCAAGCATGGCCACTCTGGTAAGACACGTACCCCTAACCCCCAAGTATATCTTCATCAAGCCCCCAAGCATGGCCACTCTGGTAAGACACATACCCCTAACCCCCAAGTATATCTTCATCAAGCCCCCTAGCATGGCCACTCTGGTAAGACACGTACCCCTAACCCCCAAGTATATCTTCATCAAGCCCCCAAGCATGGCCACTCTGGTAAGACACGTACCCCTAACCCCCAAGTATATCTTCATCAAGCCCCCTAGCATGGCCACTCTGGTAAGACACGTACCCCTAACCCCCAAGTATATCTTCATCAAGCCCCCAAGCATGGCCACTCTGGTAAGACACGTACCCCTAACCCCCAAGTATATCTTCATCAAGCCCCCAAGCATGGCCACTCTGGTAAGACACGTACCCCTAACCCCCAAGTACATCTTCATCAAGCCCCCAAGCATGGCCACTCTGGTAAGACACGTACCCCTAACCCCCAAGTATATCTTCATCAAGCCCCCAAGCATGGCCACTCTGGTAAGACACGTACCCCTAACCCCCAAGTATATCTTCATCAAGCCCCCAAGCATGGCCACTCTGGTAAGACACGTACCCCTAACCCCCAAGTATATCTTCATCAAGCCCCCTAGCATGGCCACTCTGGTAAGACACGTACCCCTAACCCCCAAGTATATCTTCATCAAGCCCTCAAGCATGGCCACTCTGGTAAGACACGTACCCCTAACCCCCAAGTATATCTTCATCAAGCCCCCTAGCATGGCCACTCTGGTAAGACACGTACCCCTAACCCCCAAGTATATCTTCATCAAGCCCCCAAGCATGGTCACTCTGGTAAGACACGTACCCCTAACCCCCAAGTATATCTTCATCAAGCCCCCAAGCATGGCCACTCTGGTAAGACACGTACCCCTAACCCCCAAGTATATCTTCATCAAGCCCCCAAGCATGGCCACTCTGGTAAGACACGTACCCCTAACCCCCAAGTATATCTTCATCAAGCCCCCAAGCATGGCCACTCTGGTAAGACACGTCCCCCTAACGCCCAAGTATATCTTCATCAACCCCCCAGGCATGGCCACTCTGGTAAGACACGTACCCCTAACCCCCAAGTATATCTTCATCAAGCCCCCAAGCATGGCCACTCTGGTAAGACACGTACCCCTAACCCCCAAGTATATCTTCATCAAGCCCCCAAGCATGGCCACTCTGGTAAGACACGTACCCCTAACCCCCAAGTATATCTTCATCAAGCCCTCAAGCATGGCCACTCTGGTAAGACACAGTACCCCTAACCCCCAAGTATATCTTCATCAAGCCCCCAAGCATGGCCACTCTGGTAAGACACGTACCCCTAACCCCCAAGTATATCTTCATCAAGCCCCCAAGCATGGCCACTCTGGTAAGACACGTACCCCTAACCCCCAAGTATATCTTCATCAAGCCCCCAAGCATGGCCACTCTGGTAAGACACGTACCCCTAACCCCCAAGTATACCTTCATCAAGCCCTCAAGCATGGCCACTCTGGTAAGACACGTACCCCTAACCCCCAAGTATATCTTCATCAAGCCCCCAAGCATGGCCACTCTGGTAAGACACGTACCCCTAACCCCCAAGTATATCTTCATCAAGCCCCCAAGCATGGCCACTCTGGTAAGACACGTACCCCTAACCCCCAAGTATATCTTCATCAAGCCCCCTAGCATGGCCACTCTGGTAAGACACGTACCCCTAACCCCCAAGTATATCTTTATCAACCCCCCAGGCATGGCCACTCTGGTAAGACACGTACCCCTAACCCCCAAGTATATCTTCATCAAGCCCCCAAGCATGGCCACTCTGGTAAGACACGTACCCCTAACCCCCAAGTATATCTTCATCAAGCCCCCAAGCATGGCCACTCTGGTAAGACACGTACCCCTAACCCCCAAGTATATCTTTATCAACCCCCCAGGCATGGCCACTCTGGTAAGACACGTACCCCTAACCCCCAAGTATATCTTCATCAAGCCCCCAAGCATGGCCACTCTGGTAAGACACGTACCCCTAACCCCCAAGTATATCTTCATCAAGCCCCCAAGCATGGCCACTCTGGTAAGACACTTACCCCTAACCCCCAAGTATATCTTCATCAAGCCCCCAAGCATGGCCACTCTGGTAAGACACGTACCCCTAACCCCCAAGTATATCTTCATCAAGCCCCCTAGCATGGCCACTCTGGTAAGACACGTACCCCTAACCCCCAAGTATATCTTCATCAACCCCCCAAGCATGGCCACTCTGGTAAGACACGTACCCCTAACCCCCAAGTATATCTTCATCAAGCCCCCAAGCATGGCCACTCTGGTAAGACACGTACCCCTAACCCCCAAGTATATCTTCATCAAGCCCCCTAGCATGGCCACTCTGGTAAGACACGTACCCCTAACCCCCAAGTATATCTTCATCAAGCCCCCTAGCATGGCCACTCTGGTAAGACACGTACCCCTAACCCCCAAGTATATCTTCATCAAGCCCCCAAGCATGGCCACTCTGGTAAGACACGTACCCCTAACCCCCAAGTATATCTTCATCAAGCCCCCAAGCATGGCCACTCTGGTAAGACACGTACCCCTAACCCCCAAGTATATCTTCATCAAGCCCCCTAGCATGGCCACTCTGGTAAGACACGTACCCCTAACCCCCAAGTATATCTTCATCAAGCCCCCAAGCATGGCCACTCTGGTAAGACACGTACCCCTAACCCCCAAGTATATCTTCATCAAGCCCCCAAGCATGGCCACTCTGGTAAGACACGTGCCCCTAACCCCCAAGTATATCTTCATCAAGCCCCCAAGCATGGCCACTCTGGTAAGACACAGTACCCCTAACCCCCAAGTATATCTTCATCAAGCCCCCAAGCATGGCCACTCTGGTAAGACACAGTACCCCTAACCCCCAAGTATATCTTCATCAAGCCCCCTAGCATGGCCACTCTGGTAAGACACGTACCCCTAACCCCCAAGTATATCTTCATCAAGCCCCCAAGCATGGCCACTCTGGTAAGACACAGTACCCCTAACCCCCAAGTATATCTTCATCAAGCCCCCTAGCATGGCCACTCTGGTAAGACACAGTACCCCTAACCCCCAAGTATATCTTCATCAAGCCCCCAAGCATGGCCACTCTGGTAAGACACGTACCCCTAACCCCCAAGTATATCTTCATCAAGCCCCCTAGCATGGCCACTCTGGTAAGACACAGTACCCCTAACCCCCAAGTATATCTTCATCAAGCCCCCTAGCATGGCCACTCTGGTAAGACACGTACCCCTAACCCCCAAGTATATCTTCATCAAGCCCTCAAGCATGGCCACTCTGGTAAGACACAGACCCCTAACCCCCAAGTATACCTTCATCAAGCCCCCAAGCATGGCCACTCTGGTAAGACACGTACCCCTAACCCCCAAGTATATCTTTATCAAGCCCCCAAGCATGGCCACTCTGGTAAGACACGTACCCCTAACCCCCAAGTATATCTTCATCAAGCCCCCTAGCATGGCCACTCTGGTAAGACACGTACCCCTAACCCCCAAGTATATCTTCATCAAGCCCCCAAGCATGGCCACTCTGGTAAGACACGTACCCCTAACCCCCAAGTATATCTTCATCAAGCCCCCAAGCATGGCCACTCTGGTAAGACACGTACCCCTAACCCCCAAGTATATCTTCATCAAGCCCCCAAGCATGGACACTCTGGTAAGACACGTACTCCTAACCCCCAAGTATATCTTCATCAAGCCCCCTAGCATGGCCACTCTGGTAAGACACGTACCCCTAACCCCCAAGTATATCTTCATCAACCCCCCAAGCATGGCCACTCTGGTAAGACACGTACCCCTAACCCCCAAGTATATCTTCATCAAGCCCCCTAGCATGGCCACTCTGGTAAGACACGTACCCCTAACCCCCAAGTATATCTTCATCAAGCCCCCAAGCATGGCCACTCTGGTAAGACACGTACCCCTAACCCCCAAGTATATCTTCATCAAGCCCCCAAGCATGGCCACTCTGGTAAGACACGTACCCCTAACCCCCAAGTATATCTTCATCAAGCCCCCAAGCATGGCCACTCTGGTAAGACACGTACCCCTAACCCCCAAGTATATCTTCATCAAGCCCCCTAGCATGGCCACTCTGGTAAGACACGTACCCCTAACCCCCAAGTATATCTTCATCAAGCCCCCAAGCATGGCCACTCTGGTAAGACACGTACCCCTAACCCCCAAGTATATCTTCATCAAGCCCCCTAGCATGGCCACTCTGGTAAGACACGTACCCCTAACCCCCAAGTATATCTTCATCAAGCCCCCAAGCATGGCCACTCTGGTAAGACACGTACCCCTAACCCCCAAGTATATCTTCATCAAGCCCTCAAGCATGGCCACTCTGGTAAGACACGTACCCCTAACCCCCAAGTATATCTTCATCAAGCCCTCAAGCATGGCCACTCTGGTAAGACACGTACCCCTAACCCCCAAGTATATCTTCATCAAGCCCCGAAGCATGGCCACTCTGGTAAGACACGTACCCCTAACCCCCAAGTATATCTTCATCAAGCCCCCTAGCATGGCCACTCTGGTAAGACCCTTACCCATAACCCCCAAGTATATCTTCATCAAGCCCCCAAGCATGGCCACTCTGGTAAGACACGTACCCCTAACCCCCAAGTATATCTTCATCAAGCCCCCTAGCATGGCCACTCTGGTAAGACACGTACCCCTAACCCCCAAGTATATCTTCATCAAGCCCCCTAGCATGGCCACTCTGGTAAGACACAGTACCCCTAACCCCCAAGTATATCTTCATCAAGCCCTCAAGCATGGCCACTCTGGTAAGACACGTACCCCTAACCCCCAAGTATATCTTCATCAAGCCCCCAAGCATGGCCACTCTGGTAAGACACGTACCCCTAACCCCCAAGTATATCTTCATCAAGCCCCCTAGCATGGCCACTCTGGTAAGACACGTACCCCTAACCCCCAAGTATATCTTCATCAACCCCCCAAGCATGGCCACTCTGGTAAGGCACAGTACTCCTAACCCCCAAGTATATCTTCATCAAGCCCCCTAGCATGGCCACTCTGGTAAGACACGTACCCCTAACCCCCAAGTATATCTTCATCAAGCCCCCAAGCATGGCCACTCTGGTAAGACACGTACCCCTAACCCCCAAGTATATCTTCATCAAGCCCCCTAGCATGGCCACTCTGGTAAGACACGTACCCCTAACCCCCAAGTATATCTTCATCAAGCCCCCAAGCATGGCCACTCTGGTAAGACACGTACCCCTAACCCCCAAGTATATCTTCATCAAGCCCCCAAGCATGGCCACTCTGGTAAGACACGTGCCCCTAACCCCCAAGTATATCTTCATCAAGCCCTCAAGCATGGCCACTCTGGTAAGACACGTACCCCTAACCCCCAAGTATATCTTCATCAAGCCCCCAAGCATGGCCACTCTGGTAAGACACGTACCCCTAACCCCCAAGTATATCTTCATCAAGCCCCCTAGCATGGCCACTCTGGTAAGACACGTACCCCTAACCCCCAAGTATATCTTCATCAAGCCCTCAAGCATGGCCACTCTGGTAAGACACGTCCCCCTAACCCCCAAGTATATCTTCTTCAACCCCCCAAGCATGGCCACTCTGGTAAGACACGTACCCCTAACCCCCAATTATATCTTCATCAAGCCCCCAAGCATGGCCACTCTGGTAAGACACGTACCCCTAACCCCCAAGTATATCTTCATCAAGCCCCCAAGCATGGCCACTCTGGTAAGACACAGTACCCCTAACCCCCAAGTATATCTTCATCAAGCCCTCAAGCATGGCCACTCTGGTAAGACACGTCCCCCTAACCCCCAAGTATATCTTCATCAAGCCCCCTAGCATGGCCACTCTGGTAAGACACGTACCCCTAACCCCCAAGTATATCTTCATCAAGCCCCCAAGCATGGCCACTCTGGTAAGACACAGTACCCCTAACCCCCAAGTATATCTTCATCAAGCCCCCTAGCATGGCCACTCTGGTAAGACACGTACCCCTAACCCCCAAGTATATCTTCATCAAGCCCCCTAGCATGGCCACTCTGGTAAGACACGTACCCCTAACCCCCAAGTATATCTTCATCAAGCCCCCAAGCATGGCCACTCTGGTAAGACACGTACCCCTAACCCCCAAGTATATCTTCATCAAGCCCCCAAGCATGGCCACTCTGGTAAGACACGTACCCCTAACCCCCAAGTATATCTTCATCAAGCCCCCAAGCATGGCCACTCTGGTAAGACACGTACCCCTAACCCCCAAGTATATCTTCATCAAGCCCCCTAGCATGGCCACTCTGGTAAGACACGTACCCCTAACCCCCAAGTATATCTTCATCAAGCCCCCTAGCATGGCCACTCTGGTAAGACACGTACCCCTAACCCCCAAGTATATCTTCATCAAGCCCCCTAGCATGGCCACTCTGGTAAGACACGTACCCCTAACCCCCAAGTATATCTTCATCAAGCCCCCTAGCATGGCCACTCTGGTAAGACACGTACCCCTAACCCCCAAGTATATCTTCATCAACCCCCCAAGCATGGCCACTCTGGTAAGACACGTACCCCTAACCCCCAAGTATATCTTCATCAAGCCCCCAAGCATGGCCACTCTGGTAAGACACGTACCCCTAACCCCCAAGTATATCTTCATCAAGCCCCCTAGCATGGCCACTCTGGTAAGACACGTACCCCTAACCCCCAAGTATATCTTCATCAAGCCCCCAAGCATGGCCACTCTGGTAAGACACGTACCCCTAACCCCCAAGTATATCTTCATCAAGCCCCCTAGCATGGCCACTCTGGTAAGACACGTACCCCTAACCCCCAAGTACATCTTCATCAAGCCCCCAAGCATGGCCACTCTGGTAAGACACGTACCCCTAACCCCCAAGTATATCTTCATCAAGCCCCCTAGCATGGCCACTCTGGTAAGACACGTACCCCTAACCCCCAAGTATATCTTCATCAAGCCCCCAAGCATGGCCACTCTGGTAAGACACGTACCCCTAACCCCCAAGTATATCTTCATCAAGCCCCCAAGCATGGCCACTCTGGTAAGACACGTACCCCTAACCCCCAAGTATATCTTCATCAAGCCCTCAAGCATGGCCACTCTGGTAAGACACGTCCCCCTAACCCCCAAGTATATCTTCATCAAGCCCCCTAGCATGGCCACTCTGGTAAGACACGTACCCCTAACCCCCAAGTATATCTTCATCAACCCCCCAAGCATGGCCACTCTGGTAAGACACATACCCCTAACCCCCAAGTATATCTTCATCAACCCCCCAAGCATGGCCACTCTGGTAAGACACTTACCCCTAACCCCCAAGTATATCTTCATCAAGCCCCCTAGCATGGCCATTCTGGTAAGACACGTACTCCTAACCCCCAAGTATATCTTCATCAAGCCCCCTAGCATGGCCACTCTGGTAAGACACGTACCCCTAACCCCCAAGTATATCTTCATCAACCCCCCAAGCATGGCCACTCTGGTAAGACACTTACCCCTAACCCCCAAGTATATCTTCATCAAGCCCCCAAGCATGGCCACTCTGGTAAGACACGTCCCCCTAACGCCCAAGTATATCTTCATCAAGCCCTCAAGCATGGCCACTCTGGTAAGACACGTACCCCTAACCCCCAAGTATATCTTCATCAAGCCCCCTAGCATGGCCATTCTGGTAAGACACGTACTCCTAACCCCCAAGTATATCTTCATCAAGCCCCCAAGCATGGCCACTCTGGTAAGACACGTACCCCTAACCCCCAAGTATATCTTCATCAACCCCCCAAGCATGGCCACTCTGGTAAGACACTTACCCCTAACCCCCAAGTATATCTTCATCAAGCCCCCTAGCATGGCCATTCTGGTAAGACACGTACTCCTAACCCCCAAGTATATCTTCATCAAGCCCCCTAGCATGGCCACTCTGGTAAGACACAGACCCCTAACCCCCAAGTATATCTTCATCAAGCCCCCAAGCATGGCCACTCTGGTAAGACACGTACCCCTAACCCCCAAGTATATCTTCATCAAGCCCCCAAGCATGGCCACTCTGGTAAGACACAGTACCCCTAACCCCCAAGTATATCTTCATCAAGCCCCCAAGCATGGCCACTCTGGTAAGACACGTACCCCTAACCCCCAAGTATATCTTCATCAACCCCCCAAGCATGGCCACTCTGGTAAGACACAGTACCCCTAACCCCCAAGTATATCTTCATCAAGCCCCCTAGCATGGCCACTCTGGTAAGACACGTACCCCTAACCCCCAAGTATATCTTCATCAAGCCCCCTAGCATGGCCACTCTGGTAAGACACATACCCCTAACCCCCAAGTATATCTTCATCAACCCCCCAAGCATGGCCACTCTGGTAAGACACGTACCCATAACCCCCAAGTATATCTTCATCAAGCCCCCAAGCATGGCCACTCTGGTAAGACACGTCCCCCTAACCCCCAAGTATATCTTCATCAAGCCCCCTAGCATGGCCACTCTGGTAAGACACGTACCCATGACCCCCAAGTATATCTTCATCAAGCCCCCTAGCATGGCCACTCTGGTAAGACACGTACCCCTAACGCCCAAGTATATCTTCATCAAGCCCCGAAGCATGGCCACTCTGGAAGATTCCATTCCTATTGCATATGAGGCAAGTTTCATTGTGCCACTCTTTTTCGAGAGTTTTCTTGGCCCAATTGACTTGGCTTCATGTCCATACCCTAAAATGTCATTTCGATTGACCTTGACCTTTAGGAGGAGCGGTTGCGGGGACGCGGAACAGAGACGCCGGAGAGTCTGCAGAAGCGGCTGGATACCGCCAAGTTAGAGCTCGACTATGGTGGGTGTGCCGGGCTATGGAGGGAGGGGGCTTGGAAGCTTGTGTGATCTATCGCAATTTCCGGGGTATAAGTAGCACCCGCCGATTTTAAGAAATTTTAGACTTGAGCCATATATAAGTCGCATCGGTGTATAAGTCGCACCTTCGGTGTGTGAGATTCGCCCACTCGTTGAAGCATCTCTATCATTACTACCACGTGTGCCCACCATTGTATCTGACTCTGGGATGGGGCGTATCCTGGGTAGCTTCGCTGGTGAATCATATCCAGAGATATAAGGGAGTGGCTGAATTCTATGATAAGGGTCGAAGAAAATACCTGATTGCGACTGAACATTGACGTGGTGAAGAAACGCACTTTGCATATGACCAAACTCTTTGATTCATAAACGTTGTCTGAACGCGAAGGGTTTATTTGCTAGAAAGCTGGATAGTTTCTGTTTATTTCTTGAAGTCTTCACATTAAAACTGCTGTGTGATAATGAATAAATACATCCCTCGTCGAAGTAGTAAATCCTAAAAATATTATAAATATTCACAAGAATAATATTGGTATGCAACGCCCGACAGACAGCAAGAACTGTCACTTTTCTTAGAAGAGAAGTTACTCCACTATCTTATCATATGTTAATTAAAAAAACAATATATATATATATATATATTGTCGTTTCCGTGGCCGGTTAATATTACACACGTAATCAAAATATCCGATTTAACGGCTGCATTAATGGCTTCCTGTCCACCCACAGCGGAAGAAGATGGCACTTACGACTACGTCATAATTAACGATAACGTTGATGAAGCGTACGAGAAATTCAAACAGATCTTGATAGAGGTAAGGGGTCACGTGATCGCCTGCACGTAGTCACGTGATGTGTTGGCGTGTCCTTTCTTTTTCTCGTTGAATTCTCGCCTGTGCCCCCCTAGTAGAGAAATACAATAATCGGAATAATTTCATACAGCTTCAAATTAAGGGATAAGTAGTTTATGAAGATGGAGATAATTTGACTATTATTATTAAACTTTTCTTCTGTTGAAGTTAACTCGTATACCTTCTTGACAGTGTAGGTAGTGGCATTAATATGTTATTCTCACTCGTAGTTTAATACGGATCCTTGTGCACTTTGTACGATAATTATTAAGTTTATCAGGCTCTATCTATGTAATATCTAAACGTAAGTTATAGTATCAAATAGACCGTTAATTATTGTTTGCTATAGAATGACCTCATTTGAGGGTTTGATGTGTGCATGTCTTTCTCGTGTTATCTGGTTCTTTTTTGACTGACTTGACTCACCAAAATCTGATTGTCGTGTGAAGAGGCGTGTGATTAGCAAGTCTTAACACACCAAGAGCACAGGGCTGACATGTGTCATAATTTCTGGATTCCTGAGGGGGCGGCCTCGATAGCTCAGAGGGTTAGAGCGCTCGCCTTGAGTGCTCGGGCCACTTGAGAGCCTAACGGCACGTGGATCGATGGTCCGAGCCTCGCTGTGGCCATGTCTGTGTGGTCGCAGGATAAAGATCCCATGTCCCTCTTCGCAAAGAGTAGGGTGTTATCCCCGGGGACATGGCTCCACTCTCCCTTCCTTCTCCCATTGCCGCGATATGACCAAAAGTGGTTAAAGCGTCCTGAATATACAACCAACCAACCATCTGGCTTCTTGAAAACTCGCTCAATTAACCTCTCTTTTGTGAGCGATTCAGGCTTTGCGCTTGAGTTCACATTTATTTATATTACCTTTCAAAATGTGAAGTTTCTTTTATATAGTCACGTGTTTGTGATGTTGGAAGCCCTGTGCTGGGTGCCATCTTCTGTTTGGTGATTGTGGGAGAGTTGTGTGCCTGCCTGCCACTGAACTAACACTCACCGTGCAGAGAACAGCACCTTAGTAGATGATCACTCGTGTATAGAGAAGCTGTTACTATCAAAACGAGCAGAGAGTTACTCCCGGAGACATGGCTCCTGTACCTCCACCTTCCCATTGTCGCGATATGACCTACACGGGTTAAAGCGTTCTACACAAACAAACAAACAACCAATCCATCTGACCACAGCTAACCCCGATGTTTCATCAGAACTAAAACCGATATTTCATTAGAACTAAAACCGATGTCTTAAAACTAAAACCAATGTCTTAAAACTAAAAGCAATGTTTCATTATAACTAAAAACCAATGTTTCATCATAACTAAAACCGATGTTTCATTGTAACTGAAACCGTTTCATAATAGAATATAATTCTATGATTAGTACTTCGGCTCATAGTATGCCAAACTAACCTATTAGAATGATATTTTTAAACAATATTCAACCTTTATGATACATTGTTCTTTATTCTTACAGTAACTACGTATAGTTGAGATATTGTTTATTTACCAAAATGAGGATATTGCTGATCTGGAACACTAGAAGACTAGTTATAGTTACACTGTCAATGATTTCGTGTCACTTCAAATCTTTTCCTTACCTAGTTTGGAATTGGAACCAAAACATTATGTCATCTGTTCGGAAACACGTGTCTAGTGTTTGTAGCTTCAGTCTCCTGGAGTTTTCCTCCACGTGGTTTTTCCACCATTGGAATTAGACCCTGAACAGTATGTCACTTGTGCGGACACACGTGTCTACGGTACCCCCCGAGGCTCCGTTGGGTGAGCGCACTGTGGTCCAACAGACCTGTCATCAATATTTCCATCATACTCAGCGTCAGGATCTCTCGGACTGCTGGCGAGACTGTCGAATAAATTCATCGCACCCATCATATCTCCCGTTTACCATTTATTTATGTGACATTTCTAACCTGCAATTCTTCAGAATTACGGACATCAGCTTCCGGCCTCGGCTGTCCCACGGTAGTTACTTTAATACTGTGCACCTATTTAATTCCAATGAGCACCACATCTGCTATTTACATACAACGTATGCATCGATTTTTGCTCTGTAGATACAGCTCCTCACATATGACTCGAGAATGCCATCGCGCTGGTCACATGACTCTGTACAATTCTAAACAGACATATATAAGGGATAATAAGTTTATATATTATAGTGGCTTAGCTAATTGTCAACCGTAAATACGCTCCATTTGATGTAACCGAGCAAACACCAATCATTTTGCTTACAGGTTTGCTCTGTCATTGTCATTGAAGTATGAAGCGTCGTTGGCTCAGTGGGTAAGCCGGCTGAGCTGCAGAACTAATGGGTCAAGGGTTCGCACCCTGGTACATACATGCTTCTGGAGTTGGGTTTCATCCAACCCCTTTTCATTGTCCATGTCAAGGCCTTTCTTGGGCCAATTTAATCTTCTTGTGCGCAAAATTGGCCTAAGAAAACAAAACAGTAAATGTTTCTAGCAATGTACCAGGTCGTTGACGCAGATTTGTCGTAGAGTATTTTGCTTCGTGCGACCCGTTGTTGCTATGCGACAAATCGTTGCTGTGGGACCCGTCGTTGCTATGCGACAAGTTGTTGCTATGCGACATCTTACTTTGTTCGAGAATACGGACCCTTTGGCGTGAGTAACTAGTTACAATTCTACATCACTGTTCAATCACCATTTTGTACAGCTTCCATTGTCCAACTGCTCGCGTGTATAAAATGATGAACAGTGCCTGGTTCGATTCCCTGATCCAGAGAAATGATCCAGGTTAACGCTCACACATGAGTCGTCTCTTCTTCGCAGACAGTTTCTTGACCTAATCCAGCCAATAGGTGCACAGATCTGGGTCAAACCACCACTCTCTCTCTCCCTCCGTTCATGAATCCACCTCTCCCTCGCCCTCTCCCCTTCTCCCTCCCCTTCCCCCTCTCCCTCCCCCTCCCCCTCTCCCTCCCCCTCTCCCTCCCTCTTCCTCTCGAGTGTTGTGTTGATGTGTGTGCTGATCCCTCAGATATGCTCTCCTCCTCATATCAGGACATAACGGAATTCCAGCGCTCTCAAGGTAAATACTCAATTAATGCAGCCAAAGTGCTGCATTCTCGAAGAGGAATATGTATGGATGTGTCGTTTATACCTTCGTCGTAGTTTAGTATTTCTGTTTTTTACATTTTCATGAGGTTGTAGTTTAACTGTATTTAGATAATTCGACACTGAAGCATTTATAACGTATTTTATATTGATGATATGTATCTGAGGTTATGCATTTATGCAGTATGTAACTTATCTGTTAATGATTTATCAGTTTGGTCTACTTTATTTCTTCTCTGTGTCGTTAATGTCGTTGGATGCAGTCTTTGGTAATAACTACTTAAGTAGATAATAATAAGTAAACTCTCCCATAGCTAAGTGCAAAGTAGAAACCAGTCTGGACGCGTTCAGTTACATGTCTGTAAATGCATCCATATATAATCTTATTGGTAAAACCGATATTCATATCAAGTGTAATCTAAATCTGACCAAAATTTAGTGGAAAACATTAGTTTTTTTTTGTTACTATACCTCATCGTGTCTCTGAAGCCAACCACTGACTTGTTTCCTTGTCTCTGCATTGCGTATCTTAGCGGAGTACTATCTGTGTCAGCTGATGTAGTCATGTGTTAAGTCTTAACAGTGACTGAGGGTGAGATTCTTCAATGGGTCTGGTTCTTATTCTTTATTCTCCGAGTCTGGAATTGATCAAAAAATGTTGGGAAGGCAATGTCCTGGCTTCGATTTGTGTATGAAATTCCTGTTCCTGAGCTTTTTTTCCTTTTTGTTATGTGCCTATACGATATGCTTCAATGTACATTTTCAAAGTTAAAATATGTTTCTCCATAACATTAACAATTTTGCGGCTGTGCTGTTTTTTTTCTTAGTTATAGATTATTTGTCTAACATTATCTGCTCTTATTTGCAATGATTACATATATGATATTTCATTTTAATAGTTTAGTGATGTATGCTGCATGAAAGACTCCGTCTGCTCGAATTCGCTTATGCAATGTAGTAGGACTGTTTCAGTTTAATTTTGGAAGTGACGTTATATCAATTTCCTTGCCCATATTTGTTATGCATGTCAAATGTGTCAATATTGCGTCACCTGTAATTTCATTAAACCTTTATTTATTATATTCTGCGGTATTTTCGGCATCTCCAATCGCGAATTAAATAGGAAGGAGGCAATTCTACTTTGACTGGACATTATTATATTGCTCTTTCTATTATTTCCTTACCTTGCAGGACATTAACAGAGCGCAAACCTATAGGAAGTCAGGGAATTAAATAGACCATCAAGAGGGAGGCAACCAGAGGCTCCAGCCACCCTTTGGACCACGTGGAAGGATAAGCGGGCGGTTATCTCCCAGCCAATGCCTGCCGTCTCCTTGACGACAGCCCCGGGCAGCCACCCAGACCGCCTGCAGCCGGCCAAACCCACGTCCTTGGGAGTGAAGAAGAACATTACGGAGAACTTGTTATAGAAAGGGTCCGAAGAGGAGAAAAAGTTTCGACCAATGTCAAAAAGTAATGTATAGATATAATATAATATATATATATAATATAAATACCTAGATTATCTAGAAAGACTGCGGCACCAAATAAAGCACATATTGGGCTGAGATAGGCCTTCGTGTTTAGATGTGTCTATATGAAGTGTATGCAATGGAATGCTGTCTTTCATGTGTCTCGTCGGCATTGTTTTATGAAGGTACGGCCTGGATCTGTCTTGTCGAAACGCACACGCACATCTGTGGTTTATATGAGTGTGGAGTGACGGGGCCATGCGAGGCATGGGTCCAGTGTTCTTGACTGGTGTATTTCCCAAGAAAAGTGGGTTCCATCTCACTACGTTCCATCTCACTACTCCTCATGTGGCCCGCGCTATGATGTAATCACGTAGATCTCAAACCTAGGAAAGCTTGGAACTAACGAATTGTGTAACATGCACTAATCCACTGAATTATATCATTGTTATGAACATTTTCTCTTTTAAATGGGGTAAATTTTATTGGTCTTGATCAAATCTGAATTTGATCTCAAGTTATTTGAGGCATCGCATTATTTTTTTAGTAAATCAGAGCATCATGTTCTGATATTACGTATGTAACTAGGTCATAAGGTGTTGTAATGTTAATAGGGTCAATAACTGCTTTAGATTCCAAAGGAATTAATGCAAGTACCCCTCATGCGCAAACTTTCAACAAACACGTGAACTAAGTGGTCTGAACCAGAATTTTAAAGAAACAGTGCATGTATTCTATGCCATCGACGTCTCTCGCACATCTGTTGTTATAATGGGACAGTGGCTTTGTGTTCTTTATAGGAACCCTGAGATCGGTTTGTGATAAATCATGCGAGTTGCAATCTTTGTAGCAAAAACAACAGAATTGCTGTGTAATATATAACAATAATTACAAGATTGTTGTTTAATATCTAGCAATAATTTTGTGTTATATGTCGTTTTTGTCCGTAGCGAATTTCCAGCGCTCTGCTGACGTAATTACATGTTCTGTACAAGCGGAATTGAGACTAGAGTAAATACCACATCAAGAAGAGGACAACATATATTCAAGGCTATTTACATTGAGAAATACTAACAATTCTTTCACAGTATTGGAGGAAGCAATAGAGGATTCCTGTGTCTTTGGTTATCATTTCTGACATTCCTTCACACGCTAGTCTTCGGCGAGGTATGTCCAGTCACAAATTCTACCCTTACTGAATGTTAACGTCATCTCCATTGGAACCGAAGGACCAGACGCTAACATTTCAGAAAGTAATTCCCCCAGCCTTCTATCTTAACAAATTGTCTAAATATCTTGTAATATTCGGCAGAAGTAATGAACCTTTTCACAATGTTGCTAATCCTGTGATATGGTCAGATGTTTGCGTAACGGCAAATTATAAGTCTGTGATGTAAACTTGTCAAGTGGTTTGTTACCTGTTTTCAAGATTTTATTATTACCACATTGGTTTTGACTGAGCGCTTCACAAGGTTCGCTGTTGCCGTTTATTTCCGTTTCGATGTTTGTAGTTTAGTTCTAATGTATGATTGATTAACAGTAAGGTAATTTTTTACGTTAGTTCGTTACTTTGCATTTTCTGAAGCCTCTTTTCGTCAGCGTGATCTAATTGGCCTCTGTGAGAACTTTGTCAGGACCGTTACTTACCTGCACGGGGATGACAATCGCTGTTAAGTAAAGCTTTCAACTTAATGGTACAAAACCTGGAGGTCGTTTGCCGGGCGAACAACGGAAATACTCAGTCGGCAAATGCATTTTTTAGAATTAAGATTGCCAAAATCTGGCAAAACTTCCGGTTGAGATAACTAATGCTGCAGCCACGTGGTTAGAAGGCTATTGCAAACACCCTTGGCGTGGTGTATCACAAGCAGATTATGAATACGGGTTCTGGGTGGTCATTTTACAAAGATCTTGTAATATTTTCTCGTCAAACTTGAATTGGCGGCCCGAAGAGAAATGAAAAATATTGAATTTATCATAAATATATGGCAAACAGGATTTTGAATAATATTGGTAGAAAATAAATTGCGCTAGGATAGCTGCACCCAAATAAGCGTTGTATAACATTTTTGTAACGTTACGATTTGTCGTTCAATTAGCATGTAAAAGATACGGTTACGAGCTTGTAACTCTTAGTGAAACGATTCCCTGGATGCGTATTTATATTATAATTTCCGCAAGAAAAGTTTTCTGCCATGGTAGTGATGTTCATAACCTAAACCTGATGTTTTATTAATATGTTGCCGCATTTTTAATGCCAACAATTCATTTCATGGATGTTTGTTTTTGTTTTCGCTGGAAACAATGACTGCATAATTTCTGCTAAAGGTCATGACGCTTTGTTGCGCAGGGCTTATGCATACCGGCCATAGATTCTACAGGCTTAACAACGGTTTGTGTTACTAATGGGAATGTGCGAGCACTGGGACGTTTGTTCTTACATGTCCGTTATTTGTTATTGATTTTACTTCCATCTTCAACGTCTCCTTTTAAAACACCTGAATGTGCTCAACTCTTCATACGTCACTTCCGTTTTCACTCTCTGTAGAGGGCGCACTGTAGATTTGCGAGGATTGTGTTGTGTTTCCAGCTTAGTCGCATATACCTACTATAGTGTTCCCCTCAGCTTCGTAACCTCCTTACGATGTACAGATAGCTTGCCGGCAGTTTCAGTGCATTGATTTGTCACTTTCTTCTGTTGCAATGATACGTTGTCGACCATATTGGCTACATAGTTTCTTAGCTCTCGTGTGTTTTAATGATGCCTTGTCGACCATGTCTGCTACAGTATTTCCGTATTTTCTTTGTCCTATTGTTATGGCTGGTCGACCATTGTCCATACAATGTCAAAGAGGGTGGCTTATTTGATGCGTTACATACATTGCGGGTGCTGCAGATGATCGAACAAAATTATTTTGGACAAAACTTCAATCCTGCTTCTGCAGAAGTTACCAAACGAGTTATCAGTATGGTGGTGCTGAAAGTGTATTCAAGTCTTTATGGTTTTGAAAAATGGAAAATATACGAGCGAATCCTGCCACTTAAAACTTGTCTCTTGTCATGACATCAGAAGTGCAAGATGATAATGTTTATGGTAATTTTATTCATGTTTACTAATTTGATACCTATGTATCGGTTTGTTGGATACATATGATGTGTTGATATTAAATATGTCAATACTGATATCAAATTAGTATATATAGTAAACCGTGGGTATTATGCTGTCAGAAGTGTGTATGCTTGTGGTATATTTCAAACACTGGAGTGTAGCGTATCAACGTCTATCTATTCGGCTTGCATGGGTTGAAAAACACAAAAGGGTATCATTCTGAAATAGTTACCGTTGAAGATAAGATAAGATGAATAAGAAATGACTCTTTTTTTGTATCGTAATGAATATTTGTGACTAATGTGCAAAGACATTCATCCGCCAGTCGCTTTACAGAATCTAGTTGATTTTATTCGTCTGATATGCGACTCGCTATGTCAGTTTTATTATATATGCCGAAGTCACACGATAGCGAGCGGAGCTTCTGGCAGACAGACACTGGTCAATTAATAATTTAGCTCTCACAAATCACTCGATCTGGGAATTGTAACGTATACGCTTCATATCGTCAGCCGCTGTTGTGGTTTCTCTGACCAGACCACGTCAGCAAATCGAGTTGTACTGAAATAATATGCCGGTGCGACATGCGAGTCCCCCTTATATAAAATACATGCTACTGAGAGCCTCTCCGCTCCATGTGTTCGTACGGTGCCATTATGACAGATACAGTGGGGACATCTCCGCATGGGGGACAATCCCGCATACCACACCGGCCCCATAACCCGTACGACTCACGCCTAACATTTACTATAATAATCCATTTCATTCAGTTGAACATGGACCTACGCTGGTCGTGTTGGCTCGCTGGCTGTATCGTGACAACTTTGAACATTATATATTTCGAGAAAAGGCCACAGTAGTTCCAACCAGTGACGCGTTTCCGGTCACGTGCTCTTGTTTCTGTGGTTTGTGGGACGGGTATGCGCCATGTTGGATTTAGAGGTTTCCTTGGGACTGCACCCATCCCGACAAGACTAACGCAAGGCGGCTTCCTATGAAACTGCACCATAAAGCCAACGCCCGATGTGGCCCTAGTATGGTGCAAAGCGGTGTTAACAAGGCTGTTGTTTTGTGAATATCACTGCTTGCCTTTTACATTTTGCTCGTTGTGTTTATTATCGATATTTTCTAGAAACATGGTGTGAGTAGAAAGTAGGAATGTGATTAGGCAGTCAATCTGTAAAGTTAGCCTTGCTACCTGCTAAACAATCATGTCGACAAAAAGAAAATATGATATCAGTGGATTCAGAAAAGAATGGCTTAATTTGAATTTGGCGTTTTGTCAAAGACTGGTGCTGCGTCCAGCCGTTCAGCCTTGGCAAGTTATGGTTCCTTGTCGATTATCATTCGCGTCAATTCATCGCTGATTTCCTTACAGTACAATGCTCTCCCCTACCGGCCGAGCCATTCAATATAGACCGTCACCTTTGTGGTGGTTAGCAGGTGGCACCACTGTTCCGTATGGTTTCTACAGCATTTGGGCAGCGAAGTGATCAGCCTGATTAGTCTTAATTGTCATGCTGCATTGTGTGTGTTGTATCATAGATTTTTCGATATCCTGTGATCTAAACATGTAATAATAGCTCTAACTGATGACATGCGACTAATTATGCATCACAATGCACCATAGCGACCAAAGCGATAACTTAATGTGGTTAGAAACAAGACTATGAAAGTGGAGAGTATAGTATGGTGTCCTGTGTCCTGCTTGAGATGAAATGATACTCCAGGAAAAATTACCAAAGGGGATAACTGTCTTGTTAAATCCATGCTAAATATGGATAATATTTTTGACAATTTATGTCTTGATCATGTCGATAAAATACTAAACAAAGTGATGATAAGATAATAATTTAATAATATTTTTAGCCGGTAATCCAATAATGACAATATTGGACAATTTTTCGGTTCATGTCCTGGTGAAAAAGGTTGCTCCAGTTTTAGAACTGTGTCTTTTTATGTTAAATTAATCCAACGATTTATGTAACGTATTAATTCATCGATGCAACAGACTATAAATATACGGAGGTTGATGGACTGCCAATAATATGCAGTGAAGCTTACAACGTTACGACATGCAATGTTTTGTAAATTAATAATTATACCTATATTGTTATCATTGTAAAAATGTAAAATTCAAAACAAGTTACTATGAGATATGAGGTACACTTCTGTATCAAGCGAACGTGACGCCGTGTAAATAATTTCTATGGCCTTTGTAAATTTTAATTAAGATATGAGCGTATTAACGTTACGGATTAGTAATCAAGTGCAGCTGGGGAATTAATATCCCATTGTAACTTCCAAGTTGTAACCGTCTTCATTTCGGTGTCGAATTCCGTATACATACAAGCACAATGCCGCCCTCTACTGGCAGAGCCGCCCAAATTCACTAGTGCGTATGATAGATTATTGTACTTGTTGCGTGTGGGTTTTCCTTGCACCAGATGTCACGATTCATTGTGATTCCGTGTGGTGTCTACGGATTTCGGCAGTTCGTGAAATGATAATCTTGACTTCACACTGTTACTACCGGTAGGCCTACGTTTGAAACTCCTTTGAATAGGACTTGGAAATCGTTAGTGACGAATAATAAGCTTCTTTCTCAGAAGATTCGTTCTTCGATTGCTTTTATACAACATGTGCAGTGGTATGAATCTCTATGTCGGTGTCGGAAAGTTCGAAAAAACAATCTACTCTATGCTGTTATGTGGTTGCTGATCCAATCTCGCGACAGATTGTGGTTGCTATGGTTTCAAAAGTGTTGTCTGTTGTTTGCTATACAACCACTTGGTAGAGCGATAGATGCACTTTTACTAAAGATCAAGCTGTTTTTGTATTGGGACATGTATGTCTGGCTCGATTTCTTAGAACTTTTACAACGCACAGACTTCAGAAGCTGTATCTTACTGGTTGTTCAGTTTTTCGCTTCTTCGCGCAGAATAAATTTATGATTTTGTTGAACGAGGAACTAGTAGGGTGTCTTTTTTATTATATGCTGTTGCCAATATGAAACAGTTTCCATGTGTAACTGCGCAGGAGCGGATCCAGTATTTAAAAAGGAGGTTTGAGGGCGGCAGAGTTTACCTTAAAAGGTTCCGAAAATTTACGACCGAGGGCGTGGGATTTAACGAAGGAGCTCGAGCGGCAGTGACGGAAAGGCACGGTTAATGCATAAGTTACAACATTATTACGAATTACACACAAACATTCATAACCAGTCCTGTACTATGCAAACATGTATAAGGAGGTGCCCCAAAATCGTACCCACCCCAGTGTCAACGACTGTGTAAAATTCGAGCCCAGGCCTGAGAGACTGGACTTTGGCAAAATCTACTTATTACGAAAATCGTTAGCATTGCATACCTTATATACAAGAAACTGGCTTGGCACCTGCCTCCTTTGACCTTAGCACGGTGAACACGGAAAAGAGGCAATTTTCGGGGTCAGACTCGGACTCGGTTCCAGAAATTTGTGACAGCGGGGTAGGGGGGGGGGGGGCAAAAAAAATGTTTCCTCGAAAATCCGACTTTAACAGTGCTTGGCTTGCCCCCGGTGCCCCCCCCTCCCCCCCCCCCCCCCCCCCCCCCGGTGGATCCGCCACTGGGGCTGTTCAAGATGTCCAAGATTCGTTTATTTGACCAAGTATGACGTAAATACAAACGAGAAGTGAAACAAATAGTGTCGACTTGGCCGGGAGACTCCAACTAAGACCTTAAAGGTCGCTGGCGCTAGAGCCACCCAACATTGTGATTTTTAAAGTTATACAGTTACACATAAACAACCAGGTCCAGGTATCAAGTATCGGCGAATGGCTATAAGACCTCACTTTCTTGATGATTAGATTGATGCACGGTCTGCACTAAATAATAAGTTCCAACTGCCCCCCAAAGTGCACTCCTGCCGGCGCCAAAATTGCATAATTTATGACCCATTCCAGTACCATAATCCACGAAAAAAGACCCCCCATTCCAGCGGCACGTCCCCCAGCCGTGCCATTGAGACGCCTCCATGGCGTTACGTAACTAACAACCAATGAACGCCCTCTGTCGAACCACGTGGTCTTTATATATTTACAAGGCTATAAACCGGTTTCGTGTGGCAATGGAACTCCTTGTTGTGACCATGCGTACTTACTGTTTGACCCTGATCGCATTCTAGGCCACGACGGGCTGTATGAGTACGCATAGAAGTGTAACACATGCGCTTGTTGTGCAGACTCCATTGCCCCCCTCACTCTGCCTTCGACTCACTCCGCTAGGGCTCCATTACATGTTGAGCTTGCGTAGCGCCACCTAGCGAATGAGATATTGCTGCCCCGCCCCTCCCCCGTCACCACCGTGGAGCGGAACGGACAGCGCCACAACGGCAGCTACAACACGTGGCATTGAAACAAAATACAACTTAGGCCAAGGAAAAGAAGTTTTCTGCTTAGGCGCCGTCCGGCGGACAAGTTTTGTTTTCGCCGGTGAAATATCCGCAAGGATTCCTTGGGCTCTTTGTCCCATAATACTACTAGATACACTACTACGAAAGCCGGTTCCCTGGCCGTATTCATGGGGATTTGCGTCCCTCGGGATTGGGCTTTTCATTTCAGCGTGAACTGGTAATGAGGAAAATTATTCTTCGTGAACTGGCAATGGGGGGTATTAGCCGAACGCCGCGATCAAGGATTCTCATTAATCGTGAACTGAGAATGTTCATTGTTATTTTCCTCGTTCGTCGATCTCCAAATATGAAGCATATAGCTTTATTAAACACCCTGCTGACATCGCAATAGCACCTAACCCCTTTCAGTTCGACAATTACTCTTACTCTACTTGATGGTCAACGTTACTAAAACACACCGCGATGTTGCGTTCCTTTGAACAGAGTCCACAATAAAAACACTTAACAGCTGCGTCGGCGAGTTTTTTTTTTCTGTACTCTCAGGGCTACCAGAAACATATACATATATATATATATATAGTGGCCTAGAGGAGCGACATCTTCGGGTAGCCGCCTGTCAGTCTGTTTGTCCTACTCACTGATATCCATGCTCTATTAAATCAGATAAAGGGACTTCCTGTAGGTAAACGCATACCCCATTCAAAGATAGCCGAGAAAACCAGGTATTTTACCATTTAGGCCCACACCAGCAGGAAAAAGTAACTTCTGGTGCACCTAATATTTTACTCTGACCTTACACTTAACATGCAATTGGTCTTAATTCCATTACGAATGTGTTATTCTCCCCGGGGGTGAAGTACATGCGATGGACCATTGTGTTTTTGTGAGGTGAGGACACTTGGCCCCAGCGTGTCGTTAAGACATGCGTCGCTGTTGAAAGTCGAAGCTGCATAACGCTCCAGTTGTTTGCTCTTATAGTTTATTGTGTTTCAGTGTGATGAAGAAGCCCGCTTGTGCGACCCCTTAACACTCTCTAAGGGACACACCATTAGGGGCCCCTGAGGGGGGGGGGGGGTGGGTGGTAGCCATGCCGCGTGTCGATTTTAAAAAGAGGGTCCCCATGTCAATTTGAAGATGAGGTCCATGTTTCGTGTCGATTTTTAAGAAGGTTCATTTCGCATATCGATTTTTAAGAAGTGGTCCATGTCGCATGTCGATTTTAAGAAGACTTCCATGACGCATGTCGTTTTTTAAAAAGAGGTCTACGTCGCATGTCGATTTTGCAGAAAGAGAATATGACAATAGCGCGAGTTCGCGGGGCGTTAGGCAATTTTATTGGCCCTACATCATATAGCAGCCCGCCAATTTTGATTATCGGCCCGAGGCCGCACGGCCGAGGGCGGATAATGAAAATGAAGGGCTGCTACAGCTTGATGAAGGGCCAATAAAATGCCTAACGCCATGCAAAACTCGCGCTATTACTATTATTACGACGAGTTGAATTTGTATTTAAGGTGTTGACTTGTCTCTGCTTCTTTGGTTTAATTTCCGCATGCAACGACGAAAGTAAAGCATTTTGGGACTGACTGTCCGCAAGTCGCAAGCCTTTCCACATATAGGGCTATAAAGTCTCGTTCGCTTAGACTTCCGGTTTACTCATTTTGGGGACAAACAAACGAAGCACGTGTATGGAACGAGTTTAGAATCTCTGCGCACACTGGTATCCTGACTATCTGTGGACGTAGGTGTGACGTGTATGTTACGCAAAGAGAGAGACTGGGTACCAGACTACCTGCGCAAAAGCCAGGCGCTGAGGGGTGGGTCCATTGCGGAAGGCCCCTAGCGATATGATTAAGAATATTTAAGAAATATAGCTTCACAAGACGGATAGACGACATATTTTTTATTCGTTTGCGCCATCACAATGACGAATATTTGTTACGACGGGACAATACGACTGAGAAATTAACGTTTTTTTGCATTTCCTACGAAAACGAGGCATTATGACGTCACACGGATTCCTCCCCGGTTTACAACGTTGGCGCTACGCTTCAAACAGAAAACTTACAAAAATGAAGATACTTGGTCTTTTTGTGATCCAAAAATGATACGAAAAACATCCAACTGGTCTTATTTTATCTTTACCATGTAGTTTAATGACGCATCCGTGTGCTGTTACTCCATGTACTGCACATTTTGACAGCGGTATCGTTAAGTCGATCACTTGCTCTCGCCATTTTTTGTTACCGCGGAGGCACGCGAACGTCTGTGACGTCACTCGCTGTTTGAGGAACTTGCGAAAGCCCGGGTGCAGGGCTAAATTTTAGAACGTTATTTTTAGCTTTCGAGTGTTTTGAAGACGGATTTTTTCCTTGCATATTCCCAAAGTTCTGCGCTTCATCGCCTCGAAATATTTTAACGTATATCTCCCATAGCCATGTTTAGTGAAATGGTACTCATAGTCTTTAGAATAAACCTGGAAAGAAATTGACTTATAGCTGCCTATACTTCAACATGGAGCACGTGTGTTTGTTTGTCCCCAAAACTGAAGTCTCGCGGCCCGATCGCGAGAACTGTATAGCCCTATAGTTGGCCAGTTCGCCTTTTTATACCATATTTATCGTTGCCAAGAAAACATGGGCACGTGCAACTAGGCAACTAGGTATGTAAGCGGGCCATTTAAAGCTATAACTACAATTCTTTTGTGCGTGACGTCATGTTTCATTGTTCTATGCAGTGTCGCTATGGCAACGATTGTCGATTGCATGAGCAGCAGGGCGGTTCAGGTCAGAATACGGCAGTTTGGCCGCCTTCAGATTTAATGCTATTGGACTAGTTAACATGACCACCAACTCGTAATAATTGCTTTTACCTCCCTCCTCTGACAAAATAAAATGACACGTCCCTAACCGGGGATATGGGGGGTGGGGGTGTCATATTTAAGGTTCGGTGTAACTAAGGGGAGTCAAGGGACTGTCAGTGACTAATGGTCTGATCGGTGGACCAGGTCAGTGGATTGGCGTAACGCGTGGAGTGCATAACTCGCAATTCAACTGACAACAAACCGGTGAGCGTTAAACAGATGCCAAGCTGCATGGTTGCTTGGTTTGTTATTCAGAACGGTTCAAGCACTTCTGGTCATATCGCGTCAATGAGTGAAAGAAGGGAGAGTGGAGCCATGTACCCGGGGGTAACCCCCCTACTCTTTACGAAGAAAGACATGGATCTTTTTTTCTGCGACCCACACATACCTGGGCACAGCAGGGCTTGAACCACCGACCCACGTGCCGTTAGGTTCTCAGGTGGCCAGAGCACTCGATGCGAGCGCTCTAACCCACTGAGCTATCGCGCCGGCCCCCTCAGGCCAAGCTGTGTTTGTTGACAAGATGAGACAGCATCTTTGCGAGCAGAAACAAATTCAGCAGAGCCACGTTTTCGATGGACTTGTTGTTAAGATGAGTGATATAACCGTAGACCACCAACCTAGAGCAATTTCACGTGGAGGGTACTACTATATGTAAGGTATATATCCTAAACTGTGCAAGAGTCACATGTTACAATTAGTCAAGGATTCCAAGGGAAGTCGCTGGAGGACGTCTGTGTCACGTTAACTGAGGTGGGTAAGGAAGTCACGGCCGAACCAGAAAGGGTCCAGGAGGGTGGTGGGTGGGTGGGTTGGTGGGGGGGGGGTTATAATCGTAGACTACTAGGGGGGGGGGGGGGCGAGGGGGCGTATATTTACAGTGAATATACTGTACCAACTTCATCACGTTAAATATTAAGAGCGGTCTGGGGGAACATGTGCCGTTCCGATTATACATTATATATCAAATTCTGTTATATGTCTGTCTATAAGTGCATTAACCCGACACCACCTATTGTGTTATAAGCACGATAGGTAGGGGTCACGTTATGATGTTAACTGTCGTTAATTATCGCGTCATTATTATTTAACATATTAACGATCCCCAATGGAGAGGGAAGAGAACGGAAAAGCAGGGGTCAAGGTGGAGAAGACTGAAGCCTCCGGGACTAGTCCAAATTCCGTTTTAAAATGTTATACCTTGTGCTGGACGATGGACATATCTTCCTTCATAAATTTGCGTCCAAATGTATCTTTCGACTTGAAATAAGAGAGTCGACCGTCTTGAAACCCACCCGTTCGCAATTAAGTGTAATTAACCAGGCATGATACATTTTCCGGTGTTTTTTTTTTTCGTTTTCCTGCATTTTTATGATTGTCGCACCATTTGAAGAACATTATATAGTGAGCCCATTACGGCACGATGCTCGCTAGAGAGCTGAAACATTTTCAATGAGGGGCCTAGTGAGCGACCGAACCGCGTCGCCCTCAGTCCCGTCGCCGTTTGGTTTCGCCGCTCCACGTACCGCGTCCCAGTTGGTGTCAGCACCGAGAGTGCATCCCCTTCCCTTCGCAGCCACCCTAACCCCGCCCCCCCCCCCCCACCCACCCACACATTTAACGGTCCGACGGGTCTAATTTCTTCCTACTACAATATCTACATGTAACTCAACCATAGATAAGTTACTCGACCTTGTACGTTGGTCTATGAATGCACCATTGTATGACACGCCAAAGTGACATTATCGGAGTATGAATAGCATCGGCGATGACATCTCGACGGGTTATTTAATATTGATCAAATTATGTATAATAGCATACCGTATGCTATTCGCAAGTAATGGGTGCACGTCCTGCCTGCTGATAGCGGTGCTGTTAGCGCAGCCAGGGGATAACGTCCTTCGTTTGGTATTCATTGTATGGGAGAGATAGGCCTACCTCAGCTGAATTAATTTT
>OZ025265.1:22365722-22545525 GCA_964019135.1 Arenicola marina
CGCGAGTTGATACTGATAACCCACTCCTTGTACGACCCCATCATGCTGTATATTATTTCCTCACCATTGTTCGGTCACGCACCCCCAACCCCCCACCCCCAACCCCTCTACTAATGAATGAAATCAAAGGTTGGTTTAAGCAGGATTATTGAACCTCAGCAGGTCACATCGCGACAGAAGGAAGAGTCAAGGTGTAGAGAAGCCATGTCTTCTGGAGTAACCCCCTAATAGGTTCTTTATCCTGCACAGTCATAGTTGGTTGGATATCCAGGACGCTTTAACCACTTCTGGTCATATCGCGTCAATGGCAGAGGGAAGGGAAGGGCGGAGCCATGTATCCGGGGTAACCCCCTACTCTTTGTGGGAGAAGGACATGGGATCTTAATCCTGCGACCACACAGACATGACCACAGCGGGGCTCGAACCACCGATCCACCGATCCACGTGCCGTTAGGCTCTCAGGCGGCCAGAGCGCAGAATGCGAGCGCTCTAACCCACTGAGCTATCGGGTGCGCCCTGCACTACCACAGATAATTGCTCATGTGGGATTTGAACCGCGCACCTGCCGCTTGGACTGGCCCAGGAGAGAACAATCGACAATTACATCCTAATGAAAGACCCCCGGTTCAGAGTCAGCTTGCGTCCCCTCCGCCCAGAATGAAATGAAATGATTGTTGTTTTAAGCCCGTTTTGTACACACGGGGGCCAAATTACGTGGAGCCCCGTCCTCCTCACTTAAACTCAGCTAAATGTCCATAGTTTCATGGGCTTATGACATAGATCTGAACATGGTGGATACCGAAATCGTGTATCCGTCCATTCTGTATATCAATAATATGTTATTGAAACTATCAATGAAACAAAAAGTCATTCGATCCTTGTTGGCAGCGCGTTCGGCTGTTGTCGACAGTACATGTATATAAATGCTCTGATAGGCCAACGCAGTTCGAATCCCACAAGGGCAAAGATACATGATTTTGCAGGATAAACATCCCATGTTATTCTTCGCAAAAATGTCAGATCTGGTTCCTGTTTGTCTTGAAACATATAACATTTCTTGCAATATGACGCACAAAGACATATTCGACACTGCGCATGTCGCTTTAACGCTTTAACGTATTAAAGGATGGCTTTATAACAACAGCTATTATCTTTTGATTTTCGTATGCACATCATTCGCGGCTCAGTGGCATCCGTAAATGGCGATATTGTCGAATGCAGACTGAATGTCTAAAGATGACGGTCACTGCATCTGTGAAGGACGTTTGTCTCTCGCCCCAACGAGAATCTCGTTTGGCGTCACGCTGCGGCCGGCGGCCATTAAACAGAATATATTTCATCCGGGCATTTTCGGCGTTCGGTTGTCAAGGTTATCATGGGTGTGAGATTTGTTGTATTTGGCTGTATTTCTCTAGGTCGAAGCGTTGGGTGTGTTTACTCGGGCAACGGCACGGCCCGTCAGAGCTCTGACGATAGGCGCCCAGCTGACAACACCTGGACAACACCCACACTACATATCGGGTGATACCTCCCCCCCCACTCCCGCCTGCCCCCTTCCCCCCCCTGCACCCTGCCCTCCCAGCCCTCCCAAGCCCCCCCCCCCCACCCCCCACACTACGTCCTCTTATTCCCATCCCTCCTCAACTTCCACCCTCTTCTCCTCCCCTCTTCTCACCCATGCCACGACCGCCGAGGGCATCCGATAGGTAATATACGCTGCACGAGAATTAACTTTTTCCTGCTCCGGTACAGAAAGTTAAATAGTGCTCCTATTCCTGAGATAATTAATAAATGTTAGTAAATTTCGTTGAAAGAATAAAAGTGGCATGAGTGGAGTTTTATATCTCGCGTGAGCGATATTACAATAATTTTGAGGAATTGATATGTTATATAGTGCGACCGTACCGACCTGACTCTATATACCCTACACCTGTGACCCTCACCCACACGTTCTCCCTCTCTGCCCCCTCTCGCCCCCCCCCCCTCCCCCCCTCTCCCCCTCGCCCCCTCCCTCCCTCCTTGCATCACGTGTTTTGTCAATAAAGCCTCACGCCTTCACTTTGGAATGCCGCCCCTATTTACCCAGGTAAATTGCTGATTGCATCCTGGGCGCCTTATCATCAGGATCCCGATGTCTGCCATAAAGAGGGTGTGGGTAGGGGATGGGTGGGAGGATGGATAGAGCCTTCCAGATAGCGCCCTGCCCAGCTAGGTGTGGGCAGTAGATCCAATATAGCAATCACCATCCCTCCCACCCCATCCCCACCCCTTCTCAACCGCCCAACCCCCAGTCCCCAGCCCCCAGCCCCCAGCCTCCAGCCCCCAGCCCCCAGCCCCCAGCCTCCAGCCCCCAGCCCCCAGCATCCAGTCCCCCCCCCAACACCCTTCCCACTGACCACGACACGCTAATCAACTATTTGCATTGGACGCCTGCCTGCATCGCCGCTTTCTTCTGGAATGTGTCCAGATCTGTAATCAATGTCAGAGAAGACAACTTGATGAAAAGCGGCGGATGGTTTATGCGAGGACGAAGGCACAGTGGCCGCCCCCACCCAAACCTTTGACTGCTTATTACATATTTGTCTCTCTCTCTCTCCGATGGGGAAGATTTACGAGATATAGTCGGAGAGATCGCTTTAAGTCGGCCCTCTGGACGTCTCGAACCGTCACTCGAAGGTGAATCGTCAAGCAGCGCGCAGGCTAATTACCGAAAAGAAGAGAGAGAAATTGTAGACCGAGCCGAATGTGTGACCGACCATAGCTTGTTGACCGGTCAGATATTGACTGACCGATCGCGCTCTGCCTCGGGGCATTGCATTGAAAGAATAAGTATCAGTGTGACTGGTCAAGGGCATCAGAGATTTGGCGATCTGATTTGGTGACCAGGTATTTCAAACAGAATTGCCGTATATTAAAGAGCCGTCTGAAGATGGCGACCTTGCCCAAGCACGGTCGTTACTCCATCAAGAAGGTGTACAAATCGCAGTACCCCGAGCAGGATAAAGTCTTAAGAAAGACTTGGGCCACTGAATACCCGGACGTGGATCGGCGCAGTAAGCACGACAGCTACTACAAGTCCAGGGATTCCTGGCTCATCGATAAGATCACATTGTATCCTGATTTCTTCGAGAACGGTGTCAACGGGGCGCAATCCGAACCCAACCTTGCCGATCCCTCCTTCGATACCTTCCCTTTCAACCGGAAGAAGGATGCGGTGACGTCAGCACACGCGGCTCAGACGCTCCCCGCTGCGCATGCGCGAAAACCGACGAAGCGGCGATCATCTTCGGCGTCGTCGTCGTCTTCCGACGATAGCCGACGTCATCGTGGGACGTCATCCCAACCCAACATCCGGGCATCTTCCACCTCGCCGGTTAGGATGGAGGCGACAATCATCATGGTGGATTCCAAGCCGGAGTTTGCCAGCGACGCTCGTTTTGTGACGTCACCACAGGCGAGTGTCAATGGCCCGCCGATCAAACCAACGAGGAAGTCGCACCACCACAAGGCAAAGGGGTCCGTCTCCACTTCCTCGTCGTCGTCATCATCATCGTCATCCTCTCACGAAAAGAGCACCGTCGCTCACAAAGAGTTGCCTGATTATTACCCGCTTCGCGCCGCTTCTACTTACGAAGCGCTGAATTCTGCCCCGGCTCTGAGTAGTTCTGTCCAACCGGCGAAGCTTGTCGTCGTGCGGAATCACGGTGCGGGCGACAAAGATCGGGGAAAGGACTCCTCATCCTCTTCTGACTCTTCGAATTCGAATCCTGAGAGGATTCTAACCAAGCCTGGAACGAGGCCCGTTCTGGTGGAGATTGTAGCGCCGTCTAGGATGGAGCACAAGCGGGAGGAATCACCCAAACCGTCGACAAAGAAGGAAAAGCCAGGTGAAAACAAGAAAAAATCTGATTTATTCCCAGCCGTACATTATCAAGCCCCTTCATCGGATATGGAGCGCAAACCTAAAGCAGACAGGGACCAGGTTGTCAAGGTCACCGTGGTGAAAAGCGACCCCGGTAAGGTGAAGATCAAGCACGGGGAGACCCCGGAGAGAAGTATGAATGGGGAATATGCGCGTCGAGGTTCCAAGACCTCAAGTTCTTCATCTTCGTCGTCCGATGATGAAGCGAAGAAGGTAATCAGGCCATCCACCACGGTCATTGTGGCTAAAGCTCCTAAAACAAAGAAAGAGCTTCACTGGGATCCATCCCCTGTTAATTACGAGGTGGTCAAACCACTGAAACCCCGACAAGATTCCACCTCGTCGTCCACATCTGATTCGTCCGCCCGTCAAAGCCAAAAAAAGGTTCACGATGCTCTGTTCCCATCCAGGGGCGTCATAGTGGCTACCAAACCTGTGAAGGTCAAGGCAAGTCCGGCCAAGGTCGAGTACGTCGTGACGGCGAGCACGCCGCAACGGGAGGCTGGCAGGAGTAGAAGCGGTTCCTCCTCATCCTCCTCCTCCTCCTCCTCCTCCTCCTCCTCATCGTCTTCATCTGATGAGGAGAAGAAGAAGGCTACGGAACCGAGGAAAGATATCATCGTGGTGACCAAGCCACACAAGGAAATATCACATCCAGAAGCGAAGATAATCTTGGTCAAGGAGAAGAAGGATAAACGGAAGTCGCGAAGTAGGACTTCGTCTTCATCATCTGACGACGATAAGAAGAAAATCAAGGAACAAATGATCGTGACGTCACCGCACGTGAAAACGGAGTACGTGATGAAGCAACGCAAGAAGGATCGTTCGTCCTCGTCCTCGTCCTCTGATGAGGGCTCAAGGTCAGTGCCACGTGGCGAAAAGATCATCGTAGTATCGAGGCCGGGTAATGTGAACGTTGCGCCTGTCAAGGTATATGAGCCTGTAGTGATCAGCACTCCAAGGAAGAAAGATTCTAAGAAGACATCATCGTCGTCATCTTCTTCGGATGATGAAGCAAAATCGCCGCCTAAGACCACGGTTCTCGTGGCGCCGATGAGACGTGAGAAAGTTGTTAAGGCTGATCATGTTGTCGTCGTCAAGTCGCCGAGAGAGGAGTCCAAGAAGAGAAGCTCATCATCTTCTTCATCTGACGATGAAAAGAAAACACGACAGACGAAAACAATTGTCGTTTCTGCTAAGAAGCCTGATAAAGTGAGGCCTGTGTCAGTGCAACACGATTTCGTAGTCGCTACGAAAGCACCGAAAAAAGAAAGCAAATCGAAAAGGTCATCCTCGTCATCTTCTTCGTCTGACGATGAAAAGAAAACACGACAGACGAAAACAATTGTCGTTTCTGCAAAGAAGCCAGATAAAGTGAGGCCTGTGTCAGTGCAACACGATTTCGTAGTCGCTACGAAAGCACCGAAAAAAGAAAGCAAACCGAAAAGGTCATCCTCGTCATCTTCTTCGTCTGACGATGAAAAGAAAACACGACAGACGAAAACAATTGTCGTTTCTGCAAAGAAGCCAGATAAAGTGAGGCCTGTGTCAGTGCAACACGATTTCGTAGTCGCTACGAAAGCACCGAAAAAAGAAAGCAAACCGAGAAGATCATCTTCATCATATTCTTCATCTGACAATGAAAAGAAAACACGACAGACGAAAACAATTGTTGTTTCTGCAAACAGGCCAGATATCGTAGTCGCTGCAAAAGCACCGAAGAAGGAATCCAAACGACGAAGTTCATCTTCATCATCTTCGTCATCTGACGATGAAAAGAAAACACGACAGACGAAAACAATTGTCGTTTCTGCAAAGAAGCCAGATAAAGTGAGGCCTGTGTCAGTGAAACACGATTTCGTAGTCGCTACGAAAGCACCGAAAAAGGAAAGCAAACCGAGAAGATCATCTTCATCATCTTCTTCATCAGACGATGAGAAGAAAACACCAAAGACGAAAACAATTGTCGTTTCTGCAAAGAAGCCAGATAAAGTGAGGCCTGTGTCAGTGAAACACGATTTCTTAGTATCTACGAAAGCACCGAAAAAAGAAAGCAAACCGAGAAGATCATCTTCATCATCTTCTTCATCAGACGATGAGAAGAAAACACCAAAGACGAAAACAATTGTTGTTTCTGCAAACAGGCCAGATATCGTAGTCGCTGCAAAAGCACCGAAGAAGGAATCCAAACGACGAAGTTCATCTTCATCATCTTCATCATCTGACGATGAAAAGAAAACACGACAGACGAAAACAATTGTCGTTTCTGCAAACAGGCCAGATATCGTAGTCGCTGCAAAAGCACCGAAGAAAGAATCCAAACGAAGAAGTTCATCTTCATCCTCTTCATCATCTGACGATGAAAAGAAAGCCCCGAAGACGAAAACAATTGTCATTGCCGCTAAAAAGCCAGAGAAAATGAAATCTCTGTCAGTGGAGAGTGACATAGTTGTTGTCACCAAATCGCCCCGAAAGGAAGCCATGCAGAAGAAAGCTTCATCATCCTCATCATCGTCGTCATCGGAAGATGATAAGAAGAAGCATACCGTTACCATAGTAACGAAGAGCCCCGACACGCAGAAGACCAAGGCGCAGCTTTTCGCGTTCAAGAAACCGCAGGAGACGCAACTGATTGAGAGACATCTTTCAATCTCTTCCTCCTCTTCTTCTTCATCGGCCTCGACATTACACGCCGAGCCAATTAAAGTGATCAAACCGGAGGTTATTATCAAGGTCAAAGATGCCCCTAAGGTCAAGGCTGAAGTCGCAGTGAAGGACAAGAACAAACACGAATCAAAGACGAAATCCCAGCTTTTCGGGGCCCCTGTCGTGAAGACCAAGTCGCGATATTCTCGCACATCCTCCTCGTCCTCTTCCTCCTCTTCCTCGTCGTCATCCGACAGCGACCACGTGACCGTCCACTCCACCACCGCCGGCCTAGGTGCCCCTATTATCGTCCCCGTCGCCATCAACAAGGACTTGAGCGCGGCGAGGGATCCACCCACCAAGCTAAAGCGCCAGAGTGACGTCCACCGCCATAGCGATCCAGACGAAGTCCTCATCATCCCGGGATTCCGCCCGGAAGCTCCGTTCAAGCTGGAGACCCCTTCCACCATGTCCTCCGTGTCCAGCCGCGCCTCCCACGGCCACGTGGTGGTGGTCGTGCCGGACAACAAGAAGTCCCGGATGTCGAGCAGCTCCGACAGCAAGCGTCGCGACTCCTCCTCTTCCTCGTCGTCGTCATCGTCGTCCTCCTCGGCCTCCAGCAACTCGACCCTGCGCGGGGGCCCGGTAGAGGGCGCTGTGGTGGCACAGTCCGAGGCCCATCGCTACTCGGCGGCCCCGGCCTCCCCCGGCAAGAAGAGAGTGCTGGAACAATACTTCGACACAGGTAACACGCCACCGGAGATCACGCACTACGTAGTCTAGTACTCGCATCGCACCAGGGGTCGAATCAATTTGAAATCCTCGCATCCCCGCACCCGCCAAAACAAATATGATTCTGTTTTATTTTATTGATTATATACAACATTATTAGTTTTCACAAATTTTGTTCAATCAACGTCGCTTATTATCGATACTAGATATGTTACTCGTATATATGCCCATTGGAATTTCCTTCAGATTTCACGCTTGCGCACGTTGCGGTTTGCCAAAACTGAAATGATTTCACTGATGAATCTCATTCCACATTGATACAGCATTCAGTCGTCACGCCTCCCGTAGGCATTCTCACGCGTAATTGTCACCTTTTTTTTTTTACATTATTTCCATTCTTTGTTAATACATTTCTTTTCATAAAATATATTCCTGTGGTGCGATTCTCCGCATGAATCATCACGCGAAAAATCACAGCTAAATTTTGTGAATTCTAAGCTACTTTAACGTATACCAGTCACATCCGGAATGCCTTTCTTGATTAATTAATTAACACATTGATAGATGAATTAATAAACGCCAACCACTTATCCGACGTAGCCACGGGCCCAGGTGCTATTTATTTCCTATCCTTCAAGTGCCCGTGTGCGATGTTTGTGGCCCCGCTGCCTTAGTTTGTTCACCACCGTCCACCGACCCGGCTTCTAACAGCCGCGAGAATCTGGAAGCCTGATACCAAGGCCCTCCACGTGACACGCCCGCAAACATTGTTATCGTATATCTGTCGTGGGCACCGTGTGTGCCGTCCGTCTGCAGTTTTATGACAGCAATTCTTCGCACGGAGCAGCGTATTATTTATATTCGGCCCCCCTGTGTATATATATATTTTTTATATCCTACTTATATAACCTCATGCTAAAAAATATAAAAAAGGTGCCTATCTCGCCTTGTATTGCCGAAATAGATTGTTGTGTCAGGGAAATCATCTGCCCCGCCCCCACCCCCCCCCCTATCTCGATTCTCACACACGAAGAACCGTTCATTAGGACATACTGCACGGCTTGTATAGGAGTGGCAAATCACGAACTCGCGTAGAATGATCCACTTCAGACAGCTTGTACCTGGACACATACCTACCATACGGTGATCTCATCACTTACTCTGCTCATCTATTTGATCACGTGTGTACCTCCACTCGCCGGTCACGATAGATCTATGAGTTGTTGTGGTCTTCACAAGATGCAGTAATTTTTCCATTATTATATTACATGGATTGCTTTCCGCGTGTGATTGGCATGAATCAATGGATCCTTGTAGCTTGAGGGTATGTATTCAGTAAAACAGTATGTCATTGGTGAGCAAAAATCATGCTGATGAATCCAGCATATGACATCGTCAGATGGTGACAATGTATTGCACTGCATGGGTTATTTTGTTTGCATGGAATAGATCACCGTTTAGTTTCTCGCCTGTGCGCATCTCCTATCATGGAGTATAATATCTCTGGAGCCATTAAGACTCAAAGAAACGGGCACAGGACATTTTTTTGTCGCACCTGTTTTATTGCTCATCACTGGCCACTGGTATCTCAATATGATCCCTTGCCACTGGGGGAGAGTGCAGTTTTGTCATGTGTATGGACACGCATTAATAATATGTGAAGTTTAGTCTTACATTGTCAGAGTAATCCGTCGAGGTATTTCTGTTCCAATTTGCTTTGATTACTGATGTCACGGAGGGCGATACATAATATTATTTACGTCAGCCGCGGCGTGTCCTTCTGTCATGATCCTTCTTTCCTAGTTTCACAATTTGTTTTTACATTTCGTTATCAATTCAACATTATAAGACGACGCATGTTGATATTGTAGTGATGCAAACAATTGTCAATCTTAGCATGCGATATTAATTTCGATACAGGGTTTCAGCGCACCTAATGGCATTCGCAAATATAAACGGATGTTTACTTATACAGCAGTTAACGGCGCAGCGGTCGCTTCGAATTCCTGACTGTGTAATCGGTTCTTCAGCAATCCGTCTCGCTTATTTCGAATAATGATGGCCTAAAGCGAGAACGGTCGGCCTATTGGCGGACAATCGGGGGTCAAACGCCCAACCAAACACTTTGAGCCCCATGTCGGACCCATATTGCTATTTCAATTGATACCAACGGGTCGTGGGTTCGAGTCGTTGCACCTGCACATGGGACAGCCTTTCATCCAACCGGATTTCATTTTAACGGGAGCCTTTTTCTGACCTATTTAAATGTCATTGGCACGAAAGTGGCATCAAACTAAAAAGAATGTTTAATCATTTTTCCCAGCTCATGTGGTAAGCGGGCTCAACTACAGATCATGTGTACAAAAGTGGCAAGTGGCAAGTCAAGTCAATATTCATTTATTTCACCAAGTGAATGCATCATAGATAGTTCTGAAGAAGACAAGGAACAACGGATTCATTCACAATGTTGGGAGTTAAGACCTGATGATCCATGGTGGCATAAACCATCAATATCAACGTGTCCTTATTTCTTCCTGCCCTTCAGCCACACGACAGAGGATGACCACCGTGCTTCAGGATCCCTGGATCAACCACGCCGAGGACATCCTGAAGGCGGAAGTGGGTCCCGATGAGTACCGGAAGCGGATGGACAAACAGAACAGAGCCTTCGAGGTATGCATGCGAATTAATCATCGTGATTAGTTGGAGACAAAAATGGTTAAAAAAAGATTGTTTTATCTGACTAATTTTATAAATAGAACTCAGACATGTTTCTTTGTCAGAACGCTTGGGATTTTAGTTACGTCTAGCTACCATTATTGTGTAACAAGGAGATATCTGTGAATATCTATCATAGCCATGACATACCAATCAGTTATACATCTCACCGATGAGGCCCATTTGCATCCAGATGTATATCATTATGTACAAAAATGATCTAGCATGAAACGCAAGAAATGATATCGTTGCGTTGTATTACGGAATGATTACCATGCCCATTTTGGGATACCGGCCGCCTGAGTACCGTAGAACCGCCAGTGCGCGCTAAAGCATTTCTATAAACAGCCAAACGGCACATGCACACCGCATAAACACGCAACGGCGGTTCTACGGTAATTCGGCGGCCGGTTTCTCGTAGGCCTACCACTGCGCACCGCATGAAAAACACGCAACGGCGGTTCTACGGTAGTCTAAGCCTAGCGGTCCAAATGATATGTTACAAATTTAATTCCATATTGCAACCATTACTCTCACCCAGGATGGCTTGCGACGCGCGGCTGTCACCAACCAGGTCCCCATCTACTTCATGAAGAACAAAATAAAGTCGCTTTTCGAGACGTTCGCCAAGCAGAACCCCGGGGGTCGCGCCACCCACGTGACCGGGGTGGGGGCTCTCGGCCACGCCCTCATCGACAAGAACCCCAAGATACCCGACAGCGACTTCTTCGTACCGGGCCGCATGTTCGAGATACGCGCTCGACACGCCAACTTTCCAAGTAAGTCGGCAATGAGGATGATAACGGTCCATCTTTTTTTCCATGTTAGAGCCCATGAAAGGTATCTTTGCTGTAAATACGAGGCGTGAGTAATAGGTGAGCTATGCTGAAGACATTCCCCCTAACATGGAAGAACGATTATGCTGATAATGATGACAATTCTTGGTGGCGACGATGAGGAAGGTGATAATGATACTGATGATCATGGCAGATGTTGTCAATACTGTCAATATTGTCAATAATATCATGACTGTCAATAATATCAAGACTGTCAATAATGTCAATAACAACAATGATGTTAATAATATCAATATTGTTAATAATTCCATCATTGATCATAATGTCAATAATGCCACCATTGATCATAATGTCAATAATGCCACCATTGATCATAATGTCAATAATGTTGAAGATGTCAATGATGGCGCAGTTGATACTGCCGATAATGATTATGATATGTGCCGCATGAGGCAATGAATCGTGTTGTATGTACCACACACGTGGCTATCGGGGCAGTATTACACCCGGGGCATGTGTTACTGGGACTGCTTGGATCATGAGCAGTCCTATTATTTGAGGAGATCTAGGAGATATTCCAATATAGCCTGTCTATTCATGCAAACAAAGAAAAACAGTTTCACTCGGTAAAATGCATTCATCAGCACGATACTTGAAAAGCGGGAATCCCTCAGTGTAGCTCACATATTACTCACGTTCAGCATTTACTGTTACACAATCGACATTGTCAACCCAACATGAATTTTAAAGTATAAACCAAGTTTCGCCAGAGTTTAGTCATACATTTCAGATTATTTCGCTACCCGGGAGGATATTCACGTGGGCCGATTTATCTGTAGGGCGATCTTTGGGCCGAGATAACAGTGGGCCGAAATGCTATGGACTATGTGCGCCTCTTGTGGTTTGTTGTAAATAAGTGTTCAGATCAATCCCTAGAAACGGTCACGTTTTTATCATTAACACCTACGCAATGACTATCTTGTATGTTCCTTATCTTTGTGGTCATATCACGGGTGGTTATTTGTTATCTGTTTGTTATCGGCCCTAGTAAACACCGTGCGGCAGGCGCACTGGCGGTGTAGTTCGGTCTAGTGTGTGGGTCGGTGGGTGCAGAGACATCCGGACAAGCATGACAAGGTGCGTCGGGATAAGAAGTGATTCGTAGCATGGGCGATAATAGGGCCCGGGGAGGGGGGGTACTTAATACTTTTGCTGTGGGCGGGGGCGTGCCGCGGTAAGCTCCCCCCCGCCTTTTCCACCTCGCTATAATCCGCTCGGTAGGGGCGTTTTACCGCCAAAGTCGGAAGGGGTATTTTTTCGCGGCAACCCGCTCTATGCACGGAGATTTTTAGACCCCCCGCCCACTCCCGGTCGCAGGTTTTCAAATATCTGCTCTATAGAGGTCTCTTTTTCTATCGTGAATGTCCGCTGTATAGGGGTATCTTTTACATCACAAATGTCCACGCCCTCAGACATCAAGGGGAACCTGCAGAACCCTTCACCAGATGCGTATAACAGTGCCTCCCCCCCCCCGGGTAATAGAGGTTCATTCTTGTGAACGGGGGGAAGCCGCCGTGTGTCGCTAGGGTAGCGTTATCAACTGCAGACCAACAATTTGAACAGGTTGGGGGTTCGAAACCCGCCTGTGCCTGGGACCGCTGCACCTCCATCTCACTCTCCCGGGAGTTCATTGACACATGTGTACACACATGTGGTCTAAAACACCAATCAATACATCCCCAAAGTCATCAATGTGAACCAAACCTGTATCTCCAAATTACGATGAACCTGAATTAATTTCATTGGTGTATTTTGCGCCCAGCGTTAGTGTACTTATCCGACCACCAATCTCTGGTCACCGAAAGGCCAAAGGTCTTGTGCTAAAATAACCCTTATTACACAAGTACTAAGGCACGAGCGGCAGTAGAGTTTACATAGAAAGATTCCGCAATTCACACCTTGAACTGGATGATGTTCGCGGACATGATGACACACAGATGTTACTCAAAAATAGCTACCCCCACCCCTAAAAAACACAAAAAACAACAACACAACTTATCCATACATTTGTGGGAGCCGCCATAGTCACGTGGTACCGTGCGCGACTGCAGACTGACAGGTTGCGGGTTCGAATCCCGCCCCCATGCAACGTCCGGGGTAGTTTCATCTCTTCAACTCATTGTCCATTGAATTCCTTCCCAGTTTAGGCTTCTTGCCGCCAAAAATGGCCTACAACACAATGATCATAATCTGCATCAGTATCCGCACAAATTGTTGTTGCTAATTCAGTTAATACAATGTTTCACTCTCGCCGATAGGTCGCGCTGACGACACTGTCGCCGCCTGGCGGTCGCTGTCGCTGAAGTTCTCGGATCACGAGTACGAGAGTCCTCTGGATCTCATCCTGCAGACCGGACGCTACTCTCCCGTGTTCAACGCCGACTCGGCCTACGACTTCCACAATGCCTTACAGAAAGGTCCCGCGGCCTTCAAGCAGTTCGTCCTCACATACCCCATCAAGTGAGTGTATACACAGCGCCTTACAGAAAGGTCCCGCGGCCTTCAAGCAGTTCGTCCTCACATACCCCATCAAGTGAGTGTATACACAGCGCCTTACAGAAAGGTCCCGCGGCCTTCAAGCAGTTCGTCCTCACATACCCCATCAAGTGAGTATATACACAGCGCCTTACAGAAAGGTCCCGCGGCCTTCAAGCAGTTCGTCCTCACATACCCCATCAAGTGAGTATATACACAGCGCCTTACAGAAAGGTCCCGCGGCCTTCAAGCAGTTCGTCCTCACATACCCCATCAAGTGAGTATATACACAGCGCCTTACAGAAAGGTCCCGCGGCCTTCAAGCAGTTCGTCCTCACATACCCCATCAAGTGAGTATATACACAGCGCCTTACAGAAAGGTCCCGCGGCCTTCAAGCAGTTCGTCCTCACATACCCCATCAAGTGAGTATATACACAGCGCCTTACAGAAAGGTCTCGCGGCCTTCAAGCAGTTCGTCCTCACATACCCCATCAAGTGAGTATATACACAGCGCCTTACAGAAAGGTCCCGCGGCCTTTAAGCAGTTCGTCCTCACATACCCCATCAAGTGAGTATTTATGATAATGCACCGCTTCGTGCGACCTGCACAAATGGGGTATTGGTACAGGTGGGTGTGATGTGGTACACACCTGCGATAAGACTTGCGTGTACGGATTGTATGAAAAGGTAATCACCACAACAAAGTCACATTAAAAAAACCACCATATCACATAAATGGTTGACAGAAAGGTTGATGATTTAATCATCGCTGATAAACCGTAATTTTTTGAAATAGAAACAGGCTATTTTGTTCCGGTGTATCACATGCCCTACTCACTAAAAAATATCAGTAAATAATATTGTTTAACGATATTATACTAGTAATAATATCGTGAATACTTTCCAATAATACTGGTTCTAAGTAGGGCGGATGCAGGAATTTGAAAATGTGGGAGGGCGGGGGGGGCAAACTTGTCTCAGACGGCCTAAATTTTACATTGGAAAACGGCATTCGTCCTCAAAAAGCGGGAGGGGGGGGGGGGGTGGTCGGACCCATAGTACCCCCCCTTAATCTTAATTTTTTTCATACATTAATAACATTTCATCAAATGATTTCATCATCATGGTCGTTTTTTCTCTAACCATTTAAATTATTGCGGATCTGGCTCTCTCCCTTCCAGTCTGGATTCCACCCTGGAGGGTCTCCGGAAGATGCCTGACTCCTACTACCACCAGTACTACCACAGTCAGATGACGTACGACTTCGACGCCAAGGACGGCAAGCGACGCATATCCAGATTCCGGGTAATCCCGACGGACGGACATCCGGAAACGGGACGCCTGTCGGCAGCGGAGCAGAAGGAGTCTTGGCATAATCTGTAAGTGGAATCGATCCCCTCTGTCATCGCATCTCAACGCAACTTTTGAAGTTAAAGTTGCATGTGGAGTTGTTTCGCTGTTTTTGAATGCCAAATTTGCGTATAAGAACACAAACCTAAGGCCTTAAGGTTCATAACAGACAATAAACACCTACCATATCGCTCACCAATTATCTGCCAATGAGCAAAACATTTCAAATTCATGAATTGTCCGCCACAAAAATGAAAACTTGTGCTGATTTGAAACGTCATAAACGTGTGTACAAAAGTCGTTTACCGGTGCCATCGACAGGGGCGCCCAAGCGCTAAATTATATGAGACAATAGAAGCGTCCGGAGCGCCACTTTTTCTTTGGCGGTGGCCGTTGACACTGCTTGTGGTCAAAGGTAACATTTCCTGTTTATGTTTATTTTGGTACAGCCGTTGCAACGGTCAGCTCCACATGTAACTTTAAGCCATTGTTGTTTTATTCCCACGAAGGTTAAGTCGAATCGCCCCCCCCCCCTCTCTCACCAAATCACAGCAAAACTTTTTAAATGTCCGTTTTGTGCACATTAGGGTTAAAGCTAGGCAAATAGTGGTTTAAAAAATACTCTATATTGCTTTACAATGCGGATACAGGCAGAACAGGCAAGGACGGGTAAGATGTCACAACTAATTTTTGTTACAGCTAGATAAAGGAATGAGACATGATATAAACCAATAACTTAATTCTTAAATTTCCTGTTGAAACAAGAAACCTTCAGGGACAATAAAAGATTTGGATGAAATATGACAAGATTTGCCGAGACCGGGTTTCCAGCCGAGGACCTATTGATGTGCAGTCAAATGTTGTACCACTAGATTTTTAGGCCGGTTGGGGGAGCAGGTGAGGGAGTGGGTGGGGTGAGGATTAAGACCATCTCGAAACTGCAGACCGGAGTCCTGGGGCAATGGTGGAATTCTGGGGCCGGACGGCCAGATACACAACCTTTCTCCCTGCCCCACCCCCACCCACACACTGCTTTCTTCGCCTGTGATATATTAATATTTGTTGCTACTTTCAGTTGAAATTCTATCATTTGCAAACATATCTTGGAGGTGATCGAGGGTTAATTTTATATGGACAATTAATATCAGTAATGTGTTAATAGCCAAACCTTTTAAAAATAGCTTCATTTTGCGAATCAGTTTTGTTGGGCATTATTCACAGGAAAGAAAATATACGCTTTGAGAGTTGGTAAGTATATTTTGGGCATGTAGCTGTATATTTGTCGTCACTCAACAAAAATGATTATTTTATCTGTCGCGCAGAAAATTTAGCCCTTCATTAGGTGGCATAGTAGTATATGACTAGACGGCTAGTTAGCGAAATTTAGCTAGTAGTGACATATGGTGAAAGTAGTGACTTTGAGCAAATGAAATGTATCCCTGCATAAGTTTACAATCACATAACGTAAATCCCTTTAAAAGTAATATTATCGTTTAACTTCTGTCATGCATACGCCTATGTCAGCAAAGCTGTTTTTAATTCATACATATTTACATTGGTTGCATAATCTAGGACACACTACAATAACACTTAAATAATATCTCTGCGATACCTTATTTCTTGAAGGTTTTCAAGGTATGTTTCTTGTTCCAAGAATTTATTTTCAAAATCATTAATGTCATGATTTTGAACAGGATCCTGTCCGGGGAAGACAACTCTCCGATGGCTTACCTCCGTGACGAGTTCCAAGAGAGAGTGCAAGAGAGTGGCGCCACCTATCGGCTGCAGATCCAACTACACGAGTGTCAAAATGGCGACAGCCACTCGTGGTACAACCCCAGCCTGCCCTGGGATGACGAGGTCACTCCCTGGCTGGACCTGGCCACCATTCGACTTACCACCATTCTACCGGATGACGTCACCGAGATGACGCGCTTCAATATCGGTCACATGCCGCGAGAGACGCTGGGATATCCCGCTCCATTCAGGTATTGGCCGGGTTAGGGGAGGTGTGTGTGTGGGGGGGGGGGGGGGGGGGCGGTGCGTTGCGGGAGGCCAGAGTGTGAAATTGGGAGTTAATTCAGGCAGCCTGGTGGTGGAAAAGATGACGCCTCAAATGAGGTCTAATTGGAGTAATATGATACTGTTGCGCTTGGAGAAAATTCAGTCACATTGGACTAGATTGGCTCAAAATTATCCTTATCTAGTATCGCAGCTAAGATGCAATGATACATTTATGCCAAGGTACAGTTGCCAAACTGCTAAACTTCATTTTTTTGACAACATAAAGAAATGTAGTAATTTGGGGTCCGTTGCTATGGATTTTGGGTGGGGGCGGGCAAACAGTCATTACCCAAGGAATTATTGTAGATATGACATTTATATATATATTGCTAATGAGGCATAGCTTCTACGCAATCTTTACCCTTGGCGGCAGCGGTAGATGGACGGCTTGGAGTTCCCTGCACAATACAACATGTGATGATGACCTTTATTTTCAATGTCATCTCCCCCACCCCCCTCCCTCCGTAGCAACGACGACTACAACATCGTGCCCTACCTGCGAGAGGAGACTTACTGGGCATGCGCAAAGCACCGGAACAAGGACCCGGATAACACGCTGCGCGGAGAGTCCGTCGAGTACTTGCTGCACGTGGTCACCGGGAACCAGGCTGCGGCAGGGAACGAGGACCCCAAGTGTGACATCTACGTCTGCCTTGTCGGTCAGTTTGAGGGATACGGACCCGGGGGGAGGGACTTAATACATTGCTGGGTTTAAGGGGGTTTCATGGTAAAGCGCCCCCCCCCGTTTTTCACCGCCAAAATCCGCTCGGTGGGGGCGTTTTACCGCCCAAAATCCGCTCGGAAGGGGCATTTTACCGCTAAATTCAGCAAAAAGAGATATTAATCTCATTCACAAATAGTTCAGTGTTATCCTTACGACTGGAATATTTTTATGCGGGGTAAAATTTCCGTTCGAATATAGTGTAGTGTTTTTCTTTCGACCGTGGTACTTTTTGTATGTATATGTATAGATCCTGCGTTAGATCCACCTAAATAGCCAACATAAACATTCAATTATCCCTCTATCCATTGCAACGTATACTCCCAGCTCAGTTGGTAAGCAGGCTTATCTGCACACCAAAAGGTCGTGGGTTCGCACCCTGGCACCTGCATCTGGGGCAAGTGTCATCCAAGCACACGTCCTTGTCATTAGATGTTTCTTGGCCCACTTTAGCCTTAATCGCATTGATCAATGATTCCGTTCCAATGACGTAGTATAGTATGTTTACACTGTCGCTGTTGCCCTCTCAGGCACGGAGGGACGGACAGCCTATCTGGAGCTGAGTCGACGGGTCAAGACGGACTTCCTCGCCGGCGGCAAGTGCACCTTCCACCTGGTGGACAAGTACATCGGAGAGTTTCAATGCTGCAAGGTACCCTGCAAAGTGTCCTGTTGACACAGAACTGAACATTGTTTTAAAGTCGCTTTATCGATTAAAAAAATGAACTGAATATTTTATATATATTTAAAGAGCCACATTTTGTTTTTGACACTATGGTCCTTGTCTTTTTGTTTGGAAGTATAATTAAACATCTACGCAAATAATTACTAACAAATCTGCCAGAAATTGAAGAAACACAAGTATAACTTTTCATATTTACAAATGCTTAAGCAGCGACAAGAGCCCAAAAATGATTGGTACCGTATTCCTATTGTCATGTTGTGTGCTCAAAATGGGAAGTTTGACTGGTTACTATATTAAGTCTTACAGAAATGAAACAAAGGTCATATTTGCAGGTGTTACTGAGCGAAAACAGCACAAATCTGACTGATTCTCCTAACCCATATATAGCATTATAGGTATTTAAGGAAATGACTGGTTTCCTTAATCCCTGTATCACATTATAGGTCTTCAATGACAGAAAAGGGTACATATCTGCCTGGTTCCCCGTACCCCTGTGTCACATAGGAATTCAACAAAAGGAAAGGGCACAAATCTGACTAGTTCCCCGTACCCCTGTGTCACATAGGCATTCAACAACAGGAAAGGGCACAAATCTGACTGGTTCCCCGTACCCCTGTGTCACATAGGAATTCAACAAAAGGAAAGGGCACAAATCTGACTGGTTCCCCGTACCCCTGGGTCAAATTACAGGTCTTCAAGGAGAGGAAGGGGCACAAGTCGGACTGGTTCCTGGAGTACATGGTGGTAAGCACGCCATACAATAACCGCTGCCACACCCTGCCCTGCTACCGGTGGTTCACGGACCCCACCCCGCTCATCGTGCTGCGCGATGGCAGGGCCCAGCTATCTCACAACGAGGATGACTACTACATGAAGAGGCTGAGGCAGTTCGAGGTCACTGCTCGACAGCAGGTGTTTAAGTGGAGGGACCAGGACTTGGACCCAGCCTTCAAGTGAGTCAAGTGTTACCGCTCGCTGAATGGAAGTCAAAAGGGCAAAATCTGAGATATAATAATTATTGTATATCATATAATTTCACACTCCGAAAGAAATCCAGAAGTTTACCCGCAGTTTACTTTTTATGCAGGATTACTGTAAACTGATGTTTGCAAGGTCAAGAAAGAAGCCCTCCCAAAAGCACTTATATATGATGTGTACCAGGTTTTTGTGAAAGTCTTATGCTGCACTAACCCTGCAAAATTATTGCCAAAGGGTGTGAGTTGTCGTATTCCTAAGTTCTGTTGAAAACCGTGGTGCCCTGTCTGTCTCCCAGAGGGTTCCCAGGATACTCTGCGGCCGGAAGTGAGATGGATGACCTCCCTGGGGACATGCGCACTGACGAAATCCGGACGTTGCTGGCTGAGTGGAGCAGACACTTGGATGGCAAGAACTCGCGTAAGTCTCGTGGTGAAAGATCTCATATCAAGTCTCGCAGTCGTACAAAACCCTGTCGTCACAAAGATGGTCAACCTTCGATGATAAACTGATGACAAATATCCATATAAGAAGCCTTGACGACAGTTTTCCAGTCAAGTTTATCGAGAATACTTCCTTCCCTCCGTATCCCTCTGGACTAGGTGGCGCTAAATGTTTCTGATCTGCATCTGATATAGTTCACAGGTCTACCTACCCAACGTGTGCAAATGTGGCTTAATTAAAATAATTAATTAATTCACTCAATGGCTACCCACCCCCAAAGATCAATAGGTAAGCGGGCTAAACTGCAGATCAACAAGTCCTTGGTTCGAAATTTGGCACCTGAATCTGGGGGAAGTTGCATACACTCGCATGTCATTGTCTCGAGAGGTTTCTCGGCCCCGATGTAGTCGTCTTCATGTACACCAGAGCAGCCTACAACTGTTATATTCTGGTGTGCGTTGGACACGTGAATACACTTGACAAACTGCCATGCTACATATTGATGTTTTATTAGTGCGTGCGTTCAGCACGGCTGCCGACGTAAAAATTGACCAAGACGGCAGAGAGAGAGGTAGTCATGTGATAATCCGACGTAGGGGCAGAGGTCAAGTTAATCATGGTTCTCAACCAATTACATTAGAGCACTATACAGCATCATAATGTAACAACAACACACTAATATTTTCATTTCATTTCTGTTGCGCAGCTCAATGGGCTAGAGCGCTCGCACTGAGTGCTCTGGTCACCTGAGAGCCTAACGGGCACGTGGTTTAATGGCTAGCGCCTCGCTGTGGCCATGTCTGTGTGGTCGCAGGATAAAGATCCCATGTACTTCTTGGCAAAGAGTAGGGGGTTACCCCGGGGACATGGCTCCACTATCCCTCTTCCTTCTCCCATTTACGCGATATGACCAAAACTGGTTAAAGCGTCCTGAACATTACAACAATCGTTTCTGTTTGCCACGTTGCAGTGCTGAAGGCGGTGCGGCACTTCTTCAAGATCCGGAAGAGCAAGGTGGGACAGGACTACGCGGAGGCCGTGGCCGAGAACCTGGAGAACCACGAACAGTACAACACCCTGCAGCACGTCCTGCGGCACTGGAAGGATGACGAGGAGTTCGCCAGACAGGTGGGTGGGTGGGGCAGGGAAGTGGGGTAGGGAGGGCAGGGAGGGTGGGGCAGGGAGGGTGGGGCAGTGAGGGTGGGACAGGGATGTGGGGCCAGAGCAGTACAACACCCTGCAGCACGTCCGGTGGCACTGGAAGGATGACGAGGTGAGGTAGGGTCAGAAGGTGGGGTAAGATGTTGGGGCAGGGCAGGGGGTGGGGCAAGAAGGGTACGGCAGGGCAGGGAGGTGGGTGGGGCAGCGATGTTGGGGCAGGGTATAGGTGGGGCATGGCAGGGTGGAGGGTGGGGCAGGGCAAGGAGGTGGGGCAGAAAGGGTGCGGCAGGGCAGAGAGGTGGGTGGGGCAGGAAGGTTGGGGCAGGGTATAGGTGGGGCAGGGCAGGGTGGAGGGTGGGGCAGGGCATAGAAGGGGGGCAGGGAGGTGGGGCAAGAGGGGGCACGGAGGTGGAGCAACAGAGGGGAAGAAAGTATTCTTGATAAAATTGATTGGAAAACTATTATCAGGACTCCTATATGGATGGAGCATATTTTTCATCAGTTTACCATCGAAGGTTGATGACCTTTGTAACATCAGGTTTGGTACAATTGTGCGACTTGACATGCCATTATTGGGCGCTTTAGCCGCGTTAGTCCATCACTTTATCTTGATTTGCATATAAATTACCTTTGACTCATACCTATATTGTGATATTTACTACGTTCTGTTTTTTAGATGCTCAACGGCGTCTTGCCGCTGAAGATCTCGCAGCTGGACGAGATCCCGCGTAACTTCCAAGTCACGGACGCCATGGTGGCTGGGCAGTTGGAGAGCGGATATACCATGGCCAAGGCGCTGCAGGTAACGGCTTGTCCTTCCTGGGCATTCGCACTTTAACATTATAAAAGTCTAATACAGCTTGTAAAAATTGTGATTTTAAATCATCCAAACAAGCAGTTATCGTTTTCTACTCTAGAAATCCACGTCCATGAATAATTGTTCTGTCCACAATTATCTTCTGCGATTGATGTTCTTGAATTCTGAATTCTAAAATCTGTATTCTGAATTCTGAAATCTGTGTTCTGAATTCTGAATATTAAATTCTGAATTATCAACCCTGAATCTTGAATTTCGAATCCCAAATCCTGAATTCTGAATCTCGAATCCCGAACACTAAATCGTAAATCCTGAATTATAAATCCTGAATCCTCAATTCCGAATCCTCTTTTCGTCCCCAGGATGGCCGCCTCTTCCTGATATCCTACGAGGAGCTGGAGGAATTCGCCTACTACGACTCCGACGACGGCCTGGCCAGCATGGAGCGCCCGCCCTCCACCTCCCCCTACAACCCCGCCCCCTCCTCCTCCGGGTCCTCCAGCGACTCCAGCGACGACGAGGACCCCAGTCACGTGGCCGGTTCCACCCACGACGTGTCCACGTCATCCTATGACGTCAGCACGGGGACGCCCAAGGCGAAGAAGTCCAAGCGGAAGAAGCCCAAGAAACCGAAGGGCTTAAAGAAGAAGGCGACCATCAAGCGAGCGCACTCCACCAACAGCCTGAAGAGGAAGAAGAAAAAGGCTGCAGACGCCTCGGGCAACACCAAGTATCTGTGCGCACCCATGGTGAGGAAAATAATGATTGGTATCTGTGCGCACCCATGGTGAGGAAAATAATGGTTGATATCTGTGCGCATCCATGGTGAGGACAATAATGGTTGATATCTGTGCGCACCCTTGGTGAGGACAATAATGGTTGATATCTGTGCGCACCCATGGTGAGGACAATAATGGTTGATATCTGTGCGCATCCATGGTGAGGACAATAATGGTTGATATCTGTGCGCACCCTTGGTGAGGACAATAATGGTTGATATCTGTGCGCATCCATGGTGAGGACAATAATGGTTGATATCTGTGCGCACCCATGGTGAGGAAAATAATTGTTGATATCTGTGCGCACCCATGGTGAGGAAAATAATGGTTGATATCTGTGCGCATCCATGGTGAGGACAATAATTGTTGATATCTGTGCGCACCCATGGTGAGGACAATAATGGTTGATCTGGGCGCACCCGTGGTGAGGAAAATAATGATTGGTATCTGTGCGCACCCATGGTGAGGACAATAATGGTTGATATCTGTGCGCACCCATGGTGAGGAAAATAATGGTTGATATCTGTGCGCACCCATGGTGAGGACAATAATGGTTGATATCTGTGCGCACCCATGGTGAGGAAAATAATGGTTGATATCTGTGCGCATCCATGGTGAGGACAATAATTGTTGATATCTGTGCGCACCCATGGTGAGGACAATAATGGTTGATATCTGTGCGCACCCATGGTGAGGAAAATAATTGTTGATATCTGTGCGCACCCATGGTGAGGAAAATAATGGTTGATATCTGTGCGCATCCATGGTGAGGACAATAATTGTTGATATCTGTGCGCACCCATGGTGAGGACAATAATGGTTGATCTGGGCGCACCCGTGGTGAGGAAAATAATGATTGGTATCTGTGCGCACCCATGGTGAGGACAATAATGGTTGATATCTGTGCGCACCCATGGTGAGGAAAATAATGGTTGATATCTGTGCGCACCCATGGTGAGGACAATAATGGTTGATATCTGTGCGCACCCATGGTGAGGAAAATAATGGTTGATATCTGTGCGCACCCATGGTGAGGACAATAATGGTTGATATCTGTGCGCACCCGTGGTGAGGACAATAATGGTTGATATCTGTGCGCATCCATGGTGAGGACAATAATGGTTGATATCTGTGCGCACCCGTGGTGAGGACAATAATGGTTGATATCTGTGCGCACCCGTGGTGAGGGAAATAATGGTTGATATCTGTGCGCACCCGTGGTGAGGGAAATAATGGTTGATATCTGTGCGCACCCGTGGTGAGGGAAATAATGGTTGATATCTGTGCGCACCCATGGTGAGGACAATAATTGTTGATATCTGTGCGCACCCATGGTGAGGACAATAATTGTTGATATCTGTGCGCACCCATGGTGAGGAAAATAATGATTGGTATCTGTGCGCACCCGTGGTGAGGGAAATAATGGTTGATATCTGTGCGCACCCGTGGTGAGGGAAATAATGGTTGATATCTGTGCGCACCCATGGTGAGGACAATAATTGTTGATATCTGTGCGCACCCATGGTGAGGACAATAATGGTTGATATCTGTGCGCATCCATGGTGAGGACAATAATGGTTGATATCTGTGCGCACCCATGGTGAGGACAATAATGGTTGATATCTGCGCGCACCCATGGTGAGGACAATAATTGTTGATATCTGTGCGCACCCATGGTGAGGGAAATAATGGTTGATATCTGTGCGCACCCAGGGTGAGGACAATAATGGTTGATATCTGTGCGCACCCATGGTGAGGACAATAATGGTTGATATCTGTGCGCACCCAGGGTGAGGACAATAATGGTTGATATCTGTGCGCACCCATGGTGAGGACAATAATGGTTGATATCTGTGCGCACCCGTGGTGAGGGAAATAATGATTGGTATCTGTGCGCACCCATGGTGAGGACAATAATGGTTGATATCTGTGCGCACCCATGGTGAGGAAAATAATGGTTGATATCTGTGCGCACCCATGGTGAGGAAAATAATGGTTGATATCTGTGCGCACCCATGGTGAGGAAAATAATGATTGGTATCTGTGCGCACCCATGGTGAGGACAATAATGGTTGATATCTGTGCGCACCCATGGTAAGGACAATAATGGTTGATATCTGTGCGCACCCATGGTGAGGACAATAATGGTTGATATCTGTGCGCACCCATGGTGAGGACAATAATGGTTGATATCTGTGCGCACCCATGGTGAGGACAATAATGGTTGATATCTGTGCGCACCCAGGGTGAGGACAATAATGGTTGATATCTGTGCGCACCCATGGTGAGGACAATAATGGTTGATATCTGTGCGCACCCATGGTGAGGACAATAATGGTGGATATCTGTGCGCACCCATGGTGAGGACAATAATGGTTGATATCTGTGCGCACCCAGGGTGAGGACAATAATGATTGATATCTGTGCGCACCCATGGTGAGGACAATAATGGTTGATCTGGGCGCACCCATGGTGAGGACAATAATGGTTGATATCTGTGCGCACTCATGGTGAGGACAATAATGGTTGATATCTGTGCGAACCCATGGTGAGGACAATAATGGTTGATATCTGTGCGCACCCTTGGTGAGGACAATAATGGTTGATATCTGTGCGCACCCATGGTGAGGACAATAATGGTTGATATCTGTGCGCACCCATGGTGAGGACAATAATGGTTGATATCTGTGCGCACCCTTGGTGAGGAAAATAATGATTGGTATCTATGCGCACCCATGGTGAGGAAAATAATGATTGGTATCTATGCGCACCCTTGGTGAGGAAAATAATGGTTGATATATGTGTGTTCCCATGGCGAGGAAAATACTGATTAATCATCAACTGTAATTAGTATGGATGGTTGGGGCACCCATGGTAAGGAAAATAAATTATTTAGGGCTAAGGCTTGAGTTCCATATACACTAAGACGGCCTACAAGACCAGCATTTCATTCCATTTACGTATCAATATTTCATATCAATGTTTATATCACCCTGATTCATTGGTTGCAGGTGATGTTGTACCTGCGAGGGGGCACTACGCTGGTTCCCCTCGCCATCCAGCTGACCACCATCCCCGGCCACTCCCCTGTCATCTTCACCAAGAACGACGACCACGGCGAGTACTCTGATTGGCTGGTGGCCAAGATGTGGGTTCGCGTGGCGGAAGCAAACGTCCATCACCTCGTCGGTCACGTGCTCGGGACGCACCTGATGATGGAACCCGTTGCCCTGGCAACGGCGCGCAACCTGCCTTCGGTTCATCCGATCAGCAAGCTGCTTATCCCGTACCTGCGCACCATCGTCACGGTCAATACCATCTACCGGAAGTGTGTCTTGCAACCGGAAGATGGCGCTCTGGCGGAAGTGCTGGCGCTAGGTGCGCATGGCCTTGACCTAATTAGGAGGGAGTTTCACTCGTATGAACGCTTCGCGAGCTTCAGTCTCCCTGATCACTTTGCCGCCAGGGGGACGCTGGACTCGGAGGTAAGTCAAATTAAAGGGCAAACCGATTGATGAATATAGCCTCTTGTATTCAGTTTATGGCAGAGATGAATATTATCATGTGGTAATTTCGTGGCTTAATATTGACACGACCCATAAATGCATATTCCTATTGAAACTTCCTGCGAAGTAAAATAGGTAATTAGGCTTTATATGTTCATCACAAGTAACCTTAAGAAAAATGACATATTCTATACATCGCAGCGCATGGGAAGTTAACATGGGACCAATCAAATCCTCAGACGTTTTGTCTATATAATTCTATATTTAGTTTATGACTTTAATTTGAGATACCATTTTCAAATTTATGTTATTTGTAATCAACATTTATCTAAATTGACGTCAGGATGAGTATCATCTACCCAGTGCTAACCCTCAAAAATAATTCTGGAGGTATACGCACTCTCATCGTAGCCCGTACGTTCACGTATATCCCTTATAATGTAATCAGGCTATACAACCATTAATACTCGCCACTCACCCTCGACCTCGCTCAGGAGCTGCCGGGCTATTACTACCGGGATGACGTCCTCAAGCTCTGGCAAGCCGTCGAGGACTTTGTCACCGAGGTCGTCTGCATATACTACGAGGATGACAACGATGTGAGTAACTCTTTTGCTAAGAGGGCCTCCCCTCCTAGCTCTATCGATACTTCATGATTGGTGGTATATTCAGGGCGCTTTAACCACTTTTGGTCATATCGCGCCAATGGGAGAAGGAATAGAGAATGGAGCCATGTCCCCCGAGGGTAACACCCTACTCTTCGCGAAGAAGGACATGGGATCTTTATCCTGAGACCACACAGACATGGCCACAGCGGGGCTCGAACCACCGATCCACGTGCCGTTAGGCTCTCAGGCGGCCAGATCACTCAAGAGAGTAACTCTTTTGCTAAGAGGGCCTCACGTCCTAGCTCTATCGATACTTCAAAATTGTTTGTATATTCAGGACGCTTTAACCACTTTTGGTCATATCGCGCCAATGGAAGAAGGAAGGGAGAATGGAGCCATATCCCCCGGGGATAGCACCCTACTCTTTGCGAAGATGCACATGGGATCTTTATCCTGAGACCACACAGATATGGCCACAGCGGGGCTCGAACCACCGATCCACGTGCCGTTAGGCTCTCAGGCGGCCAGAGCACTCAATGCGAGCGCTCTAACCCACTGAGCTATCGGGGCGGCCCCCGATACTTCATGACGCTCTTGGAATGAAACATTAACAACAAAGCATCCAGAATTCAGGACTTGTAGCCCCGATCCTTTTCTATAACCACGTGCCCTAGATTATGCTCTGCTTGGCCAGCTACGCGCGCTTTGAGTTCCACCAATCTATATCATGCGTGATATGATACAGGTGAATTATAACTTACAATATTAACCTACCGCTATCACAATGCATCCCGCAACCAGTCTGCATTAAATTCCAGCATGTTAATTTGACATTTATTTTACCGTATTAGTATCCGCAACATTTTAATCTCCAACGTGTTTCTTTGCCGGCCGCTAGGTGGAGCAGGACGACGAGCTGGCCAACATGCTGGAGGACCTGGTCCATAACGGCTACCACGACCGCCTGGACCTCCCGCGTCGCTTCACCTCCCTCGGGGACCTGGTCAACTTCTGCACTACCGTAATCTTCACCGTGTCCGCCCAGCACTGCGCGCTCAGCCGCGGCATGGTCGATGTATACGCCTACTGCCTGAACGCGCCTCCCTTCATGATGCGGCCGCCGCCCAGGGCCAAGCGACCCGCCGGGTACACCGAGGAGGAGATGAAGGGCCTGCTGCCCCAGCCGGACCTGGCTGAGCGCTACCTGGGGGCCGTCCTCCTCCTCACCTGCCAGGGCAAGGACAACAAGGTCAGGCGCGGCCACGTGGCCGGGGTGTTATTATCGTATATCGTACTTCGGTATTATCGCTCATTATGCAAATATTAAGTGGTGGTAATTTTTGCTACTTCTATCACTACTAGTGCTACCAGGACTAATACCCCTACTGTTACTAATGCTATCACTACCACTAATGTTATCACTTATATCATTGCTACGACAATTCCTATCACTGCAACAACGACTGTACTGCTACCACTACTACTTTGGCTCTCATTATATACTGCTACCACTACTACTTTGGCTCTCATTATATACAGCTACCACTACTAGTTTGGCTCTCATTATATACTGTTATCACTACTACTTTGGCTCTCATTATATACAGCTACCACTACTAGTTTGGCTCTCATTATATACTGCTATCACTACTATTTTGGCTCTCATTATATACTGCTACCACTACTACTTTGGCTCTCATTATATACTGCTACCACTACTACTTTGGCTCTCATTATATACTGCTACCACTACTACTTTGGCTCTCATTATATACTGCTATCACTACTACTTTGGCTCTCATTATATACTGCTACCACTACTACTTTGGCTCTCATTATATACAGCTACCACTACTACTTTGGCTCTCATTAAATACTGCTATCACTACTACTTTGGCCCTCATTATATACTGCTACCACTACTACTTTGGCTCTCATTATATACTGCTACCACTACTAGTTTGGCTCTCATTATATACTGCTACCACTACTACTTTGGCTCTCATTATATACAGCTACCACTACTACTTTGGCTCTCATTATATACTGCTACCACTACTAGTTTGGCTCTCATTATATACTGCTACCACTACTACTTTGGCCCTCATTATATACTGCTACCACTACTACTTTGGCTCTCATTATATACTGCTACCACTACTACTTTGGCTCTCATTATATACAGCTACCACTACTACTTTGGCTCTCATTATATACTGTTATCACTACTACTTTGGCTCTCATTATATACTGCTACCACTACTACTTTGGCTCTCATTATATACAGCTACCACTACTAGTTTGGCTCTCATTATATACTGCTACCACTACTACTTTGGCTCTCATTATATACAGCTACCACTACTACTTTGGCTCTCATTATATACTGCTACCACTACTAGTTTGGCTCTCATTATATACTGCTACCACTACTACTTTGGCTCTCATTATATACTGCTACCACTACTAGTTTGGCTCTCATTATATACTGCTACCACTACTACTGCTATCACTGATACTACTGCTGCTATCACTACTACCTACTACCTACTACTGCACTAACTATATTACTACTGATATCAAGATTATTGCTAGCACTGCTACCACTATTACTACTGCTATCAATATCATTTCTGTCACTATCACTAGTAATGATATTATATGATATGCACGTGGTTTAGTTGTTGTTAAATTATTCAACAAATTGACAATTCTGTCGTCCATACATAATATACACGCTGGGTTAAATTATTAGACTACGACAGAGAACTAGCTCACTGCATTAACGCCCGTTCTTGATCCCTGACAGTCACGATTTAATGGCCATCTCTCTATATATAGATACCCTGATCGTGTGTTTCCATGGTAGCATGTTTCCTTGGTATCTCATGGTAACGATTGCCCTCTGTCTCCTAGGTTACGCTGGGCCAGTACCCGGAGCGGATCTTCACGGATGAGACGACGCTGATCGCCATCAAGAATTTCCAGAACCGACTGGCGCAGATATCCGAAGAAATCGGTTATCGCAACTCGACCCTCAGCTGTGCTTACGACTACCTCTTGCCAGAAAACATCCCTGTCGGCATCGACGTGTGAGGGGACCGAGAAGGGGGGGGGGGTAAGCTGACGAAACGAGACAGTGAAGAGGGGGAAGAGGAGAGTAAGGGGGCGCAAGGGAGGGTAGTGGAGAGAGAGTGATGGAGTTACTATTATGGTATTTGTCGAAACATGAGACGTTCATCTTAATTAATGTTTATAGATAGACTGACGCAATAGGTGTGGATATTTATATGTATATATTTCTTGGTCGTGCGATGATATCGTCTGATATGCAGATGGGTAGAATTTTGCTAGAGATTTTTATTGTTGTTCATTACCACCGCAATTAACTATATATACGCTTGGCACAAATCGTGTTTACAAGAAAAAATCATTAGTTATTTTCCCATGATATTTGAATATCGTTTTGTTTCACGTTATTAATGCTTCACATAATGTACTGCAGTATTAGGTCCTGTTCATATGTGGTTAATGACAAGCTTAGAACGATTGCAACCTGTTGCATTCATGCTATTTAATGCATCCGTTTCATATATATATACATATATATTATATGCTTCCATGTTGTAATCCTTACAGGACTCTGCGAGATCACCGTGAGGTTTACGTGCTATGCACCAGGATCCTAACTTTGCCATCAATCGCTTTGGCTAGTTTTATTATCAGTTATTATTACGAGTTGGTGGGCATGTTAACTAGTACAATAGCGTTACATCTGAAGGCCTCTAAAATGCCGTATTCTGACCCAAACCGCCCTGCTGCCCATGCAATCGACAATCGTTGCCATGGCGACGCTGCATAGAACAATGAAACATGACGTCACGCACAAAAGAATTGTAGTTATAGCTTTAAATAGCCCGCTTCCATGACTAGTTGCCTAGTTGCACATGCTATGTTTCTTGGCAACATATATATGGCATAAAAAGGCGACTGGCCAACTATATGTGGAAAGGCTTGCGATTTGCGGACAGTCAGTCCCAAAATGCTTTACTTTTGTCGTTGCATGCGGAAATTAAACCAAAGAAGCAGAGACAAGTCAACGCCTTAAATTTAAATTCAACTCGTAATAATAGTAATAGCGCGAGTTTTGCTTGGCGTTAGGCATTTTATTGGCCCGACATCAAGCTGTAGCAGCCCGCCAATTTTCATTATCGGCCCGAGGCCGTCATATTGTACATGTAGTATTCATTGAAGGGCTTTGAATCAATAATATCAATGCAGATAAAATATAAATGAAAATTTAGTTTGACGCTCTAGTGACTAACAAAACGGTCTTCCAATGTTTTTGTGACGTCATACTGCATGTCTAAAATAAGAAATTATTTTTTGCAGCAGCATTCTGGATTTGTTGTTGCTCATGTGACTTTTGTGCAGATCATGTGGAAGCAATTATGACATTCTAATTCGTGATGAGAGTGTAGTTATATATATATGTATATTGTGTATATAGTTAAAGTTTCCAATTGACACTTGTTAGATTCCCATATATATTTTTACTTGGACAGGCTCGAATGTGCAAATGGTTTATTTTACTTGTTCATCTGTAATCTGGTAATGAAGATAAAGATTGTATTGCCCTATAGTTTATTTGTGTGTACCGCTTTCAATAATGAATTAATGAGGTGCTAATTCAAGAGTCGATGTAAGAACCGCAATTTAGGATTTGGGAGAAAACACTTTTGTTGCAGTCTTTTGTTGATTGTGTCGTACATATTTGGACTACAGCTTGGTGAATAGGTAACTAATACCAATCGAACACTTAATTAGCTTATCTGCAGTCTGAAGTCGTTTATAGACATTAAACGGATAAGCTTAGCGTCAAGTATACATAGGTATACATACAAAGCGGTTTTTTTTTAAATTAAAAAATTCTGTTACTTTTTAGTTTACGTTTGCAGCTTAATGGATAGTGATGGGAAGGTGTAGGACTTTAGCAACAAAGCCAAGACTTTGGAAATGCTGAACATATTTCCTGAAACTCGTTATCTTAGTACTTAACTTAGACAATCGGGAAGCAATTGTTGACGATTCTTGTGAAAGATTAGGGTTATAATTCACTTTCTTATTATTGTTAACCCAGTAACAATTTCGAATCACATTCTCAATAGATGTTTGTTTCTGTCATAGAACTGGTTGGTAAATCTAGTTGTTGATTCGTTTATTACAGAATTTTATTCCAATGTATGTTTTTCAATAGGGTATGATTGTAAATATTAAGAAAATTATTAGCCTATATATCTTAGTTGTATCTGGGATTCTGATCAAAGTCATTGTGATAGACACTGTACAGGTTATGTAGTTTGTTTTCTGTGTACTTTTTAAAGATGACTTGATCGTTATAACCCGATCGAAAGCCTCCATGTTAAAGAGCGAAAAAAATTGTTTGACTTGTATAGCCAGTGGACTTATTCCAACAGTGATTAGTGTTTTTAAGGAACTGTAACCCGTTGACGTATTATATTGAGCTTATAGATACAATAAGTGAGCAGAAGATTGATTCACGGAACTTTATAAAGCTATATCAATTATGTGTATGAGCTCCTCACAAGAAAATTTAGATATACTGAATCATACCCGCCAACAGTAGATATACGATAATTATGACGTCACTGAATCACTGCACTATGATCGTGACGTCAGAGACAACAGCCGCTATGGATGTTACGGTTCTGTGTTTTATTTCACACACGTTTGTTTCACACGTGTTTTCTCCACAAGTTTATTTTGTATCTACAGCTGATTTATATGTATACTCTCGCGTCGCGTCTTCATACGCATGATGATCAAGCCTGTTTCGTTCTAATTATGCTAATTGCCATAACAGGATTCAATGAAATCATGTTATGTGTACACGGTGGATACCCAGATGTTTTGGACAAGACAAATAAGTACACGGGACAGTGGTTTACCAGCTTACGTAAGGGTAATTGATCATTTAACCATCTATCGGCATAGAGAGCATGGATTGACGCAGTTGAATTAAAGTCTAGGAAATGTCGTTAAATGAAATAGAAAAAAATGGGCCTAATCTAATAAACTAGGCAAAGGAGGCACTGTGCAAGGGCCAGAGGGAAGATTTTCTAACATTATTGTTTTAAGATATTTTTTTATTGATTGTAATGAACAACATTAATGTTCACACAAAAAACGCACTTTTTGCATCTGTCTCTCGTCTGTGGTCAGAAGTTTTCGGTGGACATATGCAAGACCGAACACCTTCATCATTTGTATCACACCGGGCACATATGAAATAAAGTTTATTTACTTACACACAATTGAATGACAGCCAGCTTACTGTGTTATGCTACGATGGTTAGCGACGAGGCTATATTCGTGCTCTCAACATCCTGGCATTTGCGAACGCAATGCAGGGGCGGATCAAGGAATTTGCAAAGGGGAAAGTTGCTCTCTGAAAACTTGCGACCGGAGTGGGGGGGGGGGGGGGTGCAACCCCCCTACCCCCCCCGCCTCTAGATCCGCTCCTGCAATGGGAACGCGGTCCCGTCTTCTCGCTGACTGACTTCTCGCTTCGTCTCGCGAGATTTCCCCTCGTGACCTGCGCCCTTTTAGTTTTCTCACCTTCTAGAACATACAATTTTTCAATGAATGAAGAAATTCAAATTGTGCAGATATAAGAACACTCATATTTCACCACTAATCATAACGGTTACGTCACTGGTTACACCATGCGGTAATGTTAACACTCATCTACTAGCAATGGAATACTTGATAATAAATATCTATTTAACATCCATCAACACATTTGTCCTTTATTTTGAAAAAAAAACACACAAAAAAAACACAACCCCTAATAATTTGTTGGCATCAGGGACCGTTGTCAATATAAACTAATATGTAAACATTTCATATACATATGCAAATACAAAATGACCCACATTTTATGTGCAAGCATATGTAATATGGCCTACATGTTATGCCAACAAGGAAATACATAATAAATAATGATTGACAAGCGATGGCATCACTGGGATGCGCAAGGCTATAATTTATTCCTTGGTTGAGTGGTGATTGTAATTTTATGCAATTTTTTTTCGGATATCCCTTTTGATGCGCGATGGGAAAAAACAATGGCAGCATGTATGACAAAAACTTAGAACACAGTTAGCGCAGATGTACGCATATAATACTGACACGATAACGAGCAATTGGTGCATGATCATGGTGTACCGATAACCGACAAATTTCGATTATTCTGACAGTGTATGTAAATGGACTGTAAAAAATTTAAAGATGTTTACAAGTATATTAATCACATCAAGTGAGGCCAACACACAAATATCAAATAATATACTCCTACTTGGTCGTTGCCCCGGATTAACGGAATTTAGACACAATGTGAAAGACGCCATATACAATCCTATAGTAATCAGTGAGCCTCGGTAAGGTAATTACATGAATACGAACAATAACCGACAAAGTAAACTATCTTACTCTGCAAGAAATGCTCTTAATGGAAGTTAAAACTTAATTGAATGTCCATATACAATTCGATAGTAATATATAAAGCGGGATGCGAGTTTGGGTCGAGTTTTCTGTATTTAGTATAAAGAAAAGAATGAGATTTCACAGCTAGCCTCTTGCCATGACGGTCACCATGTTTACTTTGAACTTTACATAGAATAATGAGATGGTTTCCCAATAGACATGGACGTCAATGAAGTGTTTTTCCTGTGACTCAAAGGTGTGAGAATCTCCTTTCTTCTTGTGTACTTAAGATCGCATTTAGACACTGTGACAGCGCCACCGGTGATAGAATCATGATAGTACTGTAATACGTACGTCTCAAGCAGCGACAGCAACCCCCCATTCTTAGTCGCATCTCTCCCCGGCTTCATATTTGGTCGTATTTCATTCTAATTATATACGAATGTCTTCCTATTAAGATAAGAAAAAACAAGAAACAGAAAAATAGTCAAATACAATATATATAACCGGGATTTCGCGGCGGATGACGCATCATACTAGATGTTATTAGTGACATCAGCGCTCCACGTGATGTCACCGCCTCATATGACGTCATTGTCACACATGACGTAACCGACACACATGACGTCACCGCCCCATATGACGTCATCGTCACACATGACGTAAACGACACATGACGTAACCACCACACATGACGTCACCGCCAAAGTACATGACGTCACCGCCCTATGTGACGTCACCGCCCCACGAGACGTCACCGCCCCACATGACCTCACCGTCACACGCGACGTCGTACGGGATGCAGCATACGTTGGAAAAAGTCACATATGACGTCACACGCGACGTCACAGGTTACGTCACACGTCGCATGCCGATCGGGCGTTACTCGGAGAGGGACTTTTCCCGCCGTTCATGTTGCGAATGTTTGCGGTGCGCGCGTTCCACGTCACTGTTAAAGATGCAGTGCGCAGGCGCAAGTGGTTCTTCAAGGTAGTCAATCGGCTGCGCTTTTGTTCAGCTTGCTGTCTCACAGTTTGCTTTGCGAAAAATTAAAACAGATACCTTTAAAATTTAACATGAAGGCGCAGCATAGCTTCGCCGATCCTATGAGAAAATTCTCATATGTGTATAATATTTTGCATATAAGTGTTAATTTTCTTAATTACTATGTCATTACTGTTAATAAAATATTGTTTCGCGATAATCGTGTATCCTTCATTCGTATCTTCGTACATTCTGCGTCATATGTATCGATGACGCGTTTAGATACGTATAACAAAATACTTGACCTTTATGCATTGGTCCAGCAATAATGTAACATTGAGGTCATGTTGATCTAAAATGTTGGTCCATATGGACATATGGAGAATTATTATTGATTATTATTATTATTATCGGTACTAATGCACTGCAGTTGGCAGGAATGAAAATATAAAGGATTGAATCAATCAATCAATTAGGACGTAGTACTGTTGTCTTACCACATAAACGAGTTCCTTGTTTTTCATTTCTCTGCGTTTCCTGAAAGGCTGTACAGAAGGAAGAGGCTTTAATAATTTTGCCATGAAGTTTCACACTGTATATTAATGATTATCATAATATTTAGAAAAACCTATTACGCGCGGCGTAATATATATTACGCTATATGTTATAGCCGGAAGCTCTTTCTAAAAAAAGAATTCAGCTCTGGTCAAGGATACACTGCAACATATATTTTAAACCGCCATTGCATTGCCTTGCGTAACGATAGATTGCCATAGAACACCCAGTGCGTGTTCAATGCTAGAGCGTCTCTATAAATAACCAAACGGCGGTCTTCTGAGTCTTGCAACTGCGCACCGCATAGACACGCACAGGCGGTTTTACGGTAGTCTAGGTTTGGCGGTTTAAATGATGTCTTGGGTTCGTATCCCAGTGAACAAATTACGTGCGTCTACAGGAGACCCGCTTTATTGTAAGCGAGTTAACACCGAAAAATAATATGAGCTGAGTTTGTTTTGGTGTGGCACCAACTGTTTCACTGTGCACGAAAGCGGCAAAATTATACCATCATTTCATTTCATCATTACACAAAGAAAACAGAATCCCGATGCAACGTACCTTAACTGAGATCTTAATCCAGAACCACAAGTTGAACAAGATGAACATGGTTCCGAACAGGATGAGAGCTCCTGGATCTACTCTGGGATGTTGATCCGAGTCCCAGAGGGTCTGAGTCCCGTGCCAGAAGCAGACTCCGGCGAGCAGGATCATGGCCATCAGGACATAACGATCCTGAAGGAAACGAAATTCCATGGAGGAATGGCATTTTGTATGTATGCCGAAGATCCTGTATTGTATGGGTTATACTTACATAAGAGATATATATACAAATGCACACCAGGCATGGGGCGATTACATTGTAAATGTTATCGATTACGATTACGATTACTTGGACATTTCCTAATTACGATTACGATTACAGGAAATATGAAAGTAATCGATTACATGAAATATGAAAGTAATCGATTACATGAAATATGAAAGTAATCGATTACATGAAATATGAAAGTAATCGATTACATGAAATATGAAAGTAATCGATTACATGAAATATGAAAGTAATAGATTACAGGAAATATGAAAGTAATGGATTGCATGAAATATGAAAGTAATGGATTACATGAAATATGAAAGTAATGGATTACATGAAATATAAAAGTAATGGATTACATGAAATATGAAAGTTATGGATTACATGAAATATAAAAGTAAAGGATTACATGAAATATGAAAGTAATCGATTAGGAGTACGATTACATTGAAAGTAATCATGATTACAATCATGATTACTTATTTTAGCTTTTTAATACATGAACCCTGCATTAGATCTTGAAGTAATTATTTTTTAACAAACAGTACACATTGGATGAGTGGGGCCACACGTATGGTACAATTTATTTTTACATAACTGACACCAGTGAATGAACAATCATTAAACAGATCATTAAACAGATCAAAAGATAAAACTGATCTGTAGTTGTATTTTTGTCATATGTTTTCGCATCTTCTTTTTCCATTGTGTTTATTCGATTGCCATAAACATGATAAAGAAGGGCAATTAATCTCCGCGATTGACATCCAGGAATTCTTGGAGATTCGCGATTGGCTGTTGAGAATGTTTGGGGATCATTATCCGTATTCCTACAATTCCTAGTTCAACGCGAAGACCCTTTGCCTATTTACCGCCATCAGTCATAGCAGTAGCAGCATTCCTCCATATTTGCGATATCACCTTTAAGGTGTTTTTTTTCAAGACCAGTCTTGGACAGACCTTATCTTGAAGATTCGTTATTACTCTCCCTAATTTTGGGGGATTCGCGATTCAGAGCGGGGACCCCCCCCCCCTCCTTCCCTCTAAAGCTAGCGATTCTTGAGTTCATCGTTGGATGTCCTCGGGCCAAGTGAACTTGTTATCTGTCTGATTCTATGTGAAATACATACAGACAGTTTGTTCGCAGTAATATCTCTTACTTGCCACCATACATCCGATGTTTCAAACATAAACATAATAGCCACCTCACATATAGCAGGATTCATGAAGCACCAGATGAATCCTGGACCAGTAGATCCTACAGATCATCATGCGCTCAGTGTATGGCTCAGTGGTCAAGGTGCCAGACGTTCGGCAGAGCGCGTTAAGCCTACGCCATAGTCCCTCTGCCCCACGTCAAATTTAACCATCAAACTATGGTTTCGGCTTCGATCGAGATCTTTATAGGTGTGAAGCGCTTTGAACTTTGAACCCGTGTTATTTTAAAAGATGTTTTCGCTTAGCTCGTCCTTTAGGATTGAGCGACACATCTGAATGTGTTCATTTTTTATTATGGATCAACCTAAACAACCCTCTAAACCATTCGTGAGCCCATCATCGTTGGCGGTGACGTGGGGCAGAGGTGATGTGAGGAACGAGTTCCCTCTGCTGGCAGAGTGGGTGCCAGCCGGGGATATATACTAACCAGGTAGGTCAGGTAGGAGACTTTGGGGAGACTCTGGTTGACAACGAACTTGAAGGCGACTGCCGTCAGGACCAAGGTAAAGGACAGCTGCAGGCGGTTCTCGGGTTTTCTCGGAGTCACCGCGAACGTCACGAAAGCCAAGCAACAAATGAGGAACTGAAAAAAAATCATCAAATGCCGTCACAAATCTACACAAGTTATCGCATGTCATCATATGTCATTACCTGTTGTTGCACATAATTACAATGATAGTCATTTCAAGTCGTTATATGTTGCCATAAATAGTCACGGTTAATTATGTAATCACATGTCATCAGATGTCATCACATGCGCCGTAAGTCAACTGACACGGGGCAGAAGGGTCAGGGGGGGGGGGGGCGGTGTAGAAAGCACAAACGAAAAAATTATCACAAACGTGAAAACGACCACAAACTAACAACGCATCTGTCACAAACGTGAAAAATCACAAACGTAAAAGTGATTCGCTCACAAACGTAAAAAATGCCGTGATCACAAACATAATTCTTATAAACGTAAAAAAAATTCACTTACATCACAAACATAAACACATTTCTGCCACAAACATAGAAATTTAAGGGGAGGAAAGAGAATATCGCTCATATCTATGCGTAAGTGTTGTATGTAGGCAGTACGCCCCCCCCCCACCCCACCCCCGCCCTGTGTCAATTGATGTACGGCGCATGTGGATGACATCGACGGCGTCGAGATAAAACATATGGGCATAATGTATAATCAGTTTAACCATAGAACACATAAGATGAGCGCAAATTCTGAAATCTAAAGTTTCGTAATAATCCATAAGAACGTGAAGTCAAATTCAATAGTCAAAAATAAATATATCACTGCAATAAAATGATATAAAATGATATTCTGCATTACAGTACTAGATAGCACTTCCGATTTAAGATTTAAAAATTGAATTGAATTGAAGGTTAACTTGTAAGTAAAAACATCAGAATGAACATACTTACGGCTGATATGTGAAACAATCTTCAGATTGGAATGCTCAGCACGCTGGACGAGCGAACTTTACTATTTATAATGGAGGAGGGAGGCTTTTGGTCAAGTAGCCACAGGCGCTCAAACAATAAAATACGCAATGATGATGGATGGGATATAAATTGTCCCGTGGGCGCAACACTTTATTAAAAATGTAAGGGCAAGACACTAAAAGTTAGAGCAATAAAACAAATAGTACAGGAGAAAGCTTCTGAAGCAACCATGAATATTGATGACTTTCGTCTTGACTCGTGATATATTCTACACGGTGGTTATCTTCATTGTGTTGCACAGTACGCCGCCTAGCGATTACAGCTGGCGCTGGCGGCGAAGAATGGAAACTCGCACCTGTCGGACCAGACACGGTGGCGCCATCTAGCGACAAAATAAACACTCACCCGGGTAACGCGGTGAAAAAAGGTACTTTTCTTTTTTACGCGTGTTTTCTTTACAGCTTTGCATCGGAACTGGCTAATGATGGAGAGGTACTTGCTGCACCATAAGAAGCGGGGAGGCAGCCGACTCAAGATAAGGTGATCAGTTATTCATGCGCCCTGGGAGGTGATAGACGGCAGCCTGGGGCTAGGATGGCAGCACGGGGGTCCCTCACCGCAAGGAAAGCCTCGATGTGTGGACACTATAATAGGGAACTTTATAAACCACGGCGCCTGTCCTGCATGTGTAGGCAATTAATCCTCATGGAGTTACCGAACTTCGGAGCACGGCGACAATTGTTTATTTGACATAGCAGTCGTCTGGAGTCATAAACAGGCGACTGACAACGGCAAATCGTAGTTTCCACAATTTCCACAATTCCACTTTTTTCAAATAAGATACAATCATCGAAAGCATCACCGGCACCACCATCACTACTGTCCCCACCGCCATCATCAACATGTTCGTCTTTTCCTTCACAACCATCACTACCACCATCACCATCACTGCTATCACTACCATCATCACCATCACTGCTATCACCACCATCATCACCATCACTGCTATCACTACCATCATCACCATCACTGCTATCACTACCATCATCACCATCACTGCTATCACTACCATCATCACCATCACTGCTATCACCACCATCATCACCATCACTGCTATCACTACCATCATCACCATCACTGCTATCACTACCATCATCACCATCACTGCTATCACCACCATCATCACCATCACTGCTATCACCACTATCATCACCATCACTGCTATCACTACCATCATCACCATCACTGCTATCACTACCATCATCACCACCACTGTTATCACTACCATCATCAACATCACTGCTATCACTACCATCATCCCCATCACTGCTATCACTACCATCATCCCCATCACTGCTATCACTACCATCATCCCCATCACTGCTATCACTACCATCATCACCATCACGGCTATCACTACCATCATCACCATCACCGCTATCACCGCTATCACCATCACCACCGCCATTACTACCATAAGCACCATCATCCTCATTATGATCACTACCTCCACCACCCCCGTATACCACCCCCATACCCCCTCAATGATTTATTGCCCCCCCCCCCGCGCTTATTCCGCCGCCTCATTACTGCCCCTCCCCCGCCGCCCCCTCCCCCACCAGAACCAGACGGTCATTACATTAAAACCTCCCCGCCTGGGGACACATTAAGCCCATGTAAGTCCCTCTCCCACCAGACGTGTCCTACAGGTCTGCAGTCTGCTGGCCACGTGGTCGCACGGGGTCCACAGTCTGATAACGCACGGGATGGCTCCCCGTGATCACACATGAGGCGTGGCGCACTCCGCCCATTACCCTTCACGGCCACATAATACACGATGGACTGCTGGGTCCGGTTTATGAGGCATGGATTTCCTATTGGTCAGGGGCGAGGGGGATGGGGAGAGGGGAGTGGGTGGTGGGGAGTGGGTGGCAGGCGGTGGGTGGTGGGTAGTTAATAACCCATTACGACCCCGCCCAAGAGGCCCGGCTCACTCCCCAAGGACGCTCGCCCACTGACCTTGACCGGTTCAAGGTCCCGTTGTTGTCTACAGCAGGGGGCCAATATACCTCGCATCCTCCTCTGATCAGCGACACGAGTGGTGGACCTCGTGTCACTGATCAGAGGAGGAGGCGGGGTACATTTGCTCTTTAGTTATTTAGCAAACGCATTAGGTTTTATATGCGGCTTGTAGTTGTATATCTGCTGTATTGCGTCGATGGAATGTGACGGATGTTTTTATGCTGATGCGACAAAATCGTTGAGGCTATGTTATTGTCTCTCGATATCGTACGGTTATCTGGACACTTATTTTGACACCCGTATTATTTTGAAACATTCTGATGAAACTTTTATTTTGACGCTGTCAACGAAATATAATCACTGTGACAATATCAATACGTAATTATTCACGTGACACTACCCCTCAGACAGTGTCAGCGCATGAGATTCCGTGCCATATCTGCACCACCATTGCCCAACGCATTGGGAGGTACAGCCCAATGGTCTGGTGGTTAGCCAGATCGTGCCGAGGCCGAGTGCCGAGGCTCGAACCCTACTGTGCGAATATATAATCAAGTTCGTATAGGACAAAGATACCATGCCATTCATCGCGAAATTGGGGGTATACCCCCGGGATATGGCTTTACACTACCCTTGATCCTACCCACTCACGCGGTATGAACTTCACAGGATAAACTTCCATTGCCAAACCAACCAGCCAACCAACCATTGCGCCAACCCAGATATTTAAGGCATTTCCCAGGAGCCACTTTGCCCTACCATTGACCCCACCCCATCACGCGATGTGAAGTTCATAGGATAAACTGTCATTGTCAAACGAACGAACGAACCAACCAACCAGCCATTGCGCCATCCCACAGATCTAAGCCCTTTCCCCAGAGACACATCGCGGGATGTCATCTTAATGTCACGACAGATCTTATCGCAACTCCCGCGTGAGCGTCCTTCTCAGTCTCCAGCCTGCAAACAAGTGCCAAGTCACTGCTATAGGGCCCTACCACACTCCTCCCCCGCACCACGCTCCCTGCCCCTGCCCCTGCCCCTGCCCCTGCCCCCCTTCACCCTCTCGCTGAGTCTTGCTTCTTGCTGGACGACCCAACACCGGGTAGCAGCTGAAGATAAATGTCCCGGCGTCCGTTAGCGCCACCTATTGGGAGACTTATGCAGGAGTACTCAGCCAAAGGTAGCAGCTGAAGAGAGATGTGGCGGCGACCGTTGGCGCCACCTATTGGGAGACTTATGCAGGAGTACTCAGCCAAGGGTAGCAGCTGAAGAGAGATGTCCCGGCGACCGCTGGCGCCACCTATTGGGAGACTTATGCAGGAGTACTCAACCAAGGGTAGCAGCTGAAGAGAGATGTGGCGGCGACCGTTGGCGCCACCTATTGGGAGACTTATGCAGGAGTACTCAGCCAAGGGTAGCAGCTGAAGAGAGATGTGGCGGCGACCGTTGGCGCCACCTATTGGGAGACTTATGCAGGAGTACTCAGCCAAGGGTAGCAGCTGAAGAGAGATGTGGCGGCGACCGTTGGCGCCACCTATTGGGAGACTTATGCAGGAGTACTCAGCCAAGGGTAGCAGCTGAAGAGAGATGTGGCGGCGACCGTTGGCGCCACCTGTTGGGAGACTTATGCAGGGGTACTCAGCCAAGGGTAGCAGCTGAAGAGAGATGTGGCGGCGACCGTTGGCGCCATCTATTGGGAGACTTATGCAGGAGTACTCAGCCAAGGGTAGCAGCTGAAGAGAGATGTGGCGGCGACCGCTGGCGCCACCTATTGGGAGACTTATGCAGGAGTACTCAGCCAAGGGTAGCACCTGAAGAGAGATGTGGCGGCGACCGCTGGCGCCATCTATGAGGAGAAGTGATATTACGTCTCTCCCTGAAGTGCCGCGCAATGTAAATCATTATATCGGCCACACTATCAAAATGTGTCGATTTTCCATGGAACCCGTGGTCTCTGCCAGGCCAGCCATCGTGCCAGGAGTTCGAGGTTCAAGCCGCCGTGTGCAAATAAATGTCGAAATTCATGCAGGATAAGCCTTCCAGGTAGTAGTCGTTAGTGCATTAGACCACAGATCTATGTTGGGTGGGTTCGAATCTGGAGCATGTCTCACCCTTTCATCGTTCATCGTCCCGGGAGGTTTCTTGGTCCAATTTAACCTTTATGTGCACAAAACGGCACAAAACACCAACGTTTCATTTCATGTCATGCGGGATAGAGATTTCATGGCGTGTGTTCGAAAGGGGTATATGTAATGGCTTCACTGGGTCCTAGATCCTTTCCATTAACGCGAGATGATCTACCAATGTATGCATCGGCCACAGACGGGATCGGCCCCAGGACGGGATCGGCCACAGACGGGATCGGCCACAGACGGGATCGGCCAGAGACGGAATCGGTCACAGACGAAATCGGCCACAGACGGGATCGGCTACAGACGGGATCGGCCACAGACGGGAGCGGCTACAGAAGGGATCGGCCACAGACGGGATCGGCCACAGACGGGAGCGGCTACAGAAGGGATCGGCCACAGACGGGATCGGCCACAGACGGGATCGGCCACAGACGGGAGCGGCTACAGACGGGATCGGCCACAGACGGGATCGGCCACAGACGGGAGCGGCCCCAGACGGGAGCGGCTACAGACGGGATCGGCCACAGACGGGATCGGCCACAGACGGGAGCGGCCCCAGACGGGAGCGGCTACAGACGGGATCGGCCACAGACGGGATCGGCCACAGACGGGAGCGGCCCCAGACGGGATCGGCCACAGACGGGATCGACCACAGACGGGATCGGCCCCAGACGGGATCGACCACAGACGGGATTGGCCCAAGACGGGAGCGGCTACAGACGGGATCGGCTACAGACGGGATCGGCCACAGACGGGAGCGGCTACAGACGGGATCGGCCACAGACGGGATCGGCCACAGACGGGAGCGGCCCCAGACGGGAGCGGCTACAGACGGGATCGGCCACAGACGGGATCGGCCACAGACGGGAGCGGCCCCAGACGGGATCGGCCACAGACGGGATCGACCACAGACGGGATCGGCCCCAGACGGGATCGACCACAGACGGGATTGGCCCAAGACGGGAGCGGCTACAGACGGGATCGGCTACAGACGGGATCGACCACAGACGGGATCGGCCCCAGACGGTAGCGGCTACAGACAGGAGCGGCTACAGACGGGATCGGCCACAGACGGGATCGGCCCCAGACGGGAGCGGCTACAGACGGGATCGGCCACAGACGGGATCGGCCACAGACGGGAGCGGCTACAGACGGGATCGGCCACAGACGGGATCGGCCACAGACGGGAGCGGCCCCAGACGGGAGCGGCTACAGACGGGATCGGCCACAGACGGGATCGGCCACAGACGGGAGCGGCCCCAGACGGGATCGGCCACAGACGGGATCGACCACAGACGGGATCGGCCCCAGACGGGATCGACCACAGACGGGATTGGCCCAAGACGGGAGCGGCTACAGACGGGATCGGCTACAGACGGGATCGACCACAGACGGGATCGGCCCCAGACGGTAGCGGCTACAGACAGGAGCGGCTACAGACGGGATCGGCCACAGACGGGATCGGCCCCAGACGGGAGCGGCTACAGACGGGATCGGCCACAGACGGGATCGACCACAGACGGGATCGGCCCCAGACGGGATCGACCACAGACGGGATTGGCCCAAGACGGGAGCGGCTACAGACGGGATCGGCTACAGACGGGATCGACCACAGACGGGATCGGCCCCAGACGGTAGCGGCTACAGACAGGAGCGGCTACAGACGGGATCGGCCACAGACGGGATCGGCCCCAGACGGGAGCGGCTACAGACGGGATCGGCCACAGACGGGAGCGGCTACAGACGGGATCGGCCACAGACGGGATCGGCCACAGACGGGATCGGCTACAGACGGGATCGGCTACAGACGGGATCGACCACAGACGGTAGCGGCTACAGACAGGAGCGGCTACAGACGGGATCGGCCACAGACGGGATCGGCCCCAGACGGGAGCGGTCACAGACGGGATCGGCCACAGACAGGATCGGCCACAGACGGGATCGGCCCCAGACGGGATCGGCCACAGACGGGATCGGCCCCAGACGGGAGCGGTCACAGACGGGATCGGCCACAGACGGGATCGGCCCCAGACGGGAGCGGTCACAGACGGGATCGGCCACAGACAGGATCGGCCACAGACGGGATCGACCACAGACGGGATCGGCCACAGACGGGATCGGCTACAGACGGGATCGGCCACAGACGGGAGCGGCTACAGACGGGATCGGCCACAGACGGGATCGGCCACAGACGGGATCGGCTACAGACGGGATCGGCTACAGACGGGATCGACCACAGACGGTAGCGGCTACAGACGGGAGCGGCTACAGACGGGATCGGCCACAGACGGGATCGGCCCCAGACGGGAGCGGTCACAGACGGGATCGGCCACAGACAGGATCGGCCACAGACGGGATCGGCCCCAGACGGGATCGGCCACAGACGGGATCGGCCCCAGACGGGAGCGGTCACAGACGGGATCGGCCACAGACGGGATCGGCCCCAGACGGGAGCGGTCACAGACGGGAGCGGCTACAGACGGGATCGGCCACAGACGGGATCGGCCACAGACGGGAGCGGCCCCAGACGGGATCGGCCACAGACGGGATCGGCCACAGACGGGATCGACCACAGACGGGATCGGCCCCAGACGGGATCGACCACAGACGGGATCGGCTACAGACGGGATCGACCACAGACGGTAGCGGCTACAGACGGGATCGGCTACAGACGGGATCGGCCACAGACGGGATCGGCCACAGACGGGATCGGCCACAGACGGGAGCGGCTACAGACGGGATCGGCCACAGACGGGATCGGCCACAGACGGGAGCGGCCCCAGACGGGATCGGCCACAGACGGGATCGGCCACAGACGGGATCGACCACAGACGGGATCGGCCCCAGACGGGATCGACCACAGACGGGATTGGCCCCAGACGGGAGCGGCTACAGACGGGATCGGCTACAGACGGGATCGACCACAGACGGTAGCGGCTACAGACGGGAGCGGCTACAGACGGGATCGGCCACAGACGGGATCGGCCCCAGACGGGAGCGGTCACAGACGGGATCGGCCACAGACAGGATCGGCCACAGACGGGATCGACCACAGACGGGATCGGCCACAGACGGGATCGACCACAGACGGTAGCGGCTACAGACGGGAGCGGCTACAGACGGGAGCGGCTACAGACGGGATCGGCTACAGACGGGATCGGCCACAGACAGGATCGGCCACAGACGGGATCGACCACAGACGGGATCGGCCACAGACGGGATCGGCCACAGACGGGATCGGCCACAGACGGGATCGACCACAGTGGTCACGCCCCCTAAAGACGACACATACCTACACCCTACACGGAACCTGTCTAGACATGGCAAGGGTGAGCTGGCGGACTGTTTCGTTGCAGGACCACGACCAGTGACCAATATGAGAAGCTGCATTATGGATATTACCAAAGCGACTTTATTAGCCTTTAGTATTACGAACACGTCGAAAAACACTTCCGCCAAACATACCAAATGTAGCTACTAAGGAAACAGAACATGCATATATAAAAGCATTGCGTGCGGCGGCGGAGTCAGGCCAACCACGCTTGGGCCTTCAACTGTTGATATGCACTGTACTTGGCCAATCACCATGAACAATAATTATATCAATGTTTTCATACACGGTGGGCCTCGACCTGCCACCGCTGAGCCATCTTTTAATAAAATACAGCTAGAGGTAGAATAGAAAATTAGTGATCATTCTTCTCCCAGACGTATTGTTCAATGGTCGGGGTGGGGTTATTATTAAGAACGTCATGAACCATACACTTGTCTGGTGACCCATACCATGGGTCCGGCAACGTACAAATACTGGACAGTTAATTAGTCCGAGTGGAAATAACGGGCCAGCAACATACACATACTGGACAGCGAATTAGTCCGAGTGGAAATAGCGGGCCATCAACATACACATACTGGACAGCGAATTAGTCCGAGAGGAAATAACGGGCCAGCAACAAACAAATACTGGACAGCGAATTGGTCCGGGTGGAAATAGCGGGCCATCAACATACAAATACTGGACAGCGAATTAGTCCGAGAGGAAATAACGGGCCAGCAACAAACAAATACTGGACGGTGCGCCTTAAATTCGCCAGAAAATCTCGACATTAATATTCATGACTGTTACGTCACTAGCGCGTCACGCTTCATCAATATTCATTGCTGCCCGGTCAGCACAAATGGCGGCCGGCGTAGGAGTTGTGCCCGCGTGGGGCCTGATCTTGACATCTGCTGCTGCTGCTGCTGAGAAAATTCGCTCCCACAAAGGAACAACAGGGTTTCACTATGTTGCAGATTACTGTTATGCGGCATGCAATAGTAACAAGTACCCAGTAAAGATGTGTCTTAGTGTACACATATTTTGGTTAATGCCCGCCTTGTCAATTACGCTGTTAATACGGCCTGGTCCATTCGTCTATCACATGGCACTCTTAAGCAAGTACGCGACAAAATAAAACCATCTTATTTTAGAATGCCGAAGCCCTCGTCTGCCAAGACCTGTCTGCCGCTGTCGGAGGTGTCGCCCGATAGAACCGCCCTCAATCGCCGCTTCCTCCATGCACCTCTAGCTGGCGGCGTCTGCACTCGGCGATTCCAACCCGGTCATGCATGCTGTGAATGTGTTGTGAGATTTCGACGTCGGCCACTTTTCACTCACGACACCACTTAGCAAAGAGATGTAGCAACGTATTCCATTCCATGAGTATATTTTCTTTTTACAACTCTATATGTCTCTGATATTCCCTATCTGCCTACTCTTTGTCGTGAATCCCACTAGTTCCTCCTCCGCTCCTCTTGCCCCGCTTCTTTTATAGGTCCCCCCTACACCCCGGGCACCATCAGAATTCCTCCCCGTCCCTCGGGAGTACCCTGGTCACATCCCGCCACAGTTAACCTGTGCAGGGCCCGCCCCACACCCCGGGACGCCCTGGCCTCTCCCCTGGCCAGGGCCCGTAAGTTCGAAACACCAGGGCCAAAATATTTCGCCCTAGAATAGAACATTAGCATGGAGCGGGGCGAATTATTTGGCCCCCGCAGTTCGAACTTACGGGCCCTTGCCCTTGTCATGCCCGGTGTGTGTTCCCGCTAAAGATATGCCGCCCCCACCCCGCAGATGTTGTGGCGGGTCTCGCTCTCAAGTGGTTGGGGGCCGCTCCACCCCCTTCCTGCGCCCGGGGGACCACCCTAGTCCCATCCAGTGGTCACTTCCACCCCACTCCGATCCGCGCACTGGGCGACCTGCCTCGCTGGACTTCTATCCCACGGGTTACCAATATTACCAGACACGCTAACGCCCCACTACGGTTCCACTACAGTATATAACAGAAATCTTTACCATGCACGCACACTCTTATTACGTATAATGTCTAAAAAATGATTGTCATTCGTTATTGACCATAGAAACATGCTGGAATAAAAAAACTTGAGAACAAAAATTGTGTTATAAATGTATACCCTAAAAGGAAGGTTGCAACCCCATGCCCCCCTTAGATCCGCCTGTGCCCCCCTTCCACCCCTAACTGATAAACCTCTCCCACCACCACCAGGGGCAGGTTAGGGGGGTTGCATCCTTCCCCCTAAGGAACTTGAACATACACTGTAAAAGTCGGGTTTTCCGTGCAACCCCCCCCCCCCCCACGAGTCGCAAATTCCTACACGGTCCCTGAGTCCTGGCCACTCTGTCTTGTCAGTAGCCCTATACTATAGTACAGTCAGAATCTGTGGTGGAGAGAATGTTGTCTCTATATTTCATGTGAAAAATATGATTTGATAAGTTTGTAGCAGATGTTGCGGTTGCGTATGATCTGAAACCCCTTTCCGCTTGTCAGGGTCAGGGGAAACACCTTGTTGTGTTTAAATAGCGCTGCTGGGCACGCCGATTTAAGGGTCACAATGAATATTGATGAGGCGAGATGCTGGTGACGTAACAAGCATGAATATTCATGTCGAGGTTTTCTGGCGAATTTAAGGCGCACCATACTGGACAGCAAATTAGTCCGACTGGAAATAACGGGCCGGCAACATACAAATACTGGACAGTGAATTAGTCCGACTGGAAATAACGGGCCAGCAACATACACATACTGGACAGCGAATTAGTCCGGGTGGAAATAGCGGGCCAGCAACATAAGTGCGCGGTTATATGCCCACAAGAAATTAAATTCAACCATTGTTGGTTCCATTTATAATCCAGTATACAGATTGGAAACGTTACCTACCAGTCGGCAATTCATCATGTCATTCCTTACTCTTTAATGAACCCAAAACAGAAATAGCCATGTATTTTTCGGAATATTTTTTGTCCAGCATGTCTATTTGCTCAGTCGCCTAAGGTTATAATGTCATCCCTTAGTTGTATATATCCTGGGTATGTTCCAGGGTGGGTGACGTCACCCCCTCTCCCTTCCTTCATTTGATTACTTCACCCGCCCCCCCCCCCCCACTAACACCAACCCCCCACGCCCCACGAGCGGACAACAATGGCGGAGCATAGAATTGTGCGCGGAATCGTGATTGGTTTAATTCCGAATGCCCAGCAGAGATCGGGATGCCAATTACCTCGCGATGAGATTTATCGGCAAGACATTCATAGAATCGCACCCCTGCATTGAACGAATCGCTCTCCGAGCTAGTAATGTCATTGCGTACTAGCGTGGAGCGAGACCACATAATTGGATTTCGAATATAGAATTATGGGCGGATGTTGTTTTTTATTGCCAATTGTGTTTTATTTTTTATTACCTATGGCGGCTTTAGGACGTGGATTCGTCTAGTGTCAATTAATGCGCCGCTTCTGCAGCAACATGCCCCATAGGATTGGCTCAATCCCGTATCCAGACCGTCCTTACGCTGACGGAGAAGATGTTCCAGATGAAGCAAAGGGATTAAGATATCCAGATCAAGCAAAAGGATAAATATATCCAGATTAAGCATTCAGAATCCAGACCAGCCTTACCGTGACGGAGAAGACGTTCCAGGGGAAGCAAACGGATTAAGATATCCAGATCAAGCATTCAGAATCCGGACGAACCTCACCGTGACGGAGAAGAAGTTCTAGATGAAGCAAACGGATTAAACGATCCCGATCAAGCATTCAGAATCCAGACCAACCTCACCGTTAAGGAGAAGATGTTCCAGGTGAAGCAAACGGATTAGGAGATCCAGATCAAACATTCAGAATCCAGACCAACCTTACCATGACGGAGAAGATGTTCCGGAGGAAGCAAACGGACTAAGAGATCCAGATCAAGCATTCAGAATCCGGACCAACCTCACCGTGAAGGAGAAGACGTTCCAGATGAAGCAAGCGGATTAGGAGATCCATATCAAACATTCAGCATCCAGACCAGCGCTAGTCTTACCGTGACGGAGAAGATGTTCCAGATGAAGTAGGCTGGTCGGCGGCCGGCCCTGCAGCGGACGATGAGTGCTGGCTGTGTCACCGAGGGGTCCGCCTTGTCACGGGGTAAGTCCTGCTTGTCGGACTCGATGTACTTGTACAGATACCACTCCTGCTCGTCTATGAAGGATTGCTTGTAGATCTTGTGAATCTCTTCACTATCCTCCACCAGATCCACCTCCGTGGAGGGCAGGTCCGACATCAGGGAGACCGACAGATCCTGAAGGGGATTTACAAAGGATGATAATGACGACGTAAATGGTATAGTAGTTAGTCCCAGTAATCCAAGAGGAAACGATGTCGAGGCGGATCCAGGGCGGGGAGGCTGGGTCTTTTGAGGCATAACGCTGTTTTCCACCCGGTATCGTAAAAAAATCGGTTACTAACTGGTCATTCCAAGCTTCAACAACTGACGAGCTATCGCAGGAGTTCTATCCTGAATCATGAAGATAAATTTGTCCCTCAAAATCCTTCCAGCTACATTAATAATACTACTAAAACTTTATGGCTTACGCATGACTTACGAGTTACAGGGGAACAAATGAGGAATTATTGGCTAAGACAGAAGAGTGACTGACAGTCCTCGAAGTGGTCAATTAGGCTGTTATTCCGTTTACTAGATGGGCCGCTCACAAAAGTGAGGAACAGCGTAATGATCTCTTGTCGAGAAGACAAAACATTAAATCATGTGAAATAATCAGTTCCGAGATCATGATAGTTAGTGTCCTCAGTTATGGGAGTCTGGAAGTAGAAGTGTCCAGTGTCGATTTTTGCAAAATTCTCAGTGTCGAATGTCCATTTTTCAAATTTCTCAGTGTCGAATGTCGATTTTTCAAAATTGTCAGTGTCGAATTTCCATTTTTCAAAATTGACAGTGTCGAATGTCAATGTTTCAAAATTGTCAGTGTCCAATGTCGGTGTTTCAAAAGTGTCAATATCGAATGTCGATTTTACAAAAATCTCAGTGTCGTGTCGTGTCGCTTTGTTTCAAAAATCTGTGTCGATGTTGCTTTTTCGGTCCCTCAGTCTCAGAATCTGGGGGTCAGTAGATTTTTCAAATATGCCTTTCTCGCGTGTCGCCATTTACCACTTCCAGACCTCTACTTATTCCCTCCGGTACCATAGCAACGCTAGACGTACAATAAACACCGATTCTTTTCCACAGCAAGACAGCTGACAAGGGCATTTTTGATTCAACGTTGACACGGATTCACAAGGCCATGAAAGGACAGGGTTCCGCGGCCGCCACATTAGTACCGCCTTGACTCGGTAGAGGACGCACGCGGCAGTTGTGTACGTGAGTTGCGAGAGAATTGAGGCTGCAGGGTGGTGTTGCTATGGAGATTGGATTGTGGGGGACACGACTCCTTGACCACAGTAGCAGACTTGATTAGGTTTCCAGGTCAGTTCTAGCTCAGACTACACCCTTCATTCAGGCTGGTCATGTAGACACAGAGGTAAAGGATGGTAATGGAGTGACGTTGACCAGGGAATGAAGGCCTCCACTGGGACATCCCCTTAAAAACCGAGGTCAAATGGCATACCAACGGCATTTGCATAAGTAGATTTAGCAAAAAGATCATTTGCATAATGTGTGTGGTTTGCGAGGCATATTTATGCTGTCGAGGTCACGTGGTCTTAAGCCACCGGGCAGCTCACAGGGGGAAGTAGAGGCCCTCTCACGTAGCCCACTCTGGGATAACGCCGAACTCCGTTCTTAAGGGCATATACATGGGGCCATTACTGACCGTAAGCCACTGGATAAAGCCAAAATCTCCAGACCACTTGGGTGGCATCATTACTAGCATGAATATATAAACAGATTTGTTTCCATGCAATATTATACGATCAACCACGAATCGAAATACTATACTCGGCATTTCGTGTACTGGTATTGTCATAGATCAACTGGAATGCAAGTATTTACTCGTCACTTTTCATTTTATTTGTGAATGTCCATTATGTAAGATTTACGCGTGAACTATTTCAGAGGTGCAAGGAAGCCATTTATAATGTGAATTTAGAATATAATACATTTAATGAATCAGAACGTTGATTAACAAAATTTGTTGACGTTCCACCGGGCACCGTATTATGTTCAATAATTTTATCTTAAGGATAATTATCTATGTTAAGATTACTGCTATTGACATATATTGTACAAGAGGCCGTGCAGAAAAAATGCATTCATTTCGCATTTTAGTTTACCTGAACATCGAATGGGAAGTCCCACAGCTCCAGTTTCTCCATGAACGTTCCCTTTACGCGGCGTCTCTCGACGATGAAAGCTTCGTCCTTCACATTGTGCTCCAAGGTCACCGATGATTTAACCTTGGGGTCCCCGATAGTGTTTTCGATGAATAACTTTGGATTCCAGAAGGGTGTGAGGTCGAAGTCCTCCGCATCCTGCAGAGTCACGGTTTATGGGTGGAGACAAGCGAGAAGAGAGTGAAACTTACATGTATAATATATAATATTGATGCACCCGCCATATATACAGTGCACTCCGCTTAAATGCAAATTCTATTTGTCAGCAAAGAAGTAGCAATTATCCGAAGTTGGCGATTTGGACTGGTCAGCACGGTCTACATATCTGTACACGTATTGGGTTTATATACGCCTCAGATATACGTGTATACGCTAAACATTCATTCTAAAACACTGCTCAATAGACGTCGTCCTTTGTTCGAATTATGTCGACGAGAGACGAAGATTTAATCTGTCAACTGGCTGCTTTTGTGCATAAAATGTTTAAATCCAGGAAAGCTAACTGAATTGTGTTTATATTATATTTGTCCTACAGCCTACGCACAATGAGCACACACAACAGAATGTCACCATGTATGCACCTTGCCCGGGGGCCGTTTTCGGCAACTAACTCCTTCATTGTCATTCGTTGTCATTGTCACTGCTCATCATGGGACCGATTGTGACTTATTTTGACAGGCCAGACTGAGTGCGAAGTGTAATTAAGTGGCACTATATATATATATATATATATATATATATACCGAGGGAGAAGGATCGAGGACTATATATATATATATATATATACTGTATACGAACTGCGATATATATATGTAGATCCATGTATCAAACAATAATATTGATGATGAATAACATTGCGTAATGTGTACATAATGAAAGGAAGATTTAATGGCATCGGACAACTCTCTCGCATAGCTCTATCGCATGGGCTTGTGATTTATTCTGTGTAAAGTACCCAGACGGATTATTACATTTCCATCATTATCACGCACAGACACACGGTAATCCGTTACATGACATATTGATCATACTCATTACGTATGCACGCAACAACTCCCATGTTTTTATTACGCTGTCCTAGCTCGGGCGAAACTATATGACAGATAGCAGTGGAAGGATCGAGGATTTTGTAAACATGGGGGCCACGAATATTTACATATTTGATATGTAGTGATCTGTATGGAATACAAATGATACATTATTTAGTGAAAGGGGGCACGTGCTTTTTCATAGCATATTTTCCAGTGGGGTCAAGCCCCCATCCCCTGGATCCGCCACTGGATAGACATCATTTCAATAAAAGACCATACCTGAAAATATTACTGGCAGTTTATTGCGAACGAACAACCATTCCTGTTGCTTTTGTCATATCATTTAAACGCCGGGATGGATCTTAGAATTTGAAAAGGGTGTTTCACTGAAAATTTGTGGGACGCACGCCTCAGGTGGCCTGGGTTTTGCATGGAAAAACGGCATTCTTACTCAAAAAGGGTCGGTCATTAAAATGATAACAGTCCTTAAAACCCTTGCTTGAGGGGGGGGGGGGGGTAGACCTCCATAACCCCCCCCCCGTGAATCTACTACTGAGACGACTTTGTCTCATGAATATTCCACACCTTCAGAAGATTGTCTTTGTGAAAATAAAGTATACATCACGTAAAAGCTATGCATTCAATGTTCGCGAAATAATCCCTTCATTATAACTTGTGCGTGTTATTTTTTGGGCTTTTTTGCGATACCATTTTGACATTTTTTTTCCCTGAATAGCCCACAAATTTAGAATAGATTATACTGAACACTTAAGAATAAATAACAATAATCCGGTAATCCATCATTCGTGTGGCAATATAATGAGATAGCTCGACTAACTTTTGAACGGAATCATCATTCTGTATAAATAACAAGAGACTGTGTAAAGTAACATTCTTGGCTTGCTATTTGTACATGCTCACCCCACTGGAAGAAATGCACCTGATGTATAACTTTCCTCGCTATGTACCATATCGTGAGCAAAAACCAGAAGATGTCTGGACATAACGTGCAATGCACACGGCCCGAATAATGAGGAGAAAAACATTATATGAATAATGATGATAAAACCTGTTTAAGTTGTTAAACTAAACTTGCCCCCAGTACGTGGGTTACGATAGAGAGAGACGGATACGAGGATTCCATTTAATCAAAGTCACACGGCATTTGAGCAATGTGGCTTAATGCTAAAATGCACTTATAATAAGATCAACACTGTCAATGCAAGCACAATCATAATCATTATTATCATCACTATCATCATCCTTTGCTGCTCCCTTCCCCATATTTCACGGTAACAATGTTCTGTTAGCAAATTACGACCATTTGAACAAAAAAAGATACTCTTGCCCGCAATAGTGTGGTACAGTTATTATGTAATTTCCTATATGTTTTTCATATAATTGATTGATCTCCTGTCAGAGGGCGCTCCGCCAACGCGGTAATGAGAGGACTGAGCGACATCTACTGGGAGAATGTTGGATAATTTATTTCTAGTGCGACGCGTGGCATTACCTGTCAGTCTCCTTTGCTCAGTTGGCATTCAGACTGAGCCGCAGGTCGCCAGGTCGTGGGTAAGAACCAATATAGCCTTCACGTGCACGTATGTTAGGGCCCAAAACGTCATAGTGACGAAAACGTCAGAACACACGGTCTGAGCCATCTAGGAGTAAATGTACAGTTTCACACTGTGCCTCGATCGCAGTGTCTGTTGACGGGGGCTATGAATATATGAGGCAGTAACTCTTCAGTTTCAGATATATTTAAGTGCTTTCATAAAAGGTGGAATATGGGTAGCGCCCCCACCCCCTCCCTCCGGGTTCATCCCTTGGAACCTTCTATTCCAAGAAACCTTAGATTTCCTTATTTTCCTGCGCCTTAATTCGCAAATTTCGGCCTCCAAGTGGTCTCTAATTGTCAATCAATCAATCCTTTAGCCCCGAGTGGCCCCGCCTTGTCTCCTTCAGCAACGCCACGCAGGGTTGTGTGAGCGATAACCGGGATGGTTGAAATTAAACTTTAAACTGTATATTTCATTCTACCAAGGTATGACGTTTTGGTCACTATGACGTTTTGGGTTCTAACACACGTATGTTACAAACATGTCATTTTAGTATGCATTACCATTTGTGAGTCGAGCTCCGGCTCCCGCCATTTTGATCTGAGGAGGACGTCGGCCTCGAAACATTCCTTCAGTGTGTTGATTTCACCGACCTTGATGAATGTCACGTGCACAATGACCTTCCTCTGCAACAAACAGGAACGTCTAGCTCTAACAAAATATTGTTTATTATTATTATAGATATCAACATTTTCACTGTTACATATATACATGTATATGCGCGTTACCGAAATCATGCAGTGTTTAATAACCGGAAGTGTAAGACGAATCCCCGTGGTGGAGTCTAGATAACAGACGTCACGAAAATGGAGATACGGTTGAGTTTAAATCAAGCAATAAAAATACCCAAAAGCATTTACAGCATTTTGCATCAATCTAAAACTTCGGTTTTTGTTGATTCCTGTCTTTTTTTCTTTTTTTGTTATCAATAAAATCAATAACAAGTAACGAAAATGTTGGAGGAGTATTTGTTCTGTTTCCTATGTGATTAAACGCAATTAATATTAACATCAGTATGAGAGACATAAACACTAATAATAGCGTGGAATGCGTATCTGTTCCCGTCCCTTGGTGATTTAACACTAGTTTTCATCAATAAATTGAAAACATAATATTACTACAATAAATACAAACAAATGATAGTTTTCACGTATACCTTATATGCCTTGGCTGTGTGATTAACACGATTTTATAATATTAACTGTCACGGAAATAGAATATAGAAATAAAAATCAAATAACATATACATATAGGCCCAATAACAGTGTTCTGTGCGTTCCAGTGTGATTTTATACTATTTTGTATCAACTGCATTTTATATTAAAAATAACATAATAATAATATACTTATACAAATAATTTTTTTTGCTTTACAATAATAAAATATATACAAGCACGTGTTCTGTGTGTACCTTATTGTCGTTCCTGGGTGATGGCGGGCACGTGAGCACTTCCATGGACGCCAGAGGCGGTAGCGAGTCTCCCAGGGTCTGCATGGCTCCCGAGGGCCGCGCCAGAAATAATCTGGAGGCAGACAGCAATTTATGTCACTCTAGAACGCTAGTGAGTCGTGGAATTTGTGCTTTGCTTAAATGTCAGTCATTACATAAAACGATGTTCAAATATGCAATAAAAACTAGCAGAGAGAGAGAGAAAGAGAGCGAGAGATAGAGGGAGGGAGAGGGAGAGAGAGAAAGGGAAGGAGAGGGAGAATGGGAAAGGGAAGGAGAGGGAGAATGAGAAAGGGAGGGAGAGGGAGAATGAGAAAGGGAGGGAGAGTGTGAATGAGAAAGGGAAGGAGAGGGAGAATGAGAAAGGGAGGGAGAGAGAGAATGAGAAAGGGAAGGAGAGCGAGAATGAGAAAGGGAAGGAGAGGGAGAATGAGAAAGGGAGGGAGAGGGAGAATGAGAAAGGGAGGGAGAGTGTGAATGAGAAAGGGAAGGAGAGGGAGAATGAGAAAGGGAGGGAGAGAGAGAATTAGAAAGGGAAGGAGAGCGAGAATGAGAAAGGGAAGGAGAGGGAGAATGAGAAAGGGAGGGAGAGGGAGAATGAGAAAGGGAAGGAGAGGGAGCGAGAGAAAGGGAGGGAGAGGGAGAATGAAAAGGGAAGGAGAGGGAGAATGAGAAAGGGAGGGAGAGGGAGAATGAGAAAGGGAAGGAGAGGGAGAATGAGAAAGGGAGGGAGAGGAAGAATGGGAAAGGGAGGGAGAGGAAGAATGGGAAAGGGAGGGAGAGGGAGAATGGGAAAGGGAGGGAGAGGGAGAATGAGAAAGGGAAGGAGAGGGAGAATGAGAAAGGGAGGGAGAGGGAGAATGGGAAAGGGAGGGAGAGGGAGAATGGGAAAGGGAGGGAGAGGAAGAATGGGAAAGGGAGGGAGAGGGAGAATGGGAAAGGGAGGGAGAGGGAGAATGAGAAAGGGAAGGAGAGGGAGAATGAGAAAGGGAGGGAGAGGGAGAATGGGAAAGGGAGGGAGAGGGAGAATGGGAAAGGGAGGGAGAGGGAGAATGGGAAAGGGAGGGAGAGGGAGAATGGGAAAGGGAGAGAGAGGGAGAATGGGAAAGGGAGGGAGAGGGAGAATGGGAAAGGGAGGGACAGGGAGAATGGGAAAGGGAAGGAGAGGGAGAATGAGAAAGGGAGGGAGAGGGAGAATGAGAAAGGGAGGGAGAGGGAGAATGGGAAAGGGAAGGAGAGGAAAAATGGAAAAGGGAGGGACAGGGAGAGAGAGAAAGGGAGGGAGAGGGAGAGAGAGAAAGGGAGGGAGAGTGAGAATGAGAAAGGGAGGGAGAGGGAGAATGAGAAAGGGAGGGAGAGGGAGAATGGGCAAGGGAGGGACAGGGAGAGAGAGAAAGGGAGGGAGAGGGAGAATGGGAAAGGGAGGGAGAGGGAGAATGAGAAAGGGAAGGAGAGGGAGAATGGGAAAGGGCGGGAGAGGGAGAATGAGAAAGGGAGGGAGAGGGAGAATGGAAAAAGGAGGGACAGGGAGAGAGAGAAAGGGAGGGAGAGGGAGAGAGAGAAAGGGAGGGAGAGGGAGAGAGAGAAAGGGAAGGAGAGGGAGAATGAGAAAGGGAAGGAGAGGGAGAATGAGAAAGGGAAGGAGAGGGAGAATGGTAAAAAGGGAGGGACAGGGAGAGAGAAAAAGGGAAGGAGAGGGAGAATGAGAAAGGGAAGGAGAGGGAGAATGAGAAAGGGAAGGAGAGGGAGAATGAGAAAGGGAGGGAGAGGGAGAATGAGAAAGGGAGGGAGAGGGAGAATGGTAAAAAGGGAGGGAGAGGGAGAGAGAGAAAGGGAGGGAGAGGGAGAATGAGAAAGGGAGGGAGAGGGAGAGAGAGAAAGGGAGGGAGAGGGAGAATGAGAAAGGGAGGGAGAGGGAGAATGAGAAAGGGAGGGAGAGGGAGAATGAGAAAGGGAGGGAGAGGGAGAATGAGAAAGGGAGGGAGAGGGAGAATGGAAAAAGGAGGGACAGGGAGAGAGAGAAAGGGAGGGAGAGGGAGAGAGAGAAAGGGAGGGAGAGGGAGAGAGAGAAAGGGAAGGAGAGGGAGAATGAGAAAGGGAAGGAGAGGGAGAATGAGAAAGGGAAGGAGAGGCAGAATGGTAAAAAGGGAGGGACAGGAAGAGAGAAAAAGGGAAGGAGAGGGAGAATGAGAAAGGGAAGGAGAGGGAGAATGAGAAAGGGAAGGAGAGGGAGAATGAGAAAGGGAGGGAGAGGGAGAATGAGAAAGGGAGGGAGAGGGAGAATGGTAAAAAGGGAGGGAGAGGGAGAATGAGAAAGGGAGGGAGAGGGAGAATGAGAAAGGGAGGGAGAGGGAGAATGAGAAAGGGAGGGAGAGGGAGAATAGGAAAGGGAGGGAGAGTGAGAATGAGAAAGGGAGGGAGAGGGAGAATGGGAAAGGGAGGGACAGGGAGAATGAGAAAGGGAAGGAGAGGGAGAATGAGAAAGGGAGGGAGAGGGAGAATGAGAAAGGGAAGGAGATGGAGAATGAGAAAGGGAGGGTGAGGGAGAATGGGAAAGGAAGGGAGAGGGAGAATGAGAAAGGGAGGGAGAGGGAGAATGAGAAAGGGAAGGAGAGGGAGAATGAGAAAGGGAAGGAGAGGGAGAATGAGAAAGGGAGGGAGAGGGAGAATGGGAAAGGGAGGGAGAGAGAGAATGGGAAAGGGAGGGAGAGGGAGAATGGGAAAGGGAGGGAGAGGGAGAATGGGAAAGGGAGGGAGAGGGAGAATGGGAAAGGGAGGGAGAGGGAGAATGAGAAAGGGAGAGCGAGGGAGAATGAGAAAGGGAAGGAGAGGGAGAATGAGAAAGGGAAGAAAAGGGAGAATGAGAAAGGGAGGGAGAGGGAGAATGAGAAAGGGAAGGAGAGGGAGAATGAGAAAGGGAAGGAGAGGGAGAATAGGAAAGGGAGGGAGAGGGAGAATGGGAAAGGGAAGGAGAGGGAGAATGAGAAAGAGAGGGAGAGGGAGAATGAGAAAGGGAGAGCGAGGGAGAATGAGAAAGGGAAGGAGAGGGAGAATGAGAAAGGGAAGAAAAGGGAGAATGAGAAAGGGAGGGAGAGGGAGAATGAGAAAGGGAAGGAGAGGGAGAATGAGAAAGGGAAGGAGAGGGAGAATGAGAAAGGGAAGTAGAGTGAGAATGAGAAACGGAGGGAGAGGGAGAATGAGAAAGGGAAAGAGAGGGAGAATGAGAAAAGGAAGGAGAGGGAGAATGAGAAAGGGAGGGAGAGGGAGAATGAGAAAGGGAAGGAGAGTGAGAATGAGAAAGGGAAGGAGAGGAAGAATGGGAAAGGGAGGGAGAGGGAGAATGAGAAAGGGAGGGAGAGGGAGAATAGGAAAGGGAGGGAGAGGGAGAATGGGAAAGGGAGGGAGAGGGAGAATGGGAAAGGGAGGGAGAGGGAGAATGAGAAAGGGAGGGAGAGGGAGAATGGGAAAGGGAGGGAGAGGGAGAATGAGAAAAGGAGGGACAGGGAGAGAGAGAATAGGAGGGAGAGGAAGAATGGGAAAGGGAGGGAGAGGGAGAATGGGAAAGGGAGGGACAGGGAGAATGGGAAAGGGAGGGACAGGGAGAATGGGAAAGGGAGGGACAGGGAGAATGGGAAAGGGAGGGAGAAGGAGAATGAGAAAGGGAGGGAGAGGGAGAATGGGAAAGGGAGGGACAGGGAGAGAGAGAATAGGAGGGAGAGGAAGAATGGGAAAGGGAGGGAGAGGGAGAATGGGAAAGGGAGGGACAGGGAGAATGGGAAAGGGAGGGACAGGGAGAATGGGAAAGGGAGGGAGAAGGAGAATGAGAAAGGGAAGGAGAGGGAGAATGAGAAAGGGAGGGACAGTGAGAATGGGAAAGGGAGGGAGAGGGAGAATGGGAAAGGGAAGGAGAGGGAGAATGGGAAAGGGAGGGAGAGGGAGAATGGGCAAGGGAGGGAGAGGGAGAATGAGAAAGGGAAGGAGAGGGAGAATGAGAAAGAGAGGGAGAGGGAGAATGAGAAAGGGAAGGAGAGGGAGAAGGAGAAAGGGAAGGAGAGGGAGATTGAGAAAGGGAGAGAGAGGGAGAATAGGAAAGGGAGGGGGAGGGAGAATGAGAAAGGGAAGAAGAGGGATAATGAGAAAGGGAGGGAGAGGGAGAATGGGAAAGGGAGGGAGAGAGAGAATGAGAAAGGGAGGGAGAGAGAGAATGAGAAAGGGAAGGAGAGCGAGAATGAGAAAGGGAAGGAGAGGGAGAATAGGACAGGGAGGGAGAGGGAGAATGGGAAAGGGAGGGAGAGGGAGAATGAGAAAGGAAGGCAGAGGGAGAATGGGAAAGGGAGGGAGAGGAAAAATGAGAAAGGGAGGGAGAGGGAGAATGGGAAAGGGAGGGAGAGGGAGAATGAGAAAGAGAGGGAGAGGGAGAATGAGAAAGGGAGGGAGAGGGAGAATAAGAAAGGGAAGGAGAGTGAGAATGAGAAAGGGAAGGAGAGGGAGAACGAGAAAGGGAAGGAGAGTGAGAATGAGAAAGGGAAGGAGAGGGAGAATGAGAAAGGGAAGGAGAGTGAGAATGGGAAAGGGAGGGAGAGGGAGAATGGTGAGTGAGAAAAATGAATATATTTGAAGGCAATTCAAATTGTTGGCCGAATCGTCTGGGACGTTTTTCTGCGGTGGATCATTACATAACCGACACACATTATATTCCCCTGAGCCAGCTATGAGCCATAGAAGTACATATAATAGATTGACCAACGTTATCTAGCGGGTAGAGGGCGGAGGGGGTGAGAAGGTGACTCGAGAAAAACGACAAGAGGGGACGGCGTGGGTGGCGGCGAGTGGGTGGGGGGGTGGGAGGGGGCGGGGGGAGGGGGGTTATGGGAAGGCGGCAAAATCTGTTTTCTTTTCCCAACAGGAACGAGAGGATACGATAGTCGTAAACCATTAGTTGATGCCCCATATTATTCCCCATAATGGGCAATCCCTGGATCTGGATTGGAACATTATGACATATATTTCACAAATTGCCACAATGACGTCACAAAGCGAGACATGATGACGTAGCCAACTAGGCTGTGTACCACGTTGATTCGCATCATGGGTCAAATACCATGAAATATCGGGTAAAATATTCTTCACTGCTTCAAGGTATACGACGCCAAAAGCTGTTAACATATATATTCCCATGTCTGTACATTATTATAAATAATTGATAAAAACTCCTTGTGAGGCCTAAAACAATTGGCTTTTTGTTGCTGATTCTCACGGCAAACTGGTATCCCGGAGGTTTGCAATGCCATACAAGAGAGGGGGACCAAGAACAGGTCATGAAACCCCGTTACAAATGGCAATTCACACGGCTCATTACGTTAATGGCATCACTTTCCTGCCCGACATGTCTGTGAAACATCAAAAGCCTTCTAATGCCAAAAGCTCTCTTGCGCCAACGCCATGGGCCAAGCTGACACTGGTGGCTATATAACATGTATTACCCCGATGGGAGCAGACAGCCATGCAAAAAAGTGGGCGCCATTTTGCCTCTGTTTTCGTCATCAGAACATGGCCTCTTTGATCAACACAAGCATGAAAATGGACCTTGGGGGATAGGGGGTAAAGGTCTGAATGCATACCGCGTGGTCAGCGGAGAATTGTTGCGTGCTTACGGAGTTCCATGGATGGGTGTTCCAAGGAAGAATGCTTGGGTTAAAGGAAGAGATGAATCTGCAGGAATGGGGATTTTTCGCCACGTCACCAACAGTAACGCGCGTGTGTCACGTGATCAGCGAGCGATACCAGCTGATGCCGCTAGAGGCCGCCACTTCTCGCACGGCCTCCATGTCATACACTATTAATTTGGTCTCCCCTCCCACCTCGCCTCCCGTGTCCCCTGCCACCTCCCAAATCCCCCTCCCGTGTCCCCTCCCACCTCCCAGATCCCCAACCCGTGTCCCCTCTCACCTCCCAGATCCCCCACCAGTGTCCCATCCCACCTCCCAGATCCCCTCCCGTGTCCCCTCCCACCTCCCAGATCCCCCACCCGTGTCCACTCCCACCTCCCAGATACCCCACCCGTGTCCCATCCCACCTCCCAGATCCCCCACCAGTGTCACCTCGCACCTCCAAGATCCCCTCCCGGGTCACTCCCGCCTCCCAGATCCCCCCTTCCCGTGTCCCCTCCCACCTCCCAGATCCCCCACCAGTGTCCCTTCGCACCTCCCAGATCCCCTCTCGTGTCCCTCCCGCCTCCCAGATACCCCCTTCCAGTGTCCCCTCCCACCTCCCAGATCCCCCACCAGTGTCCCTTCGCACCTCCCAGATCCCCTCTCGTGTCCCTCCCGCCTCCCAGATACCCCCTTCCAGTGTCCCCTCCCACCTCCCAGATCCCCCACCAGTGTCCCATCCCACCTCCCAGATCCCCTCCCGTGTCCCCTCCCACCTCCCAGATCCCCAACCCGTGTCCCCTCTCACCTCCCAGATCCCCCACCAGTGTCCCATCCCACCTCCCAGATCCCCTCCCGTGTCCCCTCCCACCTCCCAGATCCCCCACCCGTGTGCCTTCCAACTCGCAGATTCCCCACCAGTGTCCCCTCCCACATCCCAGATCCCCCACCCGTGTCCCTTCCAACTCCCAGATCCCCCTCCCGTGTCCCCTCTCACCTTCCACCTCCCCTCCCGTGTCCCCTCCCACCTCCCAGATCCCCTTCCCGTGTCCCCTCCCACCTCCCAGATCCCCCACCATTGTCCCCTCGCATCTCCCAGATCCCCCACCCGTGTCCCTTCCAACTCCCAGATCCCCTCCCGTGTCCTCTCGCACCTCCCAGATCCCTCACCCGTGTCCCCTCCCACCTCCGAGATCCCCCACCCGTGTCCCTCCCGCCTCCCAGATCCCCCCTTCCCGTGTCCCCTCCCACCTCCCAGATCCCCCACCCGTGTCCCTCCCACCTCCCAGATCCCCCACCCGTGTCCCTCCCACCTCCCAGATCCCTCACCAGTGTCACCTCGCACCTCCCAGATCCCCCTCCCGTGTCTCCTCCCACCTCCCAGATCCCCGACCCGTGTCCCTTCCAACTCCCAGATCCCCCACCAGTGTCCCCTCCCACCTCCCAGATCCCCCACCCGTGTCCCTTCCCACCTCCCAGATCCCCCACCCGTGTCCCTTCCAACTCCCAGATCCCCCACCAGTGTCCCCTCCCACCTCCCAGATCCCCCACCCGTGTCCCTTCCAACTCCCAGATCCCCCACCAGTGTCCCCTCCCACCTCCCAGATCCCCGTATCCGTGTCCCCTCCCAGATCCCCCACCTGTGTCCCTTCCAACTCCCAGATCCCCCACCAGTGTCCCCTCCCACCTCCCAGATCCCCCACCAGTGTCCCTTCGCACCTCCCAGATCCCCCACCCGTGTCCTCTCCCACCTCCCACCTCCCCTCCCGTGTCCCCTCCCACCTCCCAGATCCCCAACCCGTGTCCCCTCCCACCTCCCAGATCCCCCTCCCGTGTCCACTACCACCTCCCAGATCCCCCACCCGTGTCCCTTCCAACTTCCAGATCCCCTTCCCGTGTCCCTCCCACCTCCCAGATCCCCCACCAGTGTCCCCTCCCACCTCCCAGATCCCCCACTCGTGTCCTCTCCCACCTCCCACCTCCCCTCCCGTGTCCCCTCCCACCTCCCAGATCCCCAACCCGTGTCCCCTCCCACCTCCCAGATCCCCCTCCCGTGTCCACTACCACCTCCCAGATCCCCCACCCGTGTCCCTTCCAACTTCCAGATCCCCTTCCCGTGTCCCTCCCACCTCCCAGATCCCCTTCCTGTGTCCCCTCCCACCTCCCAGATCCCCAACCCGTGTCCCCTCCCACCTCCCAGATCCCCAACCCGTGTCCCCTCCCACCTCCCAGATCCCCCACCCGTGTCCCTTCCAACTTCCAGATCCCCTTCCCGTGTCCCTCCCACCTCCCAGATCCCCTTCCGGTATCCCCTCCCACCTCCCAGATCCCCCACCCGTGTCCCCTCCCACCTCCCAGATCCCCCACCCGTGTCCCCTCCCACCTCCCAGATCCCCCACCCGTGTCCCCTCCCACCTCCCAGATACCCCTCCCGTGTCCCTCCCACCTCAGAGATCCCCCACCCGTGTCCCCTCCGAGCTGCCAGAGCCCCCCTCCCGTGTCCCCCCCCCCTCCCGTGTTCCCTTTATATCCGCCCAGGCAGCGAATTAAGACAATAAATCATGGAGGGTTTGTGCATGCGTTCCTCTCCGACCCGGTGAGAGAGTTAATTAAAAATACAAGTCAGCCATCCAGCCGTTAAAACCCGGCGGTCCGTGCACTATATATCCCCGGCTCAATAACAAGCGCCCCCTGGTTGGAGAGATCGACCCGGCCAGGTGGTTTTGTTTTTTAACTGCAGGGAGGCGGTGTGCCGAATGAAACGTGATGGTGAGGGTATGCGTGCGTTCGTGGGGGGGGGGGGGGGGTTTGGTGGGGTTCGCCGGCCAGGGTTGGACGCAAGGGGTGAGAGGTGGCGGGGTTGAGGGTGCCAGATCGGGGGGAGGGGGCTGACGGGATGGGGGCCGAGAGTACGGCTGGCGTGGGGGGTGAGGGTGGCGTCTGGGGTGATGGTGACATGGGGATGAGAGTAGCGTTGGGAGAGAGGGAGGGGGGGGGGGCTAATGTGAGGGCGTGGAGGGAGGGGAAGGACCAACATGGTGACTGTTCACACGGGCAGCAGGATCAGGCCCAAGGGGAGCGAGGGTGCATGGTGGCACATGTTCGCCGGAATATTGATAGTGCACAGATGGGAATTGGTATCATAAAGTGGCTGGCAAGAGGAGACGGAGGTAGCGTGACCTAGACATGACATACCATGTATAATGACCGATGGGATTACTGTATCATTGCAATTTATGATGTCATGGTGATCAAGCCGAGGCTGTGAGCGACCTTACGCTGCCCACCCCGGCACCCCACCTCACCCCACAATTTCCAGGGTATGACGATGATGACGTCACATGGGAATGAGGGGTGCAGCTCATGTCACCATGGTGATACTGTGCCATCGCAATATCCCGACATCAGCATGTCTCCAAGCGTCGTCCTTGCCGATATGACCCCCCTCGTAAACGGATTATTCGCAATGTTCTGCCCCTTTGACCCAAGTAAATAATACACGCATACACAGAGCAGGCCAAGGCCCATATGGTAAGGAGCCCGCATTTAATGCCGTTCTGGGGGCCGATGCCATCATAAACTGTTTTGGTGGTTGATAAATATAGATATATATATATATATATACATGTACATATATAAATAAATAAAACTATATATTATATAAATAAATAAAACTATATATTATATAAATAAACAAAAAATATATATATATAGTGAAAACAAATATCAATAAATAAAAAAATTAATAATCAGTATGTAGTATTAGTGCATGAGTTACCCTCAGTGTTGGTGGCCATTCCCTGACTGAGGCACAAAGCAGGCAAAGCGACAATACTAATACTGCTGTGATTTATACTCTCGCGAGACCAGCCACGGCCTGGATACAACGCGAGACGTGCTTGTGAATAGACTTTGTATTATAATTGCCTCTGTCGGTACTTTGGAGAATGAATATTGGAGGGGAAGAGAGGCAGAGAGACAGAACGGAGAGGGTGAGGTGAAGGTGCAGCCATTGTATCGCAGCGCCCTCTATGTGGCGACGTTTGCGAAGGAGGCCATTTTGTGCACATACATCAATATAAATTTATATATTGTGCTATAATTATTTGCAACTGTTTTTACAAACGTATTACATCCATTGAATGGCTAGAGGCCAGCAAAGCTGAGGGGGTACATCTCTAAACATTCAACCACACTGCCAACTATACCACAGGAGGTGGCCATGCAGGCACCAGGATGCTTGAATGTACTTTATGTGAACAGCGCGCCGTAGCACTTCCATATTTAGTCACATGATATTTGCATCATAATATGAGAGACGTTCGCTGTACGAATGGAGTGTTCATGCTGCCGACGAGTCGGACCCAGGAGATGTTGCATCAAAAGTGGCTAAAGCGTCCTGACTATACAGCCATCCAGAGGATGTTGCAACCAATATTCCTAGACGTGGATCGCTGGCGCGACGTAGACAGCAAACAGAGCAATCCTGTCTCGCTACTCTGCAGTCCGGCCAGGACAGTCATTGGTTTCAATCGGGGCCTGGCGCCCAAATGCAATATAAAGGAATACAAATTAGGCATTCTCCGGTAAAATCCTTTATCAGCTAAAGGTCAAGGTCGCACTAAGAGACACATGTCGACCAATCACGGTCGGCCATGATATTTACTGCGGGCCTTCCACCCATGGACAAATGAACGGAAGAGTCACCGAGGCGGACCTATGGTCATAGCCCATTGATTCTCATCCTAGGCTTCAAGGACGAGATACGAAAAAAATGGTTAAGCTGAAAGTCCGAACCTTGCAGTGAATCAATTATTATTGTGGCCTTCATTTCTTCGTTTGGGAATTTAGATACGTATTGCTATATAGCGGTTGGAAATTTCGCGCTTTAAATCTCTACTAGCATTTCTGGAGCTGGAGTCTTTGCGGCGGATCCACTGTGATACCTCTCATGTTTAAGTTGCATAATAAAGTATGATCTCCATAACCCGCTCAGTAGTAAAAACCCAAATCCCGTATCCACTGTCCAATCTATAAGTCAAATGAAAATACAGCAATAGTTGCGGCATCAATCTTATTCTTTTTATTTTTATCCAGATCATGTGTACGGGTAAATCATATACTCACGGCAAAAAGATACGTACCACTTTTATTTTTGTCCTATAACAATATATGGTTTCAATAATTATCCCTAAACAACGAACTGTGAATGGGGCCGTGGGGCTATATTTCTAGAAATCTCCGTTAGTTACGCCTGACTGTTCTTGATGCACACCATTGTCTTTCTCTTATGTGATGAACACTGTGATGAACACTGTTATGAAAATACAAATTTGGTGATTAAGATAACTTTTATAATAAGAAGTGCGTTTCTTTTCTCCATCAGTATGTATGAGATTCCAAACATTGCTGTCCTTCAAGCTGTGAGACAAAATTTATATACCATACTTCCAGGTTAACGACACATGATGCATAGTAGTAAATTAGCCTGTCTAAATATCATTCCCTTTACATAAACGACAATATCAAATGCTTTTGTACAAACTATTTTGTACCGTGCGATGACGCCATCTTGACAATTCGCAAAGACTAAAAATAATACCCAGAATGCATTGCATGCATTTATATATGTGTAAATTTGTAAGTTCGGATAGATGTGGATTTTGTCATAATGATTTAAAACTCTTGAACACCTTTTTTACCACTGTCAAATAGTAAAACCATTGTGGGAAGACTTGAAGCGTTTACTTGACGAGAACACCGAATATAATGTCAGCACCTTCATTTCTGTATAAATCGGGGATGTTAGGTGCTACTTTACCAACTTGTGGTCCACTTGTAAACCATATGTTTGTTAATAGTCAAAAAGTATATATATAATTGCAAATGAACCCAGCGTATACCGCATGTAAGTGGGATGTGGAACGCCATCAGGTATTATTACGTGGTAGAAAGTTTTAAAGTAAAACATCAGCAAAATTTATCTGAACAGATTTTAAAGCGGAAATGGAAACCACTTGAGGTGCTTTTTGCAGAATCCTGAATGCACTACTACTTATTATAAACTAGTCACGCGTTTTTTCGCCTGTGGACTATATTCAATGTTGTAATTTTCTTGGTACTATTATAGAAATAAACCATATATAAAAAAAGAAAAAAAACAAACAAGAATGCAGTGCATGCACATGCAGTGGCGTCCCACGGCGGAATAAGCTGAACTATGAAGTTGGAATGATTTGGAAAGTCGCCTATTGGTAGAATGTGGATTTCAAACCACAACCCACATAGAGGCACCTCTGTTTGTTATGACAGACGACCCACTGATAGATGGCACTTGCCTGTGGTATTGACTCAAATTATTGACCCAGTCCCTGCGTCTTGCAGGGTGAGCAGGCCAGTTTATGGGGGATTGATTACAGGAAAACAACCCAACGCCAATAACAGGGAGACAAGGTTAGATTAAATCGGCCTTCACTCATCAAAGTGCCATAAAATGACGATATAACTCCCTACAATGCCAAGCTGGGGCCGGCGGCTGGTGTCTCAACGCGACCCTAGGTGGCAGCACTTCTCGTCGTCCCGGGGGGATTCTCCGAGCGGTGGGACTGGCTAGAGGGCGTAAAACGTCGACCTTTATACGATTTCCCCTTTAGAGTGCGTGCGCATCACGTGCAAAGGTACCATATGAGGGTGATCCCAGGAATGGGGCGAGGGTGTTCAGGGGGTGGGGGCTGGGATGGGAGGGGGGGGGGATTTGTGGCGGCGGGGCAGTAGCGCCACGGGAAATAAAAGGAAGATAAACAAGTGGGATGAATTTTAAAAGAGGCACGGGGGAGGGAGGGTGTGCGGTTTTTGCGGGAGGTTTTTGCGGGGGTCGGGGTAACGCAGGGGGTGAAGATGGTGGGGGAAGAGGCGACTCATTATTACAATGATGCAGCGTCCTTTGATCAATAAGTTGCATTACGGTAACCAAATTAATGACTAATACCATTAGAAACATACCACACGTTGTGTCGCACCCCCCGCCCTCCCCTCCCTACACACACTGAACCCCATGAATCTCATTCTCTATTGTGACACTGACTGCTAAATGCCCCCCAACCCCCTCTCCTCTCTGTACCCTATCCACGCATCCTCCTCCCCCCCCCACCATGCGGCCATGCACCATGCGGCCATGCACCATGCGGCCATGCGGCCATGGACCATGCGGCCATGATAGGGATAGGGCTGGCCTATCAGAGCACACTCGACCACAGCCGAACGCGCTACCCATTAGGAACAGCCAACGGGTGTTAATAAACCATTGGTATCACCTGTCTGGTATTGATTGGTTCAAAAAAGTAGGACTCGGTGCCGACACACCTGAAGTTATATCTGTTCTTTGGCAAAAAGCAACAGGCTTTGCCATGTTTTATTATTTTATTATTATTGATCAGGTGAATCCACTCTTTATTAGCTGGTGGCATATGCATAACAGGTATGACAAACAGCCAGGCGCTGTAGACGCGCATAAACTGAGGGCCTTCAACTGTTTGCCTGCTTTGCCCTACCGTGATGCAATGTAGATGGTAAGTTACCATGGTAAGTCACCATTACTGTAACACCAGACAGCTATAACTCAACCCTTTAAGCTTATGTTATTTTCCGTGGCTGGACTTCCCAGAATGCAACTGGACCGGCAATCCATCACTAGATAAGGAATCTAGAGGGAAATGGAGTCCCCTATTTAGATCCGATGCCGCAATGGCTGCTTGACCTTTCAGTCTACAATACAGCCGAGAAGCTACAATAAAACCAGACAGCATGGAATCAACCCTTAAAGCCGATGATTTGTATGTGTCTGGTCTTAATAAAAACCCCATGGACCGAGTAATCCGTGACAGGACATGGGGGTCCGACGGAGGAGGGCGGGGTGTTAAGGGAATCACCTATTTAGACTCGATGTGGCAAGGCCTGTATGGCCTTACCAGACCAGCCACCACGCCGCCCAGTAAAGCTGACCCACGGGACTAACTGCGTCCACCTCTCAGACCATGCGCTCGCAGCGCCGTTATCCGCCCCAGCGGCAGAAGGACACACCAGTGTGGCAGGCAAACAAAGGAGCCCATGCAGACCGACAGACCAGACATGTGTAATCCACATACTTTAGTCCACTGACACCATGTTATCCGAGCAATTAATAACGTTTCCGTGGGGGTGTTTTCTGGCACTGTTGCACCCTTCGGTCTATATTGATGTATCCGATCATTCAGTCTCACAGTTTGCGCTGCGGCTTCGTCCGAGGAGCAAAATAAATATACTATTCCACACCGTTACAGGTAATTCACGCAATAGCAACACGCCGTCTGTGTCATATTTTGTGCCGATTCGTCCTGGTGTAAAACGTGAAATAGGACGGATGGAAGCAATCAGTGACTGATTTTCAAGTAGTTTCTTCTGTGAATGATGGTGCGTGTTATTTGTCCCACTGCTTACTCCTCAGTGACTGGCTATTTATTCCGACATTATAGTCCAGGAATGACGTAATTCCATACTTCAAAGGAAGGTCTATCACAATCCTTGCCATGCTGTGGGAGCCCTGTGCTCCGAATTCGCTTTTGTAGTGGCTCTCCCGTTGGTCTTCCTTTAACACAGTGCCATCTAGTGGCTTACGACGAAATCTCGCTGCGCTGTGATATCCCTGCGTAATCCGCCGTCAGAGGGAGACACCACTGGTAGAGAGCACATTTCCATGCTCCCAAATGGATTGGAAGACGAAAAGGGCTGCCATCTAGCGCCCAGTCGCGGCGACAATGAGGCGGCACAGGGAACGAGCGACCGACCGACCCAGCACCCGACCCTGGACGCTGGGCGCTGGCTGTCTCAGTACAACGGTCCTGCCTCCTCTGCCCTCCCATTGACTCCCGCTTGTCGTGCAATATTCTGCAAGGCAACCCACGGTAGCAAAACAGCAACCAGCGATCGCCCAGTGGGAAAATCTTGGCTCTTAGAAAGAACACATGTTATAAACTAAGCCGTGGCTTTTGATGGCGACAGAGAGCGAAAGAGAGAGAGAGAGAGAGAGAGGGGGGGGGGGGGGGGGTGGAGAGAGAGACGGGGGGAGATGGGAGAGAGAAGAGACAGGGAGAGGGGGAGATGGGAGAGAGAAGAGACAGGGAGAGAGAGGAGACACAGAGAGAAGACAGCGAGAGAGAAGAGACAGAGGGAGAGACACAAGAGAGAGATAGATATATGTATAGGTACTACAGCGAGAGAGAGGACAGAGTTAGAGAGCGATCGTGCATACATCCAGCCTTTTGTATGACGTCAGATGGGAAGCTCAAGCAGGATGAGATACGGACGCGTAAAGGATGCCGCAAAAATATAGGACACTGTCGGGCACGGTGTGCCTTGCCCTCACCAGGGAGAGAGATAGAGGAGGGGGGCGGGGGGGGGGGAGGCTGGTGTGTGGCTCGTCTTCATGGGGCAGTGGCGGACAGTGGCGGAAAGTGGCGGACAGCTATCGTGTCTTTGGCCATCGAGTTCGCGCGGATAGCAGCAGCAGCTGTGAGAGTCCTACCCGCGAGGCGGCCACAGCAGCTGTGAGGGTCCTACCCGCGAGGCGGCCACGGCAGCTGTGAGGGTCCTACCCGCGAGGCGGCTACGGCAGCTGTGAGGGTCCTACCCGCGAGGCGGCCATGGCAGCTGTGAGAGTCCTACCCGCAAGGCGGCCACGGCAGCGGTGAGGGTCCTACCCGCGAGGCGGCCTCGGCAGCTGTGAGGGTCCTACCCGCGAGGCGGCCACGGCAGCTGTGAGGGTCCTACAGGCGAGGCGGCCACGGCAGCTGTGAGGGTCCTACCCGCGAGGCGGCCACGGCAGCTGTGAGGGTCCTACCCGCGAGGCGGCCACGGCAGCTGTGAGGGTCCTACCCGCGAGGCGGCCACGGCAGCTGTGAGGGTCCTACCCGCGAGGCGGCCACGGCAGCTGTGAGGGTCCTACCCGCGAGACGGCCTCGGCAGCTGTGAGGGTCCTACCCGCGAGGCGGTCACGGCAGCTGTGAGAGACGCTGGGCTGGATCTGTCAGTGGCGGTGACGGAGGGGTGTCGTGGCTGGAAGTGACATGAGCGGAGGAAGGGGTTTGGGGTAGGGGTGTGGGAGCAGGGCTGAGAGAGGTCAGGGCGGAGCGGGAGGGTGGGGGTGTCGTGGAGCGGCGGAGAGGGGGGGGGGGTGAGGGGAGGGGGGGGGGCGGTGGTGAGCGACTGAGAGTGACCGGGGTGGGGACACGTAGCTATTGCTGACCAGAGAGTGCCTCGTTGTATGAATATATATTGCCGGCAGCTCTTAGGCCAGTAGGTGGAGCTGTGGCCCTCCAACTGCCTGGTTACCGATAAACACAGCTGTGCCGGACAACACCAGTGTGGCGTGTGTGGACCCACCCCCCCCCCCACACACCCACCCGACCCCCCCCCCCCGACCCCCCGTCGACGTCGATCACACGGTCACCGTGTCTTCCCCTCCTCCCCATCCCAGGCTCCAATTTACCCGACCCTGTCACCCTTATATTATGGCACATGCTTGTAAACCATACTGATGCCCTCTCTCTACCCATAGCCACTGTCACCACATATGAGCAATGCACACAGCCCAACTGTTACCACCCACTAGAAACTCACCCGCCCAGGGTCAGACCCGGCTGGTGAGGCAACATCCATTCCAAGGTTACAGCAGGTTGGGCTGCAGACCAACAGGTCCTGCATTCGTGCCCTGGCACTGCCGTTGGGTCATGTCTTATTCAACTTCATTCATTGTTTCCTAGGGGTCTATTGACTCAATTTAGCCTTCATGTCCCCCAAAGTGGCCTAAAACATCGTCTTTTGCTGTTTTGTGACAGACCTTAATGATGTATACAACCCTCAACCCGACGTATCCTGTACCCACGCTACCTTCCGCCAGTCGTTCCCATCGCAATCTCTCATTGTATCGTCATTAAGCTTTACAATGCAATCTCCTTCAGCCTCACCCCCTCCACCACCCGCCTTGTTCGTCCCCAGGCCACCCACCCACCACCATCTCTCCTACCTCATCCCTCCGCCATCACCACCACCTTTTTGCTCCTGCACCACCCACCTATCAGCCTATATATCCTCAAACCACCCCGGACAATCTTTCCTTACACCCCACGCCACCTCCCCCGCCCCCACTCCCTCTCCGCCATTCGACCCTCTTTCCTGGTGACAGACAGCAAATTGGAAATAAAAAAGCGAAGAATAAACCTCTGGCGTCTGGTTCTGCTATCATAATGGCGTCTCGTCCTTTGTGACGCTCTCCAGGCAGGCGGCGCCACCAGTTTGATAACGTGGCGGAGTCAGTCTGGCTGCTATAGGAATCCTATGTACAGCATACACAGAATATGGTGGACACAGGTGCGTAGAACTCATATTACCATGAGCAACAGAAGACCTGTCACAGTCTGTATCCACGGCCTTATTAATACAAACAGTACACAAACCAGTAGGTGAGTAGGACGTTAAGAACACAAACAGTACCCAAACCAGTAGATGAGTAGGACGTTAAGAACACAAACAGTACACAGACCAGTAGGTGAGTAGGACGTTAAGAACGCAAACAGTACACAGACCAGAAGGTGAGTAGGACGTTAAGAACACATTCAAACAGTGCACAGACCAGTAGGTGAGTAAGACGTTAAGAACACAAACGGAACACAGACCAGTAGATGAGTAGGACGTTGAGAACACAAACAGTACACAGACCAGTAGGTGAGTAAGACGTTAAGAACACAAACGGAACACAGACCAGTAGGTGAGTAGGACGTTAAGAACGCAAACAGTACACAGACCAGAAGGTGAGTAGGACGTTAAGAACACAAACAGTACACAGACCAGTAGGTGAGTAGGATGTTAAGAACACAAACAATACACAGACCAGTAGGTGAGTAGGACGTTAAGAACACAAACAGTACACAGACCAGTAGGTGGGTAGGACGTTAAGAACACAAACGGAACACAGACCAGTAGGTGAGTAGGACGTTAAGAACGCAAACAGTACACAGACCAGAAGGTGAGTAGGACGTTAAGAACACAAACAGTACACAGACCAGTAGGCGAGTAGGATGTTAAGAACACAAACAGTACACAGACCAGTAGGTGAGTAGAATGTTAAGAACACAAACCGTACACAGACCAGTAGGATAGTAGAACGTTAGTAACACAAACAATGCACAGACCAGTAGGACGTTAAAAACACAAACAGTACACAGACCAGTAGGTGAGTAGGATGTTAAGAACACAAACAGTACACAGACCAGTAGGTGAGTAGGATGTTAAGAACACAACCCGTACACAGACCAGTAGGATAGTAGAACGTTAGTAACACAAACAATGCACAGACCAGTAGGACGCTAAAACACAAACAGTACACATACCAGTAGGAGGTTAATAACACAAACAGTACACAGACCAGCAGGATAGTAGGACGCTAGTAACACAGAGTGCATAGACAAGTAGGACGTTAAAAACACAAACAGTACACAGACCAGTAGGTGAGTAGGACGTTAATAACACAAACCGTACACAGATCAGTAGGACAGTAGAACGTTAGTAACACAAACAGTGCACATACCAGTAGGACGTTTAAAAACACAAAAAGTACACAGACCAGTAGGTGAGTCGGACGTTAAGAACACAAACAGTACACATACCAGTAGGACCATAATAACACAAACAGTACACATACCAGTTGGGCAGTAGAACGTTAATAACACAAACAGTACACAGACCAGTAGGACGTTATTAACACAAACAATACACAGACCAGTAGAACGTTAATAACACAAACATTGCACAGACCAGTAGGACGCTAATAACACAAAGATTGCACAGATCAGTAGGACAGTAGGACGTTCATAACACAAACAGTACACATACCTGTAGGACGCTAATAACACAAACAGTACACTGACTAGTAGGACAGTAGGACGTTAATGACACAAGCAGTACACAGACCAGTAAGACAGTAGGACGTTAATAACACAAAAAGTACACATACCAGTAGGGCAGTAGAACGTTAATAACACAAACAGTATACATTCCAGTAGGACGTTAATAACACAAACAATGCACAGACCAGTAGAATGTTAATAACACAAACAATACACAGACCCGTAGAACGTTCATAACACAAACAGTACACAGACCAGTAGGTGAGTAGGACGTTAAGAACACAAACAGTATACAAACCAGTAGGACGTTAATAACACAAACAGTACACAGAACAGTAGGACGTTAATAACGGAAACAGTGCACAGACCAGTAGGACTGTAGGACGTTAATAACACAAACAATACACATACCAGTAGGACGTTAATAACACAAACAATACACAGACTAGTAGGACGTTAATAACACACACGGGAGCGCTCGTCATAGCCCGGTGACAGTGTGCAAGAGAGAGACAATTAAATGTAATATCTAATACAGTTTGTCGGGATGATACTGTTCAGGAAGAGGTCTACACTTGGCCTGCAGACGCTTCCCCCTGGGACGCAATACCTCGTAATCCACAATGGAATAAATAAATGTAATTTTTTAACAATTTTCTTCTTTTTTCTTACTCTTGTCGCGGATTCTGCGATGAAGAATTTTGCCCTTTTGTCCAGTGGAATGGGTGTGGGGATGGGACATGTGACGCTACATCTACCCCCCTCTCATCCCCGCCACTCCTGTCTCTGCCCTATCCCCCAGTCCACGTTCCTGTCCTCGCCCAGACAGATCTCCACACCTGTCGCTGTTACAGAATGGGAACCAAATACAGGTGAATATACCAGAGGTTTTCAGGCTGTATAACTACGGTTATTTTCATCCAGGAAGAATGTTAATTGCTATTGTATAATGCCTACAGCACACGCTACCAGCAACCACTGTTTGCACGCCTGAATGTCCACTCAGACAAGGTAAATGTAGGCTTGTGTTGATGGATCAGTAATGTCGCCTGGATCGTGTACGACACATCGGGTCGCTGATGGTAGGGGAATCGTTTACTATCCTCCCTAGTCCCCCTTTCATACACTTCACACCCCCCCTCCCTCCCCACCAGATTTCCGTGTGTGTTTTATTGTGTCTTGCAATGAACTTACAGGCTCTTGATTTGGCATTTCAGGATTGATTTTGTAAAATGGAAAGAACCTTTAAATAAACGGGCTCCACCCTCCCTTCCTTTTCCCATTGACGCGACATGACCAATAGTGGCTAAAGCGTCCTGAATATACAACCAATCTGCCGTGGCACAATATGGGGTCAATATGATCGTATTTGTCACATGCTAATCCCAACACTGCTTTATTACCATAACAACCATCCACTCCTCTAACCCCCCCCCTCCTCCCACCTGACCTTGACCCTGCGTCACGCCAGTAGTAACGCCGGTAAAAAACTACAATAACAGTCGCGATTAATTCAGTACCAGATCCGCACAAGGGGATTTCCTATGCTCACATAGAGATTCCCTCCCCCCTCCCGCGCGCCCTCAAGTGAGTGAGAAGCGAGCGCCACCTAGCGGAGGACTGGGGAGGGGGGGGGGGGCAGCGGGACTTGAACTTTGGACTTCCGGCCCAAGAAGCGATCCATTTGGGAGTGCGCAGGCGGCTTACCCTAGATACCACGCTCTCGCGACTCCCAGGAAAATGATCACGTGCTTTATTGATCCTCGCGGGCGATAGATGGCGTGTCGCAGGTCAAAGGTAGGAGAACGATCGATCTAGGGGGGGGGGTGTAGTGATAACTCCCGCCACCCCCCCCCCCCCCGCTGCCTACTGACACGTGCATATTCCATAGAAGGCATTGTACATATACGTCCATGGAATTGTTATTAAATGGATATATCCTCATACGAATTTCTTCTATATAGCCACACGAATAATAACACCATGCACACGGGGCAATAATATAAAATGTAGCGTTATCATTGATATCTTATTTAATCATTACCACTAGATTCTATAGTTAATAAATTCTGATTAATTTCAGAAGTGTGCCATATTAGAAGGCTGCTTATCGTTGCGTACTTACTTTGTTTCACTTGACGATGCCATTCCCAATTAGTATCCGATGAATGTGGAATTCCTTCAGTTGTTTCAATGTACGGTTCGCCCCAGACTTCCCTGTTTACAATATAAGATAGATATCACATCATAAACTGTGTCGTGCCCAGACTTGAGAAGCACGGTCTGTAGGGTAGGCCTTCTGGCAGATTGTGCCTGCTGAGCTGATTGTTCGTCCTGGGACAGGGCTGGGGACGGTGGCTAGGGGCGGTGGGGGGAGGGGGGGGGGAGGGGGGCACATCTTGATTAGCGCTTATCTCGTGCGCTCGCCAACGCTGTATGACACGCCCCACGTGGATGTATCCATGGCAACACGACTATGACTCACACACGTCGGTTATCCGGTTGACATTGTCATGAAAGATTTCACCCGTTGTATCATCTAGAGTCAGGTAACTAAGGTAAAGTGTGTGTGTGTGTGTGTGGGCGGGGAGGTGGGGGGGGGGCTATTTGCCTACAATTGTCCACGTGAGATGTTGTTTTGTCTTGTTTTGACGAATATGATGTCACGTGACGTTTTCCCAGGATTGCGATTGAGTTATATTAATATTAATGTCAAGGTCACATGGGTATATTGGTGTTTGACGCAATCTTTGGTACGCCCCCCTCCCCCCCCCAACAATGACCGTATCCCCGTCTTACTCCTCCACCACCTTCCTCGACTCGAGCTAAGAAATTTCCGACATTTGCTGCATGTAATGTTGCATGAAAGGTTGAAATTGCTTAACTGGTCAACTAATGTATAATATCTTCTGATCCAGGTTTGTTGTTAGGGTTCGCCGCACTTGTATATCTATTAGCTCCTCAAGCGATGTATATTGATATCTATATAAGCTTGTTTACGATTTATACCACTTTTTATGACTTGCATGTACTTGGATTATCTATTTTGAAATTTAAAAATAAAAAAACACAAAGCGAAAAAGTAAATTGGAACCGTTAGCTTCTGACAAATCCAAGCAATATCAATGTCATATTGTGTGTCCTAACGAATCAACGTCATATTGTGTGTCATAACGAATGAATGTCATATTGTGTGTCATAACGAATGAATGTCATAATGTGTGTCATCGCGAATCAATGTCATATTGTGTGTCATCGCGAATCAATGTCATATTGTGTGTCATCGCGAATCAATGTCATATTGTGTGTCATCGCGAATCAATGTCATATTGTGTGTCATCACGAATCAATGTCATATTGTGTGTCATCGCGAATCAATGTCATAATGTGTGTCATCGCGAATCAATGTCATATTGTGTGTCATCACGAATCAATGTCATATTGTGTGTCATCGCGAATCAATGTCATATTGTGTGTCATCACAAATCAATGTCATATTGTGTGTCATAACGAATCAACGTCATATTGTGTGTCATAACGAATGAATGTCATATTGTGTGTCATAACGAATGAATGTCATAATGTGTGTCATCGCTAATCAATGTCATATTGTGTGTCATCGCGAATCAACGTTATAATGTGTGTCATCGCGAATCAATGTTATAATGTGTGTCATCGCGAATCAATGTTATAATGTGTGTCATCGCGAATGAACGTTATAATGTGTGTCATCGCGAATCAATGTTATAATGTGTGTCATCGCGAATCAATGTTATAATGTGTGTCATCGCGAATCAATGTCATATTGTGTGTCATCGCGAATCAATGTTATAATGTGTTTCATCGCGAATCAATGTCATAATGTGTCATCACTAATCAACGTTATATTATTTGTCATCGCGAATCAGTGTCAAAATGTGTGTCATCGCGAATCAATGTCATAATGTGTGTCATCAATGTCATATTGTGTGCCAACCGGAATTCATGTCATATTGTGCGTCATTGCGAATCAATGTCATAATGTCTCTCATAGCCACCTTTCATCTGTCAAGCCAGCGTGTGTGAAGTTACGTCTGTGTCTTTAACGAGCACGTTATGCTTGACCCAACCGTCGCCAAAGCCAGTGCCAACCGGAGTGGCATTCCGGAGAAAAAACAACAACAATACGAACACTCTGATTAACTTTATCAAGACTTAGGCCTATCTATTTACCAAACAGACATTATTGAGAAAACAAATGTTGAGCAGGAGCTGTTTAACTGCAGGAAGTAGCCTTATTCCGAGCCACATTAACATTAGGTTTGACAGCTTTGTCCAAAACTCAAACCGATGTTTGCACACCCGGATTTCTCAGGGCCGCTTTATTTTCATCAATGTTGTTACACTGATTCGTAGCGAAATTAATTGAGAGAAACATGGGGAGTTCTGCAGACATAATAGCACCATTATAGACACGGGGACGTATAACACGCTGCACACTATGTATTAATATTAAATCCAGGACTTAGCAGAGCATGACGGGACGATACCGGATAAATGGAATGAATGCCCCCGCATTAGGTACGAAAGCAAGACTTTGGAAAGCGACGACAGGGGCCAGGGAGGCCGACCGGAAAGTCTGTCGAATGAGAGGTTGAGGTTCCCAGTGCTTTTACACATGACGTCATTCATCGTCTGTGTCATCGACTGACATGTCGACGTCACTCATCGTCCGTGTCATCGCCTGACATATCGACGTCATTCATCGTCCGTGTCATCGCCTGACATATCGACGTCATCGGTGTAGGTACCCAGATTGGCCCCTAGGTGTCTCAGCAGGTCTGCCACGCGGTAGAGGCCACAGATCTGGGCCGCTCGCCGTGGAGTCACACCTGAGTAGTCTGGAACGTTGACATCCAACTTGATCCACCTTCTGGATCTGATGAGGAACATGAGGAGTTCCATATCACGGCTTACTACAGCCAGGTAAAGGATCGTCCGGCCGCTTCGGGAGTCCCCCTCGTTGACGTCATATCCGACGGAATCGCCAAGTAGATGGCGCACCACGGCGTAATGACGCCAGGCCGCCGCTAGGTGGAGACACGAGAGGCCGTCGTAATTCAAAATGCCGCCATCTTGGGGGATATTACGGACTGGGAGAGTGTATCGAATCTGTCCCACTTCTGAACGGCACACTGGTCGCGTCAGAGCGACCGCGCATTCAAAGTCCCCCAAGCGGCATGCCCAGTGCAGTGGCGTGTTGCCATGGCGATCTACCACTTCGACGCTGGCGCCCCTAGCGACCAACAGTCTCACTAAGTTTGGTTGGTGGGTCAGGACGCCTAAGTGCAATGGCGTCTGCATTCGCAAATTTTGTCTGTCCAACCATCTGGATTCGTCCGTTAGACGGAGAATGCGCTCTATGGCGTCTACGTTGTTATTGACCACCGCCAGGTGCAGACTGTTGTCGCCATCCTCGTCACGGCCATATATGGTTGTCGGGTACATCTCTAACTCTCTGTACAACACGGGTTGCCGCATGGATGAGAGGCTAACGTTGAAGGGTACTTCGTTGGAAGCATCAGTAATTTTTTGCCAAGCCGCGCGAGGAGTTGGGTTCATATCTCCCAATGGCATATCCTGGGTTTCACAGGGTGAAGCAGAGTCCCTTCCAGGCTCAAAACATGCGGTCAGACTTACACCACTGACAGGTGGGTTGCTCGGGTAGGAATGGTAGCATTCTTGCAATGTCAAAGTCGCGACGCCGTATGCGAGGCATCCGACTGCGGGGTTCTGTGCGCGAGAATCAGAATCCGAATCCGAATCAGAGTCCGCCATTCTTATCACGTGATGCCCACCCGCGTCCCGCAAGGTGTCGTGTCGCGGCGTCTCAGTCATTGTGGAACCGGTCGCAAGGTATCCGGAGTGTGCAATCGTTCCTGGATCAGCGCTGAAGCCCGGATCAGCGCTGAAGCCCGGATCAGCGCTGAAGCCCGGATCAGCCCTGAAGCCCGGATCAGCGCTGAAGCCCGGATCAGCCCTGAAGCCCGGATCAGCGCTGAAGCCCGAAGCGTCGTCGTAGGGACAGAAATAATGTTCCACATTCTCCTCCACATAGGTCGCCACGTCCGGTGAATCAGCGGCAATTTTGTTCCTGTCAGACGCCGAAAATCGTCTTCGTTTGGGATTAGACATGATGAAACTGTAAATAAAATACAATTCTGGAATATTCGGCAAAAACAAAATTGGTGAATTTGTTAAGTAATGCTTAAATTCTGAATGCAATGACACATACAATTGAAAAAAAAAATTTTTTATTATAGAATTTCGATATAACGTAAATACACGAAGAAATTAAGGAAACGAAAGCCAACTTGTCAACGCAATTGTTTAAACCATAACATTAATGCGATTTAGATGTTCTTATTTGTGGACCAGTATTTGATATTACGTGGCACGATAAAATCCCCCAAGTTATCGCTCACACAAGAAAGATCATATGCCTATTATATATGCTTGACCCACGCATATACGCTTGAGCGATAATAGGGATCATGTCAGAAAGTGCTGGATCACCGCAAATCGAAACCTTAGGCCAGCGTTTGATATTGATATAATTTATGGCTATCCATGAATGCCTGATCATATATTGCAGTGAGCGCACAGTACAGCTGATAAACATATAATTACTTACCCAAGGCGTGCTTCAAATGAACATAAACTGCACCCCAATGACAGACTGCAGAATTTCCGCCTGCAGTATCTTTCTGGGAAGACAACCATACAATATATCAGTAATATTGTGAGCTCCGCACATATTATGGCAATAAGGAGCGCCCTCTGTCGGTGGTACGCACTTCAGCGAGGCGTTATTACGTTGTGTATTCCCGGCATAAAAAGACAATGTGAAACTTGGGAAATCCCACGGAAAGCCCCACGTCAGCAATCCCACCTACCGCTGAGCGTTTCACAGCGCCATCGCCTGGGAGACCGACCTTTCCCCCCAGCTGCACTATAACACTCTGAGCTCCTGGTAGACGGACCTCCCCCCCACCCCCCCCCCAGCTGGACTGTAACACTCTGAGCTCCTGGGAGACCGACCAGCCAACCAGCTGGACTGTAACTCTCTGAACTCCTGGGAGACCGACCAGCCAACCAGCTGGACTGTAACACTCTGTCCTCCTGGGAGACCGACCAGCCAACCAGCTGGACTGTAACACTCTGAGCTCCTGGGACTGTTGTGGAAAAACAGCATCACCAGTGCTGATGTCGTTCATTGGGGTGCCATTTAACAATTCTACCACTTACGCGGCATAATAGACAATAAAGACATTATCTGGATTCACTGGGTTTTCACTGTTCAGTCTACTGTGAGTATCTTGTTTATTAGAAGGTTTAACATCGAATTTGCTTGGCTCAAACTTACATAGACAGATTTTTCCCCATTAAGATTCTCATATTTTACAGATTTGTAACAATTGCCCCCAAGGCATGTATGGACAATTATGGCCGAAACAATATATATGAAACAGCGGTCACCCTCTGGTCTAGTGGGTAGTGTGGCCTGCTATTGTAGAGTATGCCGATATTTTTACATTTGCAAACACACGGCTTCCATAGGCCGTAATTCGTGATAGCAAATACGAACCAAACGCTGCCAAACGATATTGCCGGAATTCCTTTGTCCTGGCTCCTATGGTTGAATTCTCGGGGGTTACCGGAATGATGGTTTAAATCCTACTACGTACTTGTAGTCAGTCCAACCTTGCTGCAGCTACCTCCAAAATATCCACCGCTTGCCACAGTCGTCAAAACCAAACGTGGCCGCTGTCGATCCGGGCGTGCACGGAAGGACCTTGCCCTGCGCGTACCCATACCATGACAGTTTTAGGACACTACACAGGTGTGACTGTCTGACATGGGCATTGTACGCCCCCGGATAGGGGGGTGAGGGTGGGGGTGGCGGGTGGGGGGCGTGACAATGACCCGGTTTAACTATAACCGGTTTTTGTGCCGGTTGTCCTATTGTTGGTTAGGTTGGGCTAAATCGAATTATTTTGATTGTATATATGTCGTATCTTCTCGAATTCCATCAATCTGTCTGTCTGTCTTTCTGGTTTCCAACTTCACGATTTTTCTTCATTCTGTCGTTCTGTCTTTCTGGTTTCCAACTTCACGATTTTTCTTCATTCTGTCGTTCTGTCTTTCTGGTTTCCAACTTCACGACTTTTCTTCATTCTGTCGTTCTGTCTTTCTGGTTTCCAACTTCACCCAGCTTTGTGGACTTCGCATGCGTGACCCACTTTCCAGCGGTGTGTTGGCAAGCGGGCTCTTTTTGAGGAAACAAAACCCTGTGATCTGATTATGCATGAAACTTGCTCGTTGTTCTCAATGTGTGAGACAGCTGCATCTGGTGAGCAGGGGCCGTATTCATAATCACCACTTAGGGTACGCCACTAGACTTAGCGCGGAGTGGAACATTTGTCGAGCGATTATCGGGTCAAACTACTAAAGTAGTCACCCCAGAAGTAGATTTTCTGAATTAAGAACGTGCTCAAATTATATTGAATATGATTTCTTAATCGTGAGCACCACCACAACGAGGGGATTATGAATACTCCAGTTTGGTTGGTTCGTTAATCAGGACGCTTTAACCACTTTGGGCATATCACGTCAATGGGAGAAGGAAGGGAGAGTGGAGCCATGTCCCCGGGAGTAACCCCGTATTCTTTACGAAGAAAGACATGGGCTCTGTATCCTGCGACCACACAGACATGGCCACCGATCCACGTGCCGTTAGGCTCTCAGGTGCCCTTGGGCCGTATTCATAATCGCCACTTACGCCAAGCCACTAGGCTTAGCGCTAAGTGGAAGATTTGTCGAGCGATTATCGGGTTCAAAATACATAAGTAGACACACGAAGTTGATTTTCTAAATTAAATAAGCCCTAAGTGTATATTGAAGAGAATTTCGTAATCATAAACACCACCACAACGAGCTGGTGGGGCTAAGACGAAAATGCACGTTTCGTGCGTAACTTACGAGGGGATTATGAATACGGCCCCAGAGCACTCAATGTGAGCGTTCTAGCCCACTGAGCTATCGCGGAATACGGCGCCAGGAGCCGTATTCATAAATCACACTTAGGCTTCGCATATCTACTTAGCGCTAAGTGGAGATCCGAAAGTCATTTTAGCCAATTTCTAAACCATAGATGGTGTTAGGTAGTTGGTGAGTGGCTAAGGTCTTGATCAACTTTGGCTGCTTATTAATTATAGTGCATTTTAGGTAGTTGAAATGCGCATGTCCCTACAATCTGGTTAGAGGCAAACACGTGCATACTACAATAGGGGGGGGGGGGGAGGGTGCAAGGGGCGGGGGGGCGTGTTCCCAAATCACGCAGAATAAATGTCTTTATCCCCAGGTCACGATGAATTTAATGGAGAACTCCCCGCATACAATGGAAGGGGCGGATACATGATACAAATTTCCCAACTCACTGTTATTTAGTATCAAAATTTGCAGTTTACGATTAACGAAAATCATTGATCCAGAGGGTCGGCTAATGTCTCATTCCCAGTTCACGAAAAATTGTTTTCCTCATTCCCAGTTCACGATGAAATGGGAAGCCCGTTACCGAGGAACGTAAATAACCCTTGCCATCCTCCCACCCCCCACTCCCCCCCACCTACTATCCAACATGGCGCCCTTTCCCTTTCGGAAACCACACAGAAACCCCGCTTATGATACCGGAAGTGCGTCATCGTGTGTCGAAGGGATAGGTGGGTGTTTTATGCCACCTTTGAGCGCCCACTGACTGTGACTGGCATGGTGGCAAAAAACAACACAGAATTTGTGCAGCGTTGGTAAAGAATAAATAAGAATAAAGTCTTCTGACCCTTCTCTAATATGCTGTCACCGTTCAACTTCACATTGACCCTGCATTAATATGCCGTCACCCTTCAGTTTCATATTGATTCTGCGTTAACATGCGCTTTATTGACCCTTCAATTATATTCCGTTTTGCAGTGCTATACCAGCAGCCTTTGGCTTGCGAAAGAAAGTTATTGCCGTTTTGCCTTCGTGTAGCAAACTAAGAACAATATATTAAGACTATAATGTCTTCAGAAAAATTGGTTGTTAAAAATAGGATCATAACAGAGTAACATGTCTTGGCCGAGCTTTTGCACCAGCCCCCCAATATTGTCACTTTTTCACGAAATATGTAATCTTTCTGGATTCTACCACATTCCCAAAAGCATAGAGAGGTATGCCACCTATGTTATTTAGTAGCCCAATATAACCCAAAATGGCCCTAGAAAGTGTAAATTGGCATAGAATCTGGTTATAGTGTAACCGTGTCATTGTATAGCCAATATTGTCACGTTTTCACCGACATATGTCGTTTTTCTGGATTCTACGACATTCCCAAAGGCATAGAGAGCTATGCCACCTATGTTGTTTAGTAGCCCAATATAACCCAAAATGCCCATAGAAAGTACAACTTGGCACAGAATTTGGTTATAGTGTAACCGTGTCATTGTATAACCTTACCCCTCGAAAAAAAGCCACCTTTTCGCCGAAATATGTCAACTTTCTCGACTTTACCACATTCCCAAAGGCATAGAGAGTTATGCCATCTATGTTATTTAGTAGCCCAATATAACCTAAATGACCCTAAAACACAAAATCTGCTTATAGTGTAACCGGGCCATTGTATAACCTTAGCCCTCGAAAGAAGTCACCTTTTCGCCGAAATGAGTCAACTTTCTGGATTCTACCACATTCCCAAAAAGCATAGAAAGCTATGCCACCTATGTTATATAGTAGCCCAATAACACCCAAAATTACCCTAGAAAATTCAACTTGGCACATAATCTGGTTTCAGTGTAACCGGGTCATTGTTTAACCAATATTGTCACTTTTTCAATGAAATGAGTTATCTTTCTTGATTCTACCACATTCCCAAAGGCATAGAGAGCTATGCCACCTATGTTATTTAGTAGCCCAATATAACCCAAAATGACCCTAGAAAGTTCAACTTGGCACAGAATTTGGTTATAGTGTAACCGTGTCATTGTATAACCAATATTGTCACTTTTTCACCGAAATAGGTTATATTGCCCTATAAACGACATATGTCGGTGAAAAAGTGACAATATTGGTTATACAATGACACGGTTACACTATAACCAGATTCTGTGCCAAGTTGAACTTTCTAGGGCAATTTTGGGTGTTATTGGGCTACTAAATAACATAGGTGGCATAGCTCTCTATGCGTTTGGGAATGAGGTAGAATCCAGAAAGATAACTCATTTCATTGAAAAAGTGACAATATTGGTTATACGATGACCCGGTTACACTATAACCAAATTCTGTGCCAAGATGAACGTTTTAGGGTCATTTTAGGTTATGTTGGGCTACTAAATAACATAGGTGGCATAGCTCTTTATGCCTTTGGAAATGTGGTAGAATCCAGAAAGACGACATATTTCGGTGAAAAAGTGATTATTTGTTATACAATGACACGGTTACACTATAACCTGATTCTGTGCCAAGTTGAACTTTCTAGGGCAAGTTTGGGTGTTATTGGGCTACTAAATAACATAGGTGGCATAGCTCTTTATGCCTTTGGAAATGTGGTAGAATCTAGAAAGACGACACATTTTGGTGAAAAGGAGACAATCGTAGTTATACAATGACACGGTTACACTATAACCAGATTCTGTGCCACGTTGAACTTTCTAGGGCAATTTTGGGTGTTATTGGGCTACTAAATAACGTAGGTGGCATAGCTCTCTATGCCTTTGGGAATGTGGTAGTATCCAGAAGGTTGACATATTTCGGCGAAAAGGTGACTTTTTTTCGAGGGGTAAGGTTATACAATGACACGGTTACACTATAACCAAATTATGTGCCAAGTTGTATTTTTGAGGGTCATTTGGGTTATATTGGGCTACTAAATAACATAGGTGGCATAGCTCTCTATGCCTTTGGGAATGTGGTGGAGGCCAGAAAATGACACATTTTGGTGAAAAAGAGACAATCGTGGTTATACAATGACACGGTTTCACTATAACGGGACCTTATACCGGTTGTGCTGTTGTTGGTTATCTTGGGCTATGTCGAATTAATTTGAGTGTATATGTCGTATCTTCTCGAATTCCATCATTCTGTCTGTCTGTCTTTCTGGTTTCCAACTTTACCCAGCTCGTTTTAGCCGTTTATCCACGGCTATCTATCTATATTCGTCTTGTCAAATTTAATCAGGGTCCGTAATAACAGTATGTGTCTCGAATAGCCTGTGTAACATAATAACCTGTCCGGCCGTGATAACCTGTCCGGCCATGGGTCTTTCATGCCACTAACTCAAACCAAAACCCTAATACTAACCCAAACCCTAACCCTGGCCCTAACCTAATCCTAACCTAACCCTAAACCTAACATACATGCGCTATTTACATAGTAACCCCATTCGCTGCGCATGCGCACACGTCAGCCGGACACTTTACCACGGCAGACTGGTTATCATGCTACAGCCTGCGACCTCGCACCAACCTGCACAACCAGCACTGTCACACCGGACGCCTAGAGATTCGCTCTGGTGACCCCGGACGGGTCTGAAAACCTCACGATCGTATCCTGGTCACGGCACCAAATGTAGTCTTTGTGACGCTCGCATTTAAGGTGCGCGTATGTGAGGTATATGACTCAGAACTGTATTAATTCTAGCCATACATGACCATTACAAGCAAAGAGCCGTGTAAGTGTATTAATTCGAGAAACTTCTTAGTGGCGAATCGCTACCTGGGTAAATGGGTTTCGTTTTTGACCTAGCATGCAGAGCTCAAGGTTCACATTTCAGGGGCCGGCTCGATAGATCAGTGAGTGGCCACCTGAGAGCCTAACGGTACGTGGATCAGTCTTTCGAGCCCCACTGTGGCCATGTCTGTGTCGTCGCAGGAAAAAGATCCCATGTGTTTGTGTGACGTCAAATGTAGGTCGGCGTTGCATTGTGGGTAAACTGGTCCTGTATTTACACCTGAACTCTTAAATGGCATATATTTCAGATATTTTACCGCCTTTCGACTTCAGTAAAGGCGCCGGGAGTAAGAATACAGTTCGTAGATTGCAAAAATGGCAATATTTGAAAAATTAGTTGACACATTTAGCGCCGGGAGCTTTCGAAAGAACTCTACACAGAACAGTGTTGTGCTGTTCAAAACCTACACATTGGTGGTGGTTTTGATGTCAGAGCTACGGCTGCCACGGAGCGTCAACACCCGCTTCAACGCCTTGTATTTGCATAACTAATAGCTGAATCGCCACATCAATCACGTGCCCGCCTTCTACGAACATTTGTGAAACATTTACAACTACTTTCGAAGCAAGACTTACCACTATTCAGTGTTACAGGGCAACGTTTGACACTCGCCACGCAAATTTGCTCGATTAGCCACAACTTCGGGGCTAGGGGCGCTGTTTCACTGCTCACTCTCCGTCGTAGAGGGTGGTTTTAGCCTTCTCCTATTGCCTGACGCAAAAAACCCGTGCTCCGCTAGGGCTCCATTATATCTCTGTTGCCGCCTACATCCTCAATGCATTTCACACTCGCTCGCCAGGGCGGCGCTGCGCAAATTGATAGGAAAAATGCGTCGCGCATTTCTGCACAATAGTGCCGGGGACCCAGTCTAAGCATAATAATTTCAATTAAAACTTTTTCGATAGGGTACAAGCTGTTTTTTGCTGTGTTAAATATACAGAGCTCGTTATTGTTGTATGCTTTATTCTTGAAAATTATAATGATAGAAGAAATCACAGCTGATTTGACAATTTTTCAAGAACCTTGAAATTTGCCTCCTGCCGACAGCAGCGGTAAAAGCGGAGCTTGCGTGGCGCCACCTAGCCTCGGGAGACCCACTCTGTTCCGCCGTTGGGTCTCGGTTATAGCCTGGGTTTCGCTCGGGGACTTTTAAACCGAGGCGCATTTGGAAATGCTGAATTATCTGGAGGCACACTGGCGTTAAATATCACATTTTTGTATTGATTAGTCTTTCAGCTATCACATTCTTCCAAACAATCAAAAAGATTGATCACCTGTATGTGTGTTTGCAAGACAATTTACGAAGCACCAAGGTCCGAACCGGGCGCCGTATTTGCTTTTGGCGCGTGCTGGTGCCTGTGGTTCCCAAACTTTGAATAATCTGTGACAGAGGGCGCTGCTATTGTCCTTTACTGCAAATTGCCCGTCTGACAGCGCCATCTAGCGAAGAGTCATACGCTGGGAACCAAGTTGCATTCACCAGGTACCAGCATGAATGGAGTGGGTCTCCCGAGGCTAGGCGCCACCGTGCGTGGAGCTTGTGTCTCGAGCTGTTTGAAGTTCGTCTTTGAGTCTGTGGTGTTCATTATCAACTGAATTATAGCAGCGCAGGAATGTATTTTGGGCTTAATGTTCTGTGAACTTTCGCTGGTTTCTCTTTGGGTTTGAGGTTAATAATACTAACTCACGCGTTACGCTGCCCGGTAGTTTAATCCCGTGTTATAACTATGCATAGTGGCGATGCGAGTGTGTTGTGGCGTGTCACGCCAGTTGGCCGAGTGGCTATGGCAGGAAGAAATATACTTGGCCCAGTGGCTTTGGCAGGAAGAAATATACTTGGCCGAGTGGCTTTGGCAGGAAGAAATATACTTGGCCGAGTGGCCATGGCAGGGAGAAATACAATTGGCCGAGTGGCTATGGCAGGAAGAAATATACTTGGCCGAGTGGCTTTGGCAGGAAGAAATATACTTGGCCGAGTGGCCATGGCAGGGAGAAATACAATTGGCCGAGTGGCTATGGCAGGAAGAAATATACTTGGCCGAGTGGCTATGGCAGGAAGAAATACACTTGACCGAGTGGCCATGGCAGGGAGAAATACACTTGGCCGAGTGGCTATGACAGGAAGAAATACACTTGGCCGAGTGGCTATGGCAGGAAGAAATACTCTTGACCGAATGGCTATGGCAGGAAGAAATACACTTGGCCGAGTGGCTATGGCAGGGAGAAATACACTTGGCCGAGTGGCTATGGCAGGAAGAAATATACTTGGCCGAGTGGCTTTGGCAGGAAGAAATACACTTGGCCGATTGGCCATGGCAGGGAGAAATATACTTGGCCGAGTGGCTTTGGCAGGAAGAAATATACTTGGCCGAGTGGCTATGGCAGGAAGAAATACATTTGGCCGAGTGGCCATGGCAGGGAGAAATACACTTGACCGAGTGGCTATGGCAGGAAGAAATTCACTTGGCCGAGTGGCCATGGCAGGAAGAAATATACTTGGCCGAGTGGCCATGGCAGGAAGAAATACACTTGGCCGAGTGGCCATGGCAGGGAGAAATATACTTGGCCGAGTGGCTATGGCAGGAAGAAATACACTTGGGAGTGATCCTGCAGTACTTAGTAGAGTTAATTTAGCCTCGGACATGCAAAATATATTTAGTGCAAGTTAGGTTATCATTGGGGTATTTGTGTTGGAAGTATTGCAATGTTACATATGATATGTAAACTACTCCACGTCGTTGTTAACCTTTATTTGTTTGCAGTCTACTTATTATACAAAATAAACTCATCGTGTCCACCACCATCTAAACGTGGAAACTCGTTATTAGTGTGCCCGTTACAAAATTACTTAATACTTTATATTTTAATTCGAACGTCTGTGGTCTAAAGTACCTCTATTTGATTTGATTATTCATCGTATTTCATATGATGCTTACCGTAATGCGGCAAGACAAATTAAAAAAAATATGACCTAAATGCAACAGTCCGTTCAGAGTCTTCATTTCCTATCTTTGAAACTGTGAATCAATCGCTTATCGGCGACAGACTAGGCAGGCCTGCAACCTTAGCACATACTAAATTCAGCCTTGAAATGTAGTTAAACCGATTTCATTTTCTTTTTTGATCGATAATAACGGTGCTGCACTACAATTACGTCCCTCCTCGTCCTCCCGAGAACTACGACAACGTGTGTGACATGCTGAACCGCATGATCAAACTGCACAAGTTGTTCTTACTGTTTCGGACGGATCAGATTTCGGTTAATAAAGTCACTATGCATCATAAAGCAAAACTAAGAATCATCATTCATATGATAACACTGTTACTCTGAGTGATATAATTATCCGTGTAAAAGGTACGTTTTATTGCATTTAGACATTTAATAGTTGGAGTCTTATTCTCCAACTTTCATGGGAACATGTAAATCCCTTAATTATTATATGAACATAATAGGTTTTGGACCAGTGTTTAGTTCAAATACCAATACCAATGAAATGTTCTTAACAGCTGATAAGATGACAATATTAATGTCGACAACTATTTCTGACCGTGTTGTAGAATCTCACCCAAAAGGCATTCGTAATCTGTGTTCACACTTGACACTTCAGTTTTAGATATTCATGATAATGTTCTATAATGATACAATACATTGAATGCGTTAGCCCAAACATCATTTGCAACAATACGAACACGTTCTGTTAATAAGCTGGAAGGTCTACCTCAAAACGGGCAGGATAAAGATCCCGTCTTTCTTCGCAAAGAGTGGGGGGTTACCCAGGGTGATATGGCTCCACTCTCCCTTCCTTCTCAGATTGACGAGATACGACCAAAAGTGGTTAAAGCATCCTGAATATATAACTAACCAACTCCCTTCAAACGGACGTCCTGTTCTTCGCAACTTCAATCGCAATATAAATCGGGACAAGTCTATCATACATTTACTAGTCTATTAATATGTTTTATTGTTACAGCTTTTCTAAACGATGGAACAGGAGTGAGAACCATAGGGCCGACTCCGCCTCTTACCACTTTCTGCTGATACAAAGTTGCGATTTTCTAATTATCCGATACAATTGATATATGATCAAGCTTTTCTGAGGAAGTAATTTAACATCCGCCGCTCTATCCGAATGCGACATCTGTGTTCACATACCTTTTCAATTGTTCTATTAAATTATTACAAAATATAAAGTCATAACTAAATGGAATTACTTTTTTCGCATTAACAGTAAACTTTATTCTGAACAAAGTCCGCGACCTACTCTAGCGAGACATCCTTAAATAGCATAAGATCAAAGTATCTCAAATGTTATTTCCCAACACAAACAATGTCGGTCTTATCGACGTTCAGCCACAAACATAACAAGTAAACATAACAATTCCTCCGTGATCTTCATCACACTTCCAAGAAATTTCTTAATCACTCCCCCCCAAGAGTGTCCTTAAAAATGTCATAGTGAAAAAACTATACATAGCGGGCGCTTTAATCTTTGCTTGGTACGTGGATAATATTTGACACAGATATACATATCACAAATAAACCATATGCGTAAGCAACATCTGACACAAATGTACATCCTTCAAAAGACAGGTGTGCGTAATTTTTAACTAGCATAACTAAAGATTTATGGCAGCGCTACTTTGACCACATTATCGTCGATATTTTGCTAAGTACAGAAGGCATCTTCGTGCCACTATATTTGTGAAACGCAAAGTTGATTCAAACAAGAAACTGGGTGTCGCGCCCGACATCATTTCAGCGAAGCTTTTAATGTTTCCTGTATATCGTTATCTCAGAAGATAATAAAAACCACGCATCCACTCACATTTGGAAACGCGTAGTACATGATGCCCACCACATGCAGAATGGTTTATATATATATTCTAGTCTACCCTTAAGTCTAAAGCTTGCTCTTGGACGCTTGTTCTCTGAGCACCCGTCGGAGCAGCTTGCCGCTGGGCAGCTTGGGGATGGCGTCCACAAAGATGACTCCCCCTCTCAGCCACTTGTAATAAGACGCACGCTCTGGAAAATAACATTATAGGGTTGGTGTCAACTTATCGTTTAGTTCAAAGTTAAAACCATAGACCTCCGCCTTGGTTATTTCTGGGATCATTGCATATGAGAGTTATTTGGAAATTACTCTATTATTTCATGTAAACTTTCAGGCTGCACATAGATATCTGGGGTCGAGGGGGTGTATATGGTATTCATGGTCGAGTGATAGGCACTGACTTCAAGCCAACGAAGACCGACAATCAGAATACAAGTACGTAAGAAAGCACGTGTGTTTTATTTCCTTATGATGTCATTTCCCTCCTTCTTATATATATATATATATATATATATATATATATATATATGATTAACCCTTTCTATGTATGCAGTGTAACTCAGGTATGTAAGCAGGCCGTCACAGGAGAATGACATGGGGCTACACTTCATTAGGAGCGTCACCAATTGTTTAGCGGGCGGAAACGATGACGCTTAGAGAGCTATTTGTGACGCGTCATTACATGTTATACAGTTAAAACAGAACAGCAAGAGTTAATGTGAAATTTTAGAAGGGGCGAGAGGGGTGGGGGTCCATTTTTGGGCCGAATGAGTTCCCCGTAACAATACTTACTACCGACAGGAGAGTCTACACTAAAACACGCTTGAACTAAGTCTACAAAATAAGGTTCACAGTCTGGACATCCTGCCTTACCCTCACTGCCCCACCCCCCGCCTCCCACCACACTCACACCCCCTGGAGGAATTTGTGATGAGATCCAGGCTGACATCAAAATATGTTGTAATATGTTCTAATATGACATAGATGTTCCGTTGTAAGCTATCATTTTGATATTTGAGTGCGGGTGAAGGGAAAACTACTTGTCGTTTTGGTTTTACTGAACACGATGTCTCGTGCCTACCCCCCGCGCAAACCCCCCCGCCCTCCACCCCCCCCCCCCCACCTCACCCCTAGATCATTATCTACCTTGTACGAAGTCCGCGATGTCCTTCCCCGTGACCTTGTTCCCTGGCTGTCTGACCACGTAGGCCCGGGGCAGCTCGCCCGCCATCTTGTCTGGGACGCCAATCACACACACGTCGGCTACATCCGGGTGTTCCAGGATCATCGCCTCTATCTCTGCTGGCGCCACCTAACGACAAGCAATCCGATTAAACATTAAATTGAGTAAAAGGTGAAAAATGAAGCTGGCATTACTAATACTTAATATGATACCGTCAGACGCAAAAGATTCCCACCTTCCTCAGGCGCTTTATTGGAATAATAATACTGTAATGACGCTTGCTAGACATGTCCAGAAGAACGTGTATCTATTTTTAAGGTTGTTTCATGACTGTATTTGGCAACGCTGGTGAACACCATGTGGCGCGTACCTGGAATGCTTTGTACTTGATGAGTTCTTTGATCCGATCCACGATGTAGAAGTAACCGTCATCGTCGTAATATCCAATATCACCTGACAATCCATAAAATCATTCACAGGGTCAAAAAGCCATTGCAAAGCCTTACATTAGTAAGTACATTAGTCAATAGTCAAGTTTGAAGTGCTGAAACCAGATACTCACTGTGTAACAAATCATCTCTCTGTAAGTTGCAAATTTCGATGTGAGATCTTAGATATGGATGACAGCGAAACTGGAGTGTGCACGACAACGGGTCTGAAGTCTCACGATATATTTAAATGGAATGCCGATATCTCTTAAGACTTTAGCTTGCATGTTTCAGAGTCTATAGACTCTATAGAGTCTATAGTGAGTTTGAAAGCATATTTAATGAATATTGCAATACAAATAACACAGACGAGCTCGTCAAACAAATAGTCGATACTCTGCAGCTCAGTGGGAGTGCGATGCCTAGACCAGCCAGGCGTACAAAAATGAGAGTACGCGTACAGCAGAGTCAGCCTGAGTGGTGGGATGCAGACTGCAGTCGCGCAAAGCAACACAAACTAGATATATGCTGGACCTCTTTCGCGTTTCAAATTCGCAAGATTATCCTAAGGAATATAAGGGAGCTCGAAGAATATTTAAAAATCTTTGTAAAAGTATAAAGCTACTACATGCACGGGCCCTACGGAAGTCATTGATAGATAGCTGTGCCGAATGTACTACCTTGTGGCGTTGTATCCAGCGATTGAACAGTAACAGTAGGAGTATTTCTAGCATCAAACCCGAAGAATGGAAAGAATACTTCGCAAATCTATTAAATGTGCCGACTGCGAAAACAGATTCTGTTTTTTTAGAAAGAGGTTTTATCCACCCTAGATGATCATGATAATGTATGTATTAAGTGTGATGTTGAACAGGTAGAGAGTTTGGAAAGAGATCGTGTGAATAGAGTTTTTGATGCTGAGGAAATACTAGGTTGTATATGACCAATGGCAAAGCTGCAGGTTACGACGCAATACCGAATGAAATGTTGAAAGGGGTTGCCAAACTGTTGTTACCATATCTTGTTCGACTGCCTAATCTGATGCTGGAAACGGGGAAATTTCCGAAAGACTGGTGTAAAGCCCTGATATTGCCGCTAAATAAGAAAGGATCACGGTCTGACATGGGAAATTATAGAGGTATATCCTTATTGTCTGCCCTCAGTAAGCTATTCACAAAATTAATCAACGAGAGATGAACTGTATGGAGATGTATGGGTCGACCAGAACGAGTTACGGTCAGAAGAGCAGGCGGGATATAGAAAAGGATATTCGACTTGCGATCAAATATTTGTCTTATAGTCCATAATTCAAAAGTATGTAACGAAAGAGAAAGGCACGTGTTTTATCCTTTTTATTGATTTTTCAAAGGCCTTCGACAGCATGCCTCATAGTCTGTTATAGTTTAGTCTACTAGGTAAAGGTATTCATGGTAATATAATGACGGTTATTCGCGATATGTACGCTAACTTGAAATCATGTATTAAGACTCATTCTAGTCTCTGGCTGTTTGCTTTATATATAGAAGAGTATTTATCCATGTTATCAAATTCTAACTGCCCAGGTATCGGCGTAAGCAATGATGCCCCAAACATAATATCCCTCATGTTTGCCGATGATTTAGCAAACTGCGCGGATACTGTAGGACGTCTCCAGCTAACGATAAATATCTTAGAGGCATATTGTAGGAAGTGGAGTTTAAAAGCGAATATGAACAAAACGCAAGTAATGGTATTTCGGAGAGGAGGAATAGTTAAAGCAAATGAAAGATGGTTTTTCAATGGTGAACGGTTGAAAGTTGTATGGTCGTATAAATATTGAGGGTTAGTATTAACTAGCACACTCAGATGGTCGAAAGCTGTTTCTACACTGACTGGTCAAGTCAACAGGGCATTGGCCTCTATCTACAAGATTGATAAGAAACTCAACGGTCTACCTATAGAAGCAGCATTTACTTGATTTGATCGAATTATTGTGCCAATTCTCACGTATGGAGCCGACATCTGGGGTTATCAAGAGTATAAGAAAATCGAGAAAGTCCAAGTTAGGTTTTGTAAAAGATTATTGGGAATACCGAAGTCAACATCGGATGCCGCCGCTTTAGGTGAATGTGGCAGGTTACCTTTAGCAAAAATTTACAATTTTAAGTGTATTAAGTACTGGTTAAAGATATTACGGATGCCAAATAATAGGTATGTCAAAAGCTGTTATAACATTTTTAAAGAATTTGACAAAGTATATCATCCTGGGCTAGCTCAGTGAAGGCTCTGTTGCATAAATATGTATTTAATGATGTATGGATAAACCAATCAGTGTATGACAAAAGTTTGCTGAGCTAAACCAGAGATTAGAAACCTGTTTCATTGAAGAGTGGCTTATGAAGGTTAGCGATCAAAGTCGCCTTAGTGTATTTTGTACAGTTAAGGACCAACTCTCCTTGGACTTAGAAACTCTCTTTCGTGTTTTAGATGCTCAGCTCATAGCCTCTCTATTGAATTAGGTCCCTGTGATGGAACGTTACTTGAAAACAGAATTTGTAAATACTGTGCTGTAAGACATGTCGTTGTTATAGAAGATGAATACCACGTGTTATTGTGTTGCCCGAAGTTCATGGATATCAGACTTTTATATATAGAAACCGCTTTTTGTGATCCCCCAACATAGGGAACTTTATTATTTTGATGTCAAGTGGAGATATGTTTACCCTAAGAAAATTAGCGATGTTTGTGCATACTTTAGAAAAACGTGTCCGTGCGCAGCCGTAAATTTAAGAATACGGAAACTATATTATTTTGTGACAAATGTATTTATGTTCATTGTTATGTCCCATGGGCCTGAAGGCCTTTGGGCAAATATATAAACTACCTACTACATAAAAAAGGATAAGTTATTATGGGTTCAACGTATGCGATATTCTGTATATTTGAATATATTATATTATGAATATATTATGAATATAATATGTTTCATTATCAACTACTCAATGAAGCGCTATGGTGTATCGTGGGGAGTGGGGGGGGGGAGTAGACAGTCATAAGAGCAAGAAACTATGTAGAAGTATCTTCATGGAGATAAGGTAAACAAAAACTGGCATTAGGGAGGAAACTCAAGAAAAAACATTGTGGAAATTCATGCGGTTAAGAGATTATGGAGAGTTTTAGAGTAAGACTGATAGTCCTCAATGCTAAGAGAATAACATCGTGGATATATTCCTTAGGCTAAGAGAAAGAACGTAATTGAATTTCATGATGACAAAGTATTATTAAGGATCGCCAAGGGGCGAAGAGAAAGGAACACATGGTTTGTTATCTGTGGCCTTATAAGGCTGTGTGTGGACAGCGCGTCTCTTGACCTACCTGTGTGGACCCATCCCTCCTTGTCTATGGTCTGGGCCGTGGCCTGCGGGTTGTTGAGGTACCCAATCATAACATGAGGACCTCTCAGGCAGATCTCACCCCGCTGGTCCGGGGCTAACATCACCCCACTGTCGGGATTAATCACCTGTCCAGGGGCAGAGAGGACATAGCTATGTATCATAGAGTGATTAGTTGGACGAAATAGCCTCTGTCGGTCATATGGCGACAGTGGGAAGTGTCAATGTAGAGAGTAGAACGCTAGAACTTCTGTAGGCCATGTCCTTTAGGTTGTGTGTATACTCAGGACGCCTTAACCAGTTGTGGTCATTGGTCTGTGACCCTCTGGATATAACTCCCCACCCCCTCCTGGATATAAAATGGTTCATAAATACGCATGGTCCCCGTAATTATATCGCGTTCTAAAAATAGCTCTGACCTTTGCCTCGGCCCCGGGGACCACCTTGCCGACACTCCCCGACTTGATATGGCCGTCTTGGATTGTCTTCGCGACAACGGCACCGCAGGTTTCAGTCATGCCGTAGGCTACAATATAATAATAATAATATTAATAATAATAATAATAATAATAAGATTAATAATAATACTAATATTAATAATATTATTAATAATATTAATAATATTAATAATAATATTAATAATATTAATAATAATATTTCTAGTGCCTGTTTAGTACGAAGGTAAAATTACATATAAATTCCTGCCTGGTACCTGGCCAACGATACAGTCCATATAACTAGGCTGGTTGCAGCGAACATATCGGTTCCCGGCTCCAAGCGTGCTGTGGAATTTCTGCGGAATGTATGTTTTGCGGTATCGAGCTTGCAAGACCATACTGTCGACTGGCTGGTTCCTGGCCCCAAGCTAGAAAGTCTATCCTGTCGACTGGCTGGTTACTGGCCCCAAGTTAGATAGTCTATCCTGTCAGCTGGCTGGTTCCTGGCCTCAAGTTAGAATGTCTATCCTGTCGACTGGCTGGTTCGTGGCCCCAAGTTAGAAAGTATATCCTGTCGACTGGCTGGTTCCTGACCTCAAGTTAGAATGTCTATCCTGTCGACTGGCTGGTTCCTGGCCCCACGTAACAAAGTCTATCCTGTTGACTGACTGGTTCCTGGCCCCAATTTAGATAGTCTATCCTGTCGACTGGCTGATTCCTGGTCTCAAGTAAAAATGTCTATTTTGTCGACGTATACGATACAAAAAAATCGTCATCCGCGCGTCATGGCCGCGATCACAGGCGATAATAGGGGCCAGTTAAGTGTCGTAAAGCTGAAGTAAAAGTGACACTCTTCCCGCGACTGGCGGAACGCCGTCTGGTGGGACATCGACGTTTGCAAACGCGCCAGTTCCCGACTCAAACTCCGTTTGTTGTTATTTGTCATGTAAGAAACTGGAACTTTTATTTCTTGTTTAAAAGTCATGCGTTTAATGTCAACTGACTGCCAATATAAGTAGATTTATATATTTTTTATACCACTTTTCATGAATATTTACAGCGACAGTTATTTCAGCATGTGGTTGGCTCCGCCCGTCAGTTCATCAGTTGAGTTGTTGTCAAGTGTTTACTGATGTCAGATTGTCAACTCAGCGTCAAATCACTCGTTGACGATGTCTGCTTGTCAGTCACTGATCAAATTCATAGTGATCGGGTATTGTTGAGATTTAAGGTTAGTATTTTCATATAAAACCCGGTGTCAGTCACTGATCGAATTCATAGTGATAGGCTTATAGGGTATTGTTAAGATTGAAGGTTAGTATTTTCATATAAAACCCGGTGATCCTGCAGTTTCTGACCTCTTCCCTATTATCGCTCACACAAGCAGATACTTGACAGTTTTGGCTAATTTTGATCGTAAATTGCACTAAATTTTTAAGTTTTACGCTTAAACTGTTAAAAGCTATTTACTTTTAAGGGCCCCAAAATAACTATATCTAAACATGTTAGATCTAAGGCTAAGCTAACATGATTCTAAATCATCAAAATAAAACCTATATTCCAAATAATAGCAATAGACTTGAATAGTGATTTGAACTGTGAATATAACTGTCTTCTCTGTCCCTCCCCTCCAACCAAACATGTACCTTTTCTCACAAGCTGTATTCTCGGCTTACACTGTCACAATTAACACCAGACAATATCTCAAGTATTCAACACCTGGGAGTGGACATTTTTTCAGAATTAACACCAGATAATATCTCAAGTATTCAACACCTGGGAGTAGACATTTTTTCAGAATTGTTCACACTCATTCTGCATGGTAATTTGTCACATTAAGAGTAATTAATTAAACAAGATACTTATTCCATATTGTTTACAGTTATTATTTTCTATTTTTGACACCTTTTGCTTTATTTTGACACCTCAGGATAGTTCGGATTTATTCATAAATATATATCACTCATATGTGGTTTAAAAGGAGTACCCAGTTATATCAAAGTTTCAAATCTATTTATTCTATAGTTATATGTTTTAATTAATGCCATTATTACTATTTGTAATAAAATGCAGAAGGTACTGGTAAGCTTATATATTTTATTTGCCTGAAGCCAACATTCCAATTTTTATGGTGTCCCATTATAATAATATTCCTAGCCCAAAACGGGGGTCCCTGCCAGAAGAGTGTAGATTACCATCAGGCATCTTAAAACAATATAGCCCTTACAAATATTTGTATATGCAGTTTTTTTTGGGTATGGAAATCAAGTATATCACCAGCCTTCTCATTGCATATATTGCTAGGATGTCAAAAACTAACCAAATACAGAATGAAATTCTCTAAACTCAACAGCCCCTCTTAAAATGTCAGGCTTCGAGTATATTTACAAAATGGTAGTACTTTGAAGATGTACTTTGTATTGTCAACCTCCCCTTGCTAACAAAGAATTAAGATTTTAATCAAAAAGGCCAATGAAACAACAATAATAGTTTTAATGGAAGTGATATAGGAACGTCCAATTAATATAATATTTTTTTTATGGACATGTTTAAACTTTTTGGTCAGATTGGGGCATTAGCTGTGGAAGCGTGTACTTTTCTTCTGAACTGAATAAGATTAATATTCATGATTAATGATTAACTATAGGCCCAAGTAAGTACCTGGTACTTAATCCTGTATTTCTCTGGATATGATTCTAAGCCCAAATATTATCGCATGGATATTTTAACAACTAAGCCCTCCATCAATTAAAAAGCTCAATATATAAAAACCTCATTTCTATAGATGGATAAGATATTTCAATATCCAGCTCAAAGAATAATATATGAAAACCTCCTTTCTATAGATAGATAAGATATTTCAATATCCAGCTTTAAGAATATAAACTACCGGTACTTCAGCTGATACAGCAGCTATAAGACTAGCTGCGGTTGGTACAACAGCTTTGACAATTACATTAGTATTAAATGTGGGTGAGCTCGCAACTTAGGCAATGCCTATTCATATTAATATTGATCTCTAAAAATAATTGATGATATCAAAATAACACCAAAATAAGAACAGATATCCTGTACCATGCTTACCAAGGCTACGACCTCTCATAGAAGGATTGCTTAATCCCCCGGAGACATGGCTCCACTCTACCTTTACCCTTCCCATTGTCGCAATATGACATATCAATCAACCAACCGACCAACCTTGTCCTATAGCGGGATCGCGAAATAAATTTTTGAACTCTTGTTCCGTTTTCTTCTTGGTGTTCCCACCGCCAGTCATGACGTTGCGGATACTGCTGACGTCATAGCGGGCGACCAATGGCGACTTGACCATAAGGACAATCAGCGGAGGCGGAAGTGCCATCGATAGTGGTTGTAATAGGCCAAAGTATAGGACCCTTATTATTGTCAAGGCCGCTGTAATAGGTCAAAGCACAGGACAGACATTATTGTCACCGCGGCTGTAATAAGCCAAAGTACAGGACATACATTATTGTCACCGTGGCTGTAATAGGTCAAAGCACAGGACAGACATTATTGTCACCGCGGCTGTAATAAGCCAAAGTACAGGACATACATTATTGTCAAGGCCGCTGTAATAGGCCAAATTACAGGACAGACATTATTGTCACCGTGGCTGTAATATGCCAAAATACAGGACATACATAATTGTCACCGTGGCTGTAATAGGCCAAAGTACAGAACATACATTATTGTCACCGTGGCTGTAATATGCCAAAGTACAGAACAGACATTATTGTCACCGCGGCTGTAATAGACCAACGTGCAGGACCCTGATTATTGCCACATCGGATGTAACAGGCCAAAGTACATGGCTTCAATTATTGTCACGGCTGCTGTAATAGGTCAAATTACAGGACCCTTATTATTGTTACGGCGGCTGTAATAGGCCAAAGTAAAGACCCTGATTATTGTTACTGTGGCTATAATATTCAAAGTACGTGGCTCTAATTATTGTCTCAGCGGATGTAACAAGCCAAAGTACATGGCTCCAATTATTGTCACGACGGCTGTAATAGGCCTAAGTACTGGACCCTGATTGTTGTCACTGTGGCTATAATATTCAAAGTACATGGCTCAAAGTATTGTCGTTGCGGCTATAATACTCATATCTTGGTGCCCCATATCTATATATAGCATGTCAGATCAGATGAACGATGAAGCGTTGTTGCATTATTATATGGAGTATATTGGGATGTTGTGTCCCGAGATATTGTTTTAGTACAACAGAGCTTGTTTCAATTCTTCTGTAATGCGATATGTCATGGTGCTGTACGAACCCAGTATAAAAACATGGGAATAAAATATATAAATTAAAAAAGAAAATGCTGTACGAACCTTGTACTTTTCGATAGCCACGAGAACTTGCTCGAAGTCAAATTTAGGGAACATGACTTGCTGGACGCCGTGGACAAACCTGGCGAATCCACCGTCGGCGAGACCCGCTATGTGGTACATAGGGAAGCAAGCGATATTTGTTTCCCCCTCGGGAATAACGTCTGCCATGGCGATTAACTCCGCCACGATGTTCCGGTGGGAGAGGACGACACCCTTGGGGGGTCCCGTGGTGCCGCTGCTGAACAGAATCAGGGCCGGCCAAGTGGCCGTGTCCGTGGTCCTGTCCCACTCAGCGTCCCGCCACTCTCCGGGGTGCGACTGCAGTGACGTCAGCGTGACGTCATCGTCAGCGCCGCCCGCCACGTTGTGGTCATTATCGCTGACGATGACTTGAATCTGAATTAATTGGATGGAAAGAATATAGTAAAATTAAGAATAGTAATATATATATACATATATATATATTATATACATGTATATATATAACAGGACTGTATGTTGTATTGTCATGTCCATTCTCGCAGCATGCATGATTCCTCTATCGAAGAACGATTCATTGTGTCAGAATATCACATCCGAAACTGGACAAGCGCTTAAGTCCCATTCTGTTCACTGTCGGACTTCATTGACTCACTAAATATGTAGTTATATCCCCCCAATATAAATTTGCATCACAGCTGGAGCTCTTTCACAAGTTCCACCGCGCAACTAAGATAAATATCCTCTTTACCTGCTGGTCACCCATATTGATAGCCTCTCTGACAACCGGAAGTAGCTGTGGCTCCGTAAATACAAAGCGGGGTCGAAGGTCCCTGAGATAATGTTTCAGCTCGTCTGCAAAAACAAGCCACGGATAAGCGTGATTTCACTGATAACAAACTAATCATTGAGAGATTAATAAGAGATGAAGCATTTCTTAGTGGTCCGAATAATACGGTTGACTTGAGCATGACCATCTGCAGGCATGGTATGCATATCTCCGATTCGTCTTCTTTGAGAAACATTAAGGACTGGTTGTTAAGAATAATCCATTAGAGTGAGTGAAGCAATTTTAATTAGATTAGTGTAAGTAACCAATGGGAGTATTGATCATCGTGTTGTTTTATTTGTTTAACGATTGGGCCAAATCTCCGTGCCGTTGCCTAGTATTTTACTTCCGCTTTTCCTGATTGTGAGTTGTTTTTGAGCGAAAAAACTTCCGCTGTATTAACTAATATATAAGTAGATGAAAATAAGCCTGACAATAACGCCAGGCTTACATTAATGCAATCCACGAACGGTATTGCATGTAACCGACATTTATGTACATCTTGAACAAAGCTCACACCCTCCTGATGTTTCTGCTGTTTTGTATACCAACAGAAAAAATAAGACCTTGATCTTCATATTCCCAATGACACTTTAGAATAATGACCTTGACCCCCAATGACGCTTATCGAAGCCGAATGATCTTGACCCCCAATGACACTTATAGAAGCAGAATGACCTTGACCCCCAATGACGCTTATAGAAGCAGAATGACCTTGACCTACATGCGGTGCTGGCCGGGTTGAGGGTGCTGACTGTCCCTCCAGCCATCAGAGCCCCGTACATCACACACAGGAAGTCCGCAGAATTCGTCTTCAGGAACGCTATGGTGTCACCCTTGCGCATCTGCAGTTTGTTCTGTAGACCGTTGGCCGTTCTGTTCGAAATATCGCAGATGTCGTTGAAGGTGTATGTGCGACCATTTCCCTTGTCAATCTGCGAACAAGAAAATGCTAGCAGCGTAAGGCTTTCACATTTATTAGCCTATATTCTGTATTGCCTGGCCCTGTTTGAACATACCCATCGTAACGGAAAGCATGTGTCATAATATTAAAAAGAATACAACAATATTAGAGAGATTTGACTCAAATATCATTTAAATATTAAGAGATACTACAAAGAATTTGAAGGGCGTCAGTGTATGTTATGTTGAAGATTGTTATTATTATGTCATTTAATATTTGATGTCTGTCAGTTAAAACGAACAAAAAAAACATATATATCACCATATGTATGAGCTGCTTTGTAATAAGATGGTATATACCATAATAATATACATTCATTATATCCCTTAATACTTCATAGAAAAAATTACCTGAACAATTTTGGCACTCCAATAATAATGTGTTAATTGTTACTACAGCAGATAATATAAATAAATAAGGCTTACCCATGAAAACAAATATTAAGATATGTGAGGATGAACCAAATTTTTCATTTGATCGTTGTCATGGTATGAGAAAAACAGCCACGAAATAGAGAATCGCATATAAATACATGTTGTTTTGAAGAGAAAAGCGATTAGTAAAAGAAAATGCAATACTAAACATTTATTCCTGTCTTCATTTGAGAAGAGGGGGGCGGTAGCGTAATTCAGCAAGAGTCAGTGTTAAAGTGGGGTTCTCCAGAAGGGGAGGATCCAGTCGTATCCATGTCCTCGGTCCGCTTACGTTGTCATCCTCTCCTCATTATTGCTCCTCTGACTGCACTGCTCCAGTCACAATAAAACCACGTGTTAATCTAGTACCTACCACACACGTCTTATTGCCATGTTTTCGGCCCTCTGAGATGACGTATTGGTGAACAGGTACATCCGGGACCTTGAGGGATGGACCTCGTAACACGCGCGCCATTTTCTGCCAATAGTCAAATCAAGGTCAAGGTCATGTTAATTGAATTTGGACACACGGTCACATTTGTTTGCAAGTGGACCAAGAAATTTATCTTGGGACGAGCAAATGGGGTTGGACAAAACATGACCCAGGACTGCAGTTCACTCTGCTTACCAACTGAGCTAGTGCTGCTTTATAGGTAAATTGACTACACAAACAGTGTTTCCTTTAATCGTGAAAATAGAAATGATATATTTATGTCCTTAAAGTTGCACATTGAGCTCTTTCCCGCCAAAACTAACGAGGTCAAAATGAGGTCTTTGAATCGTCCAAAATTTCTTTTGTCTATATTCCACGCATGCCAGACCGCCAAATGGAGTCTCTTAGCCTTGCTCGTGGGATCAATGTACCAGAGGTTTTCAACTTAGTTGTAAACGTCATCAGTTTGTGTGCAAATAAGAATCAGTCTTTGAATCGTCCAAAATTTCTTTTGTCTATATTCCACGCTTGCCAGACCGCCAAATGGAGTCTCCTAGCTTTACCCGTGAGATCAATTTACCAGAGGTTTTCAGCTTAGTTGTAAACGTCATCAGTTTGTGTGCTTCGCCATGCTTTGTTATGTTTAATAGGTTTCTGAATTCATAGAACAGTCGAGTTTTGTGCAAATTTTGATATATATATCGCCTGGGCTTAGATTTGGCGGGAAACGCTCGACAAGCAGCTATAAATATAATAAGATCCTTACATACAAATATGTATGGTGCAATACATAAAAAGGCATGTTGGCTTTCTTGTGTAATACGTAATCAATTGTTCGGTATTGCTGCCGTATTTGAAAATGAAGGGCTGCGACAACATGTCTATCGCCCTGCAAACCTTCTGTTTTTTTACTATTATAACTAGTTGAGCCTTTTCCGTGAATTGTGTTTGAGAATGGGGGAGTATGGGAATTTCCTTTTCGGTGTCGAGTTCCGTAGAACCCGCCTGGAACAGTAGTGCCATGTGGTGAAGGCATCAGCCATGCGTAACAACGACAAAAGTCTGCCCGCCACGCGTGCATGATTTTGAATGGCTGGTATACGGAATTAGGCAATGATTTGAAAATAAGCAAACCTCCCCCATTGTCCTTCATCACTTGAAGATAACTTCTGAACCACTTTGAGATTATTCCATACTGGACTTGTGTATCCTATGTGATGCTATAACCTGATAACAGTGTCAGCCTTTCAGACCCGGGATGTCTGATTGTCAGTGTTTGCATCGTGTGTTTTTATAGTTTCTGTAAGAGTTACATAAGTGGCACGCGCAGCGAGGTGGGGTCGCTTGCTGATAACCCATCCGTTTGGAAGTCGGTTGGCGCGCAGTCTGAATTTGTGAACTGTTTAGACACTTCCAGACACTTTGTCATGAATGTCAGTGTCTATTTTAGATGCCGTTTTTAACCACACATTTTTGTCACTGTCTAATGTAGATGCCTTTTTAACCCACAAATTCTGTCATTGTTCATTTTAGATGCCTTTTTTAACCAAAAAATTCTTTCTCAATGACCACAAAATCGGGCCCTTTTCTCTCGCTCTCCAGTTGCTCTCTATCGCCGGGGCGGCACACACCCACCACTGTACTAATGTAGTGCCCATCCGGGCCTATATCATGCAAAACCAGCCCAACTGCACTGTCAGCGCTACCCATCGAATGAATGAGGACAAACATCTGTAAGTGCATTTTTACCCCTCAATCCGTAGTGCTGGTGACCTGTACGATACAAAACCAGCACACCTTATAGCGCCACCTATCGAATGAATGAACACAAAGATCTTCAATCTTAGTTTTATCCCCCAAGTCGTGCTACTCGTGACCTATATCATGCAAAACGAGTGCAACTGTCAGCACTATCTGATGAATGAACGCCTAAATCTCTAAGTGCACTTTGAGCGGGAGTTTGACCCCGCAAGCCGTAGTGCTGGTGACCTATATCATACAAAACAAGTAGGCCTAGGCCTACAACTGTCAACGCCATGTATCGAATGAACGAACGATAACATGTCTAAAGAGCGCAGTTTTACCAAAGATTACAGGGGCGGATCCAGGGGGGGAGGGCAACCCGACCCCGTCCCCCCCCCCCTTTTAGGGCTGAAACTTATAAAATTTATACCACTTACCATATGAAAGCCAAAACCGCCCCCCCCCCCTATCCAGTATATCTGGATCCGACCCTGGAAACGGCCCTCCCTATCCAGATTTTTTGGATCCGCCCCTGGACTATGCAAGGTAGGCCTACTGTAAGCAAGGTACTTGTATTAGTACGAGCGGCGGTACCCGCTGTACTTACTCTGAGCGCAGTTATGCGCAGCCCGCCACCTCGCTTGAGGTATTTATAATACATAACACAGCCTGCGACATACATGGCCCAAACAAATTCACGGCACACTTACCCTGGGAGTTTGTTTGTCAACCGGTCGTAAAGTTGTTATCGTCGCATGAAATTTTCGGCTTCTGAGCTTTTTTCGATGATATCCAGGTCTGTGGGTGACAAGCGTGTCTAGGTGGGCAGCTGACCTTTACTGTTAACTGAGGCGCCGATCGACACTGTCTTATCACTGACGTCCGATGAAGTAGGTCGTAGGTTGTATTACATGTTGGAGAGCTGCCGGGGGTGTCGAGGGGGGGGGGGGGGGAGTGGAGGTAGGGGAGTTACTCGCCATATTATATAAGCCTATAGGCCTGTAGTATTTTTGTTCTTTTGGAAAGGAGGGGTGGGGGGGGGGGGGTAACTGGCAGGTACTAGCCATATTATATATATATAGATGCATTTTTTTTTCTTTTACAATGTGTGGGGCGGGGGGGGGGGGAGGGGGGGTTACTATAGTCGCCACGGAAACTCTCCGGACAATGACATTTTCTAATTATTTGTTTACTGTACGAGTTGAGGACGAAATCTATGCATTTTCCTTACCTAAGGACTGAGGCAAGTCTGAACAATCGATCTGTAGTTCGATTCCTATCCTCTCAATACATGACCTGCCATGCTATTTAAAAGAGCAGACGATGTTGTTTTTTATCGTTCTCTCGTCAGTCGTGCAACGGTAAAGGTCATCCAACTGCCACCTGATTGGTTCAAAATCTAGGTCAGGTTGGCAAAGTCCAACGCGTCATTTGACGAGGGTACCGAGGTTGAATGCAATGGTCAGGGGGGTAGTGGTTGATCTGCTCTACCCACATTTGCAGAAGGCGTTTGCTTTGACTCCAAGTTTAGCCTCAATTGATAATATATTGATTTCAAGTTCACTCTGGGTCACTTTAGGTATGCGTCGATGCTTAAAAACAGAGTTAATTATAAAACGCTACAAAGGAATTCAAACCCATGACCCCTTACATATAATGACCCAAAAGAACGGAAATAACACCGGGATGGTCGCATAGGCATGTGCCGTGACTGAGAGTAACCCCCCTCCCCGGCCCGCGGCGCAAGGGCACAACATCAAGTTTGTCATATTACAGGCTCACGGTGTGTCCCAACGCTATGGAAGGCCGTTTGGAGATTAAATTCCCGAAAGAGAAACCTGTGCCAGCTAATATTGATGAAACGTGACGATTTGGTGTAGTTTTGTTGTATATCCTGGCGGCGTGGTCCTCATTAGAATAGGTATGAGCTAACGTTTACATGCGTTTGATGAAATCAAGAATTAAATGTCTAAATGGCGCGTCATATGATTGCAAATGTGGTTGTTGTCAGTCAGGCGTAGTGACACCAGAAGTAGGTCAGAGCCATGGTTGGATGGCTGTATATTCAGGACGCTTTAACCACTTTTTGTCATATCGCGTCAATGGGAGAAGGAAAGGAGAGTGGAGCCATGTCTCCGGGGATAACCCCATACTCTTTGCGAAGAAAGACATTGGATCTTTATCCTGCCCGTTTGGAGGTAGACCTTCCCACATACACGGCCACATCGGGGCTCGAACCACCGATCCACGTGCCGTTAGGCTCTCAGGTGACCAGAACACTCAATGCGAGCGCTCTAACCCGCTGAGCTACCGGGCCTGCCCCAGCTGGCCCCTGTAATTATTAGTTACATGAATATGGAGTCATTGAACAAGCCTATTAATACACAAAAACTGTTGCTCCAAGCTGATCATGATATGCACCATTACCCAAAGCCATGACTACAATATCTTATAATATTGATGCTAAAATGTGCTTATGACAATATTGCACCATTGGTGGAAACCATTATTATGTAAAACAACTATATGTTGATGATTTATGGACACTACTGGCATAGATATTCAATAAGTTAGTAGAATACTGCTTTAACTTCGCACTGTGGCTGCTGTTGCAAGAAAACTTCAACTTATACGAGAGATATATTGATTTCTCAGTTCTGTAGGGTAATACCAAAGGAAGGATTGGTCAACCAATAAAATTGAGTAATCGTTAAATTGTGCACAAAAAAGATAAGGAAATAAAAGTTCCATAAATAGTCCCGAAAAATTATTTCACAATATATTCATATTTAAAATAATTCTTTAAATATGCTTGAAAATATTTACTCCTGTAAATATTGTGTTTAAACAAAGAACTGCGATGGTCTTAGTGGCTTCACTGATATACGACCACGGTACGCCTACCCCGTAGTGGTCGTATATTTAGACCCCTTTCTGCGACCGCGTACGATTTGCGACCACGTCGTGCAACCGACGTATGGAGGGCGTATCGTATACGACCACGACACGACCGACGTAAATTTTACGACCGCTTGGTGCAACCGGCCCCAGGCCATGAGTGGAGGACGTAAAAAATAAGCCACGCCGCACTGTAGGCTAAATTTAGACCAAGCACCCACAGTGGGACGGGGGGGAGGGGGGGGGCGTGACCGATTGCCCGGAGTGATACCCTAATTTGAAGCGTGAAGCACCCCCCCCCCCCCTGCCACCACTCATTCTCATTTTAGGAGCGTGGGAAGGGGAGAAGGGGGCCGGTCCTTTTATAACCCCCCCCCCCCACCCTACATCATCATTTTGTGAAGACCCCCCCCCCCTCTTCCTTATCCGTTCGTCTCTTTTTTTTGCTATGATTTCGTAGGTCGATATTATCATTGATGATACGTATCAGGCGCCAGACTTGCCACTCTTAAGCCTGCTGTTTACCAGTCTTTGGTCCGCCTTTTGCCACTCTTTGGTGCGCGTATTCAGCTACAGAAAAAAAACGTGATTGGTATTTTCATATGATTACGTTAACCTTAACATACAGGGGCGGATCCAGAAAATCTGGATAGGGAGGGCCGGTTTCAGGGTCCGAACCAAATATGCTGGATAGGGGGGGTGGGGGGATGGGCGGTTTTGGCTTTCCTATGTTAAATGATATAAATGATATAAATTTCCGCCCTAAAAGGGGGGTGGGGGGGGTCGCTCCCCACCCGCAGGATCTGCCCCTGACGTACCCATGATAATAACATTATATTTCTCACATTATATTATAATATTCGCGAAGCGTCCGCGCTTCACGAGGTAGGCATTTATTAGCTTTCAGAGAATAGACCGTTCCAGGGGAAATTCTGGCAAGCGCGTGTTTCGGGTGAACTCGAGCTCGCTCTTAACCTGAAAATCAGACGTTAATGCCATGAGACAGTCTGAACGATCGACATTAACATTTTTGAAAGGGTACAAGGTGTTTTGGCTGTATTTCGTTATTTATATGTTTTATTCTTGAGAATTATAATGATGCCACAAACTACAGCTAACAGTTTTTGAAGAATCTTGAAATTTTTCCCCCGGCCGACATCAGCGGTAAAAGCGGGCTTGCTTAGCGCCACCTTGCGGGGAGCTTGCAAAGCTAATTCATCATCGGTATTACACTGGAGAGGTAAGTGTCGCCGTTCCGCTGGTGTAGTAGACGAACTGAAATACGACCGTGCATTAGCCACTAGAGAAAATATACTTTTTTATGGTGTTTGTGAGTGATATTTGCCATAGCTTGGCCTATTGGCAAGCATACCTGGACAGGCACACACACAGGTTCAGGTTACGCCTCATAGGGCTATACAGTTCTCGCGATCGGGCCGCGAGACTTCAGTCTTGGGGGCAAATAAACACACGTGCTCCATGTTGAATTATAGGCCCCTATAAGTCAATTGCTTTCCAGGTTTATTCTAAAGACTTGGAAGGTATACGTTAAATATTTGGAGGCGATGAAGCGCAGAACTTTTGGAATATACAAGGAAAAATCTCCTCTTCAAAACACGCGAAAGCTAAAAATAGCGTTGTAAATTTGGCCCTGCACCCGGGCTTTTGCGAGTTCTCCAAACAGCGACTGACGTCACAGAGTTTCACGTGCCTCCGCGGTAACAAAAATGGCGAGAGCAAGTGATCGACTTAACCATTCCGCCGTAAAAATGTGCCGTGCATGGAGTAACAACACACCGATGCGTTATTAGATCACATGGTAAAGGTAAAATAAGACCAGTTGGATGTTTTCGTATCACTTTTGGATCACGAAAAGACCAAGCTTCATCATTCATTGTAAGTTTTCTGTTTGAAGCGTTGCGCCAACGTTGACACCGGAGAGAATCCGTGTGACATCATAATGCCTCGTTTTCGTAGGATATACAAAAAACGTTAGTTTCTCACCCGTGTTGTCCCATCGTAACAAATATTCGTCATTGTGATGGCGAAAACGAATGAAAAATACGTCGTCTATCCGTTTTGTGCAGCTATATTTCTTAAATATTCTTAGTCATATCGCTAGGCCTTCCGCAATGGACCCACCACTCGGCTCTTGCGCAAATAGTCTGGTTCCCAATCTCTCTCTTTGCGTAACATACACGTCACCCCTACGTCACAGATAGTCAGGATACCAGTGTGCGCAGTGATTCTAAACTCGTTCCAAACACGTGCTTCGTTTGTTTGTCCCCAAAATGAGTAAACCGGAATTGTAGGCGAACGAGAGATTATAGCCCTATTGGCTTTCCCGCTGGACTGAACCTGTCATAGCGCACGCAGCTCCTCAACGATGGCCAGTGTGCCTCAGATGCAAGAAATTAAAGTCAGACGTTATGATTACTTTACTCCCAATGTTCAGCATCCAACGGTGAATGTCTGACGTTGCACACGGTATCCTCGTTAAATAAATATATTTAAACCAATTGCGCATGAGCACCAACGTCAAAACAACACCATTCGCGTGGTGGCGCTTCGTACACCGAGCCATTGACACGCGATAAGCGAAACGCCACCTGGCGAAAGCCGCTGGTGAAGAATGACAAAATACAAAATGGCGCGATCAATGACAAGAAATTCTAATATTAACAAACTTCAAAAGAACGCGATCTTTTGGTTCATTTTTTCGATAAATATGAACTTTATGTATCATAGTACAACATTACAAGGGTTTTATGCATCGTATACCCTTAAGAACACTTAGTCGCCCACGCAAACAAACCATACACCAGCCCCTTAATACAATGTACTTAATACATTGCTGGATTCGGGGGGGGGGGGGGGGAGGTTCCGCGGTAAAGCCCCCATTTTTCCGTGCCAAACCCGCTAGGAACGGGTATTTTCCTGCAGCCCGCTATGCAGAACGCACATATTCAGAGAAGCCCCTTCGCACCCCCCCCCCTCTGTCGTCGCAAGTTTTACAATATCCGCTCTATATTTTTCATAATGAATGTTCGCTCTCTGCGGCATCAAGGCATCAACCTGGTGAACATAATTTATTTCTCAAGAGTTTCTCAACATAGGGCCTACACATATACATATACAAATGTAATACATGCAGTGATTTAACATCAAAGTCGTGACGAAACATCTGCAGATCTCCAACAGCGACATTTTAAGTTCTCGCTGACATGAAAAACAACGTGAACGCCGGTGTGAAGTACATGTTGCCATGGTTACGTACAGTGTACCAAGCAGGAATCCACGTTTCTCAAAACAACAGCAAAAAGCAAAGGAACATTAGAATAGGTGAAGTGAATCCAAGGGGGGGGGGGGGAGGGGGGGGCACCGCATATAGTTAGGTATGTACTGATGTGCCGCCCAATGACAACTTTTTTCCTCTTTTTTTTTCTCTGAATCCCCGAAGCAGAAATCAATAATTTGTCTCGATGTGCCTACCCCTCCAAATTCTTTCTACGGCAAGGGGCGGCACACCCCCACCACTGTAGATAATGTAGTGCCGATCCCCCCTCTCCCCCCAAGAGTGAATCATTTTTACTTCACACGCGTAGACAAGGAAGAAAACAAATTCTTCTCCAGTGACCTGAAGGTCCGTTGTGCACCCTATGTTGGCACTTCGCAAGGTTTGCTACATGCTACTATTGTGGGCTGAAATAAACCAAGACATCGCCATTTTAATGAACTTCTTAATTATATTATATGAGGTTAAATAGGCTTTTCTGAAACTCTATTATACGTTAATTTTGGCAATTTCCATCATGGCTTTGGCTTAAGGTAAGCAACCCATAATAAGTCTGCGATTTGGAGCAGACCTCGGTAAACATCGGCAAACATCGGCGGGCGGTAGCCCTGAGATTTTATACAGTCTTAATGAAACAAAGCAGGAATAAAACACAGCAAAAGAAGTGGTGATATGTACAGCTTAAAAAACTAATAACACGGCCGCGAAAACCCTACTTAAAGCATGCATGCCGGCATGGGCCACATCTGAAGGGATATATGGCTGATCCATCATAAAGTCATGTGGGTATCTAGCTTTGTAGCATGGTATGACCTAAGTAGTGCAAAAATAACCTTTTCTTGATTCATCTAGTGGGACCAGCATCTGAATCAATATTTTGGTCGCAATTTGTTTATGTTAGTTTATTGATTTGTACAATGTTGACAGAACATTCGTATTGAGCATGCCGATTATTTCTTTTCGTTCTGGGATCGATTACGACGGATACAATATCTACAGTTTCTATTTGTGATACAGTGTGGCGACATCTGGAGACAGGAAGTACGACAGCCAAGTCTGGAATTACGCAGCGTTGCGCCCCTCAATGCCCCAAATTAGCCACACGAAACGTACTAGATCCAATACTAATGATTCCGTGGCAACAAATATGTCATTAATCGAGGGACACCACCACACTGGGTCGATGCTCTAACGAGAAGGAACGGCTGCATCTGCGTCAGTTACCAAGGAAACAGACACAAGATCAAACCCGCCGTTGTGTTACCCGCAAACTGGGAACATTTTTCTTTTCGTTAGACTTACTTATGCAGCAATTTTCGCCTAAAAAAGATTATGGACTTTTAGACTGTTTTACTTTACTAATAATTTGAAAATATATTTACATTCTCATATCTATGTCTATGTTTATCGTCCGTGTCATCGTCCGTGTCATCGACTGACATATCGACGTCATTTATCGTCCGTGTCATCGACTGACATATGGACGTCATTTATCGTCGGTGGCATCGTCCGTGTCATCGGCTGACATATCGACGTCATTCATCGTCTGTGTCATCGACGGACGTATCGACGTCATTTATCGTCCGTGCCATCGACTGACATATCGACGTCATTTATCGTCCGTGTCATCGACTGACATATGGACGTCAGTTATCGCCCGTGTCATCGACTGACATATCGACGTCCTTTATCGTCCGTGCCATCGACTGACATATGGACGTCAGTTATCGTCCGTGTCATCGACTGACATATCGACGTCATTTATCGTCCGTGTCATCGACTGACATATCGACGTCAGTTATCGTCCGTGTCATCGACTGACATATCGACGTCATTCATCGTCCGTGTCATCGTCTGACATATCGACGTCATCGGTGTAGGTACCCAGATTGGCCCCTAGGTGTCTCAGCAGGTCTGCCACGCGGTCGTGGCCACAGATCTGGGCCGCTCGCCGTGGAGTCACACCTGAGTAGTCTGGAACGTTGAGATCCAGCTTGATCCACCTTCTGGATCTGATGAGGAACATGAGGAGTTCCATATCACGGCTTACTACAGCCAGGTAAAGGATCGTCCGGCCGCTTCGGGAGTCCCCCTCGTTGACGTCATATCCGACGGAATCGCCAAGTAGATGGCGCACCACGGCGTAATGACGCCAGGCCGCCGCTAGGTGGAGACACGAGAGGCCGTCGTAATTCAAAATGCCGCCATCTTGGGGGATATTACGGACTGGGAGAGTGTATCGAATCTGTCCCACTTCTGAACGGCGCACTGGTCGCGTCAGAGCGACCGCGCATTCAAAGTCCCCCAAGCGGCATGCCCAGTGCAGTGGCGTGTTGCCATGGCGATCTACCACTTCGACGCTGGCGCCCTTAGCAACCAACAGTCTCACTAAGTTTGGTTGGTGGGTCAGGACAGCTAAGTGCAACGGCGTCTGCATTCGCAAATTTTGTCTGTCCAACCATCTGGATTCGTCCGTTAGACGGAGAATGCGCTCTATGGCGTCTACGTTGTCATTGACCACCGCCAGGTGGAGATTGTTGTCGCCATCCTCGTCACGGCCATATATGGTTGTCGGGTACATCTCTAACTCTCTGTACAAAACGGGTTGCCGCATGGCAGAGAGGCTAACGTTGAAGCGTACTTCGTTAGAAGCGTCAGTAATTTTTTGCCAAGCCGCGCGAGGAGTTGGGTTCATATCTTCTAATGGCATATCCTGGGTTTCACAGGGTAGAGCGGAGTTGGAGTCCCTTCCAGGCTGAAAACATGCGGTCTGACTTACACTGCCAGGAAGGTTGCTCGGGTAGGAATGGTAGCCATCGTGCAATGTCAAAGTCGCGACGCCGTATGCGAGGCATCCGACTGCGGGGTTCTGTGCGCGAGAATCAGAATCCGAATCAGAATCAGAGTCCGCCATTCTTATCACGTGATGACCACCCGCGTCCCGCAAGGTGTCGCTGCACGTCACGTGTCGCGGCGTCTCAGTCATTGTGGAACGGGTCGCAACGTATCCGGAGTGCACAATCCTTCCTGGATCAGCGCTGAAGTCCGGATCAGCCCTGAAGCCCGGATCAGCGCTGAAGCCCGGATCAGCGCTGAAGCCCGGATCAGCGCTGAAGCCCGGATCAGCCCTGAAGCCCGGATCAGCGCTGAAGTCCGGATCAGCCCTGAAGCTCGGATCAGCGCTGAAGCCCGAAGCGTCGTGGTAGGGACAGAAATAATGTTCCACATTCTCCTCCATATAGGTCGCCACGTCCGGTGAATCAGCGGCAATTTTGTTCCTGTCAGACGCCGAAAATCGTCTTCTTTTGGGATTAGACATGGTGAAACTGTAAATAAAATACAATTCTGGAATATTCGGCAAAAACAAAATTGGTGCATTTGTTAAGTAATGCTTAAATTCTGAATGCAATGACACATACAATTGAATTTTTTTTTTTTATTATTATAGAATTTCGATATAACGTAAATACCCGAAGAAATTAGGGAAACGAAAGCCAACTTGTCAACGCAATTGCTTAAACCATGACATTAATGCGATTTAGATATTCTTATTTGTGGACCAGTATTTGATATTACGTGGCACGATAAAATCCCCCAAGTTATCGCTCACACAAGAAAGATTATATCCCTATTATATATGCTTGACCCACGCATATACGCTTGAGCGATAATAGGGATCATGTCAGAAAGTGCTGGATCACCGCAAATCGAAACCTTAGGCCAGCGTTTGATATTGATATAGTTTATGGCTATCCATGAATGCCTGATCATATATTGCAGTGAGCGCACAGTACGGCTGATAAACATATCATTACTTACCCAAGGCGTGCTTCCAATGGACATAAACTGCACCCCAATGACAGACTGCAGAATTTCCGCCTGCAGTATCTTCCTGGGAAGACAACCATACAATATATCAATAGTATTGTGAGCTCCGCACATATTATGGCTTTAAGGAGCGCCCTCTGTCGGTGGTACGCACTTCAGCGAGGCGTTATTACGTTGTGTATTCCCGGCATAAAAAGACAATGTGAAACTTGGGAAATCCCAAGGAAAGCCCCACGTCAGCAATCCCACCTACCGCTGAGCGTTTCACAGCGCCATCGCCTGGAAGACCGACCTTTCCCCCCAGCTGCACTATAACACTCTGAGCTCCTGGTAGACGGACCTCCCCCCCCCCAGCTGGACTGTAACACTCTGAGCTCCTGGGAGACCGACCAGCCAACCAGCTGGACTGTAACTCTCTGAACTCCTGGGAGACCGACCAGCCAACCAGCTGGACTGTAACACTCTGTCCTCCTGGGAGACCGACCAGCCAACCAGCTGGACTGTAACACTCTGACCCCCTGGGAGACCGACCAGCCAACCAGCTGGACTGTAACACTCTGAACTCCTGGGAGACCGACCAGCCAACCAGCTGGACTGTAACACTCTGACCTCCTGAGACACCGACCAGCCAACCAGCTGGACTGTAACACTCTGGCCTCCTGGGAGACCGACCAGCCAACCAGCTGGACTGTAACACCCTGAGCTCCTGGGAGACCGACCAGCCAACCAGCTGGACTGTAACACTCTGACCTCCTGGGAGACTGACCAGCCAACCAGCTGGACTGTAACACTCTTAACTCCTGGGACACCGACCAGCCAACCAGCTGGACTGTAACACTCTGAGTTCCTGGGAGACCAACCAGCCAACCAGATGGACTGTAACAGTCTGACCTCCTGGGAGACCGACCAGCCAACCAGCTGGACTGTAACACTCTGAGTTCCTGGGAGACCGGCCAGCCAACCAGATGGACTGTAACACTCTGAGCACCTGGGAGACCGACCAGCCAACCAGCTGGACTGTAACACTCTGACCTCCTGGGAGACGGACCAGCCAACCAGCTGGACTGTAACACTCTGGCCTCCTGGGAGACCGACCAGCCAACCAGCTGGACTGTAACACTCTGACCTCCTGGGAGACCGACCAGCCAACCAGCTGGACTGTAACACTCTGACCTCCTGGAAGACCGGCCAGGGAACCAGCTGAACTGTAACACTCTAACCTCCTGGGAGACCGACCAGCCAACCAGCTGGACTGTAACACTCTGAGTTTCTGGGAGACCGACCAGCCAACCAGCTGGACTGTAACACTCTGAGCACCTGGGAGACCGGCCAGCCAACCAGCTGGACTGTAACACTGTGAGCACCTGGGAGACCGACCAGCCAACCAGCTGGACTGTAACACTCTGAGCACCTGGGCGACCGACCAGCCAACCAGCTGGACTGTAACACTCTGACCTCCTGGGAGACCGGCAAGGGAACCAGCTGAACTGTAACACTCTAACCTCCTGGGAGACCGACCAGCCAACCAGCTGGACTGTAACACTCTGACCTCCTGGGAGACCGGCCAGGGAACCAGCTGGACTGTAACACTCTGAGTTCCTGGGAGACCGACCAGCCAACCAGATGGACTGTAACTGTCTGACCTTCTGGGAGACCGACCAGCCAACCAGCTGGACTGTAACACTCTGAGTTCCTGAGAGACCAATCAGCCAACCAGCTGGACTGTAACACTCTGACCTCCTGGGAGACCGACAAGCCAACCAGCTGGACTGTAATACTCTGAACTCCTGAGAGACCGGCCAGCCAACCAGCTGGACTGTAACACTCTGAGTTCCTGGGAGGCCGACCAGCCAACCAGATGGACTGTAACAGTCTGACCTCCTGGGAGACCGACCAGCCAACCAGCTGGACTGTAACACTCTGAGTTCCGGGGAGACCGGCCAGGGAACCAGCTGGACTGTAACACTCTGACCTCCTGAGAGACCGACCAGCCAACCAGCTGGACTGTAACACTCTGAGTTCCTGGGAGACCGGCCAGGGAACCAGCTGGACTGTAACACTCTAAGCACCTGGGCGACCGACCAGCCAACCAGCTGGACTGTAACACTCTGACCTCCTGGGAGACCGGCCAGGGAACCAGCTAAACTGTAACACTCTAACCTCCTGGGAGACCGACCAGCCAACCAGCTGGACTGTAACACTCTGACCTCCTGGGAGACCGACAAGCCAACCAGCTGGACTGTAATATTCTGAACTCCTGAGAGACCGGCCAGCCAACCAGCTGGACTGTAACACTCTGAGTTCCTGGGAGGCCGACCAGCCAACCAGATGGACTGTAACAGTCTCACCTCCTGGGAGACCGACCAGCCAACCAGCTGGACTGTAACACTCTGAGTTCCGGGGAGACCGGCCAGGGAACCAGCTGGACTGTAACACTCTGACCTCCTGGGAGACCGACCAGCCAACCAGCTGGACTGTAACACTCTGAGTTCCTGGGAGACCGGCCAGGGAACCAGCTGGACTGTAACACTCTTAGCTCCTGGGAGACCGACCAGCCAACCAGCTGGACTGTGACACTCTGAGCTCCTGGGAGACCGACCAGCCAACCAGATGGACTGTAACAGTCTGACCTCCTGGGAGACCCACCAGCCAACCAGCTGGACTGTAACACTCTGAGCTCCTGAGAGACCGACCAGCCAACCAGCTGGACTGTAACACTCTTAGCTCCTGGTAGACCAGCCAGCCAACCAGCTGGACTGTAACACACTGTAACACTCTGACCACATGCCTTCGGGAATGTGGTCGAATCAAGAAAGACGACATATTCCGGTGAAAAGTGACAATATTGGTTATACAATGACCCGATTACACTATAACCAGATTCTGTGCCAAGTTGAACTTTCTATGGTTATTTTGGGTTATATAGGGGTACTAAATAACATAGGTGGCATAGCTCTCTATGCCTTTGGGAATGTGGTAGAATCCAGAAAGAAGACATATTTTGGTGAAAAAGTGACAATATTGGTTATACAATGACACGGTTACACTATAACCAAATTCTGTGCCAAGTTGAACTTTCTAAGGTCATTTTGGGTTATATTGGGCTACTAAATAACATAGGTGGCATAGCTCTCTATGCCTTTGGGAATGTGGTAGAATCCAGAAAGACGAGATAGTTCGGAGAAAAAGTGACAATATTGGTTATGCAATGACACGTTTACACTATAACCAGATTCTGTGCCAAGTTGAACTTTCTAGGGTAATTTGGGGTTATATTGGGCTACTAAATAACATAGGTAGCATACCTCCCTATGCTTTTGGGAATGTGGTAGAATCCAGAAATACGACCTATTTCGGTGAAAAAGTTACAATATTGGTTATACAATGACACGGTTACACAATAACCCAATTCTGTGCCAAGTTGAACTTTCTAGGGTCATTTTGGGTTATATTGGGCTACTAAATAACATAGGTGGCATAGCTCTCTATGCCTTTGGGAATGTGGTGGAGGCCAGAAAATGACACATTTCGGTGAAAAAGAGACAATGGTGGTTATACAATGACACGGTTTCACTATAACGGGAGCTTATACCGGTTGTGCTATTGTTGGTTATCTTGGGCTATGTCGAATTATTTTGAGTGTATATGTCGTATCTTCTCGTCTTGTCAAATTTAATCAGGGTCGATAATAACAGTATGTGTCTCGAATAGCCTGTGACCTCGCACCAACCTGCACAACCAGCACTGTCACACCGGACGCCTAGAGGTTCACTCTGGTGACCCCGGACGGGTCTGAAAACCTCACGATCGTATCCTGGTCACGGCACCAAATGTAGTATTTGTGACGCTCGCATTTAAGGTGCGCGTGTGTGAGGTATATGACTCAGAACTGTATGTGTAATTCGAGAAGCTAGTTAGTCGCGAATCGATGCCTGGGTAAATGGGTTTCGTTTTTGACCTAGCATGCAGACCTCCAGGTTCACATTTCAGGGGCCGGCTCGATAGATCAGTGAGTGGCCACCTGAGAGCCTAACGGTACGTGGATCAGCCTTTCGAGCCCCACTGTGGCCATGTCTGTGTCGTCGCAGGAAAAAGATCCCATGTGTTTGTGTGACGTCAAATGTAGGTCGGCGTTGCATTGTGGGTAAACCAGTCCTGTATTTACGCCTCGGCGCTGGGTGCCTCTGCCCTCTTTAGATGCGCGAGACCTGCCACTGATCAAAACATAGTCAGTCTGTTTCAAGTGTTTCGAGCGCTCTCTGCCTTCGACTCACTCCGCTACAAGGTTTTTCTGCGTCAGGCCAATAGGCTATACTGAAGGCCTGGGATACGCCGCGACGAGCTAAATAGAAACAGTTTATACGACTCAACGGCTGCCACGGAGCGTCAACACCCGCGTCAAGGCCTTGTATTTGCAAAACTAATGGCTGAATCTCCACATCAATCACATGCCCGCCTTATACGAACATTTGTGAAACATTTACACTTACATTAACTACTTTCGAAGCAAGACTTACCACTATTTACTGTTACAGGGCAACGTTTGGCACTCGCCACGCAAATTTACTCGATTAGCCAGTTTTGGGTGTGGAAATTTCACCACTTCGGCACTAGGGGCGCTGTTTCATTGCTCACTCTCCGTCGTAGAGGGTGGTTTTAGCCTTCTCCTATTGGCCTGACGCAAAAACAACGTGCTCCGCTAGGGCTCCATTATATCTCTGGGTGAGTTCGGGTATGCGAGCGGAGTAGTCGGACTCTGCCGAGTGCAAAACCGAACGCGGATATTGTGTTCCAATAACGCGGTCACGTGGTACATTTTACTCCCGAACCTTACTCCCCATCCAGAGGAGGATCACGAGGATTACCAACATGGCGTCCAGGCCCAACAATACGCAAAAAAGATATTAAGGAGTACTTCGAGCTGCCAAAATTTTGTAAATAATATTATAACAACTAGAATAAAATAATGAACACAAGACGCATCCGTTGATTTTTTTTATGGTACTGTTTAAAGATTTTAATGATTTGTGCAGTTCAGCAAGTGCAACATTCACGCGGACCGCGGATTTTGCGTTCGGTTTATCTTGATCCGCACATGAGCGGAAAGTATGAGTGCGCATGCTCCAAATATCTGCGCCGATTACTCCGATCGCATATCCGAACTCGACCTCTGTTGCCGCCTACATCCTCAATGCATTTCACACTCGCTCGTCAGGGCGGCGCTGCACAAACTAATAGGAAAGATGCGTCGCGCATTTCTGCACATTAGTGTCGGGGACCCAGCCTAAGCCTAATAATTTCAATTAAAACTTTTTCGAAAGGGTACAAGATGTTTTTTGCTGTAATAAATATACTGCGCTCGTTATTTTTGTATGCTTTATTCTTGAAAATTGTAATAATAGAAGAAATTACTGCTGTTTTGACCGCTTTTCAAGAATCTGGAAATGTGCCCCCGGCCGACAGCCCCCGGCCGACTGAATTATAGCAGCGCAGGAATGTATTTTGGGCTTAATGTTCTGTGAACTTTTGCTGGTTGCTGTCTCCTTGGGTTTGAGATTAATAATACTAACTCACGCATTACGCTGCCCGGTAGTTTAATCCCGTATTATAACTATGCATAGTGGCGATGCGAGCTATTCGGTGCTGCAGTAACGGTGCTGCACTACAATTACGCCCCACCCCTCTTCGTCCTCCCAAGAACTACGACGTGTGTGACATACTGAACCACATGATCAAACTGCACAATTTGTTCTGTTTCGGACAGATCAGATTTCGGTTACTAAAGTCACTATGCATCATAAAGCAAAACTAAGAATCATCAGTCATATGATAACACTGTTAATCTGAGTGATATAATTATTCGTGTAAATGATACGTTTTATTACAGTTAAACATTTAATAGTTGGAGTCTTATTCTCCAACTTTCATTCGAACATTTATATCTCTTAGTAATACCAATACCAGTGAAATTTTCTTAACAGATGATAAGATGACAATATTAATGTCGATAACTATTTCTGACCGTGTTGTAAAATCTCACCCAAAAGGCCTTTATGAAAAGGACATTCGTAAACAGTGTTCACACTTGACACTTCAGTTTCAGATATTCATGACAGTGTTCTATAATGATACAATTATTGAATGAAACATTGAATGCGTTAGCCCAAAAATCATTTGCAGCAATACGAACACGTACTGTTAACAAGCCGGAAGGTCTACCTCCAAACGGGCAGGATAAAGATCCCATGTCTTGCTTCGCAAAGAGTGGGGGGTTACCCCCGGGGACATGGCTCCACTCTCCCTTCCTTCTCCCATTGACGTGATGCGACCAAAAGTGGTTAAAGCGTCCTGAATATATAACCAACCAACCACCTTCAAACGGACGTCCTGTTTTTTCGCAAATTCTATCACAATATAAATCCGGACAAGTCTATCATACATTTACTAGTCTATTAATATGTTTTATTGTTACAGCTTTCCTAAACGATGGAACAGGAGTGAGAACCATAGGGCCGACTCCGCCTCTTACCACTTTCTGCTGATGCAAAGTTGCGATTTCCTAATTATCCGATACAATTGATATATGATCAAGCTTTTCTGAGGAAGTAATTTAACATCCGCCGCTCTATCCGAATGCGACATCTGTGTTCACATACCTTTTCAATTGTTCTATTAAATTATTACAAAATATAAAGTCATAACTAAATGGAATTACTTTTTTCGCATTAACAGTAAACGTTATTCTGAACAAATTCCGCGACCTACTCTAGCGAGACATCCGTAAATAGCATAAGATCAAAGTATCTCAAATGTTATTTCCCAACACAAACAATGTCGGTCTTATCGACGTTCAGCCACAAACATAACAAGTAAACATAACAATTCCTCCGTGATCTTCATCACACTTGCAAGAAATTTCTTAATCACTCCCCCCCAAGAGTGTCCTTAAAAATGTCATAGTGAAAAAACTATACATAGCGGGCGCTATAATCTTTTCTTGGTACGTGGATAATATTTGACACAGATATACATATCACAAATAAACCATATGCGTAAGCAACATCTGACACAAATGTACATCCTTCAAAAGACAGGTGTGCGTAATTTTTAACTAGCATAATTAAAGATTTATGGCAGCGCTACTTTGACCACATTATCGTCGATATTTTGCTAAGTACAGAAGGCATCTTCGTGCCACTATATTTGTGAAACACAAAGTTGATTCAAACAAGAAACTGGGTGTCGCGCCCGACATCATTTCAGCGAAGCTTTGAATGTTTCCTGTATATCGTTATCTAAGAAGATAACAAAAACCACGCATCCACTCACATTTGGAAACGCGTAGTACATGATGCCCACCACATGCAGAATGGTTTATATATATATTCTAGTCTACCCTTAAGTCTAAAGCTTGCTCTTGGACGCTTGTTCTCTGAGCAGCCGTCGGAGCAGCTTGCCGCTGGGCAGCTTGGGGATGGCGTCCACAAAGATGACTCCCCCTCTCAGCCACTTGTAATAAGACGCACGCTCTGGAAAATAACATTATAGGGTTGGTGTCAACTTATCTTTTAGTTCAAAGTTAAAACCATTGACCTCCGCCTTGGTTATTTCTGGGATCATTGCATATGAGAGTTATTTGGAAATTACTCTATTATTTCATGTAAATTTTCAGGCTGCACATAGATATCTGGGGTCGAGGGGGTGTATATGGTATTCATGGTTGAGTGATAGGCAGTGACTTCAAGTCAACGAAGACCGACAATCAGAATACAAGTACGCAAGAAAGCACATGCGTTTTATTTCCTTATGATGTCATTTCCCTCTTTCTTATATATATATATATATATATATATATATATATATATATATATATATATATATATGTATATATATGATTAACCCTTTCTATGTATGCAGTGTAACTCAGGTATGTAAGCAGGCGGTCACAGGAGAATAACATGGGGCTACACTTCATTAGGAGCGTCACCAATTGTTTAGCGGGCGGAAACGATGACGCTTAGAGAGCTATTTGTGACGCGTCATTACATGTTATACAGTTAAAACAGAACATCAAGAGTTGATGTGAAATTTTAGCCGAATGAGCTCCCCGTAACAATACTTACTACCGACAGGAGAGTCTACACTAAAACACGCTTGAACTAAGTCTACAACATAAGGTTCACAGTCTGGACATCCTGCCTTACCCTCACTACCCCACCCCCCGCCTCCCACCACACTCACACCCCCTGGAGGAATTTGTGATGAGATCCAGGCTGACATCAAGATATGTTGTAATATGTTCTAATATGACATAGATGTTCCGTTGTAAGCTATCATTTTGATATTTGAGTGCGGGTGAAGGGAAAACTACTTGTCGTTTTGGTTTTACTGAACACGATGTCTCGTGCCTACCCCCCGCGCAAACCCCCCCGCCCTCCACCCCCCCCCCCCCCACCTCACCCCTAGATCATTGTCTACCTTGTACGAAGTCCGCGATGTCCTTCTCCGTGACCTTGTTCCCTGGCTGTCTGACCACGTAGGCCCGGGGCAGCTCGCCCGCCATCTTGTCTGGGACGCCAATCACACACACGTCGGCTACATCCGGGTGTTCCAGGATCATCGCCTCCATCTCTGCTGGCGCCACCTAACGACAAGCAATCCGATTAAACATTAAATTGAGTAAAAGGTGAAAAATGAAGCTGGCATTACTAATACTTAATATGATACCGTCAGACGTAAAAGATTCCCACCTTCCTCAGGCGCTTTATTGGAATAATAATACTGTAATGACGCTTGCTAGACATGTCCAGAAGAACGTGTATCTATTTTTAAGGTTGTTTCATGACTGTATTTGGCAACGCTGGTGAACACCATGTGGCGCGTACCTGGAATGCTTTGTACTTGATGAGTTCTTTGATCCGATCCACGATGTAGAAGTAACCGTCATCGTCGTAATATCCAATATCACCTGACAATCCATAAAATCATTCACAGGGTCAAAAAGCCATTGCAAAGCCTTACATTAGTAAGTACATTAGTCAATAGTCAAGTTTGAAGTGCTGAAACCAGATACTCACTGTGTAACAAATCATCTCTCTGTAAGTTGCAAATTTCGATGTGAGATCTTAGATATGGATGACAGCAAAACTGGAGTGTGCACGACAACGGGTCTGAAGTCTCACGATATATTTAAATGGAATGCCGATATCTCTGAAGACTTTAGCTTGCATGTTTCAGAGTCTATAGAATCTATAGAGTCTATAGTGAGTTTGAAAGCATATTTAATGAATATTGCAATACAAATAACACAGACGAGCTCGTCAAACAGATAGTCGATACTCTGCAGCTCAGTGGGAGTGCGATACCTAGACCAGCCAGGCGTACAAAAATGAGAGTTCGCGTACAGCAGAGTCAGCCTGAGTGGTGGGATGCAGACTGCAGTCGCGCAAAGCAACACAAACTAGATATATGCTGGACCTCTTTCGCGTTTCAAATTCGCAAGATTATCCTAAGGAATATAAGGGAGCTCGAAGAATATTTAAAAACTTTTGTAAAAGTATAAAGCTACTAAATGCACGGGCCTTACGGAAGTCATTGAGAGATAGCTGTGCCGAATGTACGACCTTGTGGCGTTGTATCCAGCGATTGAACAGTAACAGTAGGAGTATTTCTAGCATCAAACCCGAAGAATGGAAAGAATACTTCGCAAATCTATTAAATGTGCCGACTGCGAAAACAGATTCTGTTTTTTTAGAAAGAGGTTTTATCCACCCTAGATGATCATGATAATGTATGTATTAAGTGTGATGTTGAACAGGTAGAGAGTTTGGAAAGAGATCGTGTGAATAGAGTTTTTGATGCTGAGGAAATACTAGGTTGTATATGACCAATGGCAAAGCTGCAGGTTACGACGCAATACCGAATGAAATGTTGAAAGGGGTTGCCGAACTGTTGTTACCATATCTTGTTCGACTGCCTAATCTGATGCTGGAAACGGGGAAATTTCCGAAAGACTGGTGTCAAGCCCTGATATTGCCGCTAAATAAGAAAGGATCACGGTCTGACATGGGAAATTATAGAGGTATATCCTTATTGTCTGCCCTCAGTAAGCTATTCACAAAATTAATCAACGAGAGATGAACTGTATGTGTGGGTCGACCAGAACGAGTTACGGTCAGAAGAGCAGGCGGGATATAGAAAAGGATATTCGACTTGCGATCAAATATTTGCCTTATAGTCCATAATTCAAAAGTATGTAACGACAGAGAAAGGCACGTGTTTTATCCTTTTTATTGATTTTTCAAAGGCCTTCGACAGCATGCCTCATAGTCTGTTATAGTTTAGTCTACTAGGTAAAGGTATTCATGGTAATATAATGACGGTTATTCGCGATATGTACGCTAACTTGAAATCATGTATTAAGACTCATTCTAGTCTCTGGCTGTTTGCTTTATATATAGAAGAGTATTTATCCATGTTATCAAATTCTAACTGCCTGCGTAAGCAATGATGCCCCAAACATAAAATCCCTCATGTTTGCCGATGATTTAGCAAACTGCGCGGATACTGTAGGACGTCTCCAGCTAACGATAAATATCTTAGAGGCATATTGTAGGAAGTGGAGTTTAAAAGCGAATATGAACAAAACGCAAGTAATGGTATTTCAGAGAGGAGGAACAGTTAAAGCAAATGAACGATGGTTTTTCAATGGTGAACGGTTGAAAGTTGTATGGTCGTATAAATATTGAGGGTTAGTATTAACTAGCACACTCAGATGGTCGAAAGCTGTTTCTACATTGACTGGTCAAGCCAACACGGCATTGGCCTCTATCTACAAGATTGATAAGAAACTCAACGGTCTACCTATAGAAGCAGCATTTACTTGATTTGATCGAATTATTGTGCCAATTCTCACGTATGGAGCCGACATCTGGGGTTATCAAGAGTATAAGAAAATCGAGAAAGTCCAAGTTAGGTTTTGAAAAAGATTATTAGGACTACCGAAGTCAACATCGGACGCCGCCGCATTAGGTGAATGTGGCAGGTTACCTTTAGCAAAAATTTACAATTTTAAGTGTATTAAGTACTGGTTAAAGATATTACGGATGCCAAATAATAGGTATGTCAAAAGCTGTTATAACATTTTTAAAGAATTTGACAAAGTATATCATCCTGGGCTAGCTCAGTGAAGGCTCTGTTGCATAAATATGTATTTAATGATGTATGGATAAACCAATCAGTGTATGACAAAAGTTTGCTGAGCTAAACCAGAGATTAGAAACCTGTTTCATTGAAGAGTGGCTTATGAAGGTTAGCGATCAAAGTCGCCTTAGTGTATTTTGTACAGTTAAGGACCAACTATCCTTGGACTTAGAAACTCTCTTTCGTGTTTTAGATGCTCAGCTCATAGCCTCTCTATTGAATTAGGTCCCTGTGATGGAACGTTACTTGAAAACAGAATTTGTAAATACTGTGCTGTAAGACATGTCGTTGTTATAGAAGATGAATACCACGTGTTATTGTGTTGCCCGAAGTTCATGGATATCAGACTTTTATATATAGAAACCGCTTTTTGTGATCCCCAAACATAGGGAACTTTATTATTTTGATGTCAAGTGGAGATATGTTTACCCTAAGAAAATTAGCGATGTTTGTGCATACTTTAGAAAAACGTGTCCGTGCGCAGCCGTAAATTTAAGAATACGGAAACTATATTATTTTGTGACAAATGTATTTATGTTCATTGTTATGTCCCATGGGCCTGAAGGCCTTTTGGCAAATATATAAACTACCTACTACATAAAAAAGGATAAGTTATTATGGGTTCAACGTATGCGATATTCTGTATATTTGAATATATTATATTATGAATATATTATGAATATAATATGTCTCATTATCAACTACTCAATGAAGCGCTATGGTGTGTCGCGGGGAGTAGGGGGGGGGGGTAGACAGTCATAAGAGCAAGAAACTATGTAGAAGTATCTTCATGGAGATAAGGTAAACAAAAACCGGCGTTAGGGAGGAAACTCAAGAAAAAACATTGTGGAAATTCATGCGGTTAAGAGATTATGGAGAGTTTTAGAGTAAGACTGATAGTCCTCAATGCTAAGAGAATAACATCGTGGATATATTCCCTAGGCTAAGAGAAAGAACGTAATTGAATTTCATGATGACAAAGTATTATTAAGGATCGCCAAGGGGCGAAGAGAAAGGAACACATGGTTTGTTATCTGTGGCCTTATAAGGCTGTGTGTGGACAGCGCGTCTCTTGACCTACCTGTGTGGACCCATCCCTCCTTGTCTATGGTCTGGGCCGTGGCCTGCGGGTTGTTGAGGTACCCCATCATAACATGAGGACCTCTCAGGCAGATCTCACCCCGCTGGTCCGGGGCCAGCATCACCCCACTGTCGGGATTAATCACCTGTCCAGGGGTAGAGAGGACATAGCTATGTATCATAGAGTGATTAGTTGGACGAATTAGCCTCTGTCGGTCATATGGCGATAGTGGGAAGTGTCAATGTAAAGAGTAGAACGCTAGAACTTCTGTAGACCATATCCTTTTACGTTGTGTGTATACTCAGGACGCCTTAACCAGTTGTGGTCATTGGTCTGTGACCCTCTGGATATAACTCCCCCACCCCCCCCCCCCTGGATATAAAATGGTCCATAAATACGCATGGTCTTCGTAATTATATCGCGTTCTAAAAATAGCCCTGACCTTTGCCTCGCCCCCGGGGATCACCTTGCCGACACTCCCCGATTTGATATGGCCGTCTTGGATTGTCTTCGCGACAACGGCACCGCTGGTTTCAGTCATGCCGTAGGCTACAATGTAATAATAATATTAATAATAATATTAATAATATTAACAATAATATTAATAATATTAACAATAATATTAATAATATTAATAATAATATTAATAATATTAATAATAATATGAATAATATTAATAATAATATTTCTAATGCCTGTTTAGTACGAAGGTAAAATTATAAATAAATTCCTGCCTGGTACCTGGCCAACGATACAGTCCATATAACTAGGCTGGTTCCAGCGAACATATCGGTTCCCGGCTCCAAGCGTGCTGTGGAATTTCTGCGGAATGTATGTTTTGCGGTATCGAGCTTGCAAGACCATACTGTCGACTGGCTGGTTCCTGGCCCCAAGCTAGAAAGTCTATCCTGTCGACTGGCTGGTTACTGGCCCCAAGTTAGTCTATCCTGTCAGCTGGCTGGTTCCTGGCCTCAAGTTAGAATGTCTATCCTGTCGACTGGCTGGTTCGTGGCCCCAAGTTAGAAAGTATATCCTGTTGACTGGCTGGTTCCTGACCTCAAGTTAGAATGTCTATCCTGTCGACTGGCTGGTTCCTGGCCCCACGTAACAAAGTCTATCCTGTCGACTGACTGGTTCCTGGCCCCAATTTAGATAGTCTATCCTGTCGACTGGCCGATTCCTCAAGTAAAAATGTCTATTTCGTCGACGTATACGAATAGAAACAAGAAGAATAAGAAAAAAATAGTGTTTGGCTTGCCATACATTGTCATACTATACGATACAAAAAAAAATCGACATCCGCGCGTCATGGCCGCGATCACAGGCGATAATAGGGGCCAGTTAAGTGTCGTAAAGCTGAAGTAAAAATGACACTCTTCCCGCGACTGGCGGAACGCCGTCTGGTGGGAGATCGACGTTTGCAAACGCGCCAGTTCCTGACTCAAACTCGTTTTTTTGTTGTTGTTATTTGTCATATAAGAAACTGGAACTTTTATTTCTTGTTTAAAAGTCATGCGTTTAATGTCAACTGATTTCCAATATAAGTAGATTGATGTATTTTTTATACCACTTTTCATGAATATTTACAGCGACAATTATTTCAGCCTGTGGTTGGCTCCGCCCGTCAGTTCATCAGTTGAGTTGTTGTCAAGTGTTTACTGATGTCAGATTGTCAACTCAGCGCCAAATCACTCGTTGACGATGTCTGCTTGTCAGTCACTGATCAAATTCATAGTGATCGGGTATTGTTGAGATTTAAGGTTAGTATTTTCATATAAAACCCGGTGTCAGTCATTGATCGAATTCATAGTGATAGGCTAATAGGGTATTGTTAAGATTGAAGGTTAGTATTTTCATATAAAACCCGGTGATCCTGCAGTTTCTGACCTCTTCTCTATTATCGCTCACACAAGCAGATACTTGACAGTTTGGGCTAATTTTGATCGTAAATTGCACTAAATTTGAAGTTTTACGCTTAAACTGTTAAAAGCTATTTACTTTTAAGGGCCCCAAAATAAGTATATCTAAACATGTTAGAAATAAGGCTAAGCTAACATGATTCTAAATCATCAAAATAAAACCTACACTCCAAATAATAGCAATAGACTTGAATAGTGATTTGAACTGTGAATATAACTGTCTTCTCTGTCCCTCCCCTCCAACCAAACATGTACCTTTTCTCACAAGCTGTATTCTCGGCTTACACTGTCACAATTAACACCAGACAATATCACAAGTATTCAACACCTGGGAGTGGAATTTTTTTCAGAATTTTTCACTCTCAGTCTGCATGGTACTTTGTCACATTAAAAAAATGCCCTCCGCCTCTGAAATGTACATTTTGAAAAGTTTATTTGAGAGTAATTAATTAAACAAGAGATTTATTCCATATTGTTTACAGTTATTATTTTCTATTTTTGACACCTTTTGCTTTCTTTTGACACCTCAGGATAGTTCGGATTTATTCATAAATATATATCACTCATATGTGGTTTAAAAAGAGTACCCAGTTATATTAAAGTTTCAAGTCGATTTATTCTATAGTTATATGTTTTAATTAATGCCATTATTACTATTTGTAATAAGATGCAGAATGTACTGGTAAGCTTATATATTTTATTTGCCGGAAGCCAATATTCCAATTTTTATGGTGTCCCGGTATAATAATATTCCTAGCCCAAAACGGGTTTTCCTGCCAGAAGAGTGTAGATTACCATTAGGCATTTTAAAACAATATAGCCCTTACAAATATTTGTATATGCAGTTTATTTGGGTATGGAAATCAAGTATATCACCAGCCTTCTCATTGCATATATTGCTAGGATGTCAAAAACTAACCAAATACAGAATGAAATTCTCTAAACTCAACAGCCTCTCTTAAAATGTCAGGCTTCGAGTATATTTACAAAATGGTAGTACTTTGAAGATGTACTTTGTATTGTTAACCTCCCCTTGCTAACAAAGAATTAAGATTTTAATCAAAAAGGCCAATGAAACAACAATAATAGTTTTAATGGAAGTGATATAGGAACGTCCAATTAATATAATATTTTTTTTATGGACATGTTTAAACTTTTTGGTCAGATTGGGGCATTAGCTGTGGAAGGGTGTACTTTTCTTCTGAACTGAATTAGATTAATTATGAGTAAAAAAGTACTGGTAATATGATTAATTATAGGCCCAAGTAAGTACCTGGTACTGTATTCCTCTGGATATGATTCTAAGCCCAAATATTATCGCATGGATATTTTAACAACTAAGCCCTCCATCAATTAAAAAACTCAATATATAAAAACATCATTTCTATAGATAGATAAGATATTTCAATATCCAGCTTTAAGAATATAAACTACCGGTATTTCAGCTGATACAGCAGCTATAAGACTAGCTGCAGTTGGTACAACAGCTTTGACAATTACATTAATATTGAATGTGGGTGAGCTCGCAACTTAGGCAATGCCTATTCATATTAATATTGATCTCCAAAAATAATTGATGATATCAAAATAACACCAAAATAAGAACAGATATCCTGTACCACGCTTACCAAGGCTACGACCTCTCATAGAAGGATTGCTTAATCCCCCGGAGACATGGCTCCACTCTACTTTGACCCTTCCCATTGTCGCAATATGCCATATCAATCAACCAACCGACCAACCTTGTCCTATAGCGGGATCGCGAAATAAAGTCTTGAACTCTTGTTCCGTTTCCTTCTTAGTGTTCCCACCGCCAGTAATGACGTAGCGGATACTGCTGACGTCATAGCGGGCGACCAATGGCGACTTGACCATGAGAACAATGAGCGGAGGCGGAAATGCCATCGATAGTGGCTGTAATAGGCCAAAGTATAGGACCCTTATTATTGTCAAGGTCGCTGTAATAGGTCAAAGAACAGGACAGACATTATTGTCACCGCGGCTGTAATAGGCCAAAGTATAGGACCCTTATTATTGTCAAGGCCGCTGTAATAGGTCAAAGCACAGGACAGACATTATTGTCACCGCGGCTGTAATAAGCCAAAGTACAGGACATACATTATTGTCAAGGCCGCTGTAATAGGCCAAATTACAGGACAAACATTATTGTCACCGTGGCTGTAATAGGCCAAAATACAGGACATACATTATTGTCACCGTGGCTGTAATATGCCAAAGTACAGAACAGACATTATTTTCACCGCGGCTGTAAAAGACCAACATGCAGGACCCTGATTATTGCCACATCGGATGTAACAGGCCAAAGTACATGGCTCCAATTATTGTCACGGCTGCTGTAATAGGTCAAATTACAGGACCCTGATTATTGTTACGGCGGCTGTAATAGGCCAAAGTAAAGACCCTGATTATTGTTACTGTGGCTATAATATTCAAAGTACGTGGCTCTAATTATTGTCTCAGCGGATGTAACAAGCCAAAGTACATGGCTCCAATCACTGTCACGACGGCTGTAATAGGCCTAAGTACTGGACCCTGATTGTTGTCACTGTGGCTGTAATATTCAAAGTACATGGCTCAAATTATTGTCGTTGCGGCTATAATACTCATATCTTGGTGCCCCATATCTATATATAGCATGTCAGATCAGGTGAACGATGAAGCGTTGTTGCATTATTATATGGAGTATATTGGGATGTTGTGTCCCGAGATATTGTTTTAGTACAACAGAGCTTGTTTCAATTCTTCTGTAATGCGATATGTCATTGTGTTGTGCAAACCTTGCATGAAAACTTAAAAATAAAATATATAAATTAAAAAAAAAATGCTGTACAAACCTTGTACTTTTCGATGGCCGCGAGAACTTGCTCGAAGTCAAACTTAGGGAACATGACTTGCTGGACGCCGTTAACAAACCTGAAGAATCCACCGTCGGCGAGACCCGCTAAGTGGTACATAGGGAAGCAAGCGATATTCGTTTCCCCCTCGGGAATAACGTCTGCCATGGCGATTAACTCCGCCAAGATGTTCCGGTGGGAGAGGACGACGCCCTTGGGGGGTCCCGTGGTGCCGCTGCTGAACAGAATCAGGGCCGGCCAAGTGGCCGTGTCCGTGGTCCTGTCCCACTCAGCGTCCCGCCACTCACCGGGGTGCGACTGCAGTGACGTCAGCGTGACGTCATCGTCAGCGCCGCCCGCCACGTTGTGGTCATTATCGCTGACGATGACTTGAATCTGAATTAATTGGATGGAAAGAATATAGTAAAATTAAGAAAAGTAATATATATATACATATATATATATTATATACATGTATATATATAACAGGACTGTATCTTGTATTGTCATGTCCATTCTCGCAGCATGCATGATTCCTCTATCGAAGAACGATTCATTGTGTCAGAATATCACATCCGAAACTGGACAAGCGCTTAAGTCCCATTCTGTTCACTGTCGGACTTCATTGACTCACTAAATATGTAGTTATATCCCCCCAATATAAATTTGCATCACAGCTGGAGCTCTTTCACAAGTTCCACCGCGCAACTAAGATATCCTCTTTACCTGCTGGTCACCCATATTGATAGCCTCTCTGACAACCGGAAGTAGCTGCGGCTCCGTAAATACAAAGCGGGGTCGAAGGTCCCTGAGATAATGCTTCAACTCGTCTGCAAAAACAAGCCACGGATAAGCGTGATTTCACTGATAACAAACTAATCATTGAGAGATTAATAAGAGATGAAGCATTTCTTAGTGGTCCGAATAATACGGTTGACTTGAGCATGACCATCTCCAGGCATGGTATGCATATCTCCGATTCGTTTTCTTTGAGAAACATTAAGGATAGGTTGTTAAGAATAATCTATTAGAGTGAGTGAAGCAATTTTAATTAGATTAGTGTAAGTAACCAATGGGAGTATTGATCATCGTGTTGTTTTATTTGTTTAACGATTGGGCCAAATCTCCGTGCCGTTGCCTAGTATTTTACTTCCGCTTTTCCTGATTGTGAGTTGTTTTTGAGCGAAAAAACTTCCGCTGTATTAACTAATATGTAAGTAGATGAAAATAAGCCTGAAAATAACGCTAGGCTTACTTTAATGCAACCCACGAACGGTATTGCATGTAACCGACATTTATGTACATCTTGAACAAAGCTCACACCCTCCTGATGTTTTCTGCTGTTTTGTATACCAACAGAAAAAATAAGACCTTGATCTTCATATTCCCAATGACACTTTAGAATAATGACCTTGACCCCCAATGACGCTTATCGAAGCCGAATGATCTTGACCCCCACTGACACTTATAGAAGCAGAATGACCTTGACCCCCAATGACGCTTATAGAAGCAGAATGACCTTGACCTACATGCGGTGCTGGCCGGGTTGAGGGTGCTGACTGTCCCTCCAGCCATCAGAGCCCCGTACATCACACACAGGAAGTCCGCAGAATTCGTCTTCAGGAACGCTATGGTGTCACCCTTGCGCATCTGCAGTTTGTTCTGTAGACCGTTGGCCGTTCTGTTCGAAATATCGCAGATGTCGTTGAAGGTGTATGTGCGACCATTTCCCTTGTCAATCTGCGAACAAGAAAATGCTAGCAGCGTAAGGCTTTCACATTTATTAGCCTATATTCTGTATTGCCTGGCCCTGTTTGAACATACCCATCGTAACGGAAAGCATGTGTCATAATATTAAAAAGAATACAACAATATTAGAGAGATTTGACTCAAATATCATTTAAATATTAAGAGATACTACGAAGAATTTGAAGGGCGTCAGTGTATGTTATGTTGAAGATTGTTATTATTATGTCATTTAATATTTGATGTCTGTCAGTTAAAACGAACAAAAAAAAACATATATATCACCATATGTATGAGCTGCTTTGTAATAAGATGGTATATACCATAATAATATACATTCATTATATCCCTTAATACTTCATAGAAAAAATTACCTGAACAATTTTGGCACTCCAATAATAATGTGTTAATTGTTACTACAGCAGATAATATAAATAAATAAGGCTTACCCATGAAAACAAATATTAAGATATGTGAGGATGAACCAAATTTTTCATTTGATCGTTGTCATGGTATGAGAAAAACAGCCACGAAATAGAGAATCGCATATAAATACATGTTGTTTTGAAGAGAAAAGCGATTAGTAAAAGAAAATGCAATACTAAACATTTATTCCTGTCTTCATTTGAGAAGAGGGGGGCGGTAGCGTAATTCAGCAAGAGTCAGTGTTAAAGTGGGGTTCTCCAGAAGGGGAGGATGCAGTCGTATCCATGTCCTCGGTCCGCTTACGTTGTCATCCTCTCCTCATTATTGCTCCTCTGACTGCACTGCTCCAGTCACAATAAAACCACGTGTTAATCTAGTACCTACCACACACGTCTTATTGCCATGTTTTCGGCCCTCTGAGATGACGTATTGGTGAACAGGTACATCCGGGACCTTGAGGGATGGACCTCGTAACACGCGCGCCATTTTCTGCCAATAGTCAAATCAAGGTCAAGGTCATGTTAATTGAATTTGGACACACGGTCACATTTGTTTGCAAGTGGACCAAGAAATTTATCTTGGGACGAGCAAATGGGGTAGGACAAAACATGACCCAGGACTGCAGTTCACTCTGCTTACCAACTGAGCTAGTGCTGCTTTATAGGTAAATTGACTACACAAACAGTGTTTCCTTTAATCGTGAAAATAGAAATGATATATTTATGTCCTTAAAGTTGCACATTGAGCTCTTTCCCGCCAAAACTAACGAGGTCAAAATGAGGTCTTTGAATCGTCCAAAATTTCTTTTGTCTATATTCCACGCTTGCCAGACCGCCAAATGGAGTCTCCTAGCTTTACCCGTGAGATCAATTTACCAGAGGTTTTCAGCTTAGTTGTAAACGTCATCAGTTTGTGTGCTTCGCCATGCTTTGTTATGTTTAATAGGTTTCTGAATTCATAGAACAGTCGAGTTTTGTGCAAATTTTGATATATATATCGCCTGGGCTTAGATTTGGCGGGAAACGCTCGACAAGCAGCTATAAATATAATAAGGTCCTTACATACAAATATGTATGGTGCAATACATAAAAAGGCATGTTGGCTTTCTTGTGTAATACGTAATCAATTGTTCGGTATTGCTGCCGTATTTGAAAATGAAGGGCTGCGACAACATGTCTATCGCCCTGCAAACCTTCTGTTTTTTAACTATTATAACTAGTTGAGCCTTTTCCGTGAATTGTGTTTGAGAATGGGGGAGTATGGGAATTTCCTTTTCGGTGTCGAGTTCCGTAGAACCCGCCTGGAACAGTAGTGCCATGTGGTGAAGGCATCAGCCATGCGTAACAACGACAAAAGTCTGCCCGCCACGCGTGCATGATTTTGAATGGCTGGTATACGGAATTAGGCAATGATTTGAAAATAAGCAAACCTCCCCCATTGTCCTTCATCACTTGAAGATAACTTCTGAACCACTTTGAGATTATTCCATACTGGACTTGTGTATCCTATGTGATGCTATAACCTGATAACAGTGTCAGCCTTTCAGACCCGGGATGTCTGAAGGTCAGTGTTTGCATCGTGTGTTTTTATAGTTTCTGTAAGAGTTACATAAGTGGCACGCGCAGCGAGGTGGGGTCGCTTGCTGATAACCCATCCGTTTGGAAGTCGGTTGGCGCGCAGTCTGAATTTGTGAACTGTTTAGACACTTCCAGACACTTTGTCATGAATGTCAGTGTCTATTTTAGATGCCGTTTTTAACCACACATTTTTGTCACTGTCTAATGTAGATGCCTTTTTAACCCACAAATTCTGTCATTGTTCATTTTAGATGCCTTTTTAACCAAAAAATTCTTTCTCAATGACCACAAAATCGGGCCCTTTTCTCTCGCTCTCCAGTTGCTCTCTATCGCCGGGGCGGCACACACCCACCACTGTACTAATGTAGTGCCCATCCGGGCCTATATCATGCAAAACCAGCCCAACTGCACTGTCAGCGCTACCCATCGAATGAATGAGGACAAACATCTGTAAGTGCATTTTTACCCCTCAATCCGTAGTGCTGGTGACCTGTACGATACAAAACCAGCACACCTTATAGCGCCACCTATCGAATGAATGAACACAAAGATCTTCAAGCTTAGTTTTATCCCCCAAGTCGTGCTACTCGTGACCTATATCATGCAAAACGAGTGCAACTGTCAGCACTATCTGATGAATGAACGCCTAAATCTCTAAGTGCACTTTGAGCGGGAGTTTGACCCCGCAAGCCGTAGTGCTGGTGACCTATATCATACAAAACAAGTAGGCCTAGGCCTACAACTGTCAACGCCATGTATCGAATGAACGAACGATAACATGTCTAAAGAGCGCAGTTTTACCAAAGATTACAGGGGCGGATCCAGGGGGGGAGGGCAACCCGACCCCGTCCCCCCCCCTTTTAGGGCTGAAACTTATAAAATTTATACCACTTACCATATGAAAGCCAAAACCGCCCCCCCCCCCTATCCAGTATATCTGGATCCGACCCTGGAAACGGCCCTCCCTATCCAGATTTTTTGGATCCGCCCCTGGACTATGCAAGGTAGGCCTACTGTAAGCAAGGTACTTGTATTAGTACGAGCGGCGGTACCCGCTGTACTTACTCTGAGCGCAGTTATGCGCAGCCCGCCACCTCGCTTGAGGTATTTATAATACATAACACAGCCTGCGACAGACATGGCCCAAACAAATTCACGGCACACTTACCCTGGGAGTTTGTTTGTCAACCGGTCGTAAAGTTGTTATCGTCGCATGAAATTTTCGGCTTCTGAGCTTTTTTCGATGATATCCAGGTCTGTGGGTGACAAGCGTGTCTAGGTGGGCAGCTGACCTTTACTGTTAACTGAGGCGCCGATCGACACTGTCTTGTCACTGACGTCCGATGAAGTAGGTCGTAGGTTGTATTACATGTTGGAGAGCTGCCGGGGGTGTCGAGGGGGGGGGGGGGGGAGTTACTCGCCATATTATATAAGCCTATAGGCCTGTAGTATTTTTGTTCTTTTGGAAAGGAGGGGTGGGGGGGGGGGGTAACTGGCAGGTACTAGCCATATTATATATATATAGATGCATTTTTTTTTCTTTTACAATGTGTGGGGCGGGGGGGGGGAGGGGGGGGGGTTACTATAGTCGCCACGGAAACTCTCCGGACAATGACATTTTCTAATTATTTGTTTACTGTACGAGTTGAGGACGAAATCTATGCATTTTCCTTACCTAAGGACTGAGGCAAGTCTGAACAATCGATCTGTAGTTCGATTCCTATCCTCTCAATACATGACCTGCCATGCTATTTAAAAGAGCAGACGATGTTGTTTTTTATCGTTCTCTCGTCAGTCGTGCAACGGTAAAGGTCATCCAACTGCCACCTGATTGGTTCAAAATCTAGGTCAGGTTGGCAAAGTCCATCGCGTCATTTGACGAGGGTACCGAGGTTGAATGCAATGGTCAGGGGGGTAGTGGTTGATCTGCTCTACCCACATTTGCAGAAGGCGTTTGCTTTGACTCCAAGTTTAGCCTCAATTGATAATATATTGATTTCAAGTTCACTCTGGGTCACTTTAGGTATGCGTCGATGCTTAAAAACAGAGTTAATTATAAAACGCTACAAAGGAATTCAAACCCATGACCCCTTACATATAATGACCCAAAAGAACGGAAATAACACCGGGATGGTCGCATAGGCATGTGCCGTGACTGAGAGTAACCCCCCTCCCCTGCCCGCGGCGCAAGGGCACAACATCAAGTTTGTCATATTACAGGCTCACGGTGTGTCCAATAGGGTCTGTAAGTGACGTCACAGACAGCGCGCGTTCACCTCCAGCGAATCCGGTTTTGGGTACATGCCACTTCACCGCCCCATATACATAACACGGGGAGCTCTTTGTAATTGCGTGAAACGCACAAAAAAACCAGCGTCGTTCGATTTAAAACTAGTATGGTATGGAGGTACAGCCCCAAACATTTACTCCACATGGTTTTCAACTCTAACAGTGCATTCATATCCAAAACATCACCGAGTCTAGTTTGACGCCCATAGTAAAGTATAGGGACCCGCTGACTCGTTGTACCCAGAATGGTTGTTTCTAGAGGTGAGCGCGCGCTGTCTGTGACGTCACTTACATACCTTATGTGGACCCAACGCTATGGAAGGCCGTTTGGAGATTAAATTCCCGAAAGAGAAATCTGTGCCAGCTAATATTGATGAAACGTGACGATTTGGTGTAGTTTTGTTGTATATCCTGGCGGCGTGGTCCTCATTAGAATAGGTATGAGCTAACGTTTACATGCGTTTGATGAAATCAAGAATTAAATGTCTAAATGGCGCGTCATATGATTGCAAATGTGGTTGTTGTCAGTCAGGCGTAGTGACACCAGAAGTAGGTCAGAGGCATGGTTGGATGGCTGTATATTCAGGACACTTTAACCACTTTTTGTCATATCGCGTCAATGGGAGAAGGAAAGGAGAGTGGAGCCATGTCTCCGGGGATAACCCCATACTCTTTGCGAAGAAAGACATTGGATCTTTATCCTGCCCGTTTGGAGGTAGACCTTCCCACATACACGGCCACATCGGGGCTCGAACCACCGATCCACGTGCCGTTAGGCTCTCAGGTGACCAGAACACTCAATGCGAGCGCTCTAACCCGCTGAGCTACCGGGCCTGCCCCAGCTGGCCCCTGTAATTATTAGTTACATGAATATGGAGTCATTGAACAAGCCTATTAATACACAAAAACTGTTGCTCCAAGCTGATCATGATATGCACCATTACCCAAAGCCATGACTACAATATCTTATAATATTGATGCTAAAATGTGCTTATGACGATATTGCACCATTGGTGGAAACCGTTATTATGTAAAACAACTATATGTTGATGATTTATGGACACTACTACCATCGATATTCAATAAGTTAGTAGAATACTGCTTTAACTTCGCACTGTGGCTGCTGTTGCAAGAAAACTGCAACTTATACGAGAGATATATTGATTTCTCAGTTCTGTAGGGTAATACCAAAGGAAGGATTGGTCAACCAATAAAATTGAGTAATCGTTAAATTGTGCACAAAAAAGATAAGGAAATAAAAGTTCCATAAATAGTCCCGAAAAATTATTTCACAATATATTCATATTTAAAATAATTCTTTAAATATGCTTGAAAATATTTACTCCTGTAAATATTGTGTTTAAACAAAGAACTGAGATGGTCTTAGTGGCTTCACTGATATACGACCACGGTACGCCTACCCCGTAGTGGTCGTATATTTAGACCCCTTTCTGCGACCGCGTACGATTTGCGACCACGTCGTGCAACCGATGTATGGAGGGCGTATCGTATACGGCCACGATACGACCGACGTATATTTTACGACCGCTTGGTGCAACCGGCCCCAGGCCATGAGTGGAGGACGTAAAAAATAAGCCACGCCGCACTGTAGGCTAAATTTAGACCAAGCACCCACAGTGGGACGGGGGGGAGGGGGGGGGGCGTGACCGATTGCCCGGAGTGATACCCTAATTTGAAGCGTGAAGCGCCCCCCCCCCCCCCCGCCACCACTCATTCTCATTTTAGGAGCGTGGGAAGGGGAGAAGGGGGGCGGTCCTTTTATAACCCCCCCCCTACCCTGCATCATCATTTTGTGAAGACCCTCCCCCCTCTTCCTTATCCGTTCGTCTCTTTTTTTTGCTATGATTTCGTAGGTCGATATTATCATTGATGATACGTATCAGGCGCCAGACTTGCCACTCTTAAGCCTGCTGTTTACCAGTCTTTGGTCCGCCTTTTGCCACTCTTTGGTGCGCGTATTCAGCTACAGAAAAAAAACGTGATTGGTATTTTCATATGATTACGTTAACCTTAACATACAGGGGCGGATCCAGAAAATCTGGATAGGGAGGGCCGGTTTCAGGGTCCGAACCAAATATGCTGGATAGGGGGGGTGGGGGGGGGGGGGCGGTTTTGGCTTTCCTATGTTAAATGATATAAATGATATAAATTTCCGCCCTAAAAGGGGGGTGGGGGGGTCGCTCCCCACCCGCAGGATCTGCCCCTGACGTACCCATGATAATAACATTATATTTCTCACATTATATTATAATATTCGCGAAGCGTCCGCGCTTCACGAGGTAGGCATTTATTAGCTTTCAGAGAATAGACCGTTCCAGGGGAAATTCTGGCAAGCGCGTGTTTCGGGTGAACTCGAGCTCGCTCTTAACCTGAAAATCAGACGTTAATGCCATGAGACAGTCTGAACGATCGACATTAACATTTTTGAAAGGGTACAAGGTGTTTTGGCTGTATTTCGTTATTTATATGTTTTATTCTTGAGAATTATAATGATGCCACAAACTACAGCTAACAGTTTTTGAAGAATCTTGAAATTTTTCCCCCGGCCGACATCAGCGGTAAAAGCGGGCTTGCTTAGCGCCACATTGCGGGGAGCTTGCAAAGCTAATTCATCATCGGTATTACACTGGAGAGGTAAGTGTCGCCGTTCCGCTGGTGTAGTAGACGAACTGAAATACGACCGTGCATTAGCCACTAGAGAAAATATACTTTTTTATGGTGCTTGTGAGTGATATTTGCCATAGCTTGGCCTATTGGCAAGCATACCTGGACAGGCACACACACAGGTTCAGGTTACGCCTCATAGGGCTATACAGTTCTCGCGATCGGGCCGCGAGACTTCAGTCTTGGGGGCAAATAAACACACGTGCTCCATGTTGAAGTATAGGCCTCTATAAGTCAATTGCTTTCCAGGTTTATTCTAAAGACTTGGAAGGTATACGTTAAATATTTGGAGGCGATGAAGCGCAGAACTTTGGGAATATACAAGGAAAAATCTCCTCTTCAAAACACTCGAAAGCTAAAAAAAGCGTTGTAAATTTGGCCCTGCACCCGGGCTTTCGCGAGTTCTCCAAACAGCGAGTGACGTCACAGAGTTTCACGTGCCTCCGCGGTAACAAAAATGGCGAGAGCAAGTGGTGACATGTACAGCTTAAAAAACTAATAACACGGCCGTGAAAACCCTACTTAAAGCATGCACGCCGGCATGGGCCACATCTGAAGGGATATATGGCTGATCCATCATAAAGTCATGTGGGTATCTAGCTTTGTAGCATGGTATGACCTAAGTAGTGCAAAAATAACCTTTTCTCTATTCATCTAGTGGGACCAGCATCTGTGTCAATATTTTGGTTGCAATTTGTTTATGTTAGTTTATTGATTTGTACAATGTTGACAGAACATTCGTATTGAGCATGCCGATTATTTCTTTTCGTTCTGGGATCGATTACGACGGATACAATATCTACAGTTTCTATTTGTGATACAGTGTGGCGACATCTGGAGACAGGAAGTACGACAGCCAAGCCTGGAATTACGCAGCGTTGCGCCCCTCAATGCCCCAAATTAGCCAAACGAAACGTACTAGATCCAATACTAATGATTCCGTGGCAACAAATATGTCATTAATCGAGGGACACCACCACACTGGGTGGATGCTCTAACGAGAAGGAACGGCTGCTTCTGCGTCAGTTACCAAGGAAACAGACACAAGATCAAACCCGCCGTTGTGTTACCCACAAACTGGGAACATTTTTCTTTTCGTTAGACTTACTTATGCAGCAATTTTCGCCTAAAAAAGATTATGGACTTTTAGACTGTTTTACTTTCCTAATAATTTGAAAATATATTTGCATTCTCATATCTATGTTTATGTTTATCGTCCGTGTCATCGTCCGTGTCATCGACTGACATATCGACGCCATTTATCGTCCGTGTCATCGACTGACATATGGACGTCATTTATCGTTGGTGGAATCGTTCGTGTCATCGACTGAGCGTTTGATATTGATATAGTTTATGGCTATCCATGAATGCCTGATCATATATTGCAGTGAGCGCACAGTACAACTGATAAACATATCATTACTTACCCAAAGCGTGCCTCAAATGGACATAAACTGCACCCCAATGACAGACTGTAGAATTTCCGCCTGCAGTATCTTCCTGGGAAGACAACCATACAATATATCAGTAATATTGTAAGCTCCGCACATATTATGGCAATAAGGAGCGCCCTCTGTCGGTGGTACGCCCTTCAGCAAGGCGTTATTACGTTGTGTATTCCCGGCATAAAAAGACAATGTGAAACTTGTGAAATCCCACGGAAAGCCCCACGTCAGCAATCCGACTTACCGCTGAGCGTTTCACAGCGCCATAGCCTGGGAGACCGACCTTCCCCCCCAGCTGCACTATAACACTCTGAGCTCCTGGGAGACCGACCTTCCCCCCCAGCTGGACTGTAACACTCTGACCTCTTGGGAGACCGACCAGCCAACCAGCTGGATTGTAACACTCTGACCTCCTGGGAGACCGACCAGCCAACCAGCTGGACTGTAACACTCTGACCTCCTGGGAGACCGACCAGCCAACCAGCTGGCCTGTAACACTCTGACCTCCTGGGAGACCGACCAGCCAACCCGCTGGACTGAAACACTCTGAGCTCCTGGGAGACCGGCCAGCCAACCAGCTGGACTGTAACACTCTGACCGCCTGGGAGACCGACCAGCCAACCAGCTGGACTGTAACACTCTGACCTCCTGGGAGACCGACCAGCCAACCAGCTGGACTGTAACACTCTGTCCTCCTGGGAGACCGACCAGCCAACCAGCTGGACTGTAACACTCTGACCTCCTGGGAGACCGACCAGCCAACCAGCTGGACTGTAACACTCTGACCTCCTGGGAGACCGACCAGCCAACCAGCTGGACTGTAACACTCTGACCTCCTGGGAGACCGACCAGCCGATATAACGATATAACGTAAAAGAGAAGAAATAAATGAAACGAAAGCCAACTTGTCAACGCAATTGTTTAAACCATAACATGAATGCGATTTAGATATTCTTATTATTTTGTGGACCAGTATTTTATATTACTTATCACGATTAAATCCCCCATGTTAATGATGATCAAATGCATTGAACTCTTACAGCGGAACACATATACTTATACATATATATTGCATCTTCCATTCAACCATCGCTGTCAACTAAAACCTCACTTAACATTGTCATCAATGCTATCACCAGTCATTACCACCACCATCACCATCCCCACCACGACCACCATACCCACCATACCCACCATCACCATCACCACCAGTATCACCATCGTCACCATAACTATCGCCATCACCATCACCATCAGCATATTAACACCAGTACCCCATTATCATCCCACCATCATCACCACCGTCACCATTATCGCTGCCTCCCCCAACATGACTCCCATCACCATCACCACCGTCTTCACCATCAACCCCATGGTACCAGATGAACTAATCTGATTATCATGGTAATAATTAGGAGTTGCTTATAATGAATATTATTACCATTTATCACACTCAGCTGAAAAACATAATGGCAAATCGGGTGTTTTTGCAGTTTCTGCCATAATCCCTATTATCGCTCACACAAGAAAGATCATATCCCTATTATATATGCTTGACCCAAGCATATGCGCTTGAGCGATAATAGGGATCAGGTCAGAAACTGCTGGATCACCGCAAATCGAAACTTTTTGTCAGCGTTTGATATTGATATAGTTTATGGCTATCCATGAATGCCTGATCATATATTGCAGTGAACGCACAGTACAGCTGATAAACATATCATTACTTACCCAAGGCGTGCCTCAAATGGACATAAACTGCACCCCAATGACAGACTAGAATTTCCGCCTGCAGTATCTTCCTGGGAAGACAACCATACAATATATCAGTAATATTGTAAGCTCCGCACATATTATGGCAATAAGGAGCGCCCTCTGTCGGTGGTACGCACTTCAGCGAGGCGTTATTACGTTGTGTATTCCCGGCATAAAAAGACAATGTGAAACTTGGGAAATCCCACGGAAAGCCCCACGTCAGCAATCCGACTTACCGCTGAGCGTTTCACAGCGCCATAGCCTGGGAGACCGACCTTCCCCCCCAGCTGCACTATAACACTCTGAGCTCCTGGGAGACCGACCTTCCCCCCCAGCTGCACTATAACACTCTGAGCTCCTGGGAGACCGACCTTCCCCCCCAGCTGGACTGTAACACTCTGACCTCCTGGGAGACCGACCAGCCAACCAGCTGGACTGTAACACTCTGACCTCCTGGGAGACCGACCAGCCAACCAGCTGGACTGTAACACTGTGACCTCCTGGGAGACCGACCAGCCAACCAGCTGGTCTGTAACACTCTGACCTCCTGGGAGACCGACCAGCCAACCAGCTGAACTGTAACACTCTGACCTCCTGGGAGACCGACCAGCCAACCAGCTGGACTGTAACACTCTGACCTCCTGGGAGACCGACCAGCCAACCAGCTGGACTGTAACACTCTGACCTCCTGGGAGACCGACCAGCCAACCAGCTGGCCTGTAACACTCTGAGCACCTGGGAGACCGACCAGCCAACCAGCTGGCCTGTAACACTCTGAGCACCTGGCAGACCGGCCAGCCAACCAGCTGGCCTGTAACACTCCGACCTCCTGGGAGACCGACCAGCCAACCAGCTGGACTGTAACACCCTGACCTCCTGGGAGACCGACCAGCCAACCCGATGGACTGTAACACTCTGAGCACCTGGGAGAACGGCCAGCCAACCCGATGGACTGTAACACTCTGAGCTCCTGGGAGACCGACCAGCCAACCAGCTGGACTGTAACACTCTGACCTCCTGGGAGACCGACCAGCCAACCCGATGGACTGTAACACTCTGAGCTCCTGGGAGACCGACCAGCCAACCAGCTGGACTGTAACACTCTGACCTCCTGGGAGACCGACCAGCCAACCAGCTGGACTGTAACACTCTGACATCCTGGGAGACCGACCAGCCAACCCGATGGACTGTAACACTCTGACCTCCTGGGAGACCGACCAGCCAACCAGCTGGACGGTAACACTCTGAGCTCCTGGGAGACCGACCAGCCAACCAGCTGGACTGTAACACTCTGACCGCCTGGGAGACCGACCAGCCAACCCGATGGACTGTAACACTCTGAGCTCCTGGGAGACCGACCAGCCAACCCGCTGGACTGTAACACTCTTAGCTCCTGGGAGACCGACCAGCCAACCAGCTGAATTGTAACACTCTGACCTCCTGGGAGACCGACCAGCCGACCAGCCGGACTGTAACACTCTGACCTCCTCGGAGACCGACCAGCCAACCCGATGGACTGTAACACTCTGACCTCCTGGGAGACCGACCAGCCAACCCGATGGACTGTAACACTCTTAGCTCCTGGGAGACCGACCAGCCAACCAGCTGGACTGTAACACTCTGACCTCCTGGGAGACCGACCAGCCAACCAGCTGGACTGTAACACTCTGAGCTCCTGGGAGACCGACCAGCCAACCCGATGGACTGTAACACTCTTAGCTCCTGGGAGACCGACCAGCCAACCAGCTGGACTGTAACACTCTGACCGCCTGGGAGACCGACCAGACAACCAGCTGGACTGTAACACTCTGAGCTCCTAGGAAACCGACCAGCCAACCAGCTGGACTGTAACACTCTGAGCTCCTGGGAGACCGACCAGCCAACCAGCTGGACTGTAACACTCTGAGCACCTGGGAGACCGACCAGCCAACCAGCTGGACTGTAACACTCTGAGCTCCTAGGAGACCGACCAGCCAACCCCCTGGACTGTAACACTCTTAGCTCCTGGGAGACCGACCAGCTAACCAGCTGGACTGTAACACTCTTAGCTCCTGGGAGACCGACCAGCCAACCAGCTGGACTGTAACACTCTGAGCTCCTGGGAGACCGACCAGCCAACCAGCTGGACTGTAACACTCTGAGCTCCTAGGAGACCGATCAGCCAACCAGCTGGACTGTAACACTCTTAGCTCCTAGGAGACCGACCAGCCAACCAGCTGGACTGTAACACTCTTAGCTCCTGGGAGACCGACCAGCCAACCAGCTGGACTGTAACACTCTGAGCACCTGGGAGACCGACCAGCCAACCAGCTGGACTGTAACACTCTGACCTCCTAGGAGACCGACCAGCCAACCCGCTGGACTGAAACACTCTGACCTCCTGGGAGACCGACCAGCCAACCAGCTGGACTGTAACACTCTGAGCTCCTGGGAGACCGACCAGCCAACCAGCTGGACTGTAACACACTGTAACACTCTGAACACATGCCTTCGGGAATGTGGTCGAATCCAGAAAGACGACATATTTCGGTGAAAAAGTGACAATATTGGTTATAAAATGACCCGATTAGACTATAACCAGATTTTGTGCCAAGTTGAACTTTCTAGGGTTATTTTGGGTTATATAGGGGTACTAAATAACATAGGTGTCATAGCTCTCTATGCCTTTGAGAATGTGGTGGAGGCCAGAAAATGACACATTTCGGTGAAAAAGAGACAATCGTGGTTATACAATGACAAGGTTTCACTATAACGGGAGCTTATACCGGTTGTGCTGTTGTTGGTTATCTTGGGCTTAAATAAATAATGTCGAATTATTTTGAGTGTATATGTCGTATCTTCTCGTCTTGTCAAATTTAATCAGGGTCGATAATAAAAGTATATGTCTCGAATAGCCTGCGACCTCGCACCCACCTGCACAACCAGCACTGTCACTCCGGACGCCTAGAGGTTCACTCTGGTGACCCCGGACGGGTCTAGAAACCTCACGATCGTATCCTGGTCACGGCACCAAATGTAGTATTTGTGACGCTCGCATTTAAGGTGCGCGTGTGTGAGGTATATGACTCAGAACTGTATTAATTCGAGAAGCCAGTTAGTCGCGAATCGATGCCTGGGTAAATGGGTTTCGTTTTTGACCTAGCATGCAGAGCTCCAGGTTCACATTTCAGGGGCCGGCTCGATAGATCAGTGAGTGACCACCTGAGAGCCTAACGGTACGTGGATCAGCCTTTCGGGCCCCACTGTGGCCATGTCTGTGTAGTCGCAGGAAAAAGATCCCATCTGTTTGTTTGACGTCAAATGTAGGTCGGCTTTGCATTGTGGGTAAACCAGTCCTGTATTTACGCCTCGGCGCTGGGTGCCTCTGCCCTCTTTAGATGCGCGAGACCTGCCACTGATCACAACATAGTCAGTCTGTTTCAAGTGTTTCGAGCGCTCTCTGCCTTCGACTCACTCCGCTACAAGGTTTTTCTGCGTCAGGCCAATAGGCTATGCTGAAGGCCTGGGATACGCCGCGACGAGCTAAATAAGAACAGTTTATACGACTCAACGGCTGCCACGGAGCGTCAACACCCGCTTCAACGCCTTGTATTTGCAAAACTAATGGCTGAATCTCCACATCAATCACATGCCCGCCTTCTACGAACATTTGTGAAACATTTACACTTACATTAACTACTTTCGAAGCAAGACTTACCACTATTTACTGTTACAGGGCAACGTTTGGCACTCGCCACGCAAATTTACTCGATTAGCCAGTTTTGGGTGTGGAAACTTCACCACTTCGGCGCTAGGGGCGCTGTTTCATTGCTCACTCTCCGTCGTAGAGGGTGGTTTTAGCCTTCTCCTATTGGCCTGATGCAAAAAAAGCGTGCTCCGCTAGGGCTCCATTATATCTCTGTTGCCGCCTACATCCTCAATGCATTTCACACTCGCTCGTCAGGGCGGCGCTGCGCAAACTGATAGGAAAGATGCGTCGCGCATTTCTGCACATTAGTGTCGGGGACCCAGCCTAAGCGTAATCATTTCAATTAAAACTTTTTTGAAAGGGTACAAGATGTTTTTTGCTGTAATAAATATACAGCGCTCGTTATTTTTGTATGCTTTATTCTTGAAAATTGTAATGATAGAAGAAATTACAGCTGATTTGACCGCTTTTCAAGCATCTGGAAATGTGCCCCCGGCCGACAGCAGCGGTAAAAGCGGAGCTTGCGTGGCGCCACCGTGCGGGGAGATTGGGTCTTGAGCTGTTTTAAGTTCGTCTTTGAGTCTGTGGTGTTCATTATCTACTAGCAATTGACTGAATTATAGCAGCGCAGGAATGTATTTTGGGCTTAATGTTCTGTGAACTTTTGCTGGTTGCTGTCTCCTTGGGTTTGAGATTAATAATACTAACTCACGCATTACGCTGCCCCGTAGTTTAATCCCGTATTATAACTATGCATAGTGGCGATGCGAGCTATTCGGTGCTGCAGTAACGGTGCTGCACTACAATTACGCCCCACCCCTCTTCGTCCTCCCAAGAACTACGACGTGTGTGACATACTGAACCACATGATCAAACTGCACAATTTGTTCTGTTTCGGACAGATCAGATTTCGGTTACTAAAGTCACTTTGCATCATAAAGCAAAACTAAGAATCATCAGTCATATGATAACACTGTTAATCTGAGTGATATAATTATCCGTGTAAATGGTACGTTTTATTACAGTTAAACATTTAATAGTTGGAGTCTTATTCTCCAACTTTCATTCAAACATTTATATCTCTTAGTAATACCAATACCAGTGAAATTTTCGTAACAGATGATAAGATGACAATATTAATGTCGATAACTATTTCTGACCGTGTTGTAAAATCTCACCCAAAAGGCCTTTATAAAAAGGACATTCGTAAACAGTGTTCACACTTGACACTTCAGTTTCAGATATTCATGATAATGTTCTATAATGATACAATTATTGAATGAAACATTGAATGCGTTAGCCCAAAAATCATTTGCAACAATACGAACACGTACTGTTAACAAGCCGGAAGGTTTACCTCCAAACGGGCAGGATAAAGATCCCATGTCTTGCTTCGCAAAGAGTGGGGGGTTACCCCCGGGGACATGGCTCCACTCTCCCTTCCTTCTCCCATTGACGTGATACGACCAAAAGTGGTTAAAGCGTCCTGAATATATAACCAACCAACCACCTTCAAACGGACGTCCTGTTCTTCGCAAATTCTATCACAATATAAATCGGGACAAGTCTATCATACATTTACTAGTCTATTAATATGTTTTATTGTTATAGCTTTCCTAAACGATGGGACAGGAGTGAGAACCATAGGGCCGACTCCGCCTCTTACCACTTTCTGCTGATGCAAAGTTGCGATTTCCTAATTATCCGATACAATTGATATATGATCAAGCTTTTCTGAGGAAGTGATTTAACATCCGCCGCTCTATCCGAATGCGACATCTCTGTACACACACCTTGTCAATTGTTCTATTAAATTATTACACAATATAAGGTCATAACTTAATGGAATTACTTTTTTCGCATTACCAGTAAACGTTATTCTCCACACAGAACAAATTCCGCGACCTACTCTAGCGAGACATCCGTAAATAGCATCAGATCATAGTATCTCAAATGTTATTTCCCAACCCAAACAATCTCGGTCTTATCGACGTCCAGCCACAAACATAACAAGTAAACATAACAATTCCTCCGTGATCTTTATCACACTTCAAAATATTTTTTCTCAATCACTCCATGTTGATCCCCAAGAGTGTCCTTAAAATTGTCATAGTGAAAAAACTATACATAGCGGGCGCTTTAATCTTTGCTTGGTACGTGGATAATATTTGACACAGATATACATATCACAAATAAACCATATGCGTAAGCAACATCTGACACAAATGTACATCCTTCAAAAGACAGGTGTGCGTAATTTTTAACTAGCATAATTAAAGATTTATGGCAGCGCTACTTTGACCACATTATCGTCGATATTTTGCTAAGTACAGAAGGCATCTTCGTGGCACTATATTTGTGAAACACAAAGTTGATTCAAACAAGAAACTGGGTGTCGCGCCCGACATCATTTCAGCGAAGCTTTGAATGTTTCCTGTATGTCGTTATCTCAGAAGATAACAAAAACCACGCATCCACTCACATTTGGAAACGCGTAGTACATGATGCCCACCACATGCAGAATGGTTTATATATATATTCTAGTCTACCCTTAAGTCTAAAGCTTGCTCTTGGACGCTTGTTCTCTGAGCAGCCGTCGGAGCAGCTTGCCGCTGGGCAGCTTGGGGATGGCGTCCACAAAGATGACTCCCCCTCTCAGCCACTTGTAATAAGACGCACGCTCTGGAAAATAACATTATAGGGTTGGTGTCAACTTATCTTTTAGTTCAAAGTTAAAACCATTGACCTCCGCCTTGGTTATTTCTGGGATCATTGCATATGAGAGTTATTTGGAAATTACTCTATTATTTCATGTAAACTTTCAGGCTGCACATAGATATCTGGGGTCGAGGGGGTGTATATGGTATTCATGGTTGAGTGATAGGCACTGACTTCAAGCCAACGAAGACCGACAATCAGAATACAAGTACGCAAGAAAGCACATGCGTTTTTTTTCCTTATGATGTCATTTCCTTCCTTCTTACATATATATCTGATTAACCCTTTCTATTTATGCAGTGTAACTCAGGTATGTAAGCAGGCGGTCACAGGAGAATAACTCGGGGCTACACTTCATTAGGAGCGTCACCAATTGTTTAGCGGGCGGGAACGATGACGCTTAGAGAGCTATTTGTGACGCGTCATTACATATTATACAGTTAAAACAGAACATCAAGGGTTGATGTGAAATTTTAGAAGGGGCGAGAGGGGTGGGGGTCCATTTTTTGGCCGAATGAGCTCCCCGTAACAATACTTACTACCGACAGGAGAGTCTACACTAAAACACGCTTGAACTAAGTCTACAAAATAAGGTTCACAGTCTGAACATCCTGCCTTACCCTCACTGCCCCACCCCCCGCCTCCCACCACACTCACACCCCCTGGAGGAATTTGTGATGAGATCCAGGCTGACATCCAAATATGTTGTAATATGTTCTAATATGACATAGATGTTCCGTTGTAAGCTATCATTTTGATATTTGAGTGCGGGTGAAGGGAAAACTACTTGTCGTTTTGGTTTTACTGAACACGATGTCTCGTGCCTACCCCCCGCGCAAACCCCCCCGCCCTCCACCCCACCCCCCACCTCACCCCTAGATCATTGTCTACCTTGTACGAAGTCCGCGATGTCCTTCTCCGTGACCTTGTTCCCTGGCTGTCTGACCACGTAGGCCCGGGGCAGCTCGCCCGCCATCTTGTCTGGGACGCCAATCACACACACGTCGGCTACATCCGGGTGTTCCAGGATCATCGCCTCCATCTCTGCTGGCGCCACCTAACGACAAGCAATCCGATTAAACATTAAATTTAGTAAAAGGTGAAAAGTGAAGCTGGCATTACTAATACTTAATATGATACCGTCAGACGTAAAAGATTCCCACCTTCCTCAGGCGCTTTATTGGAATAATAATACTGTAACGATGCTTGCTAGACATGTCCAGAAGAACGTGTATCTATTTTTAAGGTTGTTTCATGACTGTATTTGGCAACGCTGGTGAACACCATGTGGCGCGTACCTGGAATGCTTTGTACTTGATGAGTTCTTTGATCCGATCCACGATGTAGAAGTAACCGTCATCGTCGTAATATCCAATATCACCTGACAATCCATAAAATCATTCACAGGGTCAAAAAGCCATTGCTAAGCCTTACATTAGTAAGTACATTAGTCAATAGTCAAGTTTGAAGTGCTGAAACCAGATAATCACTGTGTAACAAATCATCTCTCTGTAAGTTGCAAATTTCGATGTGAGATCTTAGATATGGATGACAGCGAAACTGGAGTGTGCACGACAACGGGTCTGAAGTCTCACGATATATTTAAATGGAATGCCGATATCTCTGAAGACTTTAGCTTGCATGTTTCAGAGTCTATAGACTCTATAGAGTCTATAGTGAGTTTGAAAGCATATTTAATGAATATTGCAATACAAATAACACAGACGAGCTCGTCAAACAGATAGTCGATACTCTGCAGCTCAGTGGGAGTGCGATGCCTAGACCAGCCAGGCGTACAAAAATGAGAGTACGCGTACAGCAGAGTCAGCCTGAGTGGTGGGATGCAGACTGCAGTCGCGCAAAGCAACACAAACTAGATATATGCTGGACCTCTTTCGCGTTTCAAATTCGCAAGATTATCCTAAGGAATATAAGGGAGCTCGAAGAATATTTAAAAACTTTTGTAAAAGTATAAAGCTACTACATGCACGGGCCTTACGGAAGTCATTGATAGATAGCTGTGCCGAATGTACTACCTTGTGGCGTTGTATCCAGCGATTGAACAGTAACAGTAGGAGTATTTCTAGCATCAAACCCGAAGAATGGAAAGAATACTTCGCAAATCTATTAAATGTGCCGACTGCGAAAACAGATTCTGTTTTTTTAGAAAGAGGTTTTATCCACCCTAGATGATCATGATAATGTATGTATTAAGTGTGATGTTGAACAGGTAGAGAGTTTGGAAAGAGATCGTGTGAATAGAGTTTTTGATGCTGAGGAAATACTAGGTTGTATATGACCAATGGCAAAGCTGCAGGTTACGACGCAATACCGAATGAAATGTTGAAAGGGGTTGCCAAACTGTTGTTACCATATCTTGTTCGACTGCCTAATCTGATGCTGGAAACGGGGAAATTTCCGAAAGACTGGTGTAAAGCCCTGATATTGCCGCTAAATAAGAAAGGATCACGGTCTGACATGGGAAATAATAGAGGTATATCCTTATTGTCTGCCCTCAGTAAGCTATTCACAAAATTAATCAACGAGAGATGAACTGTATGTATGGGTCGACCAGAACGAGTTACGGTCAGAAGAGCAGGCGGGATATAGAAAAGGATATTCGACTTGCGATCAAATATTTGTCTTATAGTCCATAATTCAAAAGTATGTAACGAAAGAGAAAGGCACGTGTTTTATCCTTTTTATTGATTTTTCAAAGGCCTTCGACAGCATGCCTCATAGTCTGTTATAGTTTAGTCTACTAGGTAAAGGTATTCATGGTAATATAATGACGGTTATTCGCGATATGTACGCTAACTTGAAATCATGTATTAAGACTCATTCTAGTCTCTGGCTGTTTTTTGCTTTATATATAGAAGAGTATTTATCCATGTTATCAAATTCTAACTGCCCAGGTATCTGCGTAAGCAATGATGCCCCAAACATAATATCCCTCATGTTTGCCGATGATTTAGCAAACTGCGCGGATACTGTAGGACGTCTCCAGCTAACGATAAATATCTTAGAGGCATATTGTAGGAAGTGGAGTTTAAAAGCGAATATGAACAAAACGCAAGTAATGGTATTTCAGAGAGGAGGAATAGTTAAAGCAAATGAACGATGGTTTTTCAATGGTGAACGGTTGAAAGTTGTATGGTCGTATAAATATTGAGGGTTAGTATTAACTAGCACACTCAGATGGTCGAAAGCTGTTTCTACATTGACTGGTCAAGCCAACACGGCATTGGCCTCTATCTACAAGATTGATAAGAAACTCAACGGTCTACCTATAGAAGCAGCATTTACTTGATTTGATCGAATTATTGTGCCAATTCTCACGTATGGAGCCGACATCTGGGGTTATCAAGAGTATAAGAAAATCGAGAAAGTCCAAGTTAGGTTTTGTAAAATATTATTGGGACTACCGAAGTCAACATCGGACGCCGCCGCATTAGGTGAATGTGGCAGGTTACCTTTAGGAAAAATTTACAATTTTAAGTGTATTAAGTACTGGTTAAAGATATTACGGATGCCAAATAATAGGTATGTCAAAAGCTGTTATAACATTTTTAAAGAATTTGACAAAGTATATCATCCTGGGCTAGCTCAGTGAAGGCTCTGTTGCATAAATATGTATTTAATGATGTATGGATAAACCAATCAGCGTATGACAAAAGTTTGCTGAGCTAAACCAGAGATTAGAAACCTGTTTCATTGAAGAGTGGCTTATGAAGGTTAGCGATCAAAGTCGCCTTAGTGTATTTTGTACAGTTAAGGTCCAACTCTCCTTGGACTTAGAAACTCTCTTTCGTGTTTTAGATGCTCAGCTCATAGCCTCTCTATTGAATTAGGTCCCTGTGATGGAACGTTACTGGAAAACATAATTTGTAAATACTGTGCTGTAAGACATGTCGTTGTTATAGAAGATGAATACCACGTGTTATTGTGCTGCCCGAAGTTCATGGATATCAGACTCTTATATATAGAAACCGCTTTTTGTGATCCCCCAACATAGGGAACTTTATTATTTTGATATCAAGTGGAGATATGTTTACCCTAAGAAAATTAGCGATGTTTGTGCATACTTTAGAAAAACGTGTCCGTGCGCAGCCGTAAATTTAAGAATACGGAAACTATATTATTTTGTGACAAATGTATTTATGTTCATTGTTATGTCCCATGGGCCTGAAGGCCTTTGGGCAAATAAATAAACTACCTACTACATAAAAAAGGATAAGTTATTATGGGTTCAACGTATGCGATATTCTGTATATTTGAATATATTATATTATGAATATATTATGAATATAATATGTTTCATTATCAACTACTCAATGAAGCGCTATGGTGTATCGCGGGGAGTAGGGGGGGGGGGCGGGTAGACAGTCATAAGAGCAAGAAACTATGTAGAAGTATCTTCATGGAGATAAGGTAAACAAAAACCGGCGTTAGGGAGGAAACTCAAGAAAAAACATTGTGGAAATTCATGCGGTTAAGAGATTATGGAGAGTTTTAGAGTAAGACTGATAGTCCTCAATGCTAAGAGAATAACATCGTGGATATATTCCCTAGGCTAAGAGAAAGAACGTAATTGAATTTCATGATGACAAAGTATTATTAAGGATCGCCAAGGGGCGAAGAGAAAGGAACACATGGTTTGTTATCTGTGGCCTTCTAAGGCTGTGTGTGAACAGCGCGTCTCTTGACCTACCTGTGTGGACCCATCCCTCCTTGTCTATGGTCTGGGCCGTGGCCTGCGGGTTGTTGAGGTACCCCATCATAACATGAGGACCTCTCAGGCAGATCTCACCCCGCTGGTCCGGGGCCAGCATCACCCCACTGTCGGGATTAATCACCTGTCCAGGGGTAGAGAGGACATAGCTATGTATCATAGAGTGATTAGTTGGACGAATTAGCCTCTATCGGTCATATGGCGATAGTGGGAAGTGTCAATGTAAAGAGTAACGCTAGAACGCTAGAACTTCTGTAGGCCATATCCTTTAGGTTGTGTGTATACTCAGGACGCCTTAACCAGTTGTGGTCATTGGTCTGTGACCCTCTGGATATAACTCCCCCACCCCCCCCCCCCCCTGGATATAAAATGGTCCATAAATACGCATGGTCTTCGTAATTATATCGCGTTCTAAAAATAGCCCTGACCTTTGCCTCGCCCCCGGGGATCACCTTGCCGACACTCCCCGATTTGATATGGCCGTCTTGGATTGTCTTCGCGACAACGGCACCGCTGGTTTCAGTCATGCCGTAGGCTACAATGTAATAATAATATTAATAATAATATTAATAATATTAACAATAATATTAATAATATTAACAATAATATTAGTAATATTAATAATAATATTAATAATATTAATAATAATATGAATAATATTAATAATAATATTTCTAATGCCTGTTTAGTACGAAGGTAAAATTATATATAAATTCCTGCCTGGTACCTGGCCAACGATACAGTCCATATAACTAGGCTGGTTCCAGCGAACATATCGGTTCCCGGCTCCAAGCGTGCTGTGGAATTTCTGCGGAATGTATGTTTTGCGGTATCGAGCTTGCAAGACCATACTGTCGACTGGCTGGTTCCTGGCCCCAAGCTAGAAAGTCTATCCTGTCGACTGGCTGGTTACTGGCCCCAAGTTAGATAGTCTATCCTGTCAGCTGGCTGGTTCCTGGCCTCAAGTTAGAATGTCTATCCTGTCGACTGGCTGGTTCGTGGCCCCAAGTTAGAAAGTATATCCTGTCGACTGGCTGGTTCCTGACCTCAAGTTAGAATGTCTATCCTGTCGACTGGCTGGTTCCTGGCCCCACGTAACAAAGTCTATCCTGTCGACTGACTGGTTCCTGGCCCCAATTTAGATAGTCTATCCTGTCGACTGGCCGATTCCTCAAGTAAAAATGTCTATTTCGTCGACGTATACGAATAGAAACAAGAAGAATAAGAAAAAAAATAGTGTTTGGCTTGCCATACATTGTCATACTATACGATACAAAAAAAAAATCGACATCCGCGCGTCATGGCCGCGATCACAGGCGATAATAGGGGCCAGTTAAGTGTCGTAAAGCTGAAGTAAAAATGACACTCTTCCCGCGACTGGCGGAACGCCGTCTGGTGGGAGATCGACGTTTGCAAACGCGCCAGTTCCTGACTCAAACTCGTTTTTTTGTTGTTGTTATTTGTCATATAAGAAACTTGAACTTTTATTTCTTGTTTAAAAGTCATGCGTTTAATGTCAACTGATTTCCAATATAAGTAGATTGATGTATTTTTTATACCACTTTTCATGAATATTTACAGCGACAATTATTTCAGCCTGTGGTTGGCTCCGCCCGTCAGTTCATCAGTTGAGTTGTTGTCAAGTGTTTACTGATGTCAGATTGTCAACTCAGCGCCAAATCACTCGTTGACGATGTCTGCTTGTCAGTCACTGATCAAATTCATAGTGATCGGGTATTGTTGAGATTTAAGGTTAGTATTTTCATATAAAACCCGGTGTCAGTCATTGATCGAATTCATAGTGATAGGCTCATTTGGTATTGTTAAGATTGAAGGTTAGTATTTTCATATAAAACCCGGTGATCCTGCAGTTTCTGACCTCTTCCCTATTATCGCTCACACAAGCAGATACTTGACAGTTTGGGCTAATTTTGATCGTAAATTGCACTAAATTTGAAGTTTTACGCTTAAACTGTTAAAAGCTATTTACTTTTAAGGGCCCCAAAATAAGTATATCTAAACATGTTAGATCTAAGGCTAAGCTAACAGGATTCTAAATCATCAAAATAAAACCTACACTCCAAATAATAGCAATAGACTTGAATAGTGATTTGAACTGTGAATATAACTGTCTTCTCTGTCCCTCCCCTCCAACCAAACATGTACCTTTTCTCACAAGCTGTATTCTCGGCTTGCACTGTCACAATTAACACCAGACAATATCACAAGTATTCAACACCTGGGAGTGGAAATTTTTTCAGAATTTTTCACTCTCAGTCTGCATGGTAATTTGTCACTTTAAAAAAATGCCCTCCGCCTCTGAAATGTACATTTTGAAAAGTTTATTTGAGAGTAATTAATTAAACAAGAGATTTATTCCATATTGTTTACAGTTATTATTTTCTATTTTTGACACCTTTTGCTTTCTTTTGACACCTCAGGATAGTTCGGATTTATTCATAAATATATATCACTCATATGTGGTTTAAAAAGAGTACCCAGTTATATTAAAGTTTCAAGTCGATTTATTCTATAGTTATATGTTTTAATTAATGCCATTATTACTATTTGTAATAAGATGCAGAATGTACTGGTAAGCTTATATATTTTATTTGCCGGAAGCCAATATTCCAATTTTTATGGTGTCCCGGTATAATAATATTCCTAGCCCAAAACGGGTTTCCCTGCCAGAAGAGTGTAGATTACCATTAGGCATTTTAAAACAATATAGCCCTTACAAATATTTGTATATGCAGTTTATTTGGGTATGGAAATCAAGTATATCACCAGCCTTCTCATTGCATATGTTGCTAGGATGTCAAAAACTAACCAAATACAGAATGAAATTCTCTAAACTCAACAGCCTGTCTTAAAATGTCAGGCTTCGAGTATATTTACAAAATGGTAGTACTTTGAAGATGTACTTTGTATTGTTAACCTCCCCTTGCTAACAAAGAATTAAGATTTTAATCAAAAAGGCCAATGAAACAACAATAATAGTTTTAATGGAAGTGATATAGGGACGTCCAATTAATATAATATTTTTTTTATGGACATGTTTAAACTTTTTGGTCAGATTGGGGCATTAGCTGTGGAAGGGTGTACTTTTCTTCTGAACTGAATAAGATTAATTATGAGTAAAAAAGTACTGGTAATATGATTAATTATAGGCCCAAGTAAGTACCTGGTACTGTATTCCTCTGGATATGATTCTAAGCCCAACTATTATCGCATGGATATTTTAACAACTAAGCCCTCCATCAATTAAAAAACTCAATATATAAAAACATCATTTCTATAGATAGATAAGATATTTCAATATCCAGCTTTAAGAATATAAACTACCGGTACTTCAGCTGATACAGCAGCTATAAGACTAGCTGCAGTTGGTACAACAGCTTTGACAATTACATTAGTATTGAATGTGGGTGAGCTCGCAACTTAGGCAATGCCTATTCATATTAATATTGATCTCCAAAAATAATTGATGATATCAAAATAACACCAAAATAAGAACAGATATCCTGTACCATGCTTACCAAGGCTACGACCTTTCATAGAAGGATTGCTTAATCCCCCGGAGACATGGCTCCCCTCTACCTTGACCCTTCCCATTGTCGCAATATGACATATCAATCAACCAACCGACCAACCTTGTCCTATAGCGGGATCGCGAAATAAATTCTTGAACTCTTGTTCCGTTTTCTTCTTGGTGTTCCCACCGCCAGTCAAGACGTTGCGGATACTGCTGACGTCATAGCGGGCGACCAATGGCGACTTGACCATAAGGACAATCAGCGGAGGCGGAAGTGCCATCGATAGTGGCTGTAATAGGCCAAAGTATAGGACCTTATTATTGTCAAGGCCGCTGTAATAGGTCAAAGCACAGGACAGACATTATTGTCACCGCGGCTGTAATAAACCAAAGTACAGGACATACATTATTGTCACCGTGGCTGTAATAGGTCAAAGCACAGGACAGACATTATTGTTACCGCGGCTGTAATAAGCCAAAGTACAGGACATACATTATTGTCAAGGCCGCTGTAATAGGCCAAATTACAGGACAGACATTATTGTCACCGTGGCTGTAATATGCCAAAATACAGGACATACATTATTGTCACCGTGGCTGTAATAGGCCAAAGTACAGAACATACATTATTGTCACCGTGGCTGTAATATGCCAAAGTACAGAACAGACATTATTGTCACCGCGGCTGTAATAGTCCAACGTGCAGGACCCTGATTATTGCCACATCGGATGTAACAGGCCAAAGTACATGGCTCCAATTATTGTCACGGCTGCTGTAATAGGTCAAATTACAGGACCCTGATTATTGTTACGGCGGCTGTAATAGGCCAAAGTAAAGACCCTGATTATTGTTACTGTGGCTATAATATTCAAAGTACGTGGCTCTAATTATTGTCTCAGCGGATGTAACAAGCCAAAGTACATGGCTCCAATTATTGTCACGACGGCTGTAATAGGCCTAAGTACTGGACCCTGATTGTTGTCACTGTGGCTGTAATATTCAAAGTACATGTCTCAAAGTATTGTCGTTGCGGCTATAATACTCATATCTTGGTGCCCCATATCTATTCATAGCATGTCAGATCAGATGAATGATGAAGCGTTGTTACATTATTATATGGAGTATATTGGGATGTTGTGTCCCGAGATATTGTTTTAGTACAACAGAGTTTGTTTCAATTCTTCTGTAATGCGATATGTCATGGTGCTGTACGAACCCTGCATAAAAACATGGAAATAAAATATATAAATTAAAAAAGAAAATGCTGTACGAACCTTGTACTTTTCGATAGCCGCGAGAACTTGCTCGAAGTCAAATTTAGGGAACATGACTTGCTGGACGCCGTGAACAAACCTGGCGAATCCACCGTCGGCGAGACCCGCTATGTGGTACATAGGGAAGCAAGCGATATTTGTTTTCCCCTCGGGAATAACGTCTGCCATGGCGATTAACTCCGCCACGATGTTCCGGTGAGAGAGGACGACGCCCTTGGGGGGTCCCGTGGTGCCGCTGCTGAACAGAATCAGGGCCGGCCAAGTGGCCGTGTCCGTGGTCCTGTCCCACTCAGCGTCCCGCCACTCTCCGGGGTGCGACTGCAGTGACGTCAGCGTGACGTCATCGTCAGCGCCGCCCGCCACGTTGTGGTCATTATCGCTGATGATGACTTGAATCTGAATTAATTGGATGGAAAGAATATAGTAAAATTAAGAATAGTAATATATATATACATATATATATGTAACAGGACTGTATCTTGTATTGTCATGTCCATTCTCGCAGCATGCATGATTCCTCTATCGAAGAACGATTCATTGTGTCAGAATATCACATCCGAAACTGGACAAGCGCTTAAGTCCCATTCTGTTCACTGTCGGACTTCATTGACTCACTAAATATGTAGTTATATCCCCCCAATATAAATTTGCATCACAGCTGGAGCTCATTCACAAGTTCCACCGCGCAACTAAGATAAAATATCCTCTTTACCTGCTGGTCACCCATATTGATAGCCTCTCTGACAACCGGAAGTAGCTGCGGCTCCGTAAATACAAAACGGGGTCGAAGGTCCCTGAGATAATGCTTCAGCTCGTCTGCAAAAACAAGCCACGGATAAGCGTGATTTCACTGATAACAAACTAATCATTGAGAGATTAATAAGAGATGAAGCATTTCTTAGTGGTCCGAATAATACGGTTGACTTGAGCATGACCATCTCCAGGCATGGTATGCATATCTCCGATTCGTTTTCTTTGAGAAACATTAAGGATAGGTTGTTAAGAATAATCTATTAGAGTGAGTGAAGCAATTTTAATTATATTAGTGTAAGTAACCAATGGGAGTATTGATCATCGTGTTGTTTTATTTGTTTAACGATTGGGCCAAATCTCCGTGCCGTTGCCTAGTATTTTACTTCCGCTTTTCCTGATTGTGAGTTGTTTTTGAGCGAAAAAACTTCCGCTGTATTAACTAATATATAAGTAGATGAAAATAAGCCTGACAATAACGCTAGGCTTACATTAATGGAATCCACGAACGGTATTGCATGTAACCGACATTTATGTACATCTTGAACAAAGCTCACACCCCTCCTGATGTTTCTGCTGTTTTGTATACCAACAGAAAAAATAAGACCTTGATCTTCATATTCCTAATGACACTTTAGAATAATGACCTTGACCCCCAATGACGCTTATCGAAGCCGAATGATCTTGACCCCCAATGACACTTATAGAAGCAGAATGACCTTGACCCCCAATGACGCTTATAGAAGCAGAATGACCTTGACCTACATGCGGTGCTGGCCGGGTTGAGGGTGCTGACTGTCCCTCCAGCCATCAGAGCCCCGTACATCACACACAGGAAGTCCGCAGAATTCGTCTTCAGGAACGCTATGGTGTCACCCTTGCGCATCCGCAGTTTGTTCTGTAGACCGTTGGCCGTTCTGTTCGAAATATCGCAGATGTCGTTAAAGGTGTATGTGCGACCATTTCCCTTGTCAATCTGCGAACAAGAAAATGCTAGCAGCGTAAGACTTTCACGTGTATTAGCCTATATTCTGTATTGCCTGGCCCTGTTTGAACATACCCATCGTAACGGAAAGCATGTGTCATAATATTAAAAAGAATACAACAATATTAAAGATTTGACTCAAATATCATTTAAATATTAAGAGATACTACGAAGAATTTGAAGAGCGTCAGTGTATGTTATGTTGAAGATTGTTATTATTATGTCATTTAATATTTGATGTCTATCAGTTAAAACGAACAAAAAAAACATATATATCACCAAATGTATGAGCTGCTTTGAAATAAGATGGTATATACCATAATAATATACATTCATTATATCTCTTAATACTTTATAGAAAAAAATACCTGAACAATTTTGGCACTCCAATAATAATATGTTAATTGTTACTACAGCAGATAATATCAATAAATAATGTTTACCCATGAAAAAAAAAATATGAGAGGATGAACCAAATTTTTCATTTGATCGTTCTCATGGTATGAGGAAAACAGCCACGAAATAGAGAATCGCATATAAATACATGTTGTTTTGAAGAGAAAAGCGATTAGTTAAAGAAAATGCAATACTAAACATGTATTCCTGTCTTCATTTGAGAAGAGGGGGGCGGTAGTGTAATTCAGCAAGAGTCAGTGTTAAAGTGGGGTTCTCCAGAATAGGAGGATGCAGTCGTATCCATGTCCTCGGTCGGCGTACGTTGTCATCCTCTCCTCATTATTGCTCCTCTGACTGCACTGCTCCAGTCACAATAAAACCATGTGATAATCTAGTACCTACCACACACGTCTTATTGCCATGTTTTCGGCCCTCTGAGATGACGTATTGGTGAACAGGTACATCCGGGACCTTCAGGGGTGGACCTCGTAACACGCGCGCCATTTTCTGCCAATAGTCAAATCAAGGTCAAGGTCATGTTAATTGAATTTGGACACACGGTCACATTTGTACGCATATGGACCAAGAAATTGGTCTTGGGACGAACAAATGGGGTTGGACAAAACATGACCCAGGACTGCAGTTCACTCTGCTTACCAACTGAGCTAGTGCTGCTTTATAGGTAAATTGACTACACAAACAGTGTTTCCTTTAATCGTGAAAATATAAATGATATATTTATGTCCTTAAAGTTGCATATTGAGCTCTTTCCCGCCAAAACTAACGAGGTCAAAATGAGGTCTTTGAATCGTCCAAAATTTCTTTTGTCTATATTCCACGCATGCCAGACCGCCAAATGGAGTCTCTTAGCCTTGCCCGTGGGATCAATGTACCAGAGGTTTTCAACTTAGTTGTAAACGTCATCAGTTTGTGTGCAAATAAGAATCAGTCTTTGAATCGTCCAAAATTTCTTTTGTCTATATTCCACGCTTGCCAGACCGCCAAATGGAGTCTCCTAGCCTTACCCGTGAGATCAATTTACCAGAGGTTTTCAGCTTAGTTGTAAACGTCATCAGTTTGTGTGCTTCGCCATGCTTTGTTATGTTTAATAGGTTTCTGAATTCATAGAACAAAACAGTCGAGTTTTGTGCAAATTTTGATATATATATCGCCTGGGCTTAGATTTGGCGGGAAACGCTCGACAAGCAGCTATAAATATAATAAGATCCTTACATACAAATATGTATGGTGCAATACATAAAAAGGCATGTTGGCTTTCTTGTGTACTACGTAATCAATTGTTCGGTATTGCTGCCGTATTTGAAAATTAAGGGCTGCGACAACATGTCTATCGCCCTGCAAACCTTCTGTTTTTTTACTATTATAATATAATATGGTATATAATATAATGGTATATAATATGGTGACCTGTACGATACAAAACCAGCACACCTTATTGCGCCACCTATCGAATGAATGAACACAAACATCTTCAAGCTTAGTTTTACCCCCAAGTCGTGCTTCTCGTGACCTATATCATGCAAAACGAGTACAACTGTCAGCACTATCTGATGAATGAACGCCTAAATCTCTAAGTGCACTTTGAGCGGGAGTTTGACCCCGCAAGCCGTAGTGCTGGTGACCTATATCATACAAAACAAGTAGGCCTAGGCCTACAACTGTCAACGCCATGTATCGAATGAACGAACGATAACATGTCTAAAGAGCGCAGTTTTACCAAAGATTAGAGGGGCGGATCCAGGGGGGGAGGGCAACCCGACCCCGCCCCCCCCCCCTTTTAGGGCTGAAACTTATAAAATTTATACCACTTAACATAGGAAAGCCAAAACCGCCCCCCCCCTATCCAGTATATCTGGATCCGACCCTGGAAACGGCCCTCCCTATCCAGATTTTCTGGATCCGCCCCTGGATTATGCAAGGTAGGCCTACTGTAAGCAAGGTACTTGTATTAGTACGAGCGGCGGTACCCGCTGTACTTACTCTGAGCGCAGTTATGCGCAGCCCGCCACCTCGCTTGAGGTATTTATAATACATAACACAGCCTGCGACATACATGGCCCAAACAAATTCACGGCACACTTACCCTGGGAGTTTGTTTGTCAACTGGTCGTAAAGTTGTTATCGTCGCATGAAATTTTCGGCTTCTGAGCTTTTTTCGATGATATCCAGGTCTGTGGGTGACAAGCGTGTCTAGGTGGGCAGCTGACCTTTACTGTTAACTTAGGCGCCGATCGACACTGTCTTATCACTGACGTCCGATGAAGTAGGTCGTAGGTTGTATTACATGTTGGAGAGCTGCCGGGGGTGTCGAGGGGGGGGGGGGGGTGGAGGTAGGGGAGTTACTCGCCATATTATATAAGCCTATAGGCCTGTAGTATTTTTGTTCTTTTGGAAAGGAGGGGTGGGGGGGGGGGGGGGGGTAACTGGCAGGTACTAGCCATATTATATATATATAGATGCATTTTTTTTTCTTTTACAATGTGTGGGGCGGGGTGGGGGGAGGGGGGGGGGTTACTATAGTCGCCACGGAAACTCTCCGGACAATGACATTTTCTAATTATTTGTTTACTGTACGAGTTGAGGACGAAATCTATGCATTTTCCTTACCTAAGGACTGAGGCAAGTCTGAACAATCGATCTGTAGTTCGATTCCTATCCTCTCAATACATGACCTGCCATGCTATTTAATAGAGCAGACGATGTTGTTTTTTATCGTTCTCTCGTCAGTCGTGCAACGGTAAAGGTCATCCAACTGCCACCTGATTGGTTCAAAATCTAGGTCAGGTTGGCAAAGTCCATCGCGTCATTTGACGAGGGTACCGAGGTTGAATGCAATGGTTAGGGGGGTAGTGGTTGATCTGCTCTACCCACATTTGCAGAAGGCGTTTGCTTTGACTCCAAGTTTAGCCTCAATTGATAATATACTGATTTCAAGTTCACTCTGGGTCACTTTAGGTATGCGTCGATGCTTAAAAACAGAGTTAATAATAAAACGCTACAAAGGAATTCAAACCCATGACCCCTTACAGAGATGTAAATCGATCCGTCTTGATTTTGAACAACGTCTGTTCTCTGTCCTTAACTCATATTATGACCCAAAAGAACGGAAATAACACCGGGATGGTTGCCTAGGCATGTGCCGTGACTGAGAGTAACCCCCCTCCCCTGCCCGCGGCGCAAGGGCACAACATCAAGTTTGTCATATTACAGGCTCACGGTGTGTCCAATGTGGACCCAACGCTATGGAAGGCCGTTTGGAGATTAAATTCCCGAAAGAGAAAGCTGTGCCAGCTAATATTGATGAAACGTGACGATTTGGTGTAGTTTTGTTGTATATCCTGGCGGCGTGGTCCTCATTAGAATAGGTTTGAGCTAACGTTTACATGCGTTTGATGAAATCAAGAATTAAATGTCTAAATGGCGCGCCATATGATTGCAAATGTGGTGTTGTCAGTAAGGCGTAGTGACACCAGAAGTAGGTCAGAGCCATAGTTGGATGGCTGTATATTCAGGACGCTTTAACCACTTTTTGTCATATCGCGTCAATGGGAGAAGGAATGGAGAGTGGAGCCATGTCTCCGGGGATAACCCCATACTCTTTGCGAAGACAGACATGGGATCTTTATCCTGCTTGTTTGGAGGTAGACCTTCCCACATACACGGCCACATCGGAGCTCGAACCACCGATCCACGTGCCGTTAGGCTCTCAGGTGACCAGAACACTCAATGCGAGCGCTCTAACCCGCTGAGCTACCGGGCCTGCCCCAGCTGGCCCCTGTAATTATTAGTTACATGAATATGGAGTCATTGAACAAGCCTATTAATACACAAAAACTGTTGCTCCAAGCTGATCATGATATGCACCATTACCCAAAGCCATGACTACAATATCTTATAATATTGATGCTAAAATGTGCTTATGACAATATTGCACCATTGGTGGAAACCGATATTATGTAAAACAACTATATGTTGATGATTTATGGACACTACTGGCATAGATATTCAATAAGTTAGTAGAATACTGCTTTAACTTTGCACTGTGGCTGCTGTTGCAAGAAAACTGCAACTTATACGAGGGATATATTGATTTCTCAGTTCTGTAGGGTAATACCAAAGGAAGGATTGGTCAACCAATAAAATTGAGTAATCGTTAAATTGTGCACAAAAAAGATAAGGAAATAAAAGTTCCATAAATAGCCCCGAAAAATTATTTCACAATATATTCATATTTAAAATAATTCTTTAAATATGCTTGAAAATATTTACTCCTGTAAATATTGTGTTTAAACAAAGAACTGAGATGGTCTTAGTGGCTTCACTGATATACGACCACGGTACGCCTACCCCGTAGTGGTCGTATATTTAGACCCCCTTCTGCGACCGCGTACGATTTGCGACCACGTCGTGCAACTGACGTATGGAGGGCGTATCGTATACGGCCACGATACGACCGACGTAAATTTTACGACCGCTTGGTGCAACCGGCCCCAGGCCATGAGTGGAAGACGTCAAAAATAAGCCACGCCGCACTGTAGGCTACATTTAGACCCAGCACCCACAGTGGGACGGGGGGGGAGGGGGGGGGGTGACCGATTGCCCGGAGTGATACCCTAATTTGAAGCGTGAAGCACACCCCCCCCCCCCCCGCCACCACTCATTCTCATTTTAGGAGCGTGGGAAGGGGAGAAGGGGGCCGGTCCTTTTATAACCCCCCCCCCCACCCTACATCATCATTTTGTGAAGACCCCCCCCCCTCTTCCTTATCCGTTCGTCTCTTTTTTTTGCTATGATTTCGTAGGTCGATATTATCATTGATGATACGTATCAGGCGCCAGACTTGCCACTCTTAAGCCTGCTGTTTACCAGTCTTTGGTCCGCCTTTTGCCACTCTTTGGTGCGCGTATTCAGCTACAGAAAAAAAACGTGATTGTTATTTTCATATGATTACGTTAACCTTAACATACAGGGGCAGATCCAGAAAATCTGGATAGGGAGGGCCGGTTCCAGGGTCGGAACCAAATATGCTGGATAGGAGGGGTGGCATGGTGGGGGGGGGGGGGGGCGGTTTTGGCTTTCCTATGTTAAATGATATAAATGATATAAATTTCCGCCCAAAAAGGGGGGTGGGGGGGTCGCTCCCCACCCGCAGGATCTGCCCCTGACGTACCCATGATAATAACATTATATTTCACACATTATATTATAATATTCGCGAAGCGTCCGCGCTTCACGAGGTAGGCATTTATTAGCTTTCAGAGAATAGACCGTTCCAGGGGAAATTCTGGCAAGCGCGTGTTTCGGGTGAACTCGAGCTCGCTCTTAACCTGAAAATCAGACGTTAATGCCATGAGACAGTCTGAACGATCGACATTAACATTTTTGAAAGGGTACAAGGTGTTTTGGCTGTATTTCGTTATTTATATGTTTTTTTCTTGAGAATTATAATGATGCCACAAACTACAGCTAACAGTTTTTGAAGAATCTTGAAATTTTTCCCCCGGCCGACATCAGCGGTAAAAGCGGGCTTGCTTAGCGCCACCTTGCGGGGAGCTTGCAAAGCTAATTCATCATCGGTATTACACTGGAGAGGTAAGTGTCGCCGTTCCGCTGGTGTAGTAGACGAACTGAAATACGACCGTGCATTAGCCACTAGAGAAAATATACTTTTTTATGGTGTTTGTGAGTGATATTTGCCATAGCTTGGCCTATTGGCAAGCATACCTGGACAGGCACACACACAGGTTCAGGTTACGCCTCATAGGGCTATACAGTTCTCGCGATCGGGCCGCGAGACTTCAGTCTTGGGGGCAAATAAACACACGTGCTCCATGTTGAAGTATAGGCCCCTATAAGTCAATTGCTTTCCAGGTTTATTCTAAAGACTTGGAAGGTATACGTTAAATATTTGGAGGCGATGAAGCGCAGAACTTTTGGAATATACAAGTAAAAATCTCCTCTTCAAAACACGCGAAAGCTAAAAATAGCGTTGTAAATTTGGCCCTGCACCCGGGCTTTCGCGAGTTCTCCAAACAGCGACTGACGTCACAGAGTTTCACGTGCCCCCGCGGTAACAAAAATGGCGAGAGCAAGTGATCGACTTAACCATTCCGCCGTAAAAATGTGCCGTGCATGGAGTAACAACACACCGATGCGTTATTAAATCACATGGTAAAGGTAAAATAAGACCAGTTGGATGTTTTCGTATCACTTTTGGATCACGAAAAGACCAAGCTTCATCATTCATTGTAAGTTTTCTGTTTGAAGCGTTGCGCCAACGTTGACACCGGAGAGAATCCGTGTGACATCATAATGCCTCGTTTTCGTAGGATATACAAAAAACGTTAGTTTCTCACCCGTGTTGTCCCATCGTAACAAATATTCGTCATTGTGATGGCGCAAACGAATGAAAAATATGTCGTCTATCCGTTTTGTGCAGCTATATTTCTTAAATATTCTTAGTCATATCGCTAGGCCTTCCGCAATGGACCCACCACTCGGCTCTTGCGCAAATAGTCTGGTTCCCAATCTCTCTCTTTGCGTAACATACACGTCACCCCTACGTCACAGATAGTCAGGATACCAGTGTGCGCAGTGATTCTAAACTCGTTCCAAACACGTGCTTCGTTTGTTTGTCCCCAAAATGAGTAAACCGGAATTGTAGGCGAACGAGAGATTATAGCCCTATTGGCTTTCCCGCTGGACTGAACCTGTCATAGCGCACGCAGCTCCTCAACGATGGCCAGTGTGCCTCAGATGCAAGAAATTAAAGTCAGACGTTATGATTACTTTACTCCCAATGTTCAGCATCCAACGGTGAATGTCTGACGTCGCACACGGTATCCTCGTTAAATAAATATATTTAAACCAATTGCGCATGAGCACCAACGTCAAAACAACACCATTCGCGTGGTGGCGCTTCGTACACCGAGCCATTGACACGCGATAAGCGAAACGCCACCTGGCGAAAGCCGCTGGTGAAGAATGACAAAATACAAAATGGCGCGATCAATGACAAGAAATTCTAATATTAACAAACTTCAAAAGAATCTTTTGGTTCATTTTTTCGATAAATATGAACTTTATGTATCATAGTACAACATTACAAGGGTTTTATGCATCGTATACCCTTAAGAACACTTAGTCGCCCACGCAAACAAACCATACACCAGCCCCTTAATACAATGTACTTAATACATTGCTGGATTCGGGGGGGGGGGGGGGGAGGTTCCGCGGTAAAGCCCCCATTTTTCCGTGCCAAACCCGCTAGGAACGGGTATTTTCCTGCAGCCCGCTATGCAGAACGCACATATTCAGAGAAGCCCCTTCGCACCCCCCCCCCTCTGTCGTCGCAAGTTTTACAATATCCGCTCTATATTTTTCATAATGAATGTTCGCTCTCTGCGGCATCAAGGCATCAACCTGGTGAACATAATTTATTTCTCAAGAGTTTCTCAACATAGGGCCTACACATATACATATACAAATGTAATACATGCAGTGATTTAACATCAAAGTCGTGACGAAACATCTGCAGATCTCCAACAGCGACATTTTAAGTTCTCGCTGACATGAAAAACAACGTGAACGCCGGTGTGAAGTACATGTTGCCATGGTTACGTACAGTGTACCAAGCAGGAATCCACATGTTTCTCAAAACAACAGCAAAAAGCAAAGGAACATTAGAATAGGTGAAGTGAATCCAAGGGGGGGGGGGGGGGGGGAGGGGGGGCACCGCATATAGTTAGGTATAACTTTTTTTCTCTTTTTTTTTCTCTGAATCCCCGAAGCAGAAATCAATAATTTGTCTCGATGTGCCTACTCCTCCAAATTCTTTCTACGGCAAGGGGCGGCACACCCCCCACCACTGTAGATAATGTAGTGCCGATCCCCCCTCTCCCCCCAAGAGTGAATCATTTTTACTTCACACGCGTAGACAAGGAAGAAAACAAATTCTTCTCCAGTGACCTGAAGGTCCGTTGTGCACCCTATGTTGGCACTTCGCAAGGTTTGCTACATGCTACTATTGTGGGCTGAAATAAACCAAGACATCGCCATTTTAATGAACTTCTTAATTATATTATATGAGGTTAAATAGGCTTTTCTGAAACTCTATTATACGTTAATTTTGTCAATTTCCATCATGGCTTTGGCTTAAGGTAAGCAACCCATAATAAGTCTGCGATTTGGAGCAGACCTCGGTAAACATCGGCAAACATCGGCGGGCGGTAGCCCCGAGATTTTATACAGTCTTAATGAAACAAAGCAGGAATAAAACACAGCAAAAGAAGTGGTGATATGTACAGCTTAAAAGACTAATAACACGGCCGCGAAAACCCTACTTAAAGCATGCATGCCGGCATGGGCCACATCTGAAGGGATATATGGCTGATCCATCATAAAGTCATGTGGGTATCTAGCTTTGTAGCATGGTATGACCTAAGTAGTGCAAAAATAACCTTTTCTTGATTCATCTAGTGGGACCAGCATCTGAATCAATATTTTGGTCGCAATTTGTTTATGTTAGTTTATTGATTTGTACAATGTTGACAGAACATTCGTATTGAGCATGCCGATTATTTCTTTTCGTTCTGGGATCGATTACGACGGATACAATATCTACAGTTTCTATTTGTGATACAGTGTGGCGACATCTGGAGACAGGAAGTACGACAGCCAAGTCTGGAATTACGCAGCGTTGCGCCCCTCAATGCCCCAAATTAGCCAAACGAAACGTACTAGATCCAATACTAATGATTCCGTGGCAACAAATATGTCATTAATCGAGGGACACCACCACACTGGGTCGATGCTCTAACGAGAAGGAACGGCTGCATCTGCGTCAGTTACCAAGGAAACAGACACAAGATCAAACCCGCCGTTGTGTTACCCGCAAACTGGGAAAATTTTTCTTTTCGTTAGACTTACTTATGCAGCAATTTTCGCCTAAAAAAGATTATGGACTTTTAGACTGTTTTACTTTCCTAATAATTTGAAAATATATTTACATTCTCATATCTATGTCTATGTTTATCGTCCGTGTCATCTTCCGTGTCATCGACTGACATATCGACGCCATTTATCGTCCGTGTCATCGACTGACATATGGACGTCATTTATCGTCGGTGGCATCGTCCGTGTCATCGACTGACATATGGACGTCAGTTATCGCCCGTGTCATCGACTGACATATCGACGTCCTTTATCGTCCGTGCCATCGACTGACATATGGACGTCAGTTATCGTCCGTGTCATCGACTGACATATCGACGTCATTTATCGTCCGTGTCATCGACTGACATATCGACGTCAGTTATCGTCCGTGTCATCGACTGACATATCGACGTCATTCATCGTCCGTGTCATCGTCTGACATATCGACGTCATCGGTGTAGCTACCCAGATTGGCCCCTAGGTGTCTCAGCAGGTCTGCCACGCGGTCGTGGCCACAGATCTGGGCCGCTCGCCGTGGAGTCACACCTGAGTAGTCTGGAACGTTGAGATCCAGCTTGATCCACCTTCTGGATCTGATGAGGAACATGAGAAGTTCCATATCACGGCTTACTACAGCCAGGTAAAGGATCGTCCGGCCGCTTCGGGAGTCCCCCTCGTTGACGTCATATCCGACGGAATCGCCAAGTAGATGGCGCACCACGGCGTAATGACGCCAGGCCGCCGCTAGGTGGAGACACGAGAGGCCGTCGTAATTCAAAATGCCGCCATCTTGGGGGATATTACGGACTGGGAGAGTGTATCGAATCTGTCCCACTTCTGAACGGCGCACTGGTCGCGTCAGAGCGACCGCGCATTCAAAGTCCCCCAAGCGGCATGCCCAGTGCAGTGGCGTGTTGCCATGGCGATCTACCACTTCGACGCTGGCGCCCCTAGCAACCAACAGTCTCACTAAGTTTGGTTGGTGGGTCAGGACAGCTAAGTGCAACGGCGTCTGCATTCGCAAATTTTGTCTGTCCAACCATCTGGATTCGTCCGTTAGACGGAGAATGCGCTCTATGGCGTCTACGTTGTCATTGACCACCGCCAGGTGGAGATTGTTGTCGCCATCCTCGTCACGGCCATATATGGTTGTCGGGTACATCTCTAACTCTCTGTACAAAACGGGTTGCCGCATGGCAGAGAGGCTAACGTTGAAGCGTACTTCGTTAGAAGCGTCAGTAATTTTTTGCCAAGCCGCGCGAGGAGTTGGGTTCATATCTTCTAATGGCATATCCTGGGTTTCACAGGGTAGAGCGGAGTTGGAGTCCCTTCCAGGCTGAAAACATGCGGTCTGACTTACACAGCCAGGAAGGTTGCTCGGGTAGGAATGGTAGCCATCGTGCAATGTCAAAGTCGCGACGCCGTATGCGAGGCATCCGACTGCGGGGTTCTGTGCGCGAGAATCAGAATCAGAATTAGAATCAGAGTCCGCCATTCTTATCACGTGATGACCACCCGCGTCCCGCAAGGTGTCGCTGCACGTCACGTGTCGCGGCGTCTCAGTCATTGTGGAACCGGTCGCAACGTATCCGGAGTGCACAATCCTTCCTGGATCAGCGCTGAAGTCCGGATCAGCCCTGAAGCCCGGATCAGCGCTGAAGCCCGGATCAGCGCTGAAGCCCGGATCAGCGCTGAAGCCCGGATCAGCCCTGAAGCCCGGATCAGCGCTGAAGTCCGGATCAGCCCTGAAGCTCGGATCAGCGCTGAAGCCCGAAGCGTCGTCGTAGGGACAGAAATAATGTTCCACATTCTCCTCCATATAGGTCGCCACGTCCGGTGAATCAGCGGCAATTTTGTTCCTGTCAGACGCCGAAAATCGTCTTCTTTTGGGATTAGACATGGTGAAACTGTAAATAAAATACAATTCTGGAATATTCGGCAAAAACAAAATTGGTGCATTTGTTAAGTAATGCTTATATTCTGAATGCAATGACACATACAATTGAAATTTTTTTTTTTTATTATTATAGAATTTCGATATAACGTAAATACCCGAAGAAATTAGGGAAACGAAAGCCAACTTGTCAACGCAATTGCTTAAACCATGACATTAATGCGATTTAGATATTCTTATTTGTGGACCAGTATTTGATATTACGTGGCACGATAAAATCCCCCAAGTTATCGCTCACACAAGAAAGATTATATCCCTATTATATATGCTTGACCCACGCATATACGCTTGAGCGATAATAGGGATCATGTCAGAAAGTGCTGGATCACCGCAAATCGAAACCTTAGGCCAGCGTTTGATATTGATATAATTTATGGCTATCCATGAATGCCTGATCATATATTGCAGTGAGCGCACAGTACGGCTGATAAACATATAATTACTTACCCAAGGCGTGCTTCCAATGGACATAAACTGCACCCCAATGACAGACTGCAGAATTTCCGCCTGCAGTATCTTTCTGGGAAGACAACCATACAATATATCAGTAATATTGTGAGCTCCGCACATATTATGGCAATAAGGGGGCGCCCTCTGTCGGTGGTACGCACTTCAGCAAGGCGTTATTACGTTGTGTATTCCCGGCCTAAAAAGACAATGTGAAACTTGGGAAATCCCACGGAAAGCCCCACGTCAGCAATCCCAGTGTAACATGACCAGCTGTCCCCCCATGACAGCGTGTCCCCCCTGCAGTTCGGGTATACGCGCGGAGGAGGTCACTAGTTATGAGAGGGACACATTTTCATGGGCTGAATATACCTTGAGCGGGGGTGGGCATGTTGTCATGGGTTGAATATAGCTATGACCAGAGCCTTTAGCCTAGCATGAGATCACCCATTTACGTGGGTTAAGGGACATAGGGAGGGGGGGGGGGACCTGCTGTCACCGGTTAAAATACAGCCATGACCAGGTGTCCCCTTAGTTTAGCATTGGATCACTGATCCAGGTGGGTTAAGGGATAGAGAGAGGGGGGGACATGTTGTCATGGGTTAATTATAGCTATGACCAGATTTCCCCTTAGCTTAGCACGGGCTTACCGATATATGTGGGTTAAGGGACATCGGGAGGGGGGGGGGGGACATCCTGTCACGGGTTAATATACAGCCATGACCAAATGTCCCCTTAGTTTAGCATTGGACCACACATCCCGGTGGGTTAAGGGACCCCGGAAGGCGGGGGGGGGGGACGTGTCATCATGGGTTGATTATAGCGATGACCACATGTCCCCTTATTCTAGCACGACATTACCCATATAAGTGGGTTAAGGGATATGGGCAGGGGGGGGGGACATGCTGTCACGGGGTAACATGACCAGGCGTCCCCCCATGACAGCGTGTCCCCCCTGCAATTTGTATGTATGCGCGCATATTAGGGCACTAGTTATGGGGGGACACATTGTCATGGGCTGAATATATCTTAAGATACATGGGGAGGGGGGGGGGGGACATCCTGTCACGGGTTAATATACAGCCATGACCAAATGTCCCCTTAGTTTAGCATTGGACCACACATCCCGGTGGGTTAAGGGACCCCGGAAGGCGGGGGGGGGGGGGACGTGTCGTTATGGGTTGATGATAGCGATGACCACATGTTCCCTTATTCTAGCACGAAATTACCCATCTAAGTGGGTTAAGGGATATGGGCAGGGGGGGGGGACATGCTGTCACGGTGTAACATGACCAGCCGTCCCCCCATGACAGCGTGTCCCCCCTGCAATTCTAATGTATACGTGCAAATGAGGACACTAGTTATGGGGGGACATGTTGCCATGGGTTGAACATAGATATGACCAGATGCCCCCTTACTATAGCACGAGATTAGCGATCAATGTGGGTTGAGGGACATGGGCGGGGGGGGGGGACATGCTGTCACGGTGTAACATGACCAGCCGTCCCCCCATGACAGCGTGTCCCCCCTGCAATTCTAATGTATACGTGCAAATGAGGACACTAGTTATGGGGGGACATGTTGCCATGGGTTGAACATAGATATGACCAGATGCCCTCTTGCTAAAGCACGAGATTAGCGATCTATGTGGGTTGAGGGACATGGGCGGGGGGGGGACATGCTGTCACGGTGTAACATGGGCAGGCGGGGGGGGGGCATACTGTCACGGGTAAAAATACAGCCATGACCAGGCGTCCCCTTGGAATAGCATTGGATCGTTGATCCAAGTGGGTTCAGGGACATATGGTAAGGGTAGGTGGCATGGTGTCATGGGCCTAATTTAGCTCTGACCAGGTCTCCCTTTAGAGTAGCAGGGAATTACCGAGGGTTAAGGGATATGGGAATTGGGGGGGGGACATGTTATCACGGGTTAAAATACAGCCATGACCAGGTGTCCCCTTAGTTTAGCATTGGATCACTGATCCATGTGGGTTAAGGGATAGAGAGAGGGGGGGGACATGTTGTCATGGGTTAATTATAGCTATGACCAGATGTCCCCTTAGCTTAGCACGGGCTTACCGATATATGTGGGTTAAGGGACATGGGGAGGGGGGGGGAGACATCCTGTCACGGGTTAATATACAGCCATGACCAAATGCCCCCTTACTTTAGCATTGGACCACACATCCCGGTGGGTTAAGGGGCCCCGGAAGGCGCGGGGGCGGGGGGACGTGTCGTCATGGGTTGATTATAGCGATGACCACATGTCCCCTTATTCTACACGAAATTACCCATATAAGTGGGTTAAGGGATATGGGCAGGGGGGGGGGACATGCTGTCACGGGGTAACATGACCAGGCGTCCCCCCATGACAGCGTGTCCCCCCTGCAATTTTTATGTATGCGCGCATATTAGGCACTAGTTATGGGGGGATACATTGTCATGGGCTGATTATATCTTAAGATACATGGGGAGGCGGGGGGGGGGGACATACTGTCACGGGTAAAAATACAGCCATGACCAGGCGTCCCCTTGGAATAGCATTGGATCGTTGATCCAAGTGGGTTCAGGGACATATGGTAAGGGTAGGTGGCATGTTGTCATGGGCCTAATTTAGCTCTGACCAGGTCTCCCTTTAGCTTAGCAGGGAATTACCGAGGGTTAAGGGATATGGGAATTGGGGGGGGGGGACATGTTATCACGGGTTAAAATACAGCCATGACCAGGTGTCCCCTTAGTTTAGCATTGGATCACTGATCCAGGTGGGTTAAGGGATAGAGAGAGGGGGGGACATGTTGTCATGGATTAATTATAGCTATGACCAGATGTCCCCTTAGCTTAGCACGGGCTTCCCGATATATGTGGGTTAAGGGACATGGGGATGGGGGGGGGGGACATCCTGTCACGGGTTAATATACAGCCATGACCAAATGTCCCCTTACTTTAGCATTGGACCACACGTCCCGGTGGGTTTAGGGACCCCGGAAGGCGGGGGGGGGACGTGTCGTCATGGGTTGATTATAGCGATGACCACATGTCCCCTTATTCTAGCACGAAATTACACATATAAGTGGGTTAAGGGATATGGGCAGGGGGGGGGGGACATGCTGTCACGGGGTAACATGACCAGGCGTCCCCCCATGACAGCGTGTCCCCCCTGCAATTTTTATGTATGCGCGCATATTAGGGCACTAGTTATGGGGCGACACATTGTCATGGGCTGAATATATCTTAAGATACATGGGGAGGGGGGGGGTGGGGACATCCTGTCACGGGTTAATATACAGCCATGACCAAATGTCCCCTTAGTTTAGCATTGGACCACACATCCCGGTGGGTTAAGGGACCCCGGAAGGCGGGGGGGGGGACGTGTCGTTATGGGCTGATGATAGCGATGACCACATGTTCCCTTATTCTAGCACGAAATTAAACATCTAAGTGGGTTAAGGGATATGGGCAGGGGAGGGGGGACATGCTGTCACGGTGTAACATGACCAGCCGTCCCCCCAAGACAGCGTGTCCCCCCTGCAATTCTAATGTATACGTGCAAATGAGGACACTAGTTATGGGGGGACATGTTGCCATGGGTTGAACATAGATATGACCAGATGCCCCCTTACTATAGCACGAGATTAGCGATCTATGTGGGTTGAGGGGACATGGGCGGGGGGGGGACATGCTGTCACGGTGTAACATGACCAGCCGTCCCCCCATGACAGCGTGTCCCCCCTGCAATTCTAATGTATACGTCCAAATGAGGACACTAGTTATGGGGGGACATGTTGCCATGGGTTGAACATAGATATGACCAGATGCCCCCTTGCTATAGCACGAGATTAGCGATCTATGTGGGTTGAGGGACATGGGCGGGGGGGGGGGGGGGACATGCTGTCACGGTGTAACATGGGCAGGCCGGGGGGGGGGGGGGACATACTGTCATGGGTAAAAATACAGCCATGACCAGGCGTCCCTTGGAATAGCATTGGATCGTTGATCCAAGTGGGTTCAGGGACATATGGTAAGGGTAGGTGGCATGTTGTCATGGGCCTAATTTAGCTCTGACCAGGTCTCCCTTTAGATTAGCAGGGAATTACCGAGGGTTA